>CAWUFW010001490.1:1835000-2435000 GCA_963921515.1 Calotriton arnoldi
AGAGAGAGAGAAAAACTACTAATGTGCAAAGACGAATAATATAGTTGAGAAATGTAATAATGAAGTCTATACTGTTTAGCAAAATATGTTTATGAAAATGCTCAAGTAAAATGATATCTGCTTATGTTCTTCTAGCACATAAATCTGAAAGAAAATGCTTATTTGATTATTAATGAAATCGTAACCAGACTATGCTTATAAGTATAATGAAAAGGTGTACAAATATTAATTTTTTTATGCATTTCTATTTCTCTAAATGTTTGCGTAATAAGTGTTTTTTCTTAAGAAAATGGGGATTTAGCATTCCATTGTAGGCCTCAAAAATGTATTTTGTCCTTCATCATTTCCTTTTAATAAACTAAAAATGCTGACCTGATTGCTTTATTCCTACGAGTACTATCGTTGGAGGTTCTTTCCTACTTTTTGAATAATGGACATTCTGTCTGTTGATATAAAATTGTGACAACCTTGTTGCAAGCTCGGAAGAGAGCATGTGGTGCGGAAATGATATGTTACAAGTGTATTTTCCTATTTCCAAGGGGAAATGATATTGCACATTCTTAGAAACAGTGAACAGTGAACAAAGATACTACTTATGGGTTCCGGACGATTTTTGGATGGAGAAATGATCACACCACGATTGAGCCATGGATTTTGACCAATAGAAATCATGCAAACTGTGCAAAAGTTACTTTGTGGGTAGGAACTGTGAACGTTTGGAGGTATAATTGCCCTGTGGGAAAAAGACGTGTGCGGCTATTTCCTTGCAAAATCTGAGCCTGACATGCTGTCAGACTGAACTCTGGTTTCCCTGAATTGAACTCTCCTGTTTCCCTCTACGCTTTACTGGCTGGTAAATTCAAGCAGACCAAAACCCTTTGGCTGAAGGGTTGATGACTCTAATTTTCACAAGGTGTGCTCTGGTGTTCAACTGGGTCCATCTCATGTCCTGGTCCTGTTAAATCTACAACCGAATCTTTGGTTTGTATGAGTCTAAATTGCATACTGTAATTTCAATGCTATTTTCTCTCTCTCCTTCTCACCCTATCATCAGGTATTGACTCTGTGATGTATTTGCTCTGAACTGTGATGTTTTGTGATTTTACCTGTATACAGATGAATAACTGTTATTTGATGATTCTAATGTATTTTTGTGGTTTGACCATTCACCTTGAAAATTAGATAAAAGCTTCTTTATAACCAACTTATTGATGATTTCATTGACATTGTGTGAATATTGTTGTTAGACAAGCACTTCTTTATTATAGGTCCTCATGAAGGAGTGGCTTTCCGTCTCTAATTACCTGAGTCCCTATTAGCTCATAGAAACATCTGTCGGAGGACCTTATGGGTTGTGAATGTTTGTGGAGTTTCTATGGGCCAAAGTCTGTGATATTATGAATTGTGCAGCTGTGGATTGAGATTACGGTGTGGTGGGTAACTCATGTTTGCGCCCACAAAAATTTACACCGCTTCCGCTGGATGAGTGACTGCAATTTATAGAGGGATTAGAGAATCCAGTGTATTTTATTAAGTTTAACTGGAGACCAATATGTCCTGTGCATAGTGAATATCCTTGTTTGTGCAAAAGTCAGGGTAATAATAGGCCGGAATTTGAAAAGCCAAATCGGTGTCCAACTCTCTTGGGTATGACTGAAGCAGACTTTAAACAAGTTAAGTAATCCCATTTCAATTGGGTTTTAAATGTAATTGAAGAGGTCTTAAGGGAGAAAAGTTCATATACCATTTAAATCATAGTGTTCTAGTTTTCCTAGTAGTTCGTTTTCTACTAGATCAGGAAGCTCTGGAGATGGCAACCTTCCTATTTTGATGATGATAGCCTTTAGCTTCAGGAAGGTGAAAGGAATATTTTTAAGGAACATTTGAGTTACCTAAGTATTAGACTAATGATATTGCCCTTTTCAATCCAATTATACCACAGAAGTGGAAGTGTTGCAATAATGATATCTCTGTCAATCCAATAGTCCCGCTGAAGAATAGAAACTGTGTAATTTTAAGCTTTTGTTTTACCAGATAGATATTAAAGGAGATATGCTTATTTTTTTCTTGAGTTTCATATCTAGTATTTTAAGGGCTTTAGCTACTTCTGCTATTATACGTTTAGAATTAAATAAAGGGACTGTTTATGCAATTGAGTAGAGATGTTGTGCAAATTTTGGGCCTGATTTAGATCTTGGCGGATCTGGTCCCGTTGTCATTTTTTCAACGCTTTCATCACCAGCCAACATAGAGGTCTGCCCGCCCTATTTAGATGTTAGTTGGTCCATGGACAAAGGACCGCCTGAGTGCCACCAACTCCACCAAGAATTTTCACCTGCATCAATGTCATAATAGGCAGAAGCAGCTTCCGGTTAAAGTCCAGCCAGGATTACCGCCAGGCCAATCATGATGTGCCTTTCCATTAAGGAAACTGTGGCAGGGATACCTCCTGCTTTGAGTTGGTGAAATAGAAGGAAATGAGGTAGAAACATACCTTTTTTTCTGTTTCCCACTTCCATTTCCATCTTGAACCCCATTGTCAGGTCCTCCCTTTGCTACTCCTACATGACCACGACGCGAATCAACTCCGTTTTTAGCGGGATCTAAGGTAAGCTTCTTTTACACTTGTCTTCCTATGAATAGTGTGTTGACAATTACTTTATTCTTGTGTATTTTTACATAGCTCTTACATGCATTATTTTATTTGTAATGTATTAGTGTACATTTTACAACTTATCAGGCTAAAATTAACACACCTGTATTGACACTTAAAAAATATATATTTTGTTGTGGTGGTTGTGGGTGTTATGCCTGTGGATGTGCATTCAATAGTGTGTGTGTGTGTTGTTTGTGTGCTATGCAATTATGTAAGAAAAGGGACAGAACACATTACATATATATATTTTAGATGCAAACACAACAGATATATGTATTGACACATAAATCAGTACCGCCACTTGGACAACACCCGCTCAACAGGGAAAATCTAATTAGGCTTGGCACAAACCCACCGATCTGACAGCACTGGAGTACTATTAGCCAGCAGAGGAGTCTGCCGCCTCAACGATGGTGTGCCGCTTACGTGACCGGAAACAGTTTGTCGATGCAGACGGCTGTTCATCCAGCACACATCTAAATACGGTGGGCAGGATACTGTCAGCTTGGCGGAGTAATTGAACACTCTACCACTGAGGGACGATGGGAGTCCCATCAACATCTAAATCAGGCCCTCAATTTTTCTTTGCATTGTGCTGATTATACTATATTGTGGTTCACAAACCAAAATATTTCAAAATAGGCAGGTCCCCAAATTAAGCCTCCCTCCTCCAGAACATGAGATGTAAAGTTAACATTCAGGTGACCAACTTCATATTTATATATGTTTAAAGTGCTTCCCAATACCTTTACAAACTCAATAATGTTATGAAGCAGAGATAGTGGGGGAGGTTTTGCTTCTGTGGTGAGTACGCATACGTTATGTGTACAGGCTGCCACTTTCTGTGAGACCTTTCTAAATCAATTCCTGCTATTCTTGAATCTGGTATGCTGTCAAGACAGCAAGCAGAGGCTCAATGGCCATTGGAAATATTAGTGGTAATAAAAGAAAGCCTTGTCTGGTCCTTGGTCCAATTGAAAATGGCATTATCATATGTTTCAACTGTTCTTCTAGCTGAGACCCGGGTAACATTGCATGCAGAAAAGGCCACAAGACCTTGTCCAAAATCTACGCTGCAATTAATGCTGCAGCTACTATCAAAGAGGAAACCAACTTTGTCTTTTTAGTAACAGGGTGGAAGTGCCTCATGTTATCACAAGAAAATTTGCCCTTCATAAAACTTGTTTGTGATGGGTCAATAATACGGGGGGATATAGCTCTAGTCTATATGAAAGTATTTTTGCTTGTAGGTTATAGTCCATGTTGATTAGGGGTATAGGTATGTAGATATTGGTTTGCATAGGGTCCTTTGTTCCCTATGGATCACTGCTAAAGTGGCTCTAGCAACAGTGCGAGGAATGCAAAAAGTGTTGGAATAGATAATGCAATGGAGTAAAAGATTTGTCACTGCAATAGCAAAATGCAACATTGCAAAAAAATGGAAGAATGCTAGACCGCCCTTTATTATGGAATGGCATGTTGGTATGCCATGGCGAAGACTATGGGGCCGATTCCGATCTCGGCCGGTAGGGCACCGAATCAGATTCGGCTTAACCGGATCCGATTCGGAGCCCTCTTTCCCGACCGATTCGTACGTGCGACCGGCCGAGCGAGTACGATGCGAGCGCACGCGAAATCGCCGACCGACTTGTTCGCGGGTCCGAAGCGCTCCGACCGACTCACACGGACACGACTCGCACCGCGCGATGGAGACGTTCCCCGGCCGGGCAAGTACCATGCGCGCCGCGAGCAGTCCGACCGACTCGCGCCGTCCAGCTCGAAAGAGCAGTCAGAGCCGCACTTTGGGGGTCCGTGTCAGACCCCACTGTACGCGTAGCCGCGCGAGTCGCACACAGGGGGACCCATGGGTCCCCCCTACCTGTGCAAGTTCGCCGCGAGTTGCTTCGAGGCGTACCCGCTGTAGGGGGCACCCTTGTCCGCCTCGCATCCATTGGGTCAATGGGAGCCCGCGTACGCGTTGTACGTCCGGCTCCCATTGACTCAATGGGAGTCCGACCGACTCGAGTCCGATTGCATGCGTGCGCATCGTACTCGTTCGGTCGGACTGCCAGAGTCCGATTCGGTCGGAATTCTCTCCGGGTCCGGCTCGGTCGGAGTGATTTCCGGCCTGAATCGGAATCGGCCCCTTAGTGTGTAAACCTAATGGGTGATCTGCCAACACCAACAAATTTGGTCCAGAAGGAGACAATATATGGGCTCTGTTTAACTTTGTGGATTGTTTGAACCCTTTATGACTGGCCATGTCAACATTGGACACGTAGAACATGGTGATATCCTGTCTTGTGGCTCAAACTGGAACTGAATGGTTAGGATCTAGGATGTCTATATTCTATCTTACTGTTTACAGCTGATGCCTTGTATAATGTGTGCTTAAGTACAAATGGAACTTTATAAAAAAAACAAAGTTGTTAAATGTTTTGGGGCTTTTTAGCTTTTCATAAGGGTTGGCTACCTTCTTCAGAGATCTTGAGCAAATTGATATTATGTAGGTAATCTTCATAAGCACATGGTTAACATTGAGATGAGAGTTGCAGACATTTGAATAGGATTCTTGCAATTGTTTGGCTATGTTCTCTGGATTTGTATGAACTGTTCTAGTTGTAACTAATTGCTGTAATATCAGCCTTATTTTTCGTTCTATTCATCATCAGGGTATTCATTATCACCTCTGTTTGTTTTTGCCATTGCACTATTCACTTTTTTTCAATGTATCCTTAAAAGAGTTCTATAGGATTTGGGGTGAGGAACAGAAACTGCAGTTTGAGTAAAATTCTTTATCGTATTTAGAAAATCGGCATTACACAAAACCTCATCATTTGTTCTTCAAGCCTAGATGCGGTTTTATGTCTTCCAAGCTGTATGTCATAGAAATGTAAGCATGGCTTGAAAAATAATATTTATTCTATATTAGTATCTTCTAATAAATGCAGGTGAGATTAATCCATCGAGATATTGTTTAGTCTTGAATAAGTAGCACATGGATGTGAATAAAATGAA
Source organism: Calotriton arnoldi (assembly GCA_963921515.1). Taxonomy (NCBI): domain Eukaryota; kingdom Metazoa; phylum Chordata; class Amphibia; order Caudata; family Salamandridae; genus Calotriton; species Calotriton arnoldi. The sequence continues at coordinate 1,840,675 of CAWUFW010001490.1, forward strand.
AAATCCCTGTTATTTGGGTGGCATATACTCCAGACATATTTAAGTCATATACTTACGGCCATTTATTTTTGAGATTTGAAGGGTTTAAACTTGTATCTCAACTGTTTATCTTTAATACCACCCATTGGAAGTTTAAAGTCTCCCCTGCCATTATGATGCTGGTATCTTGCAGAATTACTTCTGTTTTTTTGTGTTCAGATTCGAGTTCTGAGGTCAAGTCATGACATCACTATGCCTGCTATTAGAGCCAGCGATGGAGGTGAAAGGCAAGTCAGGTCATGGAGCATAATTGAAGCGGCTGTTTAAAGGAAGGAAAACAAATGTTGCTTTTCTTTCGAATTGCTCTACTTTTCAGCTTACAAGAACAAGCAGAGAGAACATGTTTATTTTTTGTACTCCTTAGACAGTTAGAGAAAAGCTAGAATATTTCTGCATGTTTATACACATTCAAGCTAGTGCAGCTTTTTTTTTTTAATAACCTGCATTGAACTGCTTCTAATATCTGTTTGCAACAAATAACTAACTTGTTATGTGTTTAATTTTGCACTAGATGTTTTATTTTTATTCTTCATGTTTGCAAACATGCTCACTATTTCATATTAAAGAGCTATGCACAAAGGTTTGAAGTGGTTTGTAGGAAAGGTGATAGTGTGGCCATATATTTTATGGGATAAAGTACCCTCTAGCATACATGATAAGGATATTGCAAGTCACCTCGGAGTTCCATAACTGTATAAAGGAACTCGGCCTTCGGCCTGGATATCGTTATGGAACTCCTCAGTGACTTGCAATATCCCTATATATGATTAAAATTTTAAGGACCAAAAATTCACTAATCATGTCCAGAATGATTTGTTTGAAACAAGAGGCAGAAAGAAAACCCAAATGAAAGGAACCAAAAGCACAATTTCCAAGGTAACCTTAGAAAATGAACACAAAACCTAACCTTCCAATTACCCTTGCTCACAAATCAAAGATTCTGATCTGTCTGCCCTGGAATGCTTTTCATTTCTGGGAAAAAATATTTATTAATGGATACTGAAAGGCCCTATTGCAGGCCCACAACTCTCATTCACTGAAAGGTGTTACAGCATACTAAATGGTACTGGAAGGCTTCTGCTGCTGGTGAGATACCCTTAAGTACAGAATCACAGGTGGAAATAGGGAGGCCTCACATTCATGGGACCTTTTCGTATAGTGCTGCTTAAGGCAAAGTAAATTTGTCCTACTCCTACCTCTGTCATCATTCTGTGGGTTTCGTATTGTAAGGTGTCAGTTGGGGCACCAATGCGCATTCTGGAGAAAGCACAATTTGTTGTGTTATTCAAAGATTAGAGAGTTCTTGACTTTGAATGGGAAGCCTCAAAAAGAGTGGCTAGAAGTGTGTTTTTAGCTGAAGGGTGGGATTTTAAGTAAAGGAAGTAGGAGCTGCAAAACTGATAGGAAACTGTCACAGGTCTTCAGATTCTTGGCTGGTCTGAGTAGATGAGTTTCAGAACTATGCAAGCAATTTTGTAGGTGAATCTACCTCCAAAAGAAAACAATTCAACACGTGGATGAGTGAGGGGTGTTGTAAGATGGAGGGTGTGGGACACTTGCTATAAGTTGCTAAAAGAGGTGGGTGCAGGAATGGCTGGACAGATGTTGCAGTGTGAAGAGGAGCTAGTGTCTCCGAAGTGCCCAGAAGAGGAGGGTTGGGCATGTATGCTTGTTGATTAGACATATCTTGATTTATAGAGGAAGGTTTGTTGGAAGAGAAAAGAAATGAGATGATGGCAGAGTTGAAAAAGATAAATTGTGAGAAACAGAAGGAGTCAAGGTGAGGGGACTCAAGAATAAACTGCACCATAGAATTAGCGGCAGGAGGAGGAGGAGGAATCAGGTGTTTGGCCAGTGCAGGAGGTTTGACTTTCTTGACTTGACTGGGTCTCATCAGAGGCTTGAACCATGAGTGTCTTGTTGTTAGAGATGGAGATTGAAAGATGTTCTGATGTGGTGAAGGGGTGGTGTACAGTTTCTGACCATACAGTATCTTAGACGTACAGGAAATGTTCATAACTCTGTCACAGAGATCCATTCAGGAGGAGCAAATATATTCATAGAGCATATTATAAATGTATAAAATGGTGTGGTATGACTTAGCCGTTAGTTGGAACTGCCGGATAAGTGGAGATCCAGATGCAAATTTTCTGCACTTGGCATGGGTCTATCAGATGGCCCACGTAATCTGGTTGAGGGTCATTAGGGCGGTGGAGTCGATGATTGAATCCTGTCAAGTGCATACTCCATTTATTGCTCTCCTGGGCTATGTGGGGGACATTTGCAAGGCATCCTGTTGCAACGGCCATGATGTTAGGCAAGTGCAGTGTTGCCATGACTTGGGGAAGAGGCAAGACCTTGCAATTTGAGGACTGGTTGGATCACGGGTACTCATAGTACGGCCCGCGGGCCGCCAGCGGCCCGGCAAGCCTTCCTTGGCGGCCCGCGGACCTTGCAGATATCCTACCTGTGTTTTTTCTTTAAGTGTCAGCAAACAGCGCCGGTTGCAGCAGCGCTCTATGGGGGCCGAGCGATTCTTTAAAGACCATTCACTTGTTAATGAGGCTTTGTTGTATTTCACCTCTTCTTAGCGCCCTGCATCTCTGAGTGGAGATGCAGGGGCGCTAAGAAGAGGTGAAATACAACAAAGCCTCATTAACAAGTGAATGGTCTTTAAAGACCTGTGAAATACTCGGGTGCGGCTGTGTGTGTGCCCGGGAAGCTGTCTCAGCCCGGGCTGACACACAGGCGGGGTGAGGTGACAGAGGGTGACAGAGAGAGGGAGACAGACAGAGGGAGGGACACAGAGAGGGGGAGACAGAGGGTGACAGAGAGAGGGAGACAGAGGGAGGGAGACAGAGAGAGGGAGACAGAGGGAGACAGAGAGAGGGAAACAGAGGGAGGGAGACAGAGAGAGGGAGACAGAGAGAGGGAGACAGAGAGAGGGAGATAGAGAGAGGGAGAGAGAGAGAGAGAGAGAGAGGGAGAGAGAGAGAGAGGGAGACAGAGGGCAACAGACAGAGGGAGACAGAGGGAGGGAGGGAGAGGGAGGGCGGCAGAGGGAGGGAGGCAGAGGGAGGGAGTCAGGGGGAGACAGAGGGAGGGAGAGGGAGACAGACAGAGGGAGACAGAGGGAGGGAGACAGAGAGGGAGACAGAGAGAGGGAGACAGACAGAGGGAGACAGAGAGAGGGAGGGAGACAGAGAGAGGGCGACAGAGAGAGAGGGAGACAGACAGAGGGAGACAGACAGAGGGAGAGAGACAGAGGGAGGGAGGGAGACAGAGAGGGAAACAGAGGGAGAGAGAGAGGGAGACAGAGGGAAACAGAGGGAGAGAGAGAGGGAGACAGAGGGCAACAGACAGAGGGAGACAGACAGACAGAGGGAGACAGACAGAGGGAGACAGACAGAGGGAGACAGAGGGAGACAGAGAGAGAGGGAGACAGAGGGAGGGAGACAGATGGAGGCAGAGGGAGAGGGAGACAGAGGGAGGCAGAGGGAGACAGAGGGAGGGAGTCAGGGGGAGACAGAGGGAGGGAGAGGGAGACAGACAGAGGGAGACAGACCGAGGGAGACAGAGGGAGGGAGACAGAGGGAGGGAGACAGAGGGAGGGAGACAGAGGGAGACAGAGAGAGAGGGAGACGGAGAGAGAGGGAGGGAGACAGAGAGAGGGAGGGAGACAGAGGGAGGGCGACAGAGAGAGGGAGACAGAGAGAGGGAGACAGAGAGAGGGAGACAGACAGAGGGAGGGAGAGAGAGAGGGAGACAGAGAGAGAGGGAGACAGAGAGAGGAAGACATAGGGAGGGAGAAGGGCGACAGACAGAGGGAGACAGACAGAGGGAGGAGGGTGACAGACAGAGGGAGACAGACAGAGGGAGGAGGGCGACAGACAGATAGAGGGAGACAGAGGGAGGGAAACAGACAGAGGGAGACAGAGGGAGGGAGACAGAGGGAGAGAGAGGGAGGGAGACAGAGGGAGGGAGACAGAGGGAGAGGGAGGGAGACAAACAGAGTGAGTGAGACAGAGAGAGAGAGGGAGAGAGGGAGAGAGAGAGAGAGGGAGAGAGAGAGAGGGAGAGAGAGAGAGGGAGAGAGAGAGAGAGAGAGAGAGGGAGGGAGACAGAGAGAGAGGGAGGGAGAGATAGAGAGAGGGAGGGAGAGCTAGAGAGAGGGAGGGAGAGAGAGGGAGGGAGACAGAGCGAGAGAGAGATAGCTAGAGAGAGAGAGATGTGTGTATGCCGGGTCTGGTGGCTCAGTGGACGAAGGCGTCCGCTGCAGGGGCCTGTGTTCAACCTCATGGTCATAGTTTTTTTTTTGCTCTAGCCCCGCCCCCTCCCTTACTGACCCCGCCCCCACCGGTGCGGCCCTCGGCCACAAACCACACTGTAAATTTGGCCCCCGAGAGAAGGTTTGTGAGTACCCATGGGTTGGATGATCCCATGTGCACCCCATGCAAGTAACATGAGAAAAAACATATGCCTGTGCTTGCGGTTCAAATCATTAAGAATGTAATTTTGATGTAGTATGTGTGGTTCACCGTACTACTATATGCATTCGCCACATTGCTGTGGTTTAATAAAACAGAATAAAACAAATCTGATGGTGCTATTGTGATGCACTCAATCAATGCAGCATTTCTATATATTTTGCTGCTTTGTCAAAGTTTGAAAAATAAAAGTTAAAAAATAGCTCTGAGGTATCTTTATAGGGAAATCTGGGATCCTATTGGTGTTAACATCATTTATAGTTCACAAAGATAAATTGAAGGGCAAGTTACTTACCTTAGAAGACTGGATTCAGAAAAACTTTACTTATCAAGTAACTTGAATCATATGGCACTGCCCATCATCACCCAGAGCTTTTTGAGACCTCAGTAAAATGGCACAAAATACAATTATCAAGGTCATGCACATCACTTATGTCTGTTTGAGGCCATTTTACTTTCCCAGTGAAAGCAAGGACATAAAGGATGGAGCCAGAAGACTTAGAGGCATAAAGCACATTTGTGAGATGTGAGGCAGGACACTACTAAAAAAGATTGCTACTAAAAGTAACTAACTTGTTCAAATGAATATTAGCTGCCACAGCTTCCTAACATCTGACTATCTCCCCTAGCAACAAAAAACCAGTGTGAGCGGAGGTCTCAAGATATGCTTATGAGAAAAAGAATTGCAGGTCTGCCCTACCAACTTGCAATTGATTTTACTGATGCACATCCAGACAACAAAGATCGCAGAAAGATTGAACTAAAGACCAGAAACAGACTGAACTGGAATCCCATCCAAATGTGCCAAAAATTAGCTCTAAAACCCACAGAAAAAAGTTTGCCTGCCAATACAAAATCCACCTTGAAAGATTTTCTTTCCTAGCAGTTTTTCCTAGAGATCCCTGAAAACCAGCGATTATCATAATCCCTAAAAAACTGAGTACTATGTATGTCCGATCTCAATCTTCAAACAAACTTTTCAAAGTCATTTATTATGGCTTGTGGCCCTAAGCGTAGCCAGATTTCTACCCTTGCTGTTGGTGCAAACTGCTTAGAAAGAACCAGCACTTTTTCTTATCTCAGGGTCATCTTAGATTCAGCGGGTTCTTGGGCACCTAGCATCACACATCGCAGGCTTAAGCTATCTAGGGCAGTTGGCTCCCTCTTTAGTCTACCTTAGCCCCCTGGGGGGAGTGCACTATCACCACTTTTGCAGATCTATGCGACTCAGTGTGTCCCTGCTGCCACATATCGGGCCGAGATATGGGGTATTGCTAATTGTGAAGCCATTCAGGTGGAGGAAAACCACTTCTGTAGAAAAGTGCTCTCTGCCCCCTTATTGTCCTCCCATTTCATTTGCCACGAGAAGTTGAACTTCACCTATATGGGCGACTATATCAGAGTTCGTCCCCTACTCCAGTGGCTATCTATCTGGAGAACTGAGTAGGTGGCCCTTAATAGAGACATCATCAAGGACTGTTTAGCATGTGATAAGGGCCTTAGCATACCATGGCTAGTGTTTGTGAAGAAAACATTTCAGGATATTGGGATGTCTCACACTTTTACAGAGCCTTGCCCCAGCATTAATTTAAATACAAAGCACGTGCAAATGCTTTTACTTAATAATCCCCAATCTTGTAGACCATCTGTGGAAATGCCGAAGCCCTCTGTCGCAGACTGCATGCATCCGAACCTTGTTAGTGTGCTGATTCAATATTTGTTTAGTGTACGTGGACATTGAGAAAAATGTGTATTGTTTCATTTTAGGGTGGACAGCATTAAGTAATTACTCAGTTTTCAACTGGGCCATGAAAAACACCTTGGTATTTGTTTTTGTCATTGTGATGGTAGATCCGGGCAAACAATGTTACATTTTATTTTTTGTGTGGATTTTATAGAAAATATACTAAACAATTTTTAATTCCATTTATAAGGCCTGTGAGCTTTAGGCAGTACAGCTCAGCTTTTTATTTCCCACAGCAATTGACAGTTGTACAGTCTTGCCTTCATGATGACTCTATTCTGAGAGCTGCTGTGCAGTCACGAAGAATGAGTAATGTGTTAATTGTACGGTTTAAAAATGTTTAAAAATGTTTTTATTTGCACTTGACCTACTGTATTTTGCTGCATTTGTTATATGATTTCCTATTTCATAGTATTTTAAATTGTACGTAAATGTGCTTCACTTTACATCTCATGTTTTAACTTGGACTGTGCACTTTGATGGCAGGATCTTGCACCCGAATAAAGTATTTTCTGATTCTGATTCTGAGTCCAATGAATGCAGTAGATAATGTGTGATCAGACACTGAACCATCTATACAGCATTAAAAGGATGAGGGGGTGGAAAGAAAGACAACAAAAAATTGATGTGTGATACTTTAAAATCCTTTGAGAGAAAGGAAGGATTCACCTGCAGATGTTTCTTGTCCTTAGTGAGTGCTATCAGTGGAGAATTGGAAATGACGTCAAGGTCACTGATATGCCTAAATGAAACAATAGCTACCAAGAAATCCATGTTCCATAGCAAAAGAACTGATATGATTCAAATGAAGGAGTTCAAATAGTGGCCCTAGAATAAAACGCATGCCTCATTTGTGATGCTTACACCTTTGTTAACTCTTGTTTTTTTTTCCATGCTGAAAAGAACATTATCTTGTCTGCCACAGGTAAGCCCATGGAATTTTTCACATAGACATTTCTTTAGATAAGCTCATACTCTGACATTTTATTACTGTTTTTTTACATCTGCCCCATGCTGTGTTAATTGTTAGAGGCAAAGTGCACTGATGTGTATGGACATTTTGGGCTTTCTTCCTAACATCATTCTTTGACTAGAACATGTTGGTAATTCTAGTATCTTGTAACATTTCTCAACCAAAAACTAGTTCTTTGGGAGATATATTCAATTTTTCTGATTGCTTCTGACTTTACTACCTTTACCTTCATTTGCTTTGGAAATGAACTGCTCCTGCAGCAATCTCTATGTTTTTGCATCATACCTTTCTGGTTGACTGCGATGTGACACAATTTTGTTCTGATGAAGACATTGGATGCATATCTACTATAGTCATAATCTTGCTTTTGTGTAGACTAATGAGTAACCCTGGGCAAAGCACTACGCTACGCTCGCGTAGTTTGCGAAGTTTGCGCTACTTCGCACAACGCGAATTGCACGTAGCACAGTGCAAACACGCGTAGCGTAGCGTAGCGTAGTGCAGCGGTCATTTTTTGCTTGCTCGCGGTCCTCAACGTCAAGTTGGCGACCGCGAGCAAGCAAAATGACATCCCGGCGAGACTTTTTCTCGTTCGCGATCAGCAACATCAAGTTGCCGATCGCGAGCGTGGAAAATAAACCTCCCGGCGAGATTCTCAACGCGGGGAGGTCAGGTTTCTCATTGCGAGTGGTCGCGTATGCTCGCGACCGCTCGAGATGAGAAACTACCAGTCCGCGTTGAGAAAGCTGCCGCTCGAGTAAAAATCTACTCGAGCGGCAGTAAAAGACAGCTCGCACTGTGCAAGATGCCGTTTTCAATGATTGCACAGTGCGGACAAGCATCCGGCACTGTGCAATCATTGCGAACAGTGCACTACGCAGTTCGCGTAGTGCGAACTGCACTTTGCGTAGCTTCGCGTAGCGCTACTTCGCGAACTACGCCCAGGCTTACTAATGAGCACTCAATGGACTGAATATTTATAAACAACAAAAAGAAAGTTGTCTTTTTGCATAAAACCTATCTCATCTCTTGTCTGTGCTCTTACAAGAGAAGGTGGAGACCTTAACCTTTTCAACACTATTTGTTTAGTGCCCATTGTATGACTAGGAAACAGTCCAGCTCTCTGAAAGCTTACATGAGGTACTGACTGAAGGACAGGTACCTGGTCTGAAGAAGTTAAAGTACTATCCTTAGAGTTCTTGTACCTTTTGATTTGGCAAAAGGAGGACCTTTTATGCTGTTTGTGTCTCATAGGGGAACGGGTCCTTAATCTAGTAAAGGATCAAAAAGGTCATGTCGTGCTTAGCAAACTTCTCATGGATTACTTTATCTGTCATGAAAGTGCAAAGGTCACACAAATTGAACACAACAATAAACCAAAACTAGATTATATCAACCTCTGTAAGGCTACTAATGGGTAAAATGAAAAATATTCTCAAAAAAATGGAGATGTTGTGGCATTAACATTTTCCGAAGTACTTATTAAGGACTTTCATTTAAACAGATAATAAAATTCAGCACATGAAATGTATTGCTGAATGTCTGCCATTCAATACTGCACAGTAAATATTTACAGCCCCAAATCGTTGAGTATATACAATGTCTAAACAGTTGCATATAGTTGCATGTTACCAACAGACACTCAAAGAAGCAGTCTCTTGGTGTTTTATTGATCACCAAGTGTATGTTATTTACATCTGCTTAAAAGGGTGCGCCAGGACAAGATATTGCAATTTAAGTTGATTAGTGGGCATTGAGAAAAATCAAAGACATAGAAATTACATAAGGCTATAGAAACGTAAAATTCACTTGTAAATCACAAAAAGTAAGAACAAATTTTCCACCTGCTAAAATCCTAATCTAGATTTCTGAACACTTTCAGACTAAGAAACTGGATCACACTTGGAGGAGTATTCAGTTCATGAAAGCTTCAAAAACAATCAGCAGATATTTCTGGTCTGAAATTGTCCAAATTGTTCACCTAAACTTAAATACTCTGATGATAGGTCCGTATTCTGAAAGTATTTTCTCATTTTGCAATTATTTTTCCTTTATAATCAAATTCCCTTCCATTTTCTGTTACAAAACGCCAAAGCACTGACTTTTTAAGTGGTGCTAAAGGAGTTGAGGTTCTAGACATCATAAAGGTGATCAAGGTTCTTCTCGTTACCCTCACCCTAGTGATGTTTTTTTCTGAATCCATCTTCCTAGGCATGCCTAGTATCAGTTCAACTAGGAAGCTTATTTCCAAAATTGTCTTTACATTCCATAAGAGTTTCGACCTTTAACGTAGTCAGATCAAAGTGTGGTAGTATTCTTTACTTAGAAAATTACTCCTTTGCTTCTAAGGCTACTCCTAATTTTAAGCCTGTCTGACTGAAGAGGGAGAGCAGGAAATTATCTTTATGTGTGCTGATTCTATAATATACTAGCTGCAAATCCCTCCTCAGGACAATCAAAGATAGCTACAAATTATGCATATCTCACCATTTAATTGAAGAAGTCAAGGTCAAAGTTACTCAGAGGACGTGCCAGATTGGTACAAGAAAACAACAAATCACTCATCAATATATCTGCAAAATTAATTGATGTTAACGTCAAATTGTAAAAAGGAAAACAATCATCATTTTTAACCACAAAAATCATGAAATCTGATAAAGGATGGATGAGAGGACAATGCCTGGAACCAAGTAATGACAAATGGATTAACTATGTAAAGGAAAATCTCATTGATATAAACAAATTCTTGCCCATTTCCTCAGGGGTTCAAATGGCAATGCTAGAAAAAAAATCAAGACCAAGGATATTTTTTTATGAAATGTTTACTTAAGAGGTCCTTAACTCTAGTCATCGGTAATGGTTTTTTAAAGTTGTATTTGCTTGTGTGCACAAACAGTTATGAGGCATTTTGGTGGATTTTTCTTTTGTCACAAACTATTTTTGTTGCTCAATTCTACCCTAACCTCGTGCCAAATCTCAAGAGAAAACCTTTGAGCATTTGAAGATAGTTGACGAATTTGGGGGATGGTCTTCCTTAATGGCAGAGAATGTCAGTGAAAACTGAGAACATAAGTTCAAAAAATGGAAAGCAGCAGGAAGTGAGTGGGGTGGTAAAATCAGAAGTATGGAATAATGCTGACTGGGAGTTGGAGGAAAAATGTACACTGTGCATCTGTTTGAGTTATGTTGATTAGAGTGTAAATTAAACTCTGTGGTAAAATATCCCAGTAGGTTACCAGCAGCACAGATCTGTCAACATCTTGCTTGTCACAGAATGGAATATATGTCTGTGGAGCATTTATCTATAAGTTGAAAAAAGGTACATTTGAAGTGAGCTATTATGCAATTTCATGTCAAGATACCACAATCCATAATTTCATTCAAGTCTTGCTATGGACAGCCTTAGCTGTCTGTTGCATGCAGCATTGTATTCCATACTTTGGCAGCTATTTCATGCTTTCTCATTGGATGACTTTGTTTTGTATCTTAATGTTGTGTTTGCAATTCACTGCATTCCTCTCTGTGCGTGTCCCTTTGCTGGAGCATAGCTTTTTTATCACATGGTTTAATCAGCATCTGAGTTATATATTTACATAGCTGACATGGGAGGACTACTATAAGAAATTGGTTCACTGGTTGAGGGGGTGAAACATTACTCAAACAGCAACCACAATCTCAGTCTGTGTGAACTACAAACAAATCCCAAATTAACCTGTGCTTAAACCCCTCGTAGCTTGACACAACGCAGTCAGGCCCAACTTAGAGGCGGTGTGTAGAGTGTTTATGCAGCACTTAAAACAGTAATAAAGAGAAAACATAGGACAAGAAAAATCCCTCACCGATTTAGAAAAATAAAGTAAATGTAAGAAATTATTTGAAATGAAAACTCCCAAAATTCAATTAGTGGAACCAGAGATAAGTAATTAAGTGAGAATAGTGCTGAGAAGCACAAAGCACCAACTGTGGCTTTCTGGTCCTACCAGAACAGGACAAAGTCGCAAGTTCAGGCCGACCACAATAGAGCGCAGTCCGGATACAGGGACCAAGTTAGGCCCGCTGAACAAAGTACCTTAATCCTGGTCATGGAATGTCTTGAGATCCCCCATTGAGGATACGACATTCAGCAGTTACGAGGAGCTATGGGCTTGCAAGGAGAAGTCCTGCGTCATCGTCGAGGATGCCATCGATGAGGGGCTTGTGATGAGAACTCCTGCAACGGAGTCACACAGCGGCGGCTGCATCAAGAAGCTGCTGGCACATGATGCGAAGTCCTGCGTCATCCGCGATGATTCCGTCGATGAGGGGCTTGCGATACAAAGGTCTGCATTGAGAATCCACAGTGCATGGTGGTTCTTAGAAGGCTGCATGCTGCAATGCGAGGTCCTGCATCAGGAATGCATCATTTAGTGGCGGTTCTGACGTGGCTGCAAAGAGATGCGTCATGATGCATCAGTTCTGCTCACAGGACCACAGCTGGGCTGGCAGAGCACATTCAGGCCCACTTCCAAGGGTCCAGGACTGGAGTGGTACCACTTGGATGGTAGGAGTCACAGCAGACTGAGTTGAGGTGCTGGGTTCAAGGAGGATAAAGCATTTTCCATTCCTGGAGCTCTGATCAGGAGGCCAGCCAACTAGCCCTTAGAGTCACTTGTGGTCCTGGGTTCAAGATGCAGGTCCAATTCTTTTCACTTAGGCAGCAGGGCAGCAGAGTAGCAGTCCTTGAAGAACAGCACAGCAATCCTTTTGAGTTGTCCACAGGTCCAGAGGTGTACTGAAGAGTTTAGTCTGAGGGTTCACTATACCTGGTGCCCACTTTGAAGTAGGAGAAGGTTCTGGAGGTATCCACCCTCAGAGGTGCTTGGAATTTCCAGCCTCCCGACCCTGGCCCCAGCATGTCTGGGGACAAAGGCAACTAGTGCCAAACCCTTTGTATGTGTGCTCAGGCAGAGGCTTTATGATGTGTCAAGTGTGGTAGGTGACAGCTCCTCCTCCCAATAAATTCAGAGATGGCCCATTCTGCCAACATCTATTGCCCTTTTGTCTCACTGTCTGGGATCAATACACAAAGAACAACTGCCAGTGACCAAGGCATGTGACCAAGAATACAGGCTGCAGACACCAAGAGGGTTTTAAATTATAATTATTTAGACACCAAACTCGCCAATCCATATGCTCCCTATTGAAGGTCACCACTTATAAAATGTAATAAGGGAGCACAGTGTTATCCTATAGGAATGGTAGGTCTCACAGTAGTAAAAAATGAATTTAGGAGTTTTTCACTTCCAGGGCATGTAAAATGTAAAAGTGCATGTTCAAAGTTTTAAATACACTGCACCCTGCTCTCTGGGCCGTTAGGGTCTTCCCTAGGGGTGACTTATATGTATTTAAAAGGAAGATTTAGGCGAAAGGTTTATTTTGCCAGGTCGAACTGGCAGTTTTAAACTGCACACAGGCTACAGTGGCAGGCTTGAGACATATTTAAAAGGCTACTTAAGTGTGTGGCACAATCAGTGCTGCATGCCCACTACTAGCATTTAGTTTGCAGGCCCTGGGTACATGTAGCACCACTTTACTATAGACTTATAGGTAAATTAAATGTGTCCATTTGGTGTAAGCCAATTTTACCGGGATTAATCGAGAGAGCACAAGCACTTTAGCACTGGATAGCAGTGGTAAAGTACATCAGGTCCTAAAAGCCAACATAATTGGGTTTATAAAACAGGAGGGGTGAATGCAAAAAGTTTGGGGATGACCCTGCAGAAAGGGACAGGTCCAACAACTGCCTTATCTGGTGTCATTCTCATAGCTTTAATTAATGTCATCTTTGTTGTTTTGGTCCCTAATGCATTCATTCTAAAGGCAAACAGACTACTGAGCTGACTTTGATTACACTGGCATCAGCGACAATAAAGGAGCTGGTAATATCCAGGTCTGATCAACTTAACAACTGTGTCATCAAAATAACTCCTTACACAGCACCCCCGGCTCCCCCCCACAATCCCAGTAATCCACCCTTTTCAATATTAAAATCCGCTCAAGGTCGAGCTCATACAGAAAAAGATCGACCAGCAATAGAGAAGTTGGATACCATGATGGATGACTGGGCCTGGTTTCCAGTGGCACTTTCGGGGGGTAACCACGATTGAAACAGTGACCAAAGGGGCCTCTCAGTGTGTTCTTGGAATATCAATAGCCTCATTACAAAATTCCAGTCACTGGATGTGATAAAGTTCCTCAAAAACCATGAGGTCATACTTCTCCAGGAAACATGATCCGAGGCAAGTCTCCCAATAGAAGGGTACTTTGAAAACAGCTCCCCCGCCCTAAGATTGCATAAGTTTGGTAGACCTAAGGGCGGCCTCTCAATATATGTCACTGGCAAGCTAAACATCAATATCGATCAGCTTTCATTTGATGAGGACTGGATTATCGGCATAAGGATCAGAAGCCCCAACTCCATCAAACAAATGCTTCTGATCAATGTATATATTTCACCGAATGTTAGGGAGAAAAGGGCCAAGCTGGACCACTTTATTCGGATTATGTGTAACCTGTTAAGCGAATATGGAGGTACAGCCTGCCTTATCTCAGGGGACTATAATGCAAATCTTTTTCAAGATCCCCCAACGAGCTCAACGAAACTTGCCCGGTGGGAAATCAACACATCAAGGAACAAATAAATCCCCCCCGGAAATAAATACAGCAAATTGGGTAAATACATGGTATTACAACTCAGTAGTCTGGGTTATACAACCTTGAATGGCTGCTTTTCCATGGACAAACCCCCAAACTGGACAAGAACAAATGGACACATCCATTCTTTCTTAGATAACACCATATGCAATAATGAAATGTTCTCCCTGATAGAAAATTACACCTTTCTGGCACGAAGAGAAAGCGATCATCAACCTCAAGTCTTGTCTTCGCACGTCGCACAGCATGCCACATCAAGTCTGGCAAAAAGCAGAATCTTCACAGAGCACCTTAAAAGGTTAAAATGGATAGATTTCTCCACTCTGACAATAATGGCAACGTGCAGAGCCCTATTAGGTGCAAGGAGTCTTGACGATATTCCGCCTACCACAGTATGGGAGTCCTTTTCTAGCCAATTGCTAAAAAAATTCTTGTTTACCCCACGAAAAATCACCAACGGGAAATCAACAATCGAATCTGCAGAGACTGAAAAACTAAGAAATCTATGCAACTCAGCACTAAGACAAGCACTGAAGAGCCCAGGGGATGTACAGTTATACAACACGTAGAAGCAAGCTCAAAAAGCATTTAGGCAAGCAATATTCCGATAAAAAGCAAAAAGCTCTGACCAGTTCTGGACAAAATTAGTCCATGCAAGCAAAAATCCTAATCCAAAGGCTTTTTGGTCCCTTGTGAATGGGAGAACACAAGGCCAGAGAGGGCAAAGCAGTGCAAATATTAGCGAAGATGAATGGGTAGCATTTTTAATGGTTCATTTTAAAGTGCCTAAAAAGGAAGAGGATTTGCCAGCTATACTCACACTCTCTGCCCTCTTGATTAATCTAAGCCAACTGCAGTCCCTCCCAGGCACAAAGTATCTGGGGACATCGACGCAATTAACAGAAATGGCCGCCCTGACTTCAGCAATATCCAACAATGACACCCTGCACCAGCAAGAAGGGCTCCTTCATCAGGCATTAAAGGCATCCGAAGCACTGACGGTACGAATGGCACAAATTATAACTAAAATCCACCCAGATGGGGCATCTGGGCCAAATGGTCCCCCTCAGGCCCTGTATAAGGAAGACACTGAGTTTTGGGCCAAATATCTGGCACCCTTATTCTCCTATTGTTGGTCTAGCCAGCACATTCGAGATTCCTGGCATGGAGCCATTATACACCCAATCTTTAAAGGTGGCACGAGATCCGACTCCAAAAATTACAGGATGATAGCACTTTTGGACATCGACTCTGAATATTACGCCAGCCTGCTGCTTGAAGACCTGTCATCTTGAGCCCCAGAAAATCATCTTTTACCTTTTAACCAGACAGGCTGTGTGGCAAAATTAGAAACCTTAACAAACCTGATGGCAATATCGGTGCTGATGGAGAAAGCATCGGCTTTAAGAATGCCACTGCACTGCTGTTTTGACGACTTTAAGCCGGTGTTTGATCGCGTGCCTAAGGGTCATCTATGGTCTAAACTGCAGAAATGGGGGATTAAACCAACCCTCTTAAAGGCTTTACTGCAGCTCCATACAAACACCTGGATCCGTATAAAATTGGGGGATGGATCTCACATCTCAAGGAAAATACAAACATCATGCTGCGTAAAATAAGGGTGCGTACTGGCACCCTTCCTGTTTAACCTCTTCGTCTCAGATCTGTACGAGTAACTTGAAGACACAATTCTCATCCTCCAAAACTTGGCAGAATCTGTGACTGTAATTTGCTATATGCAGATGACCTCGTCCTACTTAGCCGTACAAGGGTCGGTCTGCAGAGGCTGCTTGACCAGGTGTTTCCCTGCACTACCAGCAATGTGTTGGAATTAAATCCATCGAAGACAAGGACATTCACCTTTGGGAGAAGAAAACATCGAGGAGGAGGGTGGCAGTTTAACGGCAAAAGCATCGATAGTGCAGGCGATTACAAAAATCTATGGGTACATATGGACTCCAGGGGGGACCGTCTTAACACAAAAGGATGAGGTCGGAGCTAAAGCTCCTACAATTCAGGTAGCACTTATGAAGCTTGCAAGACAGTTCTCCCGGCCAAGTCTGATCCCTTTAATAACCGTTATGATAGCTAAACCCTCTAACTATCTCTCTTACGGTCAGGAAATCATGCTGGGGAAAGATACCAGCCTGGTAAACAGGATGAGAAGAAGAATTTTCAAGGGAGTGCTGAGCCTACCAAAAACCTCATCCCCAGCCCAGACAAGACTTGAGTTTGGCCTTTCAGATCATCGAGCAGTTGCTGCTGATGCTTTTATCAAGCTGTTTGGCAAGCTGCGCACCTCCAGTGGAGCAACGTTAGAGGCTATGTTGTGGCAGGAAATATCAACCAGTCAGCTGGGATGAAAACATTGCCGCCATTTAGAAGACTCCCTGTGAATGAAATCTGGGGCACAGATCCATCTCAGCAGGTCCTCAAGTTGTACATCAAAAAAAGTGTGAGGTCTTCGTCCTTTCATTCGGATAAGGCACAACTGGCAAAACGCAAACATGCATGGACAGTTATGTCAGGGTTTAAGCCAGGGATTGCGGGGCCACACTTGTGGTGCACCTACGCAGTAGTATGGAAAAAAGATTTCTGGTCCTAAGGATGGGGGAATGGCCTTTCTTGTATCACTTACCCACATAAATGACAATACATTGTGAAGGGGGTGCGGGTGCAGCATGGAATCGATCAAGAACGTGGTGTGCACCTGCCCCGCCTTACTTAACGACTGAAGGATGCTGGTACGAGGTGAATGGAACAATCTCGGCATTTGCTCTTGCCATCAAGCCATCCTTGCATCCATGAACCCTGAGAATCAGATGCTCAACATCCGTTTTACCAAGTTTGTCACAAGAGCGTCAAAACGGCTTACTCAGAGGGTATGCCAGTAAGTCAATCACTATTACCCTGCATCGAGCTGCTCTAAACTCAATAAGAAGTCAATTGCCATTTTTTTGACGTGGCCCGGCTTGGTACACTGGCTGCCCCTCTGAAAACTTGGTGTTTCCCTGCGATTTCAGACCTTTTTTCCCCTTTTTCTCTTCTTTTTCTTTTTTACCAGAATCCCAAAGCGAGCAGCATTGATAGTAGGATTTTTATGACTAGAGCCTTGCCCGTTTCTCTTCAGCAGGCAGTTATAGTCCAATGTATTATTGTATCTTAACTGTGATTTAACCGAAGGGGTATCTCGCATTGAATCGACCCCGCGACCAATTCAGTACATACCTTTTACCGAAAATAGCACGCATTAGTAAAATTTATGAACTTTTAACTGGTGCTGTTTTGGTTTTATGTAATCACTCTTTGCAAATTATTCAAATTTGTTTTCTTTTTTAATTATTTGTTATTTAAAAGTGATGTTGCCAACGGATTACGGGCCCTATTTAGGATTCTCACAGAATGTGAAGAAAATACGCAGCATGGATCTAGGAATTAATGATTTTTTTTTACATATTTTTCTGGTTTATTGTTCACTATTGTAACGATTTTAATTAATCGAACAAATAAAGTATTACTTTCATTCATTGTGTTGTTTGTTTTCCCCATAACGCATTTTTTTTATTATGTTGCTAACCAGCTGTGCCTAATCCTTCTGCCTCTCACCTCTGGGTCCCCTTCCTCATGTTCTCCTAGTCCCCTGTTACTCTCTTTCCTCTCTTGCTTCCTGTCGCACATTTATTTCCATCTGTCCTTTGTTTTCTCAAGCCGCCTCTCTGTGGCACTTGTCAATTATTCACTTATTCACTGTGGCTAAAATTGCCACCTTTAACAATCATATTTTCTGCACCCATTCTCATCACAGATTATACATTACACTTCATCTGTTTTGAACTTCAGACACATGGAAAGATTTTTGTGGAGCAATGCGAATTTGAACCTGAATCTCCAGGCTCGATGTCTGCTCCTCAGCCACTGAATCAAACTGGTAGAGCTTTGGGGCATATTAGCAACAACAGGCGAAAATTATCGCAAACCGCGCTTAACGCGTTTTTTTTAACGCCGCCTATCGCTGGATATTATCGCGGAGATAACATGCTATTAGCAACGTTTATCTCCAATGCGATAAAATATCCAGCGATAGCGGCGAAATGCGTGAATATCGCTGGAAATCCAGCGATATTCACGCATTAACGCCATGGTGGACTTAGCCTGACAATCCACCTCCCGTTCAACAAACAGGTAAGTCATGTTTTTAGCAGGTGTTAAATTCTAGCGAAAATCGCACTTAGCGCTGATTTTTTTATCGCTTCGCCTGCATTGCTAATAGGGGGAAGTTGTGTTAGCGACTGTTTTCAGTCGCTTTTAGTTGGGAACGCCTACCTTGCATGTCATTAGCGATAATTATCGCTGGCATGCATGGCGATGGGAAAACCGGCCGCTATCGCCAGAAAGCTGTCGCTAACGCCTGTTAGCGACAGCTTGCTGATAGGGCGGTAAAAAAATCGCCGCTTTAGCGGCAAAAAGTGCCGCTTAAGCGGAGATAAAGCCCTTGCTAATAGGCCCCCTTGTTTTTTGCTCAATATGTAGTTATCCCTGTTGTATAGACCTGCGGCAGCGACCCAGAGAAGACCAGCAATATCTGCATCCTTGCACGTCAACACCACTAATTACTTCTAGCATAAGAGGGAGTCCTGTCAATTTGAAACATTGCAAAGATAGTGTTCATTTCTGCTTTCTGCTTTTCAGACTAACCGTTCTGCAGAAATGTGCTGCTCTGGACGTTTAGTTCCCAGAGGTTGGTTTAAGCCAAGGCTACAGAAAAAACAATGCAATTGCTACAGGGTCAGCACTGGGGACAGTAAAGAGAACACACAAGATAGTGTGGCAGCCAGGCAGGCCAGCCCTTGATTAATAAATTCCTGAGGTCACAGAGATGCAGAGAATGGTAACCTATGGTAACTCCTCCATTTGATATTTGGAACATCCCCTCATTAAGAGAGTACCCTTACAGCATGTGGCACAACTCCTACCCACATAGACTTTTGCCACTCACCTCTCTAGTTGATTCCACCTTTTCCCTTTCTCTGTTTTTTACGTCTATCCCCTTCTTTTCCCTTGTCTCTTCTATTGTCATTTGCCCTCTCCCTTCTTTCTACTCATGTCTGTACCATCTAATTCCACTCTTTTGTCCTCCCAGGAGCCTCTCCTCACTGCAAATGTAAAGACTCTCACTTCCACCGATAATCTGTCTCCTTAATATATTCTCTTTTCTCATTTTTACCATTATTTCTCCCTCTTCCACTTGACACTCCTACTACTCTTCTCCTTTCACTTTCTTTCTCACTCCTCTTCCCTCTCAAATGTTCTTTCTCCCATTGAATTATTTCTCCTGAGCTCACTTGTCTCCATCTCTTCATTCTACCCTTTCTTCTTTACCCCATCCCTTCCTTCCACTCTCCTTCCTCTCTTCCTCAGTAACTCTACATCTGCTTTTGCTTTTCATTTCCCAGCTTGCATCAGTGTTAATTTCTCCCACCTTTCTCTGCCATCTACCCTACTCTGACACTTCAGTGTTCGGTCTTCTCTGCCCTGTCCCCACTATTTATTTTCTTCCTTATCTTTTCATTGCTTTCTTCTTTTCTTCCTTCTCCTTTCCCCTCTCTCTCCTCCCTTCTCCTTCTCTTCAACCACTTCTCTTCCTCACCCACCCAAAAAGTTCTACACCCAGCCTCTTCTTCCACTAGTTTCTCAATTTACTCTTCTTGCTCTGATTGTTTGAAGTGAACATTGCAGGATACCAGTATCATGTGGTATTGGGGGAATTACACAGAGACTAGCAAAAATAAAAAACAATGGCCAAGAAGCACAACAATAATATTTTTTGTGATACCACAGACCCTGAATACAAACAGGATTCTATCACATGTTCTATTCACTACATTACAGTGCAGTGCATGAAATGACTACTATTTCGATGCCATTACACCACTAATAGTTGCAGTGTTTTTGAGAGTGCTCTCTTCTTTTATCAGCCCCAGGAATGAGGAAATCTGTCAGCCTTGCTTGTTTTTTTAGGTCTGGTGTTATACAAGACCTTTTGATTCTACTCAAATTATATGTTCAAGAAACTTACATAAAGGGGCTTTCCGCCACCTCTCTTCATCCACTGGTCTGTTCTTGTGTCACTCACAATTTACTTCTGCCCACTATAGCATATAGCATGTGGCAATGGGTCATCCTACTTCAGCTACTGGCGTACTTCACTTTGAATTATAGCATTTAGCCCTTTCACAAGGAGCATGTCCATACACAATGTAGTTCCACCAGTTTTTGCATTTATTTCATTATTACTTTAGTGTTCCTTTTGTTGTAGAGCCTGAGGTGATAGCAGGCCACCTTCTACGACCCATTGCAGCTTTATCGTTTCCTGTCTTCTGCCAAAGCTGTTGTAAATTCCTTTTGAAGTGGCCTTTGTTTATCTGATGGCTGCGTTTTTACACAATACAAGGTGTTCACATGAACTTTGAATATAGGCTCATGAGGGTGAATTATCTTTGCAGCCCTGTCTGTCTTTGTTTCTTCCTTTCCTTCTTCCTTTCCTTTTTCCTTCTTTCCTTCTTTTGTTCCTCTTTCTTTTCTTACTTTTTCTTTCCTCTTTGGTTCCTTCTTTCTTTCTTCCACTTTTCCTTCTTTCTTTCTTTCTTTCTTTCTTTCTTCCTTCCTTTTTTCCTTTCTTTTCCAAAGGCAAAGGGCTGGCAGTCAATACCAGACTTATTGGCTTTTGACGCACTGTAAATAACAGCTTGCACTATTACTCAGTGTGCTTAATTTTCCAATCTCAGAGGCATAGGAGGCTGAGTTGGCCTTGCAGATCATATGTGTAAGCAAATTATACCTCACTACAGTCAAACAGATGGCTTGGGCTTTGTCATTTTGTGGTGTGTTGTAAGATGACATTGTCACCTTGAAGCACCGAATCCATCACCAGTCACTATTACAGATTCCCTTTCTTTACCCCTAGAAAAACGGATTGGCTTTACCAAGTCTTACTTTTCTTAGGTTGCTAAAATCGTCACCATTGAAGTGTGTGACATTACAATGGGGAAGATATCATAGTAAATATTTCACCCTCAAACACATAGGGCTTAATTACCATGCAGTTTGGACCATAACCGACGGCTTATCATTTGCGGTCCAAACCGTATCTACTGCTGCAGTCCGACCGACGCATT
This sequence comes from Calotriton arnoldi, assembly GCA_963921515.1. Lineage (NCBI taxonomy): Eukaryota > Metazoa > Chordata > Amphibia > Caudata > Salamandridae > Calotriton > Calotriton arnoldi. The sequence goes on from CAWUFW010001490.1 coordinate 1,861,786, forward strand.
ACGATGCGTGCCGTCGGAGGCAGCAGTCAGAGGGACAGACCAATGCTTTCCGGCAGGCTCATGGAGCCCGTCGGTCACTCAGGAACTCACCATAATCCCTTAGGGACCGTGTTTCCACTGTCTGGATTATGATGTGGGTTTCCGACAGCCTTTCTATGTTGGCCTTTCTGACATGGAAAGGGTGTCAGAAAGCGAAATTGGGGGCCCCTAGCAGGGCCCACCTAGCCCTCTGAATCTGGGCCTAGGGGGCACCTATGGTGTCCCCCTGAACATCCCTGTACCGGTGCCTACCACACGGTGCAGGGATGTTCACAAACTCCAATTTCTCAATAGGAGCTTGTACTGCGGGCGGTTTCCGCCCGTCCAAAAGCTCCTATTTAGAAATGGGATCATAAATCGGTGTGCTGAACCGCTGACCTATGTTCGGAAGGTGTCATTATTCTCCGTGGATGGAATTGATACAGGGGTCTGAAGACTTCAAGTTCCAACATGCCTCGGTACTCACTGGGCTTTCCAAGGGAAGGAGGCTGCTTCATAAGCCCTTCCCTCGGATCATACCGGTGCTTGTCAATCTTCTTCGAGAGCCTTGAGTCCTGGCTTGTCCTGTATTCATTTACTGTTCTTAGGAGTCGACCGCGCGCCTATTCAATTGGAGAAATCAGGCTTGTACTGAGCGTAGAATAAAGGAAGGAGCCGCCTCGCTACTGACGGTATTTCGAGCTCTGTCGCATCGAGCCTTCCTTCGTGTGAGAAGAGCTTTCCGGCATTTCTACCAGCCGCCTCACTGTTTGCTCTTCCTTTCGCCAGGCTTCTCGGACGGGAGCCTACATTTGGACCGCGGAGCTTTCACAGGTCGTGAGAGCTGTCGCATATTCGATTCGGCCTTATAGTTGGTTTTCCGTTTTTTTGGCTGGATTCGGACGGCTCCGAGAAAAGGAGCCTTGTACCTTTTTTGGTGAACCAACTCCACGTGAGGATTTCTGCGCACCTACATGTAGTGCAAGTAGAAGGAGTGAGCAGCACTGCCCTATTACTTTTGAGATTTCGTGTTCACAACGTGAACTTGATCAGGACTATTCTGGATTACTTGTTTTGTTTCAAATTTTTTGTACTCTCCATATTCTTTTAGCGAGAGAGAGAGGCAACGCACGGCTGTGCGCATGTTAATGGACTGGGGAGACTATCTTTCCTCTATTCACTCTGGATTCCTCATTTATCTTTGGATGGTCCGTGCCTTGGACTCCTGCTTGCTTTCCTCATCCTCAGCCACCTCACTACCCATAGTGTCACTCGAGGTAGAGAGAGTAAGTATGTCTTTGGAATGATAGGGAGTAGGTATTCAAGACTAGGACATCTTTGTTAGTCAGATGGTAGTAATATCTGTCATTTCTCCCTTATACAGGATATTTCCATATGCTGAGGAATTCTTCCATGGCAAGGAGTTGCTCCATTATCGAGTGTTGAGAAAAGGCCATTCAAGTAACGGACCGCTACTTTGTTATTTTATCCACTTTCCCCTGCATGCTGCCTCCCCAGGGAAGGATTTTGAGCTTCCCGGAAGGGGTAGTACGGGGTGGATTTGTTCCTGAAGGTTAGTGGCTGTAAGCTATTAACTAATCTGGGTTCTGACAGATTGACAAGCCCAAGCAGCATAAACAGCCTGGGTGATGGATACTACAGTGGTTCTCACCTCTTTGCTGGAGACCTTGTCTGCTATGCAGGTGGAGGTTCATGCCTTTTGCGCAGAGAATCAGGAATTGAGACAGGAAATGGGTTCTCTTAGGCGAGAAGTAGCCAGTATTGCTAGACAACCTAAGACGGAGTCAGGGGGGAGGTCATACATCAGAAATTGGACGTTACCCCCTCCTTCATAAACACACACCCCAGGCTTTCCCATGGAACAGGCAGGAAACGGATCAGGGGCACCAGGTTCTGGGATGTTTACAGCCACACACACAGCACCAGTGTCCACTCCCGAGCATACTGCTATACAGGTGATACAGGCACCCCAAATACCGTTAGCCGCCCCTGAACGCTTTTACGGTGGCCCAAAGAAACTCTGGATTTTTTTGAGCCAGTGTAGGTTGCACTTCCTGTGCAAACCTATGGTTTTTCACGATGATCAAGCAAAAACCGCTTTGTCATGTCCTACCTGGGAGGAAATGCTGCCAGTTGGACTATTCATCTAATAGAAAGGGACGACCTGTTGTTGTATAGCTTTGGTGACTTCTGCACGGAGATGCGTAAGCTATTTAACCAGAAGTCGCATCTCTTGACTTCTGACCGAGAACTGATAACTTTGAAACAAGGAACACAGGATCTTCTGTCATACATCACAACCTTCAACCGTCTAGTGGTAGAAACAGAGTGGCCGCAAGAAAAAACGCACCTCTCTTTTTTATCAAGGTTTGTGAGGAGAATTGAAGGACGTCTTGGCACAGGTAGTGCATTTACCACAAACATGTGAAGAACTCATAGACCTTACAGTCCAATTGGATCATAGGATACAGGAAAGAAAGACTGATAAGAACCATAGTGAATTCAAGTACTATGTACCTCGCATGAAACAAACACATCTGGGGAACTTCCAAAATCTACTGAAGGAATCGAGCCAATGCAGATAAATGGAATTCGGGGGCCTATCACGACAGAGGAAAGAGACAGGAGAAGGAAGCAACAACTTTGTCTGTATTGTGGTAAAAGTGGGCACTTCCTCAAGGAGTGCAGGGCTAGACATAAGTTTGCGGATAAGGTGTCTCCATTTAAAGCACAAGCTGTGGTCGAAGGGCAATGGAACAGAAGAGAGGTGTCAGAAAACTAATGGACCCGAGCCAGAATGAGACCCCTTGCTCGAGGCTGACGGACACAGAGGTTTCTCCCATCATAGCTAACACCATCCAGCATTCGATACCGCATCTCAATGTAAGCGTGTCCTTATGGTTAACCACTGAGAAATTGGCGCAGGTACCTGCTTTATTGGATTCGGGAGTGACAGAAAATTTTACTGACAGAGTTTACGCCCAGGATATCGGAGTACCCTGTGAACGGAAAACAGTACCGGAACAAGTCAAGGCTATAGACGGTACCGCCTTAACATCTGGACTAGTTAGGTATCACACAGAACCCGTAATCATGCAGTTTGGAAAAGACCATTTTGAAAATAAATATTCAATTTGATATGATAGACGCTCCGCATTTCAGGTTAATCCTGAGGATGCCATGGTTGACGCTGCATGACCCCACGGTAGGGTGGGCAAGTCGGTCGGTGACAATGAACTCTTCGTTCTGCAAAGAGCATTGTACCAAGGATCAAGCATTACAGCCAAACGTCTCAGACACTCAAGCTCGGCACCTCTCCGTGGGAAGTGTGGATCAGTTAGTGGGTTGTGCAACGACAATCCCTCCTGAGTATCAGAGGTATAGCTCAGTATTTGATAAACAAGATGCAAGGCTTCTTCCTCCCCATAGGGTGTACGACTGCACGATCGATCTGATCCCAGGAGCATCGATTCCGTGCAGTCGAATTTACGCCCTGTCCGGACCTGATACACAACACCTTCGGGAATACCTGGATGAAAATTTGGCCAACGGATTTATACATCCTTCTTCGTCTCCTGCTTCTTCTCCCCTCTTCTTCATTACGAAGAAAGAGGGTGATCTGAGGACTTGCATTGACTACAGAGCCATCAATAGAGTCACTGTAAGGAACCGGTATCCATTGCCCCTTATACCGGTGTTGTTAGACAAACTGAAGGGTTCTACCATCTTCACTAAGCTGGATCTCCGTGGAGCCTATCGCCTGGTGAGAATGAAGCAGGGAGACGAATGGAAAACCGCCTTCCGGACGATATTTGGACTGTTCGAATATCAGGTCATGCCTTTCGGTCTGTGCAATGCTCCCGCTTTGTTTCAATATTTCATGGATGAGGTGTTACGAGGGCTTTTGGATGTTATGTGTATGGTTTACATCAACAACATCTTGATATACTCTTCCAATGTTACTGACCATATCGAACATGTGAGAACGGTTCTGGACAGACTACAACGAAACCCACTATATGCAGAACTTGAGAAATGTGTGTTTCATGCCTCTGAAGTGGAATTCTTGGGTTACGTAATTAGCGCCAATGGTATACAGATGGACACACAGAAGGTGACGGCAATCACTCAGTGGAAGTCTCCTTCTTCCTTGAAAACCCTACAAAACTTCATTGGCTTTGCCAACTTCTATAGGAGACTCATCAAGGACTTCTCCAAGATTGTTCAGCCTCCTATCCGGTTGTTGAGGAAAGGGGCTACCTTTAATTGCACGGAATCAGCTGAAGCTGCTTTTCAGATATTGAAATCCAGTTTTGTCCAGGCTCACATTCTACGGCATCCTGATGTACAACTGCCGTTCATGTTGGAGACAGACGCTTCCTACCATGCGCTGGGTGGGATCTTATCCCAGAGACATCCGGAGACAGGACAGCTTCATCCCGTTGCCTTTTATTCAAGAAAGCTATCACCCAGTGAGATCAACTATAGCATCACTGAAAAGGAATTGTTGGCTATAAAGAGGGCTTGTGAGGAGTGGAGACATCATCTTATGGGGGCCAAGTACACAGTTGAAATCTACACTGACCATCGAAATCTTCTGTTTTTGAAGACGGCAAGAGCCCTCACTCCACAGCAACTGCGCTGGTCCCTCTTTTTTGCAGACTATGACTTCATTATCAAGTATCAACCAGGACCCCAACACAGCAAGGCTGACGCATTGTCCAGATCTGAAGTCAATCCCTCAGAAGAGAAGATACCGGTTATGGAACCTCCGCACATTTTTAACAAGGCCACCTTCATGGAACAAGAGATTGCGTTAATCATTGAAGACAACTACATAGAAGACCTGAAGGTATGCTTGGCCATGATGGACAAACAAGCGTGGGTGACAGAAAACCCAAGCAGCAGAACCGAGAAGGAGGATCTGTTGTACCGTTTCCACGCATTCTACATATCGGAAGCGGAGCTACAGAAACGCAGCATACAAATGAAGCACAAGACCCCCTCCGGGGGCCACATGGGGATTTACAAGACAATTGCTCTGGTAGAAAGACATTTCTGGTGGCCTGGTTTGCGTGAGAGCATTAAACAGTATGTCACTGGATGCGCTGTTTGTGCACAAGGCAAATCTAGCCATACCAAACCTGCTGGACTTCTGTGTCCTATACCTATCCAGCCTTCTCCATGGCACACAGTATCAATGGACTTAATTGTGGAAATGCCTCCTAGTAATGGATACACAGTAATCCTGGTATTAGTGGATCATCCGACCAAAATGGGACACTTTGTTCCGTTGAAGGCACTGTCTACTTCCTCTACCTTAGCCGGAGGGTTCCTACAACATATAGTACGTGCTCATGGAGTACCATCAGTTCTCATCACTGATAGAGGAACACAGTTTACCTCACAATTCTGGCAAGAATGATGTAAGACAATGAACATCGATGCCCTTTTATCGACCAGCTATCACCCACAGACTGGTGGGAAAACAGAGCGCCTGAATCAAACATTAGAACAATATCTTCGGTGTTTTTCAGTGATCCAGGAAGAGGAATGGAGCACGCTATTGTGGACTGCCGAATTTGCGTACAACAATGGGAAGCACACAACATTGGGATGTTCTCCTTTCTACTGCCTGTATGGATACAATCCCAATATGCTACCCTTTGAGTGGCCTGTATCAACAAAACATCCATCCATTCAAGAACATCATGCGCATCTTCATGCAGTACTCCTAGAAGCAAAGGGTCAGTTGATTAACGCTCAGGAATCTAATAAACACTACGCTGATAAGAGATGTTCCCAGCCACCTGCTTATCAGGTGGGTGATAAGGTGTGGTTGTCCACAAAGAATCTGCACTTGAAGAATGCCAATAGGCTGAAACCCAAAAACGTAGGGCCATATCCCATAGTACAGATCATCAATCCAGTAGCCATGAAATTAGAACTACCTGTATCATGGTGTATTCACCCCGTGTTTCATGTCTCCCTTTTATGTCCCTGTCCTCCTCACACATCCTTGTCAGACACTCCTGCCCCTGTGGATGTGGATGGGGAATTGGAGTATGAGGTACAGAGCATGTTAGACTCCAGGAGAAGGAGAGGGAGGGTGTTCTATCTTGTTGATTGGAAGGGGTCTGGCCCCGAGGAACAGACATGGGAACCAGCCCACCATCTTCACTGCCCAACTCTCCTCCGACATTTTCATGCTCTTCACCCTTCGAAGCCTGGTGGTCCGCCGGGAAGTCGGACCTTGCAGAGGGGTACTGTCATGATTCTCCATGGACGGAATTGATACAGGCGTCTGAAGACTTCAAGTCCCAATGTGCCCCGGGACTCAACGGGTTTTCCAAGGGAAGGAGGCTGCTTCATAAGCCATTCCCTCAGATCATACCAGTGCTTGTCAATCTTCTTCGACAGCCTTGAGTCCTGGCTTGTCCTGTATTCGTTGGCTGTTCTTAGGAGTCGACCACGCTCCTATTCAATTGGAGAAATCATGCTTGTGCTGAGCGTAGAACAAAGGAAGGAGTCGCCTCGCTGCTGATGGTATTTTGTAGCTCCGTCGCATCGAGCCTTCCTTCGTGTGAGAAGAGCTTTCTGGCATTTCTACCCAGCTGCCTCAATGTTTGCTCTTCCTTTTGCCAGGCTTCACGGACGGGAGCCTACATTTGGACCGCGGAGCTTTCACAGGTCATGAGAGCTGCCGCATATTCGATTTTTGTAAGTTTTCTGTTACTTTACCTTTTGGCTGCATCAGTGTTCTATTAGTTTGTGGCCTGACAGTTGGTTTTCCGTTTTTTTGGCTGGATTCGGACGCCTCCGAGAAAAGGAGCCTTGTACATTTTTGGTTAATCAACTCCACGTGAGCATTTCTGCGCACCTACATGTAGTGCAAGTATAAGGAGCAAGCAGCACTGCCCTATTACTTTTGAGACTTCGTGTTCACAATGTGAACTTGATCAAGACTATTCTGGATTACTTGTTTTGTTTCACATTTTTTGTACTCTCCATATTTTTTTAGTGAGAGAGAGGGGCAACGCACAGCTGTGCGCATGTTAATGGACTGGGGTGACTGTCTTTCCTATATTCACTCTGGATTCCTCATTTATCTTTGGATGGTCTGTGCCTTGGACTCCTGCTTGCTTTCCTCATCCTCAGCCACCTCACTACCCGTAGTGTCACTCGAGGTAGAGAGAGTAAGTATGTCTTTGGAATGATAGGGAGTAGGTATTCCAGACTAGGACATCTTTGTGAGTCTGATGGTAGTAATATCTGTTATTTCTCCCTTATACAGGATATTTCCATATGCTGAGGAATTCTTCCATGGCAAGGAGTTGCTCCATTATCGAGTGTTGAGAAATGCCCATTCAAGTAGCGGACCGCTACTTCATTATTTTATCCACTTTCCCTTTTCCCCTGCATGCTGCTGCCCCAGGGAAGGATTTTGAGCTTCCGGAAGGGGTAGTACAGGGTGGAACTGGGTTCTATGCCTCGTCCCTGCTGTTTTTGTTCCTGAAGGTTAGTGGCTGTAAACTATTAACTAATCTGGGTTCTGACAGGCGGTTCCACCACCGAAACGTTGTCGGGATGAGGCAACTCCGACCGACATTGTAATCAGGCCCATAGCTGTCAAAAATCACCATCTTATGTTTTAACATATTCAGCTGATCCTAACATTGTATTCAGCAGTTGTATGATGAAATATTGTTAAATGACAAAAAAACTTGACAACAAAAAGACAAAGACACAAATACCGACTTTACATACTTTGTATGTATATCAACAACTAAAATGTAGAAGACCACAATATGAGCCTGAAATATGCAATACATTTGAACTAATATGCACTATACGAAGTATAAAACATATATTAACTTTAAAATATTATATTTTTAAAAACTGATTATATTATAAAGAAAATATAAACATGTATAACTGCTAAACACAAAAATATACATACTTTAAAATAATCACAAAAAATATACAAATTATTGAAACAAATAATTGAACAATAGTAACTAATGATAATTACAAACGCTATTTAACAAAATTATACAATAACAACGATAAAATTAGAAATAATTAATAAACACAATTTCACAAAATGAAATATTAACATAACTACATTAAACTAGCTTTCAAAATACAAACATAAAATATATACTGGAGGGGTTAATTTCACTGCTCCTGCTCCAATCAGAGCAACATTTGAGAAAGTGTTAGAGTTTGGATGGGCCATGTTTACTATTCCCACTGCAATGTAAGCAACAGTGAGACAGCATTGGATTTTGGACAGGTTAGATTTACTACTCCCGTTCTGACCTGAGCAACAGTGGAGAAAGTGTTGGACTGATTAGATTTACTATTGCCACTTTAATATAGGCAACAGTAAGGAAAGTATTAGACTTTAGAGGAGCCAGATGTACTATTGTCACACCAACCGGAGCAACAGTAAGTTGAATGTTGGACTTTGGAGGGGTCAGAATAACTATTTTCACACTGACAACGGTAACAAAAGGGCAAGTGTTGGGATTTCTAGGGATCATAACTACTATTCCTACTGCAGTGTACGCAACAGCAGGGAGGGCAAATGTTAAAATTTAGAAAGCTTTAATTTTCCCTACCAAAAATTCATTTAAATTAATTACATGCACAAAATAAATAAATATAAAATATATTTCCATAAACATTTGTAAAAAGGATTAACATTATGTAATTTATATAAATTATTAAAAACAAAAAACATGAACCTAACATATAAAGCTAAACATATAAATGTATTACAAAGAACTTAAATTAAAAGAAAATTCAAAAAGTATATTTGAACTTCTTCCAACCTTATTACACTAAAATTCCAACAACCACATGACAAACTAAACTAACAGAAAAATAACAATACACATTATTTAACAATTAATAACACTAAAAATGTATTATTCAAAAACATAAACATAATGCAAACAATTAATCTCCAAAGTATTACAAACATTTAAACAATTAACACAATCAATTTTCTAATTCATCTATTAATAAATTACAAAAATGCAATATTTTTAGATTTCTATTAAATAACGAAAAAAGTGTAAACTGTTTTATCAAATGAACAAATTAAAACATGTAAAATCTTATGATCAATTAAAAAAGAAATATTTAAAAACCTTCCCACCCTATTACCCTACAAACCAAATAATCCACCAAAACTAACCTGACATAAAATTAAAAAGACCTTAAAATATATTACCAAATGAACAAAAATGCTAAAACATTGTTAAAAATACATAACATTAAAATAATAACAAATTGTAACAAAAAATCTAATAAAACTCAAATAAATACTTTAAAAACATTATGTACAACTGTATAAAAAATTATATAAAAGACTTAACTAATGATATCCTTACCTTCTATCTAGGGGCCGATTCCGATTCGGGCCGGAAATCTCTCCGACCGAGCCGGACCCGGAGAGATTTCCGACCGAATCGGACCCGTGCAGCCCGACCGAACGAGTACGATGCGCACGTATGCCATCGGACTCGATTCGGTCGGACTCCCATTGAAGTCAATGGGAGCCTGTCGTACAACGTGTACGCGGGCTCCCATTGACTCAATGGGTGCGAGGCAGTCAAGGGCGCCCCCTACAGCGTGTACGCGGCAAAGCGACTCGCGCCATACACGCACAGGTAGGGGGGACCCATGGGTCCCCCCTGTGTGCGACTCGCGCGGCTACGCGTACAGGGGGGTCTGACACAGACCCCCAAAGTACGGCTCCGACTGCTCTTTGGAGCCGGAGTGCGCGGCTCGGTCGGACTGCTCGCGGCACGCATCGTACTTACCCGGCCGGGGAACGTCTCCATTGCGCGGTGCGAGTCGTGTCCGAGCGAGTCGGTCGGTGCGGTTAGACCCGGGAACGAGTCGGTCGGAGCGGTCGGGACGCCCGGACGAGTCGGTCGGCGATTTCGCATCGTACTCGCTCGCCCGGACGCGCGTACGAATCGGTTGGGAAATAGGGCTCCGAATCGGATCCTGTTAAGCCAAATCCGATTCGGAGCCCTACCGGCCGAGATCGGAATCGGCCCCCTAGTGTTCCATAATATTTTTGACACTACAGTATTTTTGACCTGATATTTGTGTCTCACGATGTTTTCAAAATTTTATTTTGGCGGAATAGCTATTCACCAGCATGTCGAATGCTATGATTGAAACGAGTGACTGTACTCGTCCACATGCCAAGGAGGCACAGGGGGCCCTGCAGGGCCCCCTTTGCTTCCTTTCCACCACGGTGATCATGGAGTAGGAACCTTCATGTCACTGCCAGTGGAGAGGAAACTCGTAATACAATCCCCTAAAGGAACAGGAGTCACAATGTCATAAGAAGTGGAAAGGTTTGATTGTGGCATCGGGAAGTGGTCTGTGAGACACTGCACCTCCTGATGTACTGCACAAGTAAAGTGTTAGCTGCTTAATTTGATCAACGTATACATGCCCATGGCAGGCAATAGCTAAGGATTGCTGAATACCTTTGTGGATCACAATGAAAGAGTAATGTTCCTTTGCATTGCCGTTTTTCTTTTAATTCACAAAGGTAGAGGTTAATATATGCTTTGCAATTAGTAATTATACCTACAGATTGAAAAGCATATTTGTGCATTGCGATTTCAGACTTTGTATTTGAAAAGTGAGGTGCAATGCATATTCGCTTTGCAAATATTTTTTTTCTCTGTTTGAAACCTCAGTCCAACACATTTGGGTGTGATTCTGTGATTTTAGAGATTGTTAGTATATCCTCAACTATCTAAACGCATATTTATCAAGGGCTTGCATTGCCGTTGCATAACTCATGGTGACACAAGGCACCAAAAGCCCTTAAGTTATATTTTTGGTGCCACGCAGAGCCACCTCACATGGCAAGTTGCTGCCTTGTGTTACTCTGCATTGGAAAGGCATGGATTTTGGCACATTCTCAGATTTACTAAGACTAGTAAACCTGGGAATGTGTCAAAGTGCTATGCCTTCTCAGCAGAGGTGTAACAAGGAGAAGTGTTTATTTCTCCTCGTTATCTCCCCATTATTTCTTCTTTCTATGTGTGCCTCAAGGGTTGTTTTTGGGTAGAAAGGTGTCCCTTCCTGCACAGAAACTATCCTGGCTGCACTGGCAGCCAAAAGTGCGCCAGCTCAAAAAGAGAGAGAGTAGGAATGCACCATATGCTAGTGAATATGGCACATTTGTATCCTCTCCATTTGACTGAGCGCAGCAAGTTGTCTTGCTGCATTGCGTTGCATCAAATCTTGGAAAATCTGGACCCTAGGGTCACGCAGAGCTGCTGAAAGACTGGGAGAAAGATGTAACGTATAATAGCAGACTTTATATCTTTTTATTATTCTATCTAGTAACTTGGTATAAAGATACCCTCCAAATGTATGTCCACTAATTAGAATCTTGTTTGGGATGCACGCAAAGCATTGTAGGTTGTTCAATTACCACACACACCGCATATTAAATCTGCTATGTCAAGAAAGAAGAATCTGAGACTAGAACACATTCTCAGAAAAAATATACTTTGCAAATGGATAACAGTAAAATTCGATTTAAAAAAAGTTAAATGAAATATGTGAAATAAGATGGAAAAAATGTAGAAATTTTGAAACTATATCGAGTAGCTCATTTTCTTGCACTATCAATATCCAGAAACATATTGGTCCTGTTGGCCAAAGAAGTGATTGACAAAAACTATGGGGGTCATTAGGATGGCGTGCGGCTCGCCATCCCAACAAGATTTACCCCCGCCATATTATTATGGAGGGGGTATCGCGGTGGACGCAAAGTGCGTCCGCCGCTCTTCCGCAAGCCGGCAATCGTTACGATTGCCGGCCGGGCGGACTGGGGGCCTAATATGGTGGCGGTGCCTAGAAGGCACAGCTATCCATATTAGGATAGAGCCTTTCCATGGCGGCGATGCCGCCATGGAAAGGCTGGTGGGAATCGCTTTGGGGGCCCGTTGCGGGCCCCTGTGGGGGTGGGGGGCTGCACTTTGGGGGTACCATGGAGGCAGGCACCGCGCGGTGCCTGCCACGTTGTGAATGGCAATGCACAACATGCCATTTTGGCATTGCGGCGGGTGCTGCTGTAAGCAGCATCCGCCGCAATGTCAAATATGCAGGATGCGACCGCCAGGGTGGCGGTCGCATCCTAATCAGTGGTGCGGGACCGCCGCACGTCTGGCAGCCGGTCCTAGCACCGCTAGGGATCATGAACTAAAAATATATCCCACAAAGACCTTGAGCTTAGCCCCATGGTTTAGGAACTCTAAAAAAGCTAGTCAAATAGTTGTCAAAAATAGAGTTCCCATACAATATAGAGCTTGACAAATTGTTGGTGTAATGTGATTTTTGCACTTTTGATTAATGTCATTTTTGGCACTTGCTTATAGAAACAATTGTTTTCACCTCATGTATTGATTTGTTATGTTTAGTAGGTGTATCGATTTATGTTTTTGGCATGCATTTGAATGTTATGAAACATGTGCAAAAGGCATTTAAGTAATGGCAATGCAATAGCCAGGACCAAGATAAAGCACTTCCATTGGTCCTCAATCTGCTAAAATAAATTGCAGGAACTAAAATAAGGTGGTCAGATCTCATTCTTTAAAAAAAACGTATCTCACGTCCTATCTGGCCATCAAAATTGGACGGAACCCCGCTTCACAAGATTAAATTGTATTCAAGCAGGAGGGGTGAATGGACCCCACTTACCAACCCCATACAACAAAATGTAAAATACCAGCCTACTTTCTTTGCCAGTCTCATCTTCCTTTTTCACCAACAAAGTTCAGATAATAAGGACTCCAATGAACGCTACCTTTTACTTCTCTTATAATGGAAATAACGCACAAATAGACTATCGTAATTCATTCATTCAGTAACTGTATTCTTATTTTCAAATAAGCATAAAAGCAAACATTAAAACTCACATTTTATTATCACAATATACAGTTTAAAGCACATGACAAATCATTACAATTAATTGACAATTAATCACGCAAATGTATGTAATTCTTTAAAAAGTATCCCACTGAATGACAAACCGCTAGATTAGCAAACAGACGTTCAAAATAAACAGGCGCTTATTCTTCGAAAACCCATTTGACTTCAGAATAGGCAATAAATAATGCTATTCGCAATCATCATAAAATTTACAAAATTGAGTAAAATGAAGTGAAGTCTGTGGGAAAGATTCATCATGAGGGCAGATTACAACTGAAATAGAGTCATATTGACCCGGGGGAAGCAGAGCTAACTTCTGATTATACCCAAACAAAAATTGGGCAATAATGACTTTTTCCATACATTTTAACCAGGAGTAAATACTGCTCTATTTCAGCAGAAGTCTGAATATTGGCATAGTCGCACATGGTGTTTTTCTGCATTTCCACCTTCTCTATATTGGCTTTTTTGAACATCCTAAAGATGTTCTTCTCTTTAACACCACCCCCTTTAACAATCAAGTGAGGAGACACATAGAGATCAGGACTTCCAATGGCTTCACTTATGTCCTGAATATATCATAGCCAGAGAATCTTCTGATCCAAGTCGTAAAACAGACAATCTGTAAAAACCTCACGATTAAAAGTGGTACGCTAGTTAACACACAATGAAATCCAGAGAGGCAAAGGGGTACGTTTTTTATAATCCTCTACTTATGTAATACCCAATTCCTCATTAAGGAAGTAGTGGGAGCTAGATGGAGGTAAACCTAACCAACATCTACAAAAGCGATTTGCTTCCCGCTGGAGCTTCGAACACTCACAACGTTCACAATACCCAAAAGCTCCAAACAGGCCCCTGACAGAACTATTAAATCAAAAACACCTATTAGAAATACAAGTTGACCATGTGATAGGTGAGACAAATACAACCCCCAAATACGAGAATTCATTGACCTTCAATATAATGTTTCCATTAATATGTATGGGTCTAATTCTACTAGTTTGAGAACCACATGCAATATAATGGTTTTAGAAATGCTTGTCTCAAAATCTAAATTAACCATAAACCTTACATAAGTGTCAATAAGTCCTCTAAGGTCATCTGGGTATGAGAATTCAAAACTAAGTCATCTGCGTAAAGGAGGGCTGGGATGGACAGCCAATCTTAGGCATTTCCTTACCCTTCAAGATGAAAAATTTGTTCAAACTATTGATATTCAAAAGGAACAAAATAGAGGCAAGGCCGCATCACTGACGAACCCCATGATCTAAGCCAAAAACTCGGTACACTCCTCTCCAGTCCTATACCTAACAGTCGCTAAATCTCCACATTATGTAAAAAGCCACCAAAACAGCCAACAAACCTATCTCCTCAAGGATGGACCATAACCTATATTGGTTAACCCGATCAAAGGCGCTACTTAAATCTGTAAAGGAGACGTATAAAATGCCCCTATTGGGATTGAATGCAAGTTCAAGCATTGCTCTTGTGTTCCGTGCCCCTCCCTAAAACTGCACTAATAACACTAGTGTTGTCTGACTAAGCCTCAGTTCTACGAAGAACAATGCAGCCTGCAACTTTAGCAGTAGAGTCTAGTAAAGAGATAGGCCTATAGCAGAGTGGATATGCAGCCATGGCCCGTGCAGGTAAGAGCGGTGTGGCCGTCTGGGGGGGTATTTTGAAGGACGATGACGAGGAAAAAATAATTAATTAATTTTCCCTCACAATCGTCCGTCGAAATCCCCCCACCCGCACCCAGCCCCACCGCTTTTACCTGCACGGGCCGCGGCTGTGGATATGCCTATCACCCTTTTTATAGACAGAAGCAATAATTGCCGGCTGCCATGATTTAGGTATCCCAATAGCAACTACTGCATTCAAAACATAATTGATAACCGTCGTCCATAGATCAAGAATTTCCTTACATAACTCCACGGGCACGTTAGGGCAGAGGCTTTATGTCAGGAGCTAGCAATAATGACAGAAATTACCTCTTTGGGATCAAAACTGATAGCTAACGGAAAATAAATGTGCACATTTTTCAAAATTTACAATATACTTGTTTTATTAGAGCATGGCTTTGCTAGTGTCATGCACAGATCAAAAACAGATGATTTATAACTTAATATAGCATTGTTTTTCAGGAAAAAAGTTGTGACGTGGCAGTTTCTTGAAATGCTTGTAGCAGGTCAACAACAAACACTTTTGGAGACATGAGATCACCATATTGTGGCTCTCAACAGAAAAGAGTGCATGGGTGAATAATGTGCGATATACAAACAGGTTCCCTTCTTTACTTGGAAAAATTAAATTAATGCAACAAAGCATATCTGCCTCCCTCTTATGATGCACCAGAGGTCCAATGGGAGATATTTCCATCAATCTAAGGAAATGCACTGCAGAGTATCTGTACCCAGATCTTGCTCTTTGTTGAATTAGCCAGAGGCCTCCTGGCAGTCAGCAACCTGCTTGATAAGATACAATGGGGCACCATGCTCCAAGGCCCCAGGGCGGGAGCCTGCTGCATAAGATATGTTTGTGAAAGTATTGATAATACACATAGGGGACGTGCAGTGCTATGGCAGCCCTCCACTCACATTTGTATGTTTTTAATGTCTCGGATCTTGCGAAACTATTTATAAAAATGAAGAAGAAAGATATCTGAGGTAGAAAACAATATATATTTTGTTAATGCTAGGTAATCTTTTTCCTCATGGGAATAACTCCTGCTGCCCACGTATCTCTAAACCTGCATGCTCAGCTTTAAAGCTGTGCCCTGTGTAAGCCTAGAAGCCCTTTGCTGACAGTAAATCCCCCGGGTTAACTGCCTGGATTAAACAGCACGGGCAAACTCAGCAGGAGGGGACAGATAAGAAAGCAGTGCGGCTCTACCGAGGCGGATCTAAATTGGAACGTCATAGAGTTATGGAAGCGGTTCAGCATATTTCAGAAAACATTGTTTAGTTCCTTCTGATACCAGCTGGCAAAAGGTGCCGGCTTTAGATAGCAAAGCCATTTATCAGAAAGCAAACACGCTGGTGCTTGTTGCGGTTTCCTATGGCATTTATTCCTCTTCTCCCAATGCTTAACATTAAAGGATTTCTGTACACATTCATCATGGTCAGCAGAGCATACATGCACAAATTGAAAGGAAAGCCTTGTTCAAACTATCACACGGTTCTGTTTTTTTTCTCACTCCTACTGTTTCCTTACACGATGATTCTAACTCGCTTTGGTGCACTTCAATTTTTCTCTTACTTTATTCTCATTAGTGCCGTGCCCGATTACGGGAGAGCCCTTCATATGCAAGTCAACATTGCTTTTTGCGTGCCATTATTTTCACACCTCTTATCCAGGCTCTGAGTCCTGATAGCTGATAATTTTAGACCCAACATTTTCTGTTCAACATGTTTCATACAAATATTCCACTATATATTTTTTCATGCACACTGTTATTGAGTTTTACAAGAGTAAATGCGTTTATTGGAACATTTGGAAAAAAGGCAGACTACTTTGAAATACATTGAGAAATGTCAATGTCACAAAGTTCAGGCATTAGGGTTCAAAGGCTAGACCACAAAAAGTTTGCACTTGTGCAAAAAAAAGGATAAACACATTTGCATACATTTTCTCCTTTGTGAAGTGAATGCAACGAAATATGTGCACCTAGGCAAAACATGAAGGGGCAGATTTACGAGCCTCCTGCGCCACCATTACGTCACTTTTCATGACGTACTGGTGGCGCAGAGGCTGCTCCATATTTACAAGGAGAGGAAAAGCCACCCTGCGTGACTTTTCCTCTCCTTGTAAATACGGCCCCTTCACACGCAGCACTTTGCGGTGAAGGGGCGTTCCATGGGTGTTGCTGTGGGTGTTCCCACGCAACACTCATGGAACAAGACACATCTCCAGAATTACGAGAAATCATAACTCTGGAGATGCGTCTGAAAGCTACGCCACCCTAGAGGTGGCGGAGCGAGGGGCACCGAGGAGAAATGTTTTCATTTCTAGTCGTTTTTTCCTCTTTCAATGGCATTGAAAGAGGAAAATGGTTGTAGTGATTGTTTTTGTGCAGGAACGTTCCCCTTCCTGCACAAAAACAATCTCCCCACGACGCAGGCATCCTTGCACCATGGTGCAAGGGTGCCTGCGCCGGCGCATGGCTGCAGTTTGTGCACCAGCGCAGGGGCAAGCACAGAGATGCGACATATTCTTGTAAATATGTCGCAACCCTGTGCTTCAAAACTAACGCAGCGCGGCGCAGCAAAATGACTTGCTGTACCCCGCTGCGTTAGTTCAACGTAAATCTGCCCCGAAGTACCTGACTTTACAGTGCATGTTGCTCACTTTTAAATGTGAAAAACAGCAAAAAGGCAACTTCATGTTTTTAACCCCTTCGCTACTAGGGCTCCCCCCCTCCCCCCCCCCCTGTGCTGAGCCATTTTTTGGCTATTTGGGGTAGTTCTCTCTTAGGCCCCTGTAGCATTTTGACCACATAAGGTATCCACGCCAAATTTGCGTCCTTTTCTTCCAACATCATGGGGATTTTAAAGGTACCCAGGGTTTTGTTTAAATGGGAAAAAAGTGCTGCAGATGAAAGCGTCTTTTTTTTCCCCCTGCAAATGCTATCAACAAAGGGTTTGTGGTGCTGAAATCACCATCTTCCCAGCTTTCAGGGACTGACAGACTTTTGTCAGAAAACCAACATTTTTTACACAGTTTTGGCATTTTACTGGGACATAGCCTATTTTTGCTATTTTTTGTGCTTTCAACCTCCCTCCAGTTAATGGCAAAAATGGGTATGAAAGCAATAATGGATCCTGGAAAACTATAAATTTCAGAAAAGTAGACAAAATTTTGAATTCAGCAAGAGATCATTTGTGTACATCCTTCAAGGTTTTTTTATAGAAATTAACAGTTGAAAATAGGAAAAATTGAAAATGAGTTGAAAAAAAACAGCCATTTGTGCCAACGTTTTCACTTGAAACTTCTAAGTATGACAGATTTTTTAAAGCAATATACCGTTACATCCACTGGACCCTTCTGGTTGTGGGGATACATAGGACTTGTAGGTTCACCATGAACCCGACGGAACCAGAGCCAATAACTGAGCAGCGTCTTGCAATGGTTTGTTATTGTGTACCCTGTATATAGCAATTAATTTGGGAAATTATGAGCAGTGAAAAATCGGTATGAAAGACACCTATGTATTTCTGAAATGGGAAAAAAATATAGAGTTTGGAAGCAGTAACTATTTGCACATCTTCGAAATTGTAGCATGTGAATTATAGGACCTTTTTCAAAGTGGCTTCTTTTTTACACATTGTCTTACATTTGGAAGGCAGAAATGCATCGAAAGTCAATAGGTAATAACAGTTGCTCTACAATTCTGTGTTTCCCTAAGTCTCCCAATAAGAATGGTACCTCACTTGTGTGGGTAGGCCTAGTGCCCGCGACAGGAAACGGCCCAAAACGCAACGTGAGCACACCACATTTTTACAGTGAAAGCTTACCCTTTTTTTGCAAAGTGCCTAGCTGTAGATTTTGAACCCTAACTCTGCTGGCACCTAGGGAAACCTAGCAAACCTATACATTTTTGAAAACTAGACACCCATGGGAATCCAGGATGGGGTGACTTGTCTGGCTCTCACCAGGTTCTGTTACCCAGATTCACTTGCAAACCTCAAACTTTGTAAAAAAAGAAAAAACACATTTTTCCTCAAATTTCTGTGATGGAAAATTCTGGAATCTGCGCGGATCCACAAAATTCCACCCACCCCGCATTCCCCAAAGTCTTCTGATAAAAGTGGCACCTCACTTGTGTATGTAGGCCTAGTGCCCGCGACAGGAAACGGCCCAAAACACATGGACACACCACATTTTTACAGTGAAAACTGACCCTTGTTTTGCAAAGTGCCTAGCCGTAGATTTTGAACCCTAACTCTGCCGGCACCTAGGGAAACCTAGCAAACCTATACATTTTTGAAAAATAGACACCCATGGGAATCCAGGATGGGGTGACTTGTCTGGCTCTCACCAGGTTCTGTTACCCAGATTCCCTTCCAAAACTCAAAGTTTGTAAAAAGAAACCCACATTTTCCTCACATTTCTGTGATGGAAAGTTCTGGAATCTGCGTGGATCCACAAAATTCTACCCACCCCTCATTTCCCAAAGTCTTCCGATAAAAATGGTACCTCACTTGTGTGGGTAGGCCTAGTGCGCGCAACAGCAAATGGCCCAAAACGCAATGCGGACACACCACATTTTTACCATTCCGTCATGAGCACCGAAAGGGTTAATGACTTTGCTTATTAATGACATGAGTGCAACAGTAGCTTTCTCTATTTCCACATTGTCACAGATTTCATTTTTATTAGTTCAGCATGTGGTCCGCCAGCCCACCAGTGTTCTGAAGGCCCCGCATCTACTTGCCCAATGCAAGACCTTCCCCAGAATTACGTTATGCCGGCTGCTTTGGTGGAAGTATCGTCTCCATTGTGGTGACAAAACTTTGCCTTGTTATTCGGAGCTGTAAATATTTTCTTATGTATTGAAGATGAACTCCAAATGTTGGCAGTAGTTTCTGAAAAAATAAAGCAATGACCTTGACATGCAGGAAGTTTTCTTCCTATGTTTGTGGATCTATGACGTTTCTCCCTGCCTGGTTCTGTCTTGCATTGCATGGCAGCCACAGGCAGCAAAATTCTGCATGAGAATGGCTAAAATAAATAGGACAGGCCTTCATGATGCCACGTTTCCAGTTGCACCATGGCAATGTGCCACCATCCAAAGGTTTCCAATAGCAGAGTCAGCTGAGGCTCCACAGACAGAAATATGGAGATTCCCCCACCACTAAATGCAGAGGGGAATCCATGAGTTTGGTGTGCAGCTGCATTGCCAGTTACATGGTGCTTCTTCACTTCAATTCCACCAAAATCTAAATTATCACCTAATCTTTATCCTCCAATTCCCTCCATCCTCCTACTCCTTTTCCTTGTTTTCTTTGTCTCTGTTTCTCGCTATCCACTTTCTCTCGTTTTCTCTTCTTCTCTATCTTTCTCTCTCTGTTAGCACCACCTCTCTCTCTCTCTCTCTCTCTCTCTCTCTCTCTCTCTCCATGTGTCTTATCTTCTCATAGTTGAAACTGAGTTACTAGCACTTGCCGATGGTAAATTCTAAATACTACATGAGTAGGATCAGAGAGAATTCCCTCCTGTGTTGGCAGGAATAATTTCCAAAAGCACTTCAGTTAACTCCCTTGGCATGGACCACTTGGAGGAAAGAATGTGTGCTGACGCAGCGGAAATACTTTTGGCTAAATTGGCCGGAGACCATGTCGTGTTGGCAGGTCAGCGTTATTTTTAGTTTTACATAAACAAACGCCCAAAATGAAGGCTTAATTATGCAAAACAAGGAAACAGTGGCCAATACACATTTGCTGTCTAAGAGTATGTTCTTTGCTAGTTTGGATTTGCGGCATGTGTATATTTTTGGTATCAGTATGTGTCTAAGAGTTGGTGGATTTTATTCTTGAGTTGCTGTTTGAGTATGTGTTTTTGCCATGCTGAATATGTGCCTGAAAGGTTTTGTGCTAAGCTTGATTGATTGTCTTAGTGTATTTCATTTTGGCCATGCTTAATTTTTATAGTAAAAGTAATTTGCTATTTTGAATTGCAATGTGATGGAGCATGTTAGTTGCGCCGAAACAGTTACTTGAAGTTGCTTGTGAGAGGCCAGATAGTTGCGTCTAAATATTTGCTTAGAGTTGCTTGTGATGGGACATGTTCATTTGTGCCTAAACAATTACTTAAAGTTGCTTGTGATGGGCCATGTGAGTTGCCCCTATACATTTACTTAAGGTTGCTTGTGATGGGCCATGTAAGTTGCGCCTAAACATATGTTTAAAGTTGCTTGTGATGGGCCATATGAATTGCGCCTAAACATTTTGCTTAAAGTTGCTTGTGATGGGACTTTTAGTTGCACCTAAACATTTGTCGTGTAGTTCATATAAACCTATATAGAATCTGCCCATTGAGACAACATACACTGTAGGATTGGCGTCAAACTGATTCTAGACACCCCTACCGGGTATGTTAGCCTGTATACCAGCTAGCTCACAGTGCCACTAGAAACCCCTCTTACCAAGGAGAAAAGTTCTTGGCAACTATCGAACTTGACAACCCTGATACCTCAGGCTCGTGGAAACAGTGTACTACTTTTCGCTCAGTCACTCGTGCTCACTTCGTCTCAGAGAGATACACAGAATAAACGGTGGGGACGTTTTTCAATAAGCATTTATTGAACAAGCGTCATTCTAGTGTAAAATAGGTGTGCTGAAACAACCATAAGACAGAAACAGATATAAATGATTATAAGCACTAACAGAGTAAAAGAATGGTAGATGTTTACCATTGTGCTAAAACAATGAATACAGGCAAGTATATAAAATACATGACAGTAAAATGCGTACTCCTACGATGCGACCCTAACTAGATGTACTTAAGTGTACCTAGCATGTATGTGGGTGTAAAGCCAAGAATCCCTCTAGGATAAAGTCAACCCCATTACCTGAAGTGAGAGACTGTGGGCCCCCGTCTTGGTCTGGAGATTAACACCCCGCAAGGGATGTCAGAGCACTGTGAGCTGGAGTGTCTGAGTGAAGGAACCTCAGCGTCTTGCGTCCGTGTGTCGGCATGGAAGTCCTTTTCTCCTCTGACTACCTCAACAAGACATGGTGTATATATACCTAAAGTGGTACTCCCTGGGGATATACCTTGCTGTGTCATATCGGACTAGGATGATGGAAGGAATGACCCTTATACATAGTTATTATGCAGGAGATGGTAGGCCTGCTGTTCTTGCTGTGATTCCAAGAATCCTCATGCATAATGAATGAGGCTTAAGCTTTTCGGAGAAAACCCCATGTCATCTTTGGACATTACCGGAACTAGGTAAAAGGTCAGTACTAAGAACCGTTATGTAGTGAATGGTAGGAGAGAATATAGGTAAAAGGTTAGGTGACTACCTGAGCCTATATTGGGTTA
The DNA here is from genome assembly GCA_963921515.1 of Calotriton arnoldi. NCBI lineage: Eukaryota > Metazoa > Chordata > Amphibia > Caudata > Salamandridae > Calotriton > Calotriton arnoldi. The sequence continues at coordinate 1,883,854 of CAWUFW010001490.1, forward strand.
CATATATGGAACATAACACCCACTCCTCATCCGACTGGACGACATACTAAAAATTCTACGTACGGCTAAACATGGTACGCAGCTATTAATAAGTCTATTAAAAATAGTATTTAAACATGTAACATTTCTAAAAAATGCTAAAGAAAGAAAAATAGTGCATGCGATAGAAGTCTGTAACAATGAGAGACTGAAAGCCATGCAGTTTAGCAAAAGTATTCTTGTTTAAAATTCCAAATTTGGTTGTTTTTGAAAAAGGGCGTAATTTTTCCCAGCACACGATCAGCCAAATGTTTGTGTGTCCTGGCTGGGAGAAGCAACATCACTGTTGCCTGCAATCGCAGATGACGGTCCCTGCAACACATTGCAGATCAGGTCAATCGAGCACAGATGTTCCTCTATATTCACCATGGGGATGTATGAGTGTCATCCAAGGCCTCAGTGTTTGTTGAAGAGCCGATATCCTTTCTGACAGGAACTGAAGCATCCTGTGGTGGCTCTAAGAATGCAGACATCAACATTAGAATACGCTGAGGACACTGCAGAACATGGGCTGTTATCAGGGACCGTAAAGCATCAACGTCCGCTGGCGCAATTGTTGGAAGTGTTAGACAGAGGTCCAACACGCATTCTTGTCCACAGAACAGGCATCGGAGGACAGGCAGAATACAGTCGATCCAGACTGGTCTAAAAGACAAGAACCAAGACTCGCTCAGTTCTCGAAGACGAGGTGTGCCCAGATGGATTACCATGCGATCACGGTATCGGCGCTCCAAGAGCGTTTTTTCAATCTCCTTTGTAACTGGGACATCCATTGCGCAGCAGAAAAATGACAATCAGGATACCTGCTATTAGAAACAGGATCAGCGGAAACCCTCCAAAAATGCTTCCGAATACGGAGTGTATGAAGTTGGGAACAACTCAGAGTATTGTCTGAAAGGTGCTTAACAGTCCTGAACCTATGGTCTTAAATAGGTGGACAATACCCATCGTATAAGACATGTTAAAGATACGTTGTACCATTTCTGTGAAATGGAAAGGGCAGTTTGTTCGTACTAGTGCCTGTATCTCAGCCGAGGACCTTGCACCGTGGCGATCATAAGTTTCTCAGGCGGAGGGTAAGGGCACGGTTTCTTGTAAAAACATGGCTTTCATTCGGCTCAGAGTATCAAACCGTATAAAGGAAACATTCAACGAAGGCCATAACGGCGCCTCCCTGACTGTATGGGTTGGTGAAAACAATACTTGCATACAGCAAGTAACCCTGGAGCTTACAGTGACAAGATATGCGATGCCCGGGAGCATCCCACAACAACCTTGATCATTCAGCATCAAGTAACTCCCATTTGAAAGCAACTTGCACACCAGATTAATCACAGCAGCCGGGGACCCTTTCAAGTGACAGGATAAGTTAGCAACTGAACCATTACAGGCCCCGTGAATCATTATATCCTGGCACATGAGAGATCCACTTAAGGAATTCTCGCAGTTGGTACCGCTAAGGAACACTTCCATGTCCCCATTCCTACATCGAAATCTGTATGGTAATTCCCAAGATTCCTTGATGAATTCCTTACTCATCGCTTCATATCTGCCTGCCTGTTGTTGTTCTAGGCAATACTGAAACTGGAAAGTAGTGACCGGTAGTGTTATATGGCCATGGATTAACCATTCTGTAGATGGTGACTCTGCCACAGTAAAAGGTAATTTGTCCAGTTTTTCAATACGCAGCATTGTATATTTTGCTCCCCTTTGTGCCATTGTTATCTGTTTTTCTGATAGATTATATGCACAAAAGAGTGACGTACTGTTGATAAACCGCCAAGGCACATAACCAGCGCACAAGGATTGCAGCATCCAGCTTAATAACATAATGGAACGCAATTGTGTTTGTCCGTGTTGTAGTATGGACAAGTCTTGTTCTAGTATATCTATAGCAGAAGATACAATGGTGCCTAGTGAATAAATCCTGGATGTTAATGTAGTCAGACCGTTGTCAACTACTGCTAACGCCTTATCTAGGTTAATCTTATCTATTTCATGAAGACTCTCTGCAGCTTTTTGTTGAGAGATTTTCCAGATTTCATTATAAACAGCGTAATAGAAACGTTTCTGACGTGGCTTTCGGGGACCTAATAAAAAATCCCTCTGATATACCTCATCTGAGAGTAAGGATAAGTGCTGTTTCATCTGGGGCAGTGTCGAGGTTTTAGCCAATTGAGACACAACTTCCCAACACTGTATGATGTCACTACCCCCGGATGTTCTCTTTGTACATATCGTGGGTCTGGCCTACGGATACTAAACTCTTCGGTTGTACCCTTGAATCTGTTGGTGTCTGTGGGCCAAACTAACCATCCCTTCCAATTGAGGTCTGAAGTATTGTACTGCATGATGTCATCTATTGTATCCTCTCCACTTGATGTAAAATTGTTGTGTGAAGGTGTGGGAAACCACTGTGTGTTCTAATCCTTGTTATTGGCTAGTCCAAGACAGTAGTCTGTTGCACTGTTTCATTCAGAAATATTATTTGTTGCAGAATGAGGCATGCTCTAAATAGTGCTTCTGTTCCCTGAACTTGCCATTCTTTAGAACCCCAGACTGATTTTGTGTCTATAGTGTCCTTCCATAAGTCGAAACCCTGTTCAGACAGTTGGGAAATAAAGGATGCAGAATAAATCTGTTTGGTGTTAGTCAGCATATTTTTCTGTGCAGGTGTAGGTGCAACCTTATAGTAGTATGAGGTTGGGTCAGAAGTGTTAAACCCTGAAAAATATGAGAATTTCTGTGCAAATGTTATCGAACTACCTTTTGGTGGTGTCGGGCAATGTTCCAATTGGTGGTATGTGAAAACATTACGTGGGATACTGGAATTGTGTAAAAAGTGATGACCACAATGATGGTAGCAGTACAAGCTACAGAAGTTACAAAGAATAACTTCACAGAAATCTCTCAAGAGCTGTTGATATTTTTGTTGGTCATTGATATTATTTTCTGATCTTTCCAATGTTTCATAGCTTTTAGACTTCTCTCTCAACAAAAGAGGACTGTTTGCAGTCAAGATAGGTATTATAGGACTCCTTTTTCTCTGGTGTTTGCGGTATGTCTATTGTTCTGCCATTGGCTGGTTGTTCTTAAGCCACATGGGAAATGTAGTTTCTTTTTGTGTTCTTAACTGCTGCTATTTGGAATAAAGCAAGTAAGGAGAAGCATTATTCTCGTCTCCATGACTTTAATAACATTTAGACTTTCCTTCATTAGAACTAGGAAAATCTACATTCTGACATGAATATTAATGTAATTAAGGTTCTACATACCACTATTGTTCATTCCCTGTAACTCCTGTTTCTCACTTCCACAATTGTTTTCTCAAGTTTCTCCTTCTCTACTTATGGAAAATGTGTTATATAAATCCATTGTCAGTTTTATATTGTTATTCGTTTTGTTTGTATGAACTCTAAATATTTGCCTAATAAAACATTTAAAGAATTAGAGCATATTCGTTATTTTCATGCATACATTTCTTTCATGAATACAATACTGAAAAGGCAGTTCTGTATAAAACATGCAACATTTTCTGTAAAACGAAACCCTGAATAGAACACAATTTTATCCAAGTCACTTGAGCAGACTCAGTTGTATTAGCGGAAGCATGTATCACTGAGATCAGCGTTTACAAAATGGATGCTTGAGAAACTTACACGCAAACTGAAGCTTTGCTTCTCGGCTTAAAATGGCTCCTTGAGAATTTACAGCCAGACACTGGTAAATACCAGCATCCCAGTTCTTCTTGGGATTCATAACTACTAGGCTTCCTCCGAATGAGCTGTAGCGGTAATCCATACTTAAATCAATGTCACTCCCATTTAATCTCCACCTGGAACAGGAAGAAATAGAAACTTATAATAACACTGTGGCACACATGGAATTTCTAAGCCTCTGCACTGTACGTTTGAAATGTTCTGATATTCCTTTGGTATTTGACATCGAGACAAAATGAAACTACTTACAGGAATAATAAGCTTGGAATGTAGTTAAAAAGTCTATACATTTAGTTTCAAGTAAAAGGCTTTTTGTTGACTGATATATACTTGTTTTATATAGTACTGACTAAACAAAAGCAGGTTCCAGAGCTGTACAGCATATTAATTAAAGATACAGGCCTAGATTTACAAAGACTTTGCATCAGGAATGCATTACTTTTTTGTAATCCAATGTAACGCAATGCAGAGTAATGTGCTGCCTTGTGTTACTTTGCGTCAAGTGAGCATTTCATGGGTGGTGCATGGGCATTCCCGTACAACTACTCACAGGTTTTGATGCAAGTCCCTATCCAAAAAGAATTGTAGACAGAAATTTTTGACAAAATCCTAAGCCTCCCTATGGCAGGCATACGTTGGAGAAATGTTTTAATTTCTCCTTGATTTTTCCTCTTTGCAGGTGTGCTGCATTCTACAGCACACATTCAAAGAGGAAAACACCTTAAAGCATAGTTTTTTGCAGAAAGGGACTCCTTTCTGCACAAAATTACGCTGACACAGACATCCTTGCTCAATGGCGCAAGGGTGTCTGCATTGGCACATGGGTGCCAAAAGTGTGCCATCGCAGGGAGAGAGCACAGCTGCACCATTTCTTAGAAGATATGGGGCAGTTCTGCTCTCTCTTGTTCATACAACACAACCCAGCAGCTTTACTTGTTGCACTGCTTTGCTTGAACTCTTTGTAAACCTGATCCTCAGTTTGTCCCTAATATTACCAACATTTTCCATGTATGTTGTGTGTGTTTAAACGTTTTATAAGACATTACATAAATTTGGCATCAAAAAGAATATGTTAACTTGATTAAGAGGGCTATACATATTAAACGACAACAAAGCCACAAAAATGATATTGAGATTGGTGAGAAAAATTGAATATATATCAGTTTGCATATAATAGCTAGTGGAACAATAAGTAAATAAGCATGAAAGTTATCAAAAAACGTATGAGATTATGTTTAACAATCGTAAAGAAAACGCCTTAATTAGTGAGAAACTTTCTTTAGTTTCTTATGTATATATTTTTCTGTCATGAACCGTCTGGAATATGGGCATTAGAAGGGTCTAATATATTTCACTAAATCATAAGTAAGAAATAGGGCCCGATTAGGATGTCAGACGGAAAGCTTCCGAACAACTGTCAGAGGCTTTCCACCCGACATCATAGTTTTCAGTCCGACCGCCCTATTAGGCTGGCGGCGATCAAAGTGAAACCTGCAGGGGTATTCCGATGTGCTTCCTACGGGCTCAAGGAGCCATTTGGAGCATTGGAAGCCAACATAATCCCCTAATGACGGCGGAGCCAGGCTTGGTTCCCCCGTCGGGATTATGATAGCACTTTCCGACAGCTTTTACATGCCGGACTTTCTGACATGGAAAGGCTGTCGGAAAGTGTCTTTGGGGGGCCCTAGCAGAGTCCCCTTCCCCTCTGATCCTCTGCTATGGGCCTGGGGGTCACCTATGGTGCTCAGTTAAAACATCCCTGCACTGTGCACACTGCAGGGATGTTCGGAAACATCCATTTTCCAATGGTAGCTTGTGCTGCAGACCTTTCCCGCCTGCCGCACAAACTGCCATTAGGGAATGGATGTTTCTGATCACCCATAGGGTGGTCGCATCCAAATCCGGCAGTCGGAAACGTCAACCTATGGTCCGCTACGATGTCGGGCGAAAGTAAATCCGCCCGGCATCGTAATGAGGCCCAGAGTGATTTTTGTCATGGTAGGATCCAGGTGCAAAGCGAATTATTCTGAATGGTTGTGTCCAGAATAGTGTAACAGGGAAGATAAATTCTTGCCCATCTCGACTCTAAACATGCCGGGTAGGAGAATAATTCTTGGTCTATTCAGTTTTACAAATCCAGACCAGTGACACATAAACTTTTCTATATGACCTCATCAACCTTCGCTGAGCAGACTAGTTTACCCATTCTTCTAAGCATAACAATCAGGAATATAGAAATTTGCGAAGATTCATGATACCCAAATTATTTATTTAAAAACCTTGTGAGCTTTTCAAAGGCAGTAGCTTGTAAATTTGTTTAACAAAGTAATGAGGGTCACTTTCAGTGGTCATTTATGCAGCTGTTGAACAGGCTATTTGTTTTCTTATTCTTCCCTGTGGTGACAGTTAAAAGAAAACATTCAAATCCTCATGATATCAGGTTCTGTAACCTACTCTTATCCGATCTCAGTTGGCTTGTACAAGGCTTATATATTGTTTGATATCTAAAGAAGAATGCTGGAGATTGGTTCTTGGCGCTGGCTAACTTCACAGTTTTGAATGACTTTACCAATGAAATATATGTTTGTTGCACTCTAAACCTTCTCATGAAGTTCAGGTTTACTTTGTTCATAGCTGTTTGAAGTGCAGATTGCAGGTTACATGTAAATGAAGTGGGCTAAGGACTGTTGGTACTTACGGGCACTGTAAGGTTTTATGGAATCTCCTGGAAAAATTAAAATAATTAAGTCACATTGAAAAAAATAAGTTCCTTTATAGAATGCATGTTTATGTGGTGAACATTCTCCCTCTGGTATGACGTTGCATCACTAGTCATGTTTATTACCTTCCCACCATGGTTTCTAGGATTCTATCACAGATCTGAGTCTGGAGTTCTCTGTAGTCTGTAGTAGTATGGAAGTAGTTGATGTTTACTTGTGAAGAATTAGATGTGGTGTATGTATTTTGTGTATGTTTGGAGGTCTAGTGAACATGCTTAACTTCTAACTTGCATATTTACATTGTGCTTTGCCAGTGTTGGGGAGCCCTGTCATTGTGTTGTGTGGGTGTTTTGAGTTTCAGTTAGATTTGTTGCATGTTGTTTTGGGGTAATGGAATGGGTGAATTCTGCTCCTATTAGAAAGCTGCTGACTATCCACGGTCTTGATTAAAGACTTAGGGGCCGATTCCGATTCAGGCCGGAAATCTCTCCGACCGAGCCGGACCCGGAGAGATTTCCGACCGAATCGGACCCTAGCAGTCCGACCGAACGAGTACGATGCGTTCGCATGCTATCGGACTCGATTCGGTCGGACTCCCATTGAAGTCAATGGGAGCCGGTCGTACAACGCGTACGCGGGCTCCCATTGACTCAATGGGTGCGAGGCGAACAAGGGCGCCCCTACAGCGGGTACGCATTGAAGCGGGTCGTGCCGTACATGCACAGGTAGGGGGGACCCATGGGTCCCCCCTGTGTGCGACTCGCGCGTCTACGCGTACAGGGGGGTCCGACACGGACCCCCAAAGTGCAGCTCCGACTGCTCTTTCGAGCCAGACGGCGCGAGTCGGTCGGACTGCTCGCGGCGCGCATTGTACTTACCCGGCCGGGGAACGTCTCCATTGCGCGGTGCGAGTCGTGTCCGTGCGAGTCGGTCGGAGCGGTTGAGTCCCGCGAACGAGTCGGTCGGCGATTTCGCGTACGCTCGCATCGTACTCGCGCGCACGTCCGACTCGGTCGGGAAACAGGGCTCCGAATCGGATCCGGTAATGCCGAGTCCGATTCGGAGCCCTACCGGCCGAGATCGGAATCGGCCCCTTGGTGTTAATCCCATTATAAGTGCAAACTTCCATGTCACGGAAGTATTTAACAATGTACTAAGTGCACATGCGCTTGAAACAGCCTTTACCACAAAATCTTTGCCGCAAAGTGCCTTTACAATAAAGGGGCATATTCACAAGGACTTATCGCCGAGTTATCGCCACCTTAACGCATCAAAAGTGGAGATAGATTTAACGCCCCATTCACAAGCGTGTGCAAACTGCAGACATCGCCAGTATTCCCGCGATAACTGCCGCAAATTTTACCCCCACGGGTGACACCACCAACTAACCCTAATGAGATGCAGAGTAGGCGTTCCCGTGCAAAAACACACGAAAACACCACTACACCACTTTCACAACGAACTGCCAGATCAGCGATGCGAGTCAAAACCACTTGATAAGCCGCGGTAGCAGCAGGTATTTAACACCTGCCTCTTGCTGGTGTTAAGCAGGACGACTACCTGCTGTAGGTAACAGAGCCCCGCACACAGCCACACCCGAAGAACAACCAAACGCCATGGAGCTACTCATCATGCAGCTCGGAGCCCCAACAGGGCCACAACACCCACCGCCACCACCCCCAGGACTGCCACCACCCCCAGGACCCGGACCGGCACCCCCCGCACAGACCACCACAGAGGCAGCGCAGAGTAAGACAGCGGACCTACCGAAAACGCACTAGTCTCACAGACCTAACGCCCGAGGAAGTCATTGCCCACTACAGGCTCAAAAGGACAACCATCCTCCGCATCATGACCCACATCGGCCAGAGGCTGACGGTCCCAACACAGCGGACAACCAACATCCCTCCGCAGACAAAGCTGCTGGCTGTGCTGCACATGTTGGCCTCTGGTACCTTCCAACCAACAATGGCCAGAGTCGGGGGAGTCTCACAGCCAGCCCTATCAAAGGCCATCACACCTGTCCTGGATGCCATCATCAGCTTCATACCCCAGTACCTTCACTTCCCCCACACTGCGCAGGAACAGCTGGAGACCAAGCAAGGCTTCTACGCCATTGCTGGATTCCCACACGTGTTGGGGGCCATTGACTGCACACATGTCCTACTTGTGCCCCCTGCGGACACTGCACACATCTACCGCAACAGAAAGCACACGCATTCCATCAATGTGCAGGCAATAGTGGACCACCGGGGAATGTTCACCAATGTCGTCACAAACTACCCAGGCAGTGTGCACGATTCCTACATCTTCCGACAGTCCATCATCAACCAGCGCTTCCAGGATGGCACCTATGCAAATGCACTGCTCGTTGGTAAGTACCAAATCAACACACCACACACCTCAAAGCCACCATCACACAACGCACAACTGTGGGAATGCACACGTGACCAAACCACATACAACATGTCAATCAACATGCCCACCTACCAGACACGACAACACAACTCCATTGGGATCCTGGGCTTCCCATGTACACAAGCCAGCTACATCATGGCACCACAGCCACACAACAGCTGAACGTGTGGAGAGGCGGAAAGCAGGCATGTGCGAAGGAGGCAAGTGACCCATGAATGGGAATGTACACAACGACAAGTGTGGCGTGAATGTGCTGGACAGACCTGGGTATGCAAACCACAGATATGTCCATGCAGACATTAACTGCTGGTGTCTGGAGAGTAGTGGACAGTGGACGCAACCATGTCACCCCAGGCTGTGGGGTAGATCGTGGAAATGTCACTCGCTACGTCCCCCCTGTTTGCGTGAGCGTAGTGGGCTGGCCCGGCTTACGCCAGGCCTGCGCAGGGGTGTGGATAAAAACACCGTGGTGCTGAGCGTGGTGATCCCCCGGAATGGCCGTCACTGCCAGGGCGGCACCTCTCAGCCCGCCACGAGGCCGACAACATGAGCAGCGGGCCTGTGAGCCTGTGCGCCTGCTGCACCCCAGGCCGCTGATACTCAGACCCGGCTTGCCCGCCCCAGCGCACCAAGGCTGCACTGCTCACCTGCCGACACCGTCGTGTGTCAAAGAGGGCCCACCACGTGCCGGTGCTAGCTCCAAGACCCATGCCCGCGACCTTGGCAGCCTCCTCAGACCATCGCTGTCTTCCGTGACACAGGCCCCCAGGAGTCCTCATTCGTTGACATACTCCACCCCTGCAGCCGGCCTACACTGCAGTCCAGTATGTCCCACATCTAGAACTAAGTCCTGATTAATCAATGGCAGAGTTCATGCCAGTGAACGCAGGGCGAGGAGTGAGAGAAAGATGCGTTTCAGTCTGGTGGAAACACGGATCACCGTTACGGAGGAGGTCGACCACTAGCAAGGACTGACCTGGTGCCACTAACCCTGTGCGCCGTGAGACACCGTCAGCCTCCGGCAGAACATTGTTGGTGTCTGAGCCTGTGGCCTGGGGGTTGTCATCAGCAACTGGCAGGTACGGACTTGGTGTTTGGCATGAGTCTGTGGCATTCATATCCGTCATGTTGCCGGACACAGCTGGCATGTGCCCTCTGCATCATGCCCTGGGGGTACACCTCCCACTCTCCCCCGAGACACTCCGCGAAAACCACCTTTGATACATACGGGACCCTGCTCTGCCCTCATGACCCTACCCCAGTGTCCCGCAAGTCAGCGTCCCGTGGCGGTAGGCCCGTGTTGGCCGCTGTGCATCCGGGGCCACTAACACTGTGCGACTCAAGTCATGCTCCCTTGTTGTTCTGACATTGCATTTCTGAGTGCTTGATGACTGTTGGAGTTGTTGCCAGCACCAGCTACTCCCTGAGGGCTGGCTTACACTCACCCCACACACAGCCAGCACAGGCGTCACTGGACTAGTGGGCCTGCCAACACATCATGCCAAACCAAGTATTGACTCTTTTCTCTCTGCACTGTCACAGGTGATCAAGGATATGCACTCTGCCCTTGGATGATGACACCCCTCTGAGACCCGAACACACCCGCCCAGAGGCAGTACAATGCGGCCCACATACGCACCAGGGGCATTGTGGAACGCACATTTGGCGTGTTGAAGTCACGTTTCAGGTGCCTGGACGTCACAGGTGGAAGGCTCCTGTACAGGCCAGACATCGTGTGGAAGATGATCGTTGCATGTTGTGTGTTGCACAACATCTGTGTACGCACCAATGCCCCATGGATCCAAGTTCCAGAAGTACCGGACGATGATGAGGACGATGGGGCAGGTGGCCCACATCCCACTGCAGCTGCGGCAGGAATAGCCGGCAGGAACACCCTCATTGCCAATTTCTTCACATGAGCACGTCACATTGTGGCCGTCCCTGGCAATCATGGCACAGTACAAAATGTCCACCAGCACAGCATGTGTGAATAACATTTTTTTGCAGGTTACATGTTGTCTGTGACATTGTCATGTCACAGTTTCCTGCTGTGCCAGATGTGATTGGCCATGTTGTGCACACATGCGGCACCAGTTGTGTCCTGTGTTCTGTTGTGGAGGTGTTGCTGTTTGTACCACGATGTTGTCAATGTCGAGGTGCACTTATTCTTATGTGCGTATGCTGCACGGTGGGTGAGTCGCTCCTGCGGCTCTGATTTGGCTGTCACTTATCCCTTTCATGCGGTGTGCCTTTCAGTTCTGTGCTTCCACAGTGCTGAGATGTTGCAGACTTGGGTAACTTGTGCTCTTTGTCGAGTTGTGACTCTTCGGCATGGTTTGTCCGCAGTTGTGTCATTGACGTCAGGGGTTGTTTGTGCAGGTGGTTGTGTCCGAGTGTGACCTGCTCCTTTCTGGTTGTGGTCCGCACTCAGCCACCTCAGTGTCGTGCCGTGAACATTGTCATGATGATTGGACTGCAGCCATGCTACTCGTCATGTGGTGTCTCTTGCATTGTCAGTGTGGCTGACGTATATGCATGTTTGCTGTGTTTCGCACGTGTGCATGTGTTGGTTGTGTGATTGTTGATGTGTTGGGTGGGTGCCCCTTTGGGCACATGGTGTACGTGGGACTACTTGGTGTTTGTGTGTGTGCCGAAGTGTTCCCGTGGGATCAGGGACATGATCCTGAGTCATTGTGGGTGTGCAGTGTGCTCTGCTTAATTGTGCATGTGTACCATTGTGCCCATCTCGCCCCGTCCCCCCACTCCCTGGTCGGTACGCACCCTGTTAATGTTGTGTCGGGTTATGTTGGGCAGTGTCCGGAACCCCAACTCCTGTCACCGTCTCCCGACTGATGACTGTGGCCACCATCTTCTCCATGTCATTCAGCTCCTGGTGTTCTGCTGGCCCCCCTCCTCTGATGTGCGTTGCTGCTTTCATGTTGGCTGCGAGTTTCTGCTTGGTTTTGCCATTCACATCAATCCAGCGCCTCTTGTCCTCTTCCATGCGACGGCATTCACATGGTCCGAGATGGTGTGCCATCTTTGCCTCTTTGTTGCCAATGACACGTTGGAGGTGACGTACAGTTGGTGGTGGTGTTCTATCTCATCCGTGACGATAATCGTGTTTTCCTGCAGACTGTACCCCGTCTTCCTCTTCCTCTTCTCATTGCCCTTCCACGAACCCTGGATTCCTGGGTGTTCCTCCGTGGGGATTGTGGAGTTCATGTTGTCCTCTGCAGTCGGTCAGGGTGCATCCGTGGTACTCCGCAGTTCATTTCCTTTTTAGTGGCATTTTCCGTATGCTGTTCTTGTGCTTTTTCCCGCATTACGCGTGGGTATTGCTGGCCTCTCACTGGTTATCACTGTTTTCTTATCGCGTTTGGGCCCATCGCGTCTTTTTACGCATTGGGGTTTGGGTTTTTTATCACCGTCGCGGTTGTTGTATCGCGGCCATTGTCCGCGTTTTCGGGAGACTATCGCATGGTACCGCCGTGTTGTGAATTCCACGTTAACACAGGGTTATTTTCCCGCGATAGACTGCGATGTGTGAAGTTGCGTTAACATTTTTTGGATGTTTAGCGCACCTTCTTGTGAATATACCCCAAAGTCTTTAACACATATGCCTTTAACACGTCTTTATCATGTATGCCTTTACCACACATCTTTATTGTGCATTATGGTAAGTACTGGTAGGGTCGTTTTTGGAAAAATTTAATATTTTTAATGTAAATTTATTTTTTCATCAGGTATAATATAATATAAATAATAATTTTTTTTTTTTAAATGAATGTATATTTAACTTGCATCAAATTATTATTTTATAAATGGGATGTGAGAGATCAAGGAGCAATTGGTGGCGAAGAGTATTAGTATTGAAGTATTAATTTAAAATACATGAGTTTGAATTTATGAAAAAAGTTTAGAGTGAAAATGCACATTTGCATAAATATGCAAAATAATTGTTTAGGAGTGGGATGTGAGAGATATAGGGCTAATGGGTGCTGAAGTCTACTAATACTCCGGTATTAATGATATTACTTGTAACAAGAATCTTGTTGGCAAAGAGCATGAAACTCTGACTTAACCACCCGGGAACATGCTCAGTGGTTACAATTTGTGCACCTTGCAATGCCTGTGTGCACGCTCAGGGTCAATAATCAGAATTTCGCTCAATTTACCACCATTAATGCAAGACACTTTCTGGCAACTTTGCTTCAGAGTTTAGAGAATAGCCAGTAGAAACATTGGTTCTTCCAGTGATTCTGCTAAAGTCCTAATAAGCTGAGGGAGACACCAGATTTTTGTTTGGAATTTAACAAGAGGTTCACCAGAATGCCTCCCATTAAAAGTGACATTTTTGTAATGGTGTTGAAAGGAAAGAAATGTCTGGAAACCTGGGGCTTGATTTGGAGTTATGTGGGTCCCGTGCACACTGTGTCACTGAAACCAAGCTGTAACCGGCTAATGAGCCCATAACTAGTGCCAAACCAGTCCAAGGTTGCTTGTGTTCCGGTTCAGGGAGGACCTGGTTTGGCAGTTCAGGCTGGATTGTTCCGAGTGGAGCAAGATCAAGACTGATTTGAATATACCTGGGTCCAAACTGAGGTCACATGGTGTGCAAAATAACGATGGATTGGAATGCAGCCTGAGTAATTACCAGTGGCTGAGATTAATTCAAGCATTCTATCATCACTTTTTTGTATACTTTAATTTGGAGTTCAGCGTATGGGTTACTCTGTCACAAACATGACAGATATCATGTCTGCCATATTACAAGTGCCATTGGATATAAAGTGCTTATAATATGGTGGACTGAATATCTGTCACTTTGTGACAGAGTAACCCATCCACCAAGTTCTAAATTAGGCCCTCGATTACTTAACATTTTTCCCTTTTGAATCAATGTGTGATGCTAAAGCACTGAAGAGCATATTGCCTTTCTTCTTACTTGAAAACAAATGTGTTCCTTAGGAAATACAATTATGCCTTCTCCACCACAAACAACATTGCCTAAAAATAAAATATTTATTACTCAGTTCACCAAGGGGCATATTATCAAGGGCCTTATCTCCGCTTTTTTGGCTTTAAAAGCCAAAAAAGCAGAGATAATGTTTTCGCCCTATTTGCAAGCCGGTGCTAACATGCATTAGCGCATGTTAGCAGCCGTTTTGCCGACGCCTCGCTTTGTATCTCTAATGAGATGCAAAGTGGGTGGCACTGGGCGTACCCCTGATGGACTACCTTGTTAAATATTGCTAAATGCACATCGCAATATTTACAAGGTGGCCCCAGGATTTTAGCAGACGTTAGTTTTTGGCAAAAACCGCGGTTTTCGCCGAAAACTAACGTCTGCTAAGATGCTGACTTACCTATACCTGTCATTGGGGGTGGATTATGCTGATACGACCACAGGGTTGTATCAGCAAGGTTATCGCCGTTTTCCATGGAACATCGCTGGAAAACCAGCGTTGTTCCATGGGAAACGGCGATATCCCGCTATCGCTGGAATTTTTATCGCCTCAGTGATACGCGTTGTTGATAACGCGCTAACCGGGCGATAAATTCCAGCGATAGACGGCAATAAATAAAAAAGCGCTAAGCGTGCTTTGCGATATTTATTGCGTCTATTGTTAATATGCCCCTAAATTCTTTCTAGGTATGCACCCTGATGCCACTCTACATCTCCATTTTCTGCCACATCATTGCCCATAGAATCCTACTAACCCACCTAAAATAATTTATAGGAAATAGAAACATTTCCCTGGAATAACTCACCTTCATCATGTCATCAACACCTACTAATAAGTACACTTTCTGTCCATCATCATCAGCTTCATCTGCAGAGCATCAATCTGATCATCAGCCTTGTCATCAGTCCTCGTCAATATACACCTTGCCCCAATGTCACACATCCTAGCCTATTACAATGTTCCCTTTCACATTTATGCAGACAACATCGAGAACCATCTTAAGTAGTGGTTAGCATTGTGAGTTGGTGAAAAAGTCACTGACCACCAATCATAAGTTCATCAGTGGATGGCAAAAAACTGTCTTTGTCTCAATTCTCTAATAACAGTCATTATACTACTGGGTCAGGAGGGCCAACAGTATCACCAATTCACCTCCTGTTTTGTGTCTCGCTGCCTCTATAGCTGTGACTAAGATGCACAACACTGGACTATGCTTTACACCTCAACTTACCATCATCACTAAAATCACCTTCGCTCACCTACAACTATTCATGGGCTCTTACCCAAATTAACTGTGTCCCACATGATTGTACTGATCCATACTGCAGTAATGTCGACACTAGATGCAATGTCTACAGAGCTCACATTAAGGGGACTGTAAAGAATTTCAAAGAGTGCAGAACCACGTGGCCAGACCATCCTTGGCATGAAACAAATTGATAAGTTCATCCCTGTCACTAAGCCATCATCTGTTTTCTAGGGAATTGAAGGATACTGTTCAAAACCCTTAGCAACATCCACAACGTACTGCACTACACCACCATTAGCTGCTCTGACACGATTTTTCAACCCTATCACCTAAGGACAGCCTCTATTATGTTTTGTTAGGTATATTTTGTAGAGCACACTGTTGCCATAAATATCTTGTGGTGCTAAATAACAGGTCTGGATTCATAACAGAGGTTTTGGAGTTTTTTATGTGGTATTTACTGTGAGGGAAAGAGTAACTCTTTTACCTGATAAAGAAAAACGAAGTTATAATACAGAGAACTAAAGGTGCCGTGCACAAAAAGCACATTTTCTGATTCCTAAACAGTGAATAATACAGATTTGCTATTTATAAATAGCAAAATGTTAGCTACTATGGGCCACCTGTATCAAGCAATTTTGTGTTCGCAAACGGGCTTTTCACATGTATCAAACCCTATTTTGCGATTCGGTAACCTGTTACCGTATCGCAAAATGGGTTTGCGATTCGCTATTTGGAAGGGGCATGTTTAGGGCGTCCCTTCCAAATAGGCAATCCTAATGGTATGTATGAATGTTTTGTGACCGTGAATGTGGTTGCAAAACATCCGCAATTAAACAACTAATTCAAGTAGATGGTAACCCATTCGCAAATAGGAGAGGGTCCCCAAGGGACCCGTTCCCCTTTGGGATTCGCAGCCAAAACATTTTTTCAGAGCAGGCAGTGGTCCCACGGACCACTGCCTGCTCTTAAAATATGAAAAGAAAACTTTTCATTTTTCTTTTTTAAATGCAACGCGGTTTCCTTTAAGGAAAACGGGCTGTATTTAAAAAAAAATGTTTGCCTTATTTAAAAGAAATCAGGGACATGGTGGTCTGCTGACCCCAGCACCATCCCTGTGATTTTTTCGATTCCTAGGGGGTCGCAAATTGCGACCTACCTCATTGAAATTCATGATGTAGGTCATTTGCAAACCCTTAGGAATCGCAGAAAGTGTTCAACAATCTTTCATACATGCCATTTTGCAATTTCCTAATTGCGAATCACAAGGATTCCCATTTAGGGAATCGCCAAACGGTTCCTACATACATCTGGCCCTATGAGCCTAGTTTCTTAAATAGCGATGTCTTAGATTACGCTGTTTAAGAATATACAGCCTCATGTACGAAGAATGCATTTGATAAAAGGGGTTGCAATTTGCATACTGACTTCTACCAAATGTATTTGTATTTTACTAACAGATCTATGCACTTATAGGTCAGTTTGCAAAATACAGAATCGCAGTGGGTCGCAATTCGACCTACCTAATCAATTTTCATGTGTAGGTCGCAATTTGCGACCCACTACGTTTGACCACTGTCACATGGATGGCAGCCAGCTGGGGTCAGTAGACCACAATGTCTGTGACTGCGTTTAAATAAAGCACTATTTTATTTTACATTTTGAAAGGAAATCATAATGTATTCCAAAAATACATGAAAAGATACACAAATGTTTTTAGGAGTAGGCTTAAAAAACGTTTTGGACAACATTCACAAAGGGAAGAGACTTTGAACAGTCTTCCCGCCATTTTTAAATCATGTAATAATTTATATGAACAGTGCAGATGGTAAATGTCTAAGGCAATACATGTGTTTGTTCTCTGGCATCAGCAAAAGGATGGAGCTAAATCTAAAACTGGAGGTGTGGCTAGAGACCCATAATGTTGGAACAGACACCCATTTTATTTGTCCAAGAAGAAGATGGTCAGTTGTCGGTGTTGCATCGAACTAGCATACTCTTATTTTGATGGAATTGAATTTCAGATGCTGGTTGCCAAACCAGAGTCAGGGCCTTACATAGAAACTACTTTGCATTCACAAAGACAATGCAAACAACTTTTCAATGCAGGTAAAAAGGAGTGCAAGGGTGGGGCAGGAGGGTTCCCAGAAGTTGCTACATCTGTAGGGGTTCCCACCAGGAGGGTGGGGTGGTCCCCGGAAATTGTCCCATGGTGGGAGGGTGTGTGAAAGTTGTTGTTCCCACTATCCCTATAGGTTATCTGGAGGGGAGGGTGAACTATCCATGGGTGACCCATAGTGGTGGGTGACCCCAGAGGTTGATGGCTCCCAAGATAGGTGGTGTAGTGGGAGACCTAGGTTCCCTAAGAGGGCTAAGTGACTAACCCTGAGGAGGTCTGAGGGGGTGGTGGATTCCCTAGAATCCGGGTAGTGGACACTGTTGTGTCAGGGTAGGTTAGGTGACTGCACAAGGAAAGGAAAGGATGTCATCCTTGAGTGGTTGTTTGAACCTGAGATGGTGGCTGAGGTGATGCCTACCTGAGTGACCAATCAGGTAAGTCCTGTGGGGTCAGACCCCAGGATAAAAAGAGAGCAGGAAGCCATATCTGTTGGGATTGCACTCTGAGCTGTTAAAAAGGGACAGGCTGCAGAGGCTGTGCCTTATCAGACTCCCACCTGGTGCACCTTAGGTGTACCAGTCATAGGGTGCAGCCTTGAGCCCCCTTGAAGTGGTGTAGCTGGTGAGTGCAGCCCTCAGCTAGGTGAAGAAGGTAGGTCTACCCGAAGTGACACAACAAGAAGGCCAGGTGGGGCCTAGCTTAAGTGAAGGGGCCCTGTGTTTCAGACGGGTTTGGTGTAGTTACTTCTACCTAGGACTCTCTGCCAGTGGGGCAGGCTGCGTAGGACTTTGCCTGGCAGATTTCTCGAAGGGTGCACTGTAGGTGTACAAAGTATAGGGCAGATGTCCTAAGGTGGACGGCAATGGTGTGTGCGTACAAGGTCACCTGTCAAATTACAAGGCAGGGATCTTTAGTGTCCCTAGATGGTCTCCAGCTAAGCTGCTTGGATGTCGAGGAGTTGCCTAAAGATAGTGTGTGTGGGGGAAGCTTAGCCAAGACCTATAGGTTCTCCTAAGTAACCCTGAGGGACAGAGCTAATTCCTAGGGAAGACAGGGCTTGAGGTTTCCAGAACAGTGAGGCTGAGAAGGTGCATAGACCCTGTTCTCAAGGTGGAGAAAAAAGATAGGATTCTAGGTTCCTCAGGTAGTTTTCATGTGGAGCTACCTAGGTGGTGTGTGCTGCAGGGTTCCCTGACGAGGCAATCTCAAACCTCAAGACACTGCGGATGTGGTGGTGAGTCATGGGCTGGACTCTGGTATCCCAAGTGTTGTTAGTGGGCTGTTCTTTCTTTAGTTAAGACAGTCAACCCAAAAAGGTAGTGACAGCTATAGACCCCGGCATACATGCTTTGGGTGAGTTCAAAGTAGTCTGCATACTTTGGGTGTAGAGACCCGGATGAGAGAAGGTACTGGGTTGAGTATCTCCAAAGGGAGAACAGCCCATGACCAAGGGGATAGGTTCTAAACCTGTCTAGCATGGATGCATCCACGCAAAGACACTGAACCCTTGACAAAGAGAGTGTGATGGGTGTAGTATTGCATGAACCAGGGCAAGGGTAGGCCTAGTTCTGCTCTGTCTATGTATGTGTTTAGTGTCCTAGATTCACCCAACCTAGAACCAGGAGGGATCATAGTGCAGTCTGGATTCCCTTTAGGAGAGGTGGCCTTATGGTTGGGTGAGGTGGTTTTGGAGGCGGACGACCAGCATAAGGTAACTGGGGCATAGGGTGTCTGGTCAGAAGGAACCCCTTGCCACTTGTTATCGCTGACTAGGCAAAGAATATCCATGTGTGGTAGCTAAATCTTCCTTGTGGGATTCAGCCGGCTGCGGTGTGTATGGCGATGAGTTCTGCCCATTTAATCCACCTTGATTTTTTGCTACTTGATCACCTGGTTTTTGCTGTGGGTGGGTCTCACAACTGGTGGACTCACCAACAGTAAACACATGTTAAATGAACTGCTAATGTTTACCGCCAGTGTCCGCCATTTAAGGTAAGGCCACTGCAATGCAGCAATGGTAAGGGGCACTTGGTTAGTTACACATGAACATGTGTGCACACGTGTGTGCATGTGTGAGGGCTACGTGTGTGAGACTCCTGTTGTGCGCGGGCCAGTAAATGCGCACAGGGAGCTTGATGCAGAGGGGACTCTGCAGGATTGGATATTGGCTTGGTGTAGGCCTCATAATTCTAGTGTACACTCATAGGGGAAGTCAGTGTGGTTTATTGTCTTGTCTGCAGTGACACTCTATTATACACCCAGGGGGAAGATTGCTGTAGAGTGCTGTTCCGCTTCCCTTTGGCCTACAGTGGGTGTGATGTATCAAAATGGAGTAGAATCTGTATGGCAAACCCAAATCTGAGAGTTCCAAGAATATATCTCTACAGCTTATGGGTCATTCAGGATTGTCATTCAGCATTGTCATATTTCTCTGGCTCAGCTCCGAATCAGAGCCCAGGCCTTTTTTCCGCCTGTTGTGCCAAGTTAATGACATTTCTCTTAGGTAGAAGAAACAAGAGCTGGAGTTAAAAGTGGCCCACTCTGCTCCAGAGGATGAAAGGGGTGGGGATGAAGGATTTGCATCCATCAATTAGCTGTCACGCTGTGCCAGGGTTGGGCAGCCCAAGCCCACTGAACAAAGTAGAGAGCCCAGACCCCTCGAACCAACACAAGAGGGGGCTTCACTTTGAAGTTTCACTGGGAAGGACCCTGGCAGTGATGTCAGTAAGTGGCAGAGCTGAGGCCATCAGAGAAGATGTAACCAGTGACTTATGGATGACTCCATTTCTAATTGTCCCAGCATGCTGTGCAGGAGAGTTGGGACAGGGGCGGAGAGGTGATGTGGCCAGAAGTGTCTGTCTTCTAGATCTTTCCGCCCCACCTGAAAGGTCTTGGACAAGGAGGCTAGCGCTCTCTTGGTTGTGTTTTTCTACCTAATACTGCAGAAGCCATGGACACCCCAGGACTGGTGGGTCTCTACCCAGGACCAAGGGTTACTCCCCATGAGGACTAGTTGGGTGAAGAATTGGACTTCTGCACCAAGGAGGAGAGAAACCCTAGAGGAGAAAAAAGTAAAAGGCTGGTGCAGGAAGCTAATGAAACCAGTTCCAGCGCAGCTCACCACCTTAGAGGCCAGGAGGCTTAAAGAAAGTGCTCCAGGTGGATAGAACTTCCCACCAGGAGCAGATTGACCCCACAATGTAGCAAAACAGCCCAACAGGGCCCGAGATGTCACAGTACAAAGGACTTGACATTTGATCCCCCCGTGAGTCTCGGAGCACGTGGAGCTCTGCTGCCCGGGTTCTTCAAACCCCTGTGGTGGGACCGGGCACGGGGGCCACTGCAAGGAGCCTGTTAAAGTCCTAAATCCTGGGAGGGCGTTACCGCTACCAGGGACCCCCATGCTGGTTCATGAATTTGGGGGGCCCAGAACCCCAACTCTAGGCCCCAAATGGTTCAAAAGGTCAGGGAGCACTGTCACCTTACCCCAAATGAGAGAGAAAGAGAGGCAGGCCCAGGATCCCAACTCTAGGTCCCCAACAACATAAAGGAGGATGGGGGGGTGCCACCGCACTCTCCCCTTCTGTGGTGGCCCACCTTGCTCCCTTGCCTAGGGGGAGCAGGTGGCTGCCAATACCAGCAGAGCCCCACCCTCAGGAGCGGGCAGGGAAGGAGAATTGCTGGCTCTCTGGGTGCCCCCCAATGGAAAAAGGAAGTCTGCGGGTACCCCAGTGGGACAAGGCACCCCAAGATAAAAAAATAAAATGAGAGAAGGCCACATAGAGCATCAAAAGACCATCGGCCGGAGCCGCTCATTCGATGTGCAAGCTCCTGGAGACGCAGAACCCCATAATGCCCTGCGGGTCCTTTGCTTTGCACAAACTCCTCAGCAATGTGGTGGCCCCAGAATGCCAGGAAAGTGAGGGGGGACTGTCGGTGGCAGCAGCTCCCCCAAAGAATACTTACAAAAAGTACTGAAACTAAGTTTGCAGGGACTCAAGAGGAAGGTCCACCTGGGATTCCCTTCTATATCCAAGTACTCCCCAGGCTGGAGATAGAGCTTTACAGCTGGGAGTGCTACACCGTCTAGAGGCTAAGTCTAGGGCTGCTGGTTTTTTGGTCTAAAGGTTGCTAAAGAAGACAGACCCATGGTGCATGTTGAAAAATGCTTTATTTCAAAGTGCTATTCACAATAGTTACAAATGGTTTATTTTAAGATGGTTGTCATAAGGATTTGAACAATGCTTTATTGAAAGTGCTCTGCATGATGGTTTGACAATGATTTATTAAAAAGTATTACTGACCATGATTTTAGGCAATGCTTCATTAAAAAATGTTATTGACAATGCTTTACTTAAAGGGTTGTTAATGTGATGGTAACACATAAGGAGGATGTCATGATTTATTACTGATAATGTGGGCACATAATTGCAATGCTTGTAATGTTTGACTATTCATAACAAGAGCAAAGGGATTATGGTTACTGAAGTCAGTGATGGAATGAAGTAATACCATAACGTGATTCTAGACTTGAAATGTGACAACATTGATCTAATGTAAACTGACACCCCTATACATAGTTATGTGTTACATTGTACATGAACGGGAGTGACTTTGGAGTCATGATCCTTTAGGGGTCAAATGTAATATTGCTAAAGGTATTTCCACCAGCCTTATCTATATTTGGAAATTACTGCACAGTATTGATCAGTCTGTGTGTTATAAATGCACTATTACTTTTCTAAAGAAAAAGCACAGACTGGACAATTATTTATTGAGTGTTATTTTTGCTTGCCAGTGAATGGTGATTACTAGCCCACAGTATCTCACTTGAGAAGGCCTTAGACTGCTCTGCTTCGCTACCCTGAGAGAGTCGAGTGCTACAATAGGGTGTTTGGTTCTCAGTGGAGAGTGAATGAGGATCCATTACTTGTGCAGGACACACAGCTAATAGGCTGTTTCCCACAATTTCCATTTGCAAGATTATCAAACAGTTACTGTCAATGAGGTGAATCTTGTGAACTATCCCTTTGCATTGCGAGGACTTTCAACATTCCTCCCACATCAAAGGTGTAGACTGGCGACAGCGCAATCGAAAACATTTCACTGCGACCAGCCTCTTAGAGCATCAGGCCCAATTTACCTAGCACTTCATACTACACTTCTGTCTTTTCTGAATGTTCTATGGAACAGGGGTTAGTGTTAATCAATTTAGCTGGGGCTGTATTTGACAGCCGATGGGTTAGTATGCACATTATCTTAGCTCCAATACCGATTGCCCTGCTAACGCTGATGCTGCAGTGAACTTCACTTGACATTGAGAAGCCTTTTGACACACTTGGGTGGAATGTTATGTTTCAAGTACTACTATGCATGCCATTCGGTGAAGTAGCTCTTGCATGGATCCAGCTGATGTATAATGATCCTATTACAAGGTTAAAAAACTTTTGGCTTATTTCAGACTCCTGACCAGTGATGAGGAAGAGAGACATGCCAGGGGAGCCCCTTGTTATTGTTACTATTAGCATCAGCATGGATCCATTGGTGATTTATATGAGGAAGGATAATGATCTGTGCGGAGTATACCCTGATGGGGAAACCCCAACCACTTCTTGATACTCAGCTGAGATTCTAATATACTTAAGGTATGTGCATACTAATCTGGAGTGTGGACCCTAAGATCTGTAAACGTGACTGCTTTGGCTTGATCTCTGCTCTCTTTTGCCCTTTCTATGCATCAGAATCTGTGACAACATATGTTTGGGTTAAAATGCATATTTGTGTAAAATAAGCAAAATAGTTGTTTAGGAGTGGGATGTGAGGGATATAGGGGTAATAGATGGGGAGGTGTATTTGTAATGATACTTGTGGCAAGAATCTTGTTGGCAAAGAGCATGAAAGTCAGACTTAACCATCCTGGAACATGCTGAGGAATTACAATTGGGCTTTGCAATGGGAAAGTATTTGGGAGTGAAAGTATATCAACACAATGAGAATGGTACTGATGGAAAGATTGGCAAGGCTTTGAGGTGGTGCCCATTTCCGTTTTGTTCTGTTATCACTTCTTTGATACTCCTATATGGATACTGTAAAAGCTGCTTCTGTTCAATTGCTGCATTATTTACCAATTATTTATCCCATCTATTTAAAGATCTTAGGGCCAGATGTACGACCAAGGAATTTGCGACTCGCAAATTGCATCGCAATAGCGACTCGCAATTTGCGACTCGCAAATTGGTATGTACTACAGTGTCTGCAAGACTAATTGCGATTCCCAATGGGGTCGCAAATTGCATGCCTCATGCATATTCATGAGGCACTGGCAATTTGCGACCCCATTGAAAATGGCTGGCCCTCTCAGGTATGGTGGCCTGCTGGGCTCAGCAGACCTCCATGTTTGGGACTGCTTTTAAATAAAGCAGTTTTTTTTTTAATGCAGCCCGTTTTCCTTAAAGGAAAATGGGATGCATTTAAAAAAAGAAAAATGAAATGTTTTCGTTTCATTTTTTAAGGGCAGGTAGTGGTCCCTGTGACCACTGCCTGCCCTTAAAAAATATTTTTAGGTCCAGTCACAACGGGGAAGGGGTCCCTTTGGGACCCCTTCCCATTTGCGAGTGGGTTACCACCCTTCTGTGAAGGGTGGTAAACTGCGACTGTTTTGCGACCACAATTGCGGTCGCAAAAAAGTCATACATGGCATTTGGAGTCGCTATTAGGAAGGGAACACAAATAAATTGCGACTCACTAAATAGGGTTTGTAAATGGCCCTGTAGGTTTTTGCATGCGCAAACGGGTCGTACATCTGGCCCTTAATTCTGACTCACATGCACTAAGGTAATAGTCCTATGTACCTGAGACAGCGTGCTGCCTTTTATCAGCCTTTCTGAAAACATATTGCTGCTGTTGATTTCCAATGCGAAATGTGCAAGAGGTGGAGAAAGGAGTTTTTCATGTCATGAATCTTCTAACTGGAACAGATTTGCCTTGTGAAGATAGTCTAATGATCTTCAGGAAGCATCAGATAACATGCCAATTCTAGCTGTTATGTTCTTATAATGCTTTAACCTATATATTCAGTTTTAAATTTACTCTGTTAACATAGTCAGTTGACCGAACACTATTTTTTCATGTCCCTTTTCACTCCCCATTTTATAATGTTACTATCATGTCCCAGGCTCTTTTTATGCAGCATTTGGATGCAACATTTATTTTTAGCATTAAACAAATGGTTATGTCATATTAGAACAATGAAATGTTGAGAACCCCATTGAAGACAATGGAGCAGCAGCGGCCTAAATAAACTTCTGCGCAAAACATTTCAATGTCCTAATATCCTCTACCTCTCTCTCTTTACTCAGACTCTAAAATATATGGATCGGGCAGGGGAAAGCGAAAGGCAGAGGCCATGCTGCAGGTCACACAGAGCCTTCACCCTTCCCTCCTCCTGTAGCTCAGTGTCACTGTTGCTTTACAATGGAGGAAGGAGTAAATGCTGCTCAGGGAGAACCAGGGGCTGATTTCTGAGAGCCTGCTTTCACAGCTCTTGCTGTGAATGATGAACAGTTACCAGCTGTGGCCCTGTGCGCAGCTGTTAACAGTTGAAGATTCATAGCAAGAGCTGCGAAACAACACTTCGGAGCTGCGGCGGATTTCAACTCCCTTGGTCTCTGATACCTTTGTTTTCACAATTAGGACGTTCCTCCCACATGGGGCAGAATGTTGCAATAGCATTATAGCCAACTGTAGCTGGGCTCTACCAGCCATTTAAAGCCCAATCTCTTAAGTGCTGGAGCGGGCCTTTAATGACTTTTAGAACATTGGAATGTTGTGAGCTCCATTGAAGACAATGGAGTTGCTCTGGGCTTATAATGGCTGGTATAAGCCCAGCGCTCCAACATTCCAATGTTTGCCTTTTTGTTTCTCCATTTTTAATTTAGAACATTCTACCCTTAGTGGGTGGAATGTTCTAATAGCCTTATAGCCCTTCTGCCTCAGGCTATACCGGTTGTTAAAGGCCCTCTCCCTCGTTATAGGCCCTCGCCTCTCGGTATCAGGGCCTTTAACAGCCGGTATAGCCCTCGGCAGAGGGCTATAAGGCTATAGTATAGCCTGCTACAGAGGGATTTAAAACTATACTAGTATAATGGAATGTTCAGAGCCCCATTGAAGCCAATGAAGTAGCTCAGGGCTAATAATGACTGGTATAAGCCTTCACCTCCAACATTCCAATTTTATCTTTCGCTGTTTGTGAATTATAACATACTCTCCTCAGTGGATGGAAAGTTCTAATAACATTTTAGCCCTCCTGCTTAAGGCTATACTGATTGCTGAATGCAGCCGCGGTCCGTGCAGGTAACAGCGGTGGGGCCATGTAAGGGGGGATTTGAAGGGACGATGCAGAGGGAAAATTAAATAAATAATTAATTTTCCCTCGACATCGTCCCTCGAAATCCCCCCTTACACGGCCCCACCACCCCACCGCTATTACCTGCACAGACCGCAACTGGCTGAATGGCCCTCTCCCTGATTATAGGCCCTCACCTGTGGCTCAAGCCAAAAACTCAGGTTAAGGGCCTTTAACAAACGGTATAGCCCTAGGCAGCAGGTTATAAGGCTACAATATGGTGAACAAATGTGTTTTTGATCTTTCGATGCAAGGACTTTGCAAAAGTGCACGAGTGTTCCAAGTAGTGAAAGGGATGAAAAGGGTAAAGTGCTGTCTGATAGCAAATACAATTATTAGTCAGGACTGTATTTAGAGTTTTGTAGCAGATTGTTTTCTCAAGCCAGGGTGGGAAAACCTTATATTTTCCATAAAGGCGGCAACATTTTTGCAGCAGTTGAAAGAGAACTCAACCATGGATGAGGCAACTGAGAAAGCTCTGGCAGAAAATCAGCCAACGCCAAACTCACTGGTGAATGTTTCACCAGCATAAGAGTCAATCAAAATGTACCTGCGAATTTGGGGCATATTTTTAATTAATGCCCACAAATATAGTTTTGCTAATATGTTGAGGAGTTTCTCAGCATATTCAGAACACTTTAATTATCTTACTCTTTCCCTAAAGTTTTTCACAGAGGTGAAAGATCAGGTGCTTTAGTTCAGGTGGTTAATGCACTGCCATTAATGGTGGAGGAACCCCTACACATTGGCAGAGAAGGTGGTGGATTGGGAGGAATGTCCTGTGGTTTAAAATCCATTTTTATACTAATTTGTAAATCACTGAAACAATCAAAAGTGAATTTTGCTTTTTCTCCGTTGTTAGGCTGTTACTGCCTACCCCTAATTTGGGCTGTTGAGATCTTATTATGATTGCCCCACATTAGGAACCAGTATATATTTTTTTCTTCTGGGTGTCAAAAACACCTATTATGAGAATAGCCCTGCAAATAGGGAATATAATGTAGATATGGTGCTTTAAATATAAAATCTGCATCCAGTGGTAAATATCGGGCATTTCCTCTTTGTTCTTTTGATAGGTTTGACCTGCTGTAATTGAGCTGGGAAAAACAGCCTGACTTGAAGCTCCTAAAGCCCGACTCATCTGACTCCATTTTAAGTAGGACTCGCCACCATTTTAATCAATGGATGTTGCTATTTGAGAGAATGGAGGTCACCATTTTCAACAATGGAGGTCACCATTTTTGACAATGGAGGTCGCCATTTTCCTCAATTTATGCACAATTATTGTCATGCCTGTCATGTGACGCAGATGTCATCTGACCTTATCTTTCTAAGACCTATGAAAGTGTCAGCTCATTCAACTAAAAGACAGAGATATAACACCTGATGTGACATCAGTCTGGGTCAAGTGTCTACTTATCACCATGTCAAGGTCAAATAAGAACAAGTACAGACGTATAGCCATAAAAGTGAGGTTTGAATAGATGAACTTATATGTTCATAAGGAAAAGTCTGAGATGCATATGTTGATGCACATAATCCCTGTCAGACATTTCAATCACTGATAAGATTTAGTATATAAGGACTACCATTTGACCACTTGTCACGGGAGAGCCTTCATCCAGATTACCACCCAAGATTCTGCCAGAAGATGGTCTCACCTTCTGCCAGTGCACTTTGAAGATGCTACATCTCACCCAGTGCTCATAAAGTCGAGCTCCGGAGGATGGATGCTACTGCAGCGCGTGTTTGCCCTTCTCAGGAAACACTGCCTGTACGCCTCCACTGATAATGACAACGCTTGCTGTCAACAAGGTATGCAGTGCCTCTTTTCTGTCTAAGAAAGTCTAGACTGCATGTTACTCTGCTCTATCTAGGTGTAGTACATAGACGTAGGTTTTAGAGTGTTAGGTTTTAAATGACATTCTAAATATGTTAGAATAGTTTTTATTCTTGTTGCTTACAAAGTGCCTTCTTGCTATTTTTATATCCTGTGTAGCTGTTTTAGACATACTGAGAAAACAGGTTATTTCTGTCATATTTAATGTTTTTATTTAAAAAAAATTGATAATAATAACAATAATACATATTTGCAAAGCGCAAACGTATTTCCCCTTAAGGTTTCAAGGCACTGGGGGCCGTCGGGGAGATTAAGTGAGCTAATGCCCAGAGTCACATGGTGCTGAGCTGAGATTCTGCCTGTGCCAGGGATCGAACTGTGAGCCCCGCGCTCCGGAGTCAGCTGCTCTGGCCACTGCGCCATACCTCAGAAGTGTCTATTCTTCTTGTTGAAGTGTGTGTGTGTGATATTGTGAAGAACAAAATGGGTGAGTTTCTGTTACCACAGTGACTCTGATTTTTTTGGGCCAGAATGACCTGTCTTTCACATTCAGCGCTGGTGCATTGAACTAAGTTCACCTGTGTCACCAGTGACTGGGAAAGCAAACCTTGTAGAACTACACCAAAGTCATAGTTTAGGCAATGCGCTGGGTGTGGTTCTTAATCCCCACACAGGAAATATCACGTTACTTGGAATTTCAATATATGCTGTAACAGATCTAACAGTTACAGCACATATTGGAGTTCCTAGTGGTACTCATAATCAGTCCCAGAGACCCTAAAATGTGAATGTTTACTACCTACACTACGCTAATTATGAACTCAAATGCCACCCAGAACTCAAACAAGATGAAATCTGTGGTGAATGTCAATAGTATACTACTCCCCTTGGTGTTCAGTTTTCTATGCAACTGCTATTTAAAGAGACTCCCAAAGGGCACCTAAAATGATTTAACCTTTAGATGATCCCTTCTACATTTTGGTCTCCAAGGAACGACCAAAGGTGGATCCGAAGATCAGAGAGGTGCTAATATTTGCATAAGAGTGCAACCTCGCTAAAGGTTTTTCTCACTAAAGGTTTAGATTTAAATACTGTACTGCATAGAGGTTGACAACAATGTTTTGGAATTGGTCCATGACATTAGATGGTTTTTACTGGCAAATTCTGTCAAAGTTTAGCCATGGGAGGTGCTCCAAAATCCTCTTGGAGTAAGGAGAGCTACTAATTTGAAGAAGGCAGAATGCACACTTTATATGAGGGGCTAACACAAAGCAGAAATGCGTGAAGAAAACACTTCTACTCACAATTCATAATCTTGGCCCCAAATCCAACTTGTGAAGTTTTCAAAGTATTCAAAGAAATATCACACCCAATAGTCAGGAATAACATTCCTTGAACTATGAAGGCTCCATCTAAAGAGGAAGCACCTGCTGGAGGAATAATTCTGACCCCTGCTTTGAATAAGAGGGCTCACACAAGGACTCAGGGACTCCTGAATCCTGCCGGAACGCAAAAATTGAAATTGCTCTCCAAGTAAGTCTCAACCTGTTTACCTACTTCAGGGACATAAAAATCAGAAAGACTTCTGACTCCAAGAGGTCCCAGCTGACTAAAGAGGACTCAAGCCTTCAGTAGACTTGTCTGAAGAGACATCTAATGCCCACAAGACTGTCTCCTGACTCCAAGAGAGCCCACATAACCAAGAGAACTAGACGCTGCATGAGAAATGGTTGGAGAGAGACCTGGTTCCCGCAAAGCTGGCAAAAAAGATCTCCACTTGAGGAGGTTTATCGTTTTGTAGAACATGTGGGAGGGATAAGGGGGGATGGTTGGTGTCAGACCTGACATCCTCACCATGGTATTCCCCCAAACGTTTTAGCTATACACCTCCTGTTTGCTTAATTTGTTTTGCTGGCTTTAGGACTCTGTGCAGTTTACCACTGCTAGTAGTAAATGTGGGAGGGAAACAATGGAGTGGCTGGAAAGAGGGCCCTGCTTATAACTACATGGGAGGGGGTTTTGTTTTGGGAAGAATAAGTAATGAGTTTTAAAATATTTTTACTAATTTGTTTCAGTCAAACAAAAGTTTTTATTTTTCCCCATACTTTATCAAAGGAAGATCTCCTCATACTAAAGTATAGGGAAAATGTAAAACGTTTATTAAACTTTGTAATAAATGAGTACAACTATTTTTATGTTAAATATTAATTTTAATTCATTTTATTTATTTATTTTAAGTGAAGAACAAAATTTAAAAATGCTAATAACTTAATTTTGAATTAAAAACTTAATTCATTTTCAAATATAAAGATAAATAAAAAAATATTGTTCAGAATTTTAAATGTAAAAAAATTCCTTATCACTGTTTCTTTTTGGCTGTAGTAACTTACACGTGAAAATTTTGTGCCACTCTTCTTTTAATAGAGTGGAAAACCGTAACTCTACACTTTTGAGTAATTTTTACATATTGTGACTAGCCAAAAGTAATAAAGTTACACAAAAGTCTAAGCGGAAACTTATCAATTACTTACATTTGCAAGTTATCTTTATGAATAGCCCTAAAAGTGCGAGGTGATCTGTTCTCATATTTTTCACTCTGTGAATTGGTTACTGGATTTATATTCCAGCCTTAGGGCCTGATTTAGATCCTGGCGGTCATACCGCTGTCCCACCGCAGCTGCAGTCCTTAGTTCTCTGCTAAGTCGATGATCTTTTGCCTCCTGTATTTAGATGCATGCAGGCTGCCTTGCCATCCACGGCGACAGAGTGTTTCCCGCAGTGGTCGCTGCACACCGCTGCTGATGCAGTGGACTCCAATGCTGGCTAATACTGCTCCATCGCCGTCAGGGCGGTGGGTTCCAGCTGAGCAGATTTAGATTTCACAGTTGTGCTGGCAGTCTTCTATCAGCGGTTCCCAGACAGAGTGAATCCGTTGCAGTACGCGCTCAACAATGCACCATCACTGTGGCAATTGGATGGAAACCAGTAGAATATACCTGATTTCCATTGGCCAAATGGAAACACCTGCATACCACACTATAAAACACACTTCATTTCAGACCATGATCCTTTGCCATTCCACTGTACCACGACACTTGCAAGCAGAGCTTTTCCCAGTTCGGTCAGGATTTTTTGTTTCTTTTCCCTGTTACCTGTCCCTTCATCTTTTTTCATCTTACGCTGTGTGGTAAATTATGTAATTTGATATTATTTAATTGCGCAATGCCAGGCCACAAAAATCCCTGCTTTACTGAGGGCGAGTTGTCAGTGGGCCTGGGCGGTGAACTCCGCTCCGTTCGTGGAGTTTGCCGAGTTTTCTGCACTCCACACTCTGTGGAGCTTGTGTAGTGCAGAAAACTCAGCTCCACGTAGCGCAGAGGAGTTTTTTCCCCACTCACGCTCGCCAATGGTAACTTGGCGAACGCGAGCTGCCACTCGGGTAGAATTTCTACCCGAGTGGCAGGGAGATCAGCGCGAACTGCAGTTTGCACCACACTCCGCCGCTTGGGGAACTCCACTGAGTTTTTTTGTCTGTGAACTACGCCCAGGCCTAGTTGTCAGTCATGGCAGAAGAAATCATAAGAATGAAGCCACAATTGTTTGGAGCCCAAGTCCAAAATACACCCCTATCGCAGAAAAGACAAATGTGGGCCAGAATATTCGACAGAGTGAATGCTGTAGCTAACAACCTGAGCACACAAGCGGAAATCAGGAAGAGGTGGAATGACTTGCGGGGAAGGGTGTATTCCCTGGCCTCCAAGCGTCACCTGGAGTCCAACAGGACTGGTGGTGGTTCTCCCAGGCACCCCTCACAACTCATGCCCTCGGGGAAAAAGGTCTTGCAGATCCTACATCCTCATTGTTTGACAAGAATACCTGGTGGAGTGAAGTCTGGTAAGTTACACTTTACAAACTCTCACTAAACCTCAATGTCCTGTTTGCTTTAAGGTTTGCTGTTGCTAATGAGTTCTACACATATTTTCATAACATAGAAACCTCAAACTATCAGTTTCAGATAATTTAGATAGTTTGTGTGAATGTATTGTGTTGCCTCTAAGATTACAGATGTCAATCTCCATTACATGTCACATGATGGTATGGTGCCTGTAAGTGTTACAACACCAAATAACCCATTAATCATCTGTGTGTCATATTGTAAGTGTCTAGCCCATTTCCGCTGCATATTTTCCACAGGTATGTTCCACTAACCATTTTGCAAGTGTTGGGAAGTTGTCTTTGAAATTACTACAACTACCAAGATGACTCGTTTTTGTTTTCTCAAAAGAATATTGATATGTCATATTGCTCATTCTGTCTTGTCTAACGTATGGTAAAGGGTCATGTAGTGATCAATCCCTATTCAATGCTCTCTTATGAAAATGGCTTGTCTTCGTTTTTGAATGTTGACCTGTTCTTCTCAACCAATTGAATTGATGTCATGAGTTTTAAAAATCAAACTGTGTTGACACAAAAATTGTAAGGTATGTAAATAACTCTGCTGAATATAAGTGGTACTTGCAAAAATTGACTCTGCACTGTTCACGTGATGACTAATGCCAAACATCCATCCAACTTACAGAAATGTCTGATATGAAGTCATCTAGGCCTTGGAAATGCCAATTACACATTTCACCTCTCCACTGTGTTCAGATGAAAGGCTGGGAGATGTTAGGTATACTTCCTCATTACCTCATGAAAATTTCAGGACATTTGATTACCTGCTTATTTGAACTTGTACTGTTTGAAATTGCTAAATGTAATGGTAATATGTGCAATACCACTGAAAGCTATCATCACAATAATCTCTACCTATTTTGTCTTCTAAGTATCTACATTGTTTGTCTCAAATGATTTGAGTGAACAATACACACTTTTACTAAAACAAATGTTCTCAATTTCTCAAAAAGTCCAACCGGCAGAGCACGTGGCCAGGAATCTGCCACTGAAGAGAGCTCCACTGCAGCCCAGGATCAAGCTGTCAGTGAGGACAACACTCCTAGTAATCTGGTGGTTGACGAGGAGCCTGGTCTATCTGGTCACCATGAGCAGACAGCTCCAGTGATACTCACTGCGCTCACACCGACATCTCCCACCTCAGCTGTAAAACCTCAGCAAACTGAAGACTCTACTTCCTGTGTTCCTACCACTAGGACACCAGTCGTGTGCCCCCCAGTCCTGGGTGATGATGGCACCACAGCACCACCAGTTCCAGCTCATCCAGGAACCAGTCAGATGAAGTACACCATGCTAAGTACACAGGGTAGTGGGGTTAGGGGTCAAGGGAGGGAGTTTGTGGGCTAGCATAGTGAGGCCACTGGGGTTCCCATCACCCAGATCACCATCAACTAAGTCTTGGGAGCCTACCATCAGTCCCAAGACATGATGGGCCAGGTACTCATTGAGCCCCGGGTGATTAAGCAGTTGCAGAGGGAACTCAATCATCAGATGGAAGTTCACAACTCCAATATGGACTCCCTGA
Organism: Calotriton arnoldi; assembly: GCA_963921515.1. NCBI lineage: Eukaryota > Metazoa > Chordata > Amphibia > Caudata > Salamandridae > Calotriton > Calotriton arnoldi. Next base: position 1,916,811 of record CAWUFW010001490.1, read on the forward strand.
CTGGGGTGCTACTGGCCATTTATACAAATATGCGCAGGACTTTCCCAGCACTGTCTACCCCTTCCTGTGGTCCTACAAGATATGGGCCATCTACATCTGCCACAGGAAGGGAGGACCTGCCTCCGGAATAACTACCTGCAGCCACCCCATGCCCTGCAACTGTAGATCCCTCCTCACCCGCAGGAGAGGACGTCCACCCAGATTACCAGGAGGTGAAGATGGCAAGACCTCTGCCACCACCAGCAACAAACCCAGACTCTAATTTCCTCTAGTGTGTGCCTACCATTCACTCTTTGGACTATTTCTGGACACATTTGTCTTTCTGGTGCCAGTAGTATTTTGAACATTGGACTATGGTTTCTGAATTCTTCACTTTTTTGGTTTGCTTGTTGTTTTTCACCCCCTTTAATTTTATCACGTTTAGTACAATACATTTGCAATTCAAAAACTTATAGACTGGTGTTGTAATCTCAATACTATCAATGCATTTGTTTTCTTCCATCATAGCTTGACAATGAGAAAAATCAAAACATTGTGTAAACATGGCTAATTTGCAGGTAGGTAATGTTTACTTCAAGTTCCCAAACATGTTTCCCAAAAATGTCATACCAGTCAATCATCTTCTACTATGTTTAGTCCATTTGACCAATACTTGTCTGTCAACATTTGCACTAACATAACAATCCATACATGACACTAAACCTCAGTGCCAGTTTGCACATTTCCAGTTCAAGACCTTGCCAACATGGAAGAAGGGGATATGTCCTTAACAATAAGACAGAATAAGCAAATTATAATTGACTCATGTCATCAGCTGGAGCCAGATCTTCTGGCACCCATAAGGAATCCCACATCAATAACACCGATAGACAAAAACATGGCATCACTATATTTTGTAGACACAGGCTTATTCCAAACCACTGTTCCAGTAACTGGTGGAATGTCACAACCATGTTTCTGTGGTGTGCCACAAGATGAATGTCCTACAATGATGAGACACATCAACACCTACATACACTAGACACACAATGAGGATTTTGCTAATGTGAAGGGAGATTAGCATTATTTTGCTCCACTACCACAAGTGGTTTGAGCACATGATGGCACACATATTGCTTTAGTGCCAATACACAACAGAGAACAAGTCCAATGTAACCTTCAAATCTTATATTCAATCACAGTGCAAGTTGCCTTAGTACAATATTTGTACACCCAAGTTGTCTTTCCCAGGATCAACCGACGTTCCCTTTGCACTTGGAAACAGCATCATATACCTGCACATGTCACAACTCTGAAATTTCCAAACGAAGATGACATGGTGAAGGAACCTACAACAGATTAAAACAGATTAAAACAAAATGATTACCAATCACATAGGAACATAATAGACACATTACAAAGTCAACTTTTGGAGCACACAGTTTCACAAAACAATTAGAGATAAACAATGTAACTGAACACAGTAGTCAATGTGTCCAGACTTAGATCAACAAACACTTTTGGCCTGAATGTCCCTGAATTAGCACTTCCTAACAAATTACCACCACATACTTCTCACATCATCACATCAATAGTTGGTGTAACAGTGAAAGAGATAACATGTAAAGATATACTTACACTTAAGAAGTTGCCATTGACATCTCGACTTAAGTCAACTCCTTCCTCTTCATCACTATCATCTTCATTTGGCATATCAGGATCCTCACCCGGTAGCTCTTCATGGTCACCATACTCTGTGATGTAAGGGATGTGCCATCGCAGGGCGATGTTGTGGAGCATGCAGCAGGCCACGGTGATTTGGCTCCACCAGTTTTGTCCAGACAACAAAATCTGGTCTTTAGGAGCCCAAAAGCCCACTCCACTGGTCACCATGTTCTTCCTTGGGCCTCATTGAAGTAGACTTCCTCTGGCATCGTTGAATTCCGCAACGGTGCCAACAACCATGGTCGGTTGGGATAAGCTGAGTCTCCTAGATGGAAGACAAAAACAGGGCCAAATTGCTGTAACTCAATTCCAGATTATTCAACTAGAAATACTACAAACAATATAATTAAAGATTGTACTGACCAACAAGCCAGGCCCTCTAAGGTCCAAGTTGAGACATTTGCAGAGGTATGGGGATATTCCGTATTACAAAGAAATAATGGGCAGAGCTAGGGAAAAACGCACAGATGCTTGTGATGTACAAATCCTGTATGCAGACAAGTTGTGTGTTGATTGAATGGAAGTGTTTCCGATTCCAGTAGGCCTGTTCTCTGGCTTGTGGTGGCACTAAGGCAATATGTGTGCCATCAATTGCTCCAACCACATGTGGTAGGTGACCCAAAACATAAAAGTCACCCTTCAGATTGACTAAATCCTGCTGCCGTGGAAGCTGGATGAAGTTGTTGATCTGTCTCATCATTGAAGATACAACGTCTTGTAGCACGCCACTGAAAGTTGGTTGTGACATTCCACTAGATACTGCCACAGTGTATTGGAAGAATCATGTGGCCACAGAATGAAGTACTGCCATGAGTTTGACAATTGATATAAGAGAAGTGGGATTGCTGTTGTGAGACTGAAGATCTGGTTCCAGCTGATGACATAAATCCAATATAGTTTGCCTAATCAATCTGAACTTCTTGATTATATCCTTTCTTCCATGGTGGCATGGTCAGAAATGGGCAGTACACCGCAGGAGGTCATCTCTTCACTTTCCAAGGGTTCATATGTCTTCATTGGAAAATACATTTGAATATTTGACACCTTTTCCACAGCAACATATTTGGTAATTAATACTACAGTGATGTAGTTCTACAAAATATATACAGTTTAACTACATATTTTAATCCAACAATTGCTTTTTGTCCTTTATGCTTCATAAATTACATGTATAGCTTAATATAACATTTACATTTACAAAAATTGTAAATAAAACATTTCAAATGTATTATTCACACAGTATATTTGGTAAAATATTTTCCTCTAAAAAACTATCAACAGTGGTGTGAACAACACTGAGCTAATATCGCTTTCCAGCACAGTACCACACTACATATAAATGTTTATTAGTAAAAGAATGAGTGCCCATCAAAGTTTGAATAAGTAAACAGACTAGCCCCCATTTTGAGTGGTGATGATGCACCTAACAGACACAAACACACAATTTTAAACTTCTAAAATGGCAGGTGAAAGTAACGCACAAAGGCCGATGGCTGTGTCCGTCTAGCGATCACGTACATCACGTACATGTACGCAGTGATTGGAATAAATCTCACTAGCCTCTGAGTCCTAACTTTGCTGCCATCAAGACCTCCCCCACTTTTGCTTCTGTTTATCGCCTCTGGGAGCAATGATGCCAGGCCGAGCAGGTGAGACGGCCACTGCCTTCTCACCAGAGGAGCTGGATTTACTGGCACAGGAGGTTTCTTCCCAGTATGGCCAGTGCTATGGCTCACAAGAGGAACAGGTACATGTCTTAACTGTATATGGGAATCTGTCCAACTGCTACAATGCTACAATGTCCCTTTGAGTTCCTGAGTGAAGTAAAGTTAGTGATGTGAACTGTCATATATTTTGTTCCTTACAGAGGACAATGATGTTGGGGATTTCTAAGCACTTCACAATGCTAACAAACAACAACATTGGTATGTGTTTAAAGCCCTAGATTCTAATTGGTGTGTATGGAGAGATGTATCCATGTATATGTTTGAATCACATGTGCTTCTTTGAAAACTAACATCATGGAAATTAGGAAACACACAATACACTCTTTACACCTGTAAATAAATACAATTTCTGTACAAACAAAATGGAAATTATGTTAGCTATCTGTATGGTCCCACAAATCACTCAGCCTATATCAGTGCTCTCCAAACAGTTTTATGGGAGCTCCAAGTAGCTCCCAGACCCCTTGAGAGTAGCACACAAATGGGCACAAGGTGATATTTGCATGTAAAACTTAAGGGAAGGCTGTGTTCATGTGACATCAGGATCATCGGCTGCAGATAATAAGACCTGGCAATGAGCAGTGCTGAGTTAGGATAATGGGCTGAGTCACAGGGACAAACAACTGAAGCATTGAGGTACATCTGTCATGATCATATATTCTTGCCAGGTTAAAGTTTGAGGTGTGCTTAAAAATATGTCTCTGAATGCTTTTAAAGGACAGCGGTTGAAAGGGATAGTTACCTAACTTATTGAGCTAACACTTCATTTAATTTTTCTCCCATTTCAAAGTGTGTTATGTCCAAACTGCAGGCCCCTTACTTACAGTGGCCACTATTCACTGTGCCATAAGTATATATGTTTAGCCTTCAGTAGTTCACAATCTTTTGCACTGATCCGAAGTAGCTCACATCACAGAATATATAGGAGCCCCCTCAGCTATATGATGTCACAGGCCTGGATTGGCGAGTTTAGACCATGAAATAGGATGAGGGTAGGCAACAGGTTAGTACAAATGTGTGTATTAACATATTGGTTTAGGTCAGCACGTGATAATACACATGTTGCATGCTAACTTATGAGTTATGTTAGTGCTCAATCCAGACAAACAGAAAGTCACCAAACCATTTATTTTTTCTTTCATTTCTTGTAGTCATAGAGGTCAATGTCCAGTGGGACAAATGGAAGGCCATCGCCAGGAAGGTGCGGACCCTGGGGGTCTACAAGTGGCAGAATGTGGGAGGACCTATGACGCTGGACTTGAAAGTCAGCTGAATTCTACCTTCGGCAGTTCTCCAAACATTTGAGGCACGGGCGCAGCACCCTGACCCCCGTAATTGCCGGCATTCTTGCGGTGGCTTATCTGGAGCTTGATGGGCAGCTGAGGGCCCAAGAGCAGCAACAAGGGGTTAAGCTCTTATCAGAGTTTCACATGTTACATGACTCATTTTTTGTCACAGCCAAGTTTTTTTCTATCAACAATTGGGGTGACCCATGTCCAACGCACATGAAGAGTTCTAGAGGGTGTAAGTTTTGCACAATGTGTATGATGATGTGCTTTGTCTATTAATTTGTTGGAAAGGATCCCACCTTATTCCTGCTCACAACCAATGGACTGTTCTGAGCAGACACATGGCTGCCTAAACTCCACATATTCATCATGTTGTTTCATATCATGAGGGACAGTTGTATCAAACAGGCCAACAGTGTTTATCGTGTCAGGTGTGATGCTCCTTCATTTATGTGGATGATGTAATGGTAGCCCTATTACATGTGACATATTACTAGGCACTTACGATAAAGTGGATGTACCAAACGTCACATTGGAAAGTTGGGATTCTACACAAACCAGAGTGAGCATGTGATCCAAAATGACTAATGACATCAGTATTAATGGCTACATTTTGGAAACAAAACATATCCAAATTGTGTTTTGCATCAGAAATACTGTTTCATACATGTAAAAAGTGACAGATTAGCGTGATGTTTCACTCCTTCACAAATATGTGCATGTAAGCCAGTCTGTTTTTTGACAAATAATTGTGATATAGGCATACAATTTTTGTGGAAAAACAGTCAGGAATGTGTACACATTGGTGACAGAGTAACACATACCCTAAAGCATTGCTCAATATCCTTTGTCATGCCCAGATGATGAAGCTATGATGGAGATAAATGGTAAACTTAAAGGGATTTTGCAAGATGGAAGTTCCATCACATATATGTAGGAGTATCCCATCAGCAACACTCAAAATCAAGCCAAACTCATATATGTAAAAACTACAGTAATGTTCTAAAATATTTTGTACTACAGTGAAAGCTTGCACATTTAGAGAAACAATTTCACCAAAACACATTTTAAAATGTTTTTGCTCTGTCCTTAAGTGTATTAGAAATGTTTCAAGGGCTATGTATTTACTTATGCTGAAGAAGCCAAATCTTTGTTTCTGACTGCCTTCAACAGCCTAGGTATCTACATAGTATGTGATACATTGCTAAGCTACTTCAGTGTAGAATTCATGTATAATTTTTGACAATTGACAGATACTTTAGTGACTTGGAGTAAGTGTTATCATCGTGAAATGCCCAAACAAAGGTAACCTGCTTTCAGTTTATGCTACTATTGGTACAACATTGCAGTATTTGTTGACACACATTCATTCATATTTTTCTTTTTGAGAATGAACAGTATGAATGAACAGTATGCAGATTTTAGGGCCTTGTGAACACACTGTACAAAGGTATTTTTGGTTGATATCCTTTTTGGTGACATGAAATAGGAGCTATCATGGGGAATGACATAACCGTGACCAAATGTTTTATGAAAATGTTGCGTGTATGCATGAGCTTATGCTGATGTTGAAGCAAGGTTTGAGAGTCTTGATGCAGGTGAAATCTGAAATCTTGGAAACTGTTTTATGATCAAAGGTCGTGATCAGTTCTGTTTACAAAGATTCAATAAAACTATTGTATATATAATTTCAGCATCATCCGGGGCAGGCCAAGGAGAAGGTGCCAACATCGGCTGGGAAGTAGCTGGCCACAATGGTTCAGGTGCTGACACCACCAACACCGAGAAACACAGTGATCTGGAGGGTGAATGGAGTGCAAAGGAGGACACCAGCGACTCTACATCTTCTTCGGAGTCCTCCTCCAGCCAACTCTCCCTAGTGGTGGTAGACCCAACAGGAAGTCTCCCAACTGTATCATCTCTACCCTCCCTCTTGCTCCCCCCTAAGTTGGCCATACCCGCTCCCATAAAAGTACTGCAGGCACCTCACCCCCTGCCCCTGTCCCCCCAGCTGCGCTGAGAGAGGAGGCTACTGACCTCCTCGGGAACACTGAATGCCACCCAGGGGCTTGGCTGCCAATTGCAACACATGGCAGCCTACCTGGAGGGTATTCACAGTGCTATGTCTGTCCTACAGAGGTCTTATCAAGTTCTAGCCTCCTCACTGACCAGAGCATCCCAACCATCCCTACCTTGTGCCCCACCTCCCACCCTCTCCCCATCCAAATTCCCTATTCCCAGACCTGTCCCAAGCACACTCACTCCTTTGTACACACACACTCACACATACACAAGCAGTATACCCACACACAAACAGAAACAACACAAAAAACACAAGTACGCATCCAGACAGACAGCACCCCCAGAATAACCAAAGGCACTGCACCCAACACCACAAAAAAACATCCTCCACCACTACCAGCACACCCCAGACACTGCACCCACCACCACAGAAACATCCACCACTACAAACACAACCGCCAAAACTAACACAGCCCCAGATACTGCACCCACCACGACAGCCATATTCACAAGCACACCCCCAGACACCGCACCCTCCACCACAGCCACATTCACCATGACCACACCCAGCACTTCCCAAGCACACAAACCCACAAAAGAGAAACACCCACACTCACCCATACAACACGCAACAACTAAGTAAGGCACACCCAAACGTGCACGACATACACCAGACCCACAGACACCTGCACCCTCAACAGACACATACACAACAGACACTTCCACTCCCTCTGCCTCCCAACCCCAACTCCCTCCCAACCATCCTACCCATTTTCCCTATGAGAGTCTTCTGTTTGCCCGGCCCTGAGTCAAGCCACACCCACACCCATCTCTCCCAAACGCACACCTACCCCTTCCACCCCCAACCCATCCCTTCCACATCCCAACCCACCCCTCAAAAGAGAGGACCCACCCCTAATACCTCCCAAGGTACCACTAAAGATAGCAAAGGCCCCCATCCTTAAAGCAAGACCACCCCTCCTTGTTCCCCTCAGCCTGAAAAAAAGCTGCATTCCTGCCATTGATCAAGAAACTGTCACTTAATCCTGATAATCCCAATAGTTATAGGCCTATATCTTGCCTCCCGTTTCCAGGTAAAATATTTGAAAAGACTATGAACACACAATTGAGTGAATATATTAACACAAACAATCTCCAGGATCACACACAATCTGGCTTCCAAACTGGTCACAGCACGGAAACCACACTTATCAAGGCCACGTAGGAGATCAGACAGTCCCTGGACACAGGTGGCCAGGCCGCTCTGATCCTACACGATCAATCAGCAGCTTTTGATACAGTCAACCCCAGGCTGCTGATGAAACGCTTGAGAGACATTTGTGTGCCCAGCTCTGACTGGAAGTTATTGAACGTCTTTCTATCCAAACGAGTCCAATCAGTTAGACTGGAGGGATTCACCTCCTGGGCATGCTCTCTACCTTGTGGGGTTCCTCAAGGAATCATCAATCAGTCCTCTCTTGTTCAAAATATACATGATCCGGCTAGCTGAACTTATCAGATCATTTGGCTTTGATATTACGTCTTATGCAGATGATACTCAAATTGTCATCTCACTTGCTTCTGGTAGCAGGGCAGTGGCTGGAAAATTCAGTAGTTGCATGAGAGCAGTAGGCAGGAGGATGGCTGAAAACTGCCTTAAACTGAATGCCTCCAAAGTGGAGGTCTTGGTATTTGGAGCCCAGCCATCATTCTGGTCACCCAATTGGTGGCCTGACGAGTTTGGATCCCCCAACTCCTGCTAGGTGGAACTTAGGAGTTTTGTTGTATAACAAGCTCTCCTATACTGATAAAGTAAACACCGTCACTTCAGCCGCATTCTTCACTTTAAACATGAGTATAACAATTCTCCACTTCTTACCTGCTGACCTCCAAAAAACAGTGGCCACTTCTCTAGTCATTTCTAAAATAGACTCCTGCAATGGGCTCTATCTCAAATTGCAAACATTACAAAATGCAGCAGCACGGCTGCTAGGCAAGATCCCCAAACGGCAATTGGTGTTCCATTTCATTGCTAAGCTCCATTTGTTGCCCGTAAAACAGAGGATAATATTTAAAGCCTTATGCACGGTAAATAAGGCCCTGCAGGGTACTGTTCCTGTTTTCCTGCAAAAATGCTTTTCCTGGTGTTCCCCTTCTCGCACCCTTAGATCTGCATCTGCCAGACAGGTCTTAGTCCCCAGATTTAAAATTTCTAACTGGGGACGCAGAAGTTTCACGCTAGGAGCCTCTAAGGCTTGGAATGATCTTCCTAGGCACATTAAAGCTCAACCCAGTCTTTTGGCCTTCAGGAAGGCTCTCACAACTTTGCTTTTCATCTCCCAATTACTCTGCTGTTTTATTCTTTCTCCTCTCAGCAAGCGCCAACACGCCCCTGGGGGCACACTAGCACTTCATAAAAATGTATATTTAAAATTCAAAACCACACCCCCCTCCCAAACCCAACACCACACCTCCCAAAACCACCCCCCCTCCCAACCTCAAGATCACCCCTCCCAAAAACACACCCACCCTCTCAAACCCAACGGCACACCTCCCAAACCCAATCACCTCCCTCCCAAGTAACATCTTTGAGGTGCCTGCTGTGCCCAATATATGCCCCTTCTCTTGGCAGTGCAATTAGAGGCAAGATGAGTGTCCGGGCACACCTATGCACAGGACTTTGTGGACACCATTTGGACTGGCATTTACCTTTTTTAAAACAAGTTGAGAGTTATCCCATTGTGAATAAATCACAATTTTTCTTTTCACCACGTTTGTCCTGGCATTCATTTTCCTTTCCAATTGTTTGATTCCTAGCAATGTTTAGTGTAAAACGTGTAGTACATATTTTTCTTTGGCATGATGGCAGGAACTACTACATCATTTTTATGGTTTAACTCTTTTTTATTAAAGAGACAGCCAAAATATCACAGCGCGGTGCGCAAAGCAGCAGGTCGTGGGCTACGCAGAGCCCTGGCGTATGGCTTGGCATTTTGAACTAACTAAACCTGAAACTAAAGGAAAACAAGAGAGAACAGCTCCCCCCTCTCCCCTTATCCCCCCCATCCACTGTGAGTTGAAGATTGTGCTGGGGGTGTAGCGTTAGCAGTTGTGTCGAAGCTCATGGGGCCTTAGTGTCAGGTGTGGTGAGACGCAGGAGGCGTAAGTATCTGGGGCAGGTGAGTTCCCGAAACTCCTGAACAAGGATGGCCAAGAGTGGTTGCCAGAGCTCTCCAAATGTCGAACCCTTCCCAGCTAATGTAAGGGATATTTTTTCCATCCCCAGTATGTGCCAAAGGCGTTGGAGCCAGCCTGTGTGAGTAGGAATCTGGGTGGTATTCCAGTGAAGTAGAATGTTTTGAGTGGCCGTGCCCAGCACGATCGTTATCTGGCGGCCTCTTTTCGACTTGAATGGGTATGTTAGGGGGTTCAGCACTCCCAAAAGAATATAGCCAGGGAATCTGGGGAGCTCCGTGTCTAAATGCTTATCAATTTCATCTAGAATCTGGGACCAATATTGTTGCAGGTGTTCGCATTCCCAAAGGAGGTGGACCAGCGTTCCGGTTTTCCCACAACCCCTCCAACACTCCGCGCTTTGCGTGGGGTCTGCATGATTCAAGCGTTCTGGGGTGTAATACCAGTAGGTGACTAACTTGGTTAAAGTTTCTGTGAGGCCCATGTTGCTTACTGTGTGTCGAGCCCTGTAGTACACCCCCTCCCATTCTTTACTGCTCAGTTCGCATCCCAGATCCCTCTTCCATCTTGCGCGGCTGGCGTTGTATGTGTGCTTGTATCGGGAGAGTAGCATCTTATAGAGGTCTGAGATCAGTTTCCTATCGGATGATCGTGTGAGTAGCCATCTTTCATATGGGGTAAGAGGTCTCTGTGCGTTTGGCCTATTGTCCGGGTGGAGCGCCCAGTGTCGTAGCTGCAGGTAGTGAAGCCGTTCGGACTCAGGCAGTCCATAATTGGACCTGAGCTGGGGAAAAGGAATCACCCCCTGGATATCAAAGAAATGACCCAGTGCTCAGCATTCCGTGACTCGCCACCGTATGAAGGAAGTCTCCCCCATCCCTGGGCTAAAGTCTGGGTTGTCAAAAAGTGGGGTGAGAGGGGAGGGAAAGGTCGTCAACCTGTGTCTCCTATTGGTCTGGTCCCATATAGTTAGGGTGATACGTGTGATGTGCGAGGCATAGAGGTTGGGGGGTCTAAGCAGCTTCTTGAGGAAGGGAATCTTCCTGAGAGAAGTACCCGCTACAGCCCGATCTTGAAATAGCCAGTGTTTCTCTGACTCAGTGCGATTCCACCCCACTAGGTGTCGGAGCTGCGCAGCTCTGTAGTAGAGTTGGATGTCAGGAATCCCGAAACCCCCTTCAGTGGGTGGCAGGAAGCAAACTAGTTTCTTCAATCGTGGCTTGCGTCCTTGCCAGATGAATAGGGAAAGTTCTGACTGTACCCGGTTGAGCCAGCTGTCCGGTGGTCGTAGAGGAAGCGTCTAAAAGAGGTACAAGATTTTGGGCAGGACTGTCATCTTGACAGCCACTATCCTCCCAAGCCACAAGATAGGGTAATGTTTCCACCACTGCAAGTCGGAGCATATTTGAACCTGCAGTTTGGCGTAGTTAATGGACGCAGTGGATTGGAGAGTGGGCGCTAAGAGAATTCCCAAGTATGGGACCGTGTCTCGGGACCACTGTAGCGGGTGTTGTCTTTGGAGGTATGCCTGCGCCTGTGGGGATAGGGAGAGATTGAGAGCAGTCGATTTTGCGATGTTAACTTTGAACCCGGAGGCCTTCGCGAAGGAGTCCAGCTCCGACAGGAAGGCTCCCAGAGCTACTGCTGGATCTGCCAATGTCACAAGGACATCGTCCACATACAAACTGATGGTGTGTGTATCGCCCCCAAAGCGGATGCCCGGAATGAACGGATGGGCCCTAACTCTCTGGGCCAATGGTTCCATGTATAGCGAAAAAAGCAGGGGTGACAGGGGACACCCCTGCCTTGTGCCTCTGCTAATAGGAAAGGGAGCTGAGGTATGTCCGTTGACCCTCACTGACGCCGTAGGGGCATAATAGCAGTTCAGAATCTATGTCCTCATTTTCTCTCCGAGGCCAGCTCGTATCAACACTCGTTCTAAGTACGGCCATTGAACGCGATCGAAGGCCTTTTCGGCATTGATGGTGAGTAGCATGTAGTCCCCAGAGATACGTGATGCCTTCTCTATAAGGTGTAAGACCCTCTTGATGTTATCGCTTGTTTGTCTTTGAGGGATGAATCCGGCCTGATCGGGGTCGATCAAGCCCGGCATGTGGAGAGCTAACCTACTTACCAATATCCCCATGTATAATTTCAAGTCAATGTTCAGGAGGGAAATGGGGCGATACGATCCGCAGCAAGTTTTATCTTTCCCCGGCTTGGGAATTACCACTACAGTGGCCTCAAGCATAGATTGGGGAATCGCCCCCGGGGACGCGAAGGTGTTGTATAGTCTAGTGAGTAGGGGGGCTAGAGTGGGGCAGAACTGTTTATAAAAGGCAGCAGTATAGCCGTCTGGGCCAGGAGATTTCGCTAATTTGAGTCGTGCTATGGCCGCTATGACCTCTTCTACCCGTATGTCCCCTTCCAAGTGTGCCACCTGTTCCAGAGTCAGTGTAGGGAGATGCTCTTGCATCAGGTAAGCATCGGTGTCCGCAGCTTCTAACCTCTGCTCATTGTATAATTGGGCATAGAAGCCCCTAAACGTCTCTGCGATAGTCGCATCGTCTGTGGTTATCCTCCCCGCCTGGTCTCGGATCTCCTGAACCCCCTGCTGTAGTCTAGGTTCGTGAAGTTTGTGGGCAAGCAGACGCCCGCATCTGTCGCCCCCTACATAAAAAGAATGGCGCAAACTCAGCGCTGCGTATTCCACCCTGTCTTGGTCTATGGCCACTAGTTGCGCCCGTGCTGCCGACAATTGGCGCCAGGTGCGGGGTGCACCGGTTCGGCGATGCATTTGCTGTAGCTCCCTGACTTTTTGTGTCAGCTCGTCCCATTTTCGCTTGCGTTCCGCGTTGCCTGCTGTGGAGATAGCGATCAGAACGCCCCTGATCACGGCCTTGAGTGCTTCCCATCTGGTGGACAGGAGGGTGTCAGGGTTGTCATTGTGTAACAAATACTCGTCTAACGCATGTTGTACCTGGTCAACCACGTCTGCCCGCTGTAGGAGGGCGTCTCGAAGTCGCCACTGTCGTGCGGGCTGCTGGAGAGGAGGCAGGGTCAGGGTGGCCACCACTGGCGCGTGGTCAGATAGTGACACCAAGAGAATGTCAACCGCTGACGTGATGTCGCGGAATGCCGTGGAGCCTATCAAATAGTCCAGCCTAGCGTAGGTCTTATGGGCGTTAGAGTAGTATGAGTATTCTCTGAGGTGTGGGTGTTGGACCCTCCAAAGATCCACCAAGCCTAGCTCCGTCAGCCTATTCAGGCCACTCTGTGAAAGCGCACCTACCTGGCCGAATCGCTGGGCCGACCTGTCTAGCGCATTGTTAAATACGAGGTTCAGGTCACCCCCTAGGAGGATCTTGCGTTCCGTTGTAGCGGTGGCCTCAGTCAATGCCTCGTGAAGGAACCTCTCCTGACCCTCATTAGGTGCGTATAAGGACCCAATGACCAGTATGTGCCCCGCTAATTAAAAACTGGTAAGAGAGTAGCCTCCCCTTAATTTCCGCCATCTTTTGCCCCACCTTTCCCTGAAATGCCCGGGACACTAGTATCACGACTCCTGTGTCTTAGAAGGGCTACACGAAAAGAATTGATGGGGAACTTGGGAGATTTTAGTCTGTGGCAATCCTTGGAAAGTAGGTGCGTCTCCTGCAAGAGGCAGACGTCCGCCCGGTGCTCTCCAGATATGAAAGGATCGCCCTGCATTTGATGGGGTTATTAAGTCCTCTTACATTAAGCCTGAGGACTTTAAGAGTGTTAAGAGTAACCCTGGGCAAAGCACTACGCTACGCTCGCGTAGTTTGCGAAGTTTGCGCTACTTCGCACAACGCAAATTGCACGTAGCACAGTGCAAACACGCGTAGCGTAGTGTAGCGTAGTGCAGCGGTCATTTTTTGCTTGCTCGCGGTCCTCAACGTCAAGTTGGTGACCGCGAGCAAGCAAAATGACATCCCGGCGAGACTTTTTCCTCGTTCGCGATCAGCAACATCAAGTTGCCGATCGCGAGCGTGGAAAATAAACCTCCCGGCGAGATTCTCAACGCGGGGAGGTCAAGTTTCTCATTGCGAGTGGTCGCGTATGCTCGCGACCGCTCGCGATGAGAAACTACCAGTCCGCGTTGAGAAAGCTGCCGCTCGAGTAAAAATCTACTCGAGCGGCAGTAAAAGACAGCTCGCACTGTGCAAGATGCCGTTTTCAATGATTGCACAGTGCGGACAAGCATCCGGCACTGTGCAATCATTGCGAACAGTGCACTACGCAGTTCGCGTAGTGCTACGCGTAGCTCGCGTAGTGCGAACTGCACTTTGCGTAGCTTCGCGTAGCGCTACTTCACGAACTACGCCCAGGCTTAGTTAAGAGGCATCTAGTAGGCTGGGAGTGTAGGATGCAGTGTGAGGCCCCGAGCTAGGCCCGCCTGTGTGAGCTAGTGTGTACCTGTGGAGGGAAGCCCAAATATTAACCCCAGCTCGATATGGGCCGGGGAGCAGTGGAAGGGGGGCCCAAATAACAAAAAACCCCATGTAAACAGATTTAACAAAATCAAGAGAAAAAGTTGAGTGTTCAAAGTTCAGTCCGTCATCCGGGGATGATTGGCAGGAAATCTTCATGGGGTCCATAGTGTGGCCAAGTGTGTCTCCCCCGCCCCGCCGCCCACCTCAGATGAGAGGAAGAGAGGACAAACGACCCCAGCAGTGTTCACGAGGTTTGCGTCTTTGCCAAGGCTTCCGGGAGGGCCTCCAATACCGCCTGCTGTCCTTTTGTGATCTCTGCTGGGTCCGGGCGTTTGGTGCGAAGCCTGCGTCTTTGCTGTCGCCACCTCAGCTGTGCATCTCCTGTGCTTGGGCCGGGGCTGCGGTCTCTGTCCTCAGTAATATCAACCCCCAGCAGTCGGCAGGCTTCTGTGAGGGAGCGAAGCTGATACAGTTTGCTATCCAGTCTAAAGATAAGGCGAAACGGGTGCCCCCACGAATATGAGATGTTGCGTTGTCGTAGATGAGCCGTGATGGGGCGGAAGACCTCACGTTTCTGCAAAGTGAGTGCCGCAAGGTCTTGATACAAGGTCGGGGTCTGGTCTCGGAAGGTGATCGGATGCATGGATCTGACCTTGCGAAGTATATCCTCTTTTGTGCGGAAGTACTGGACACAGACCAGGATGTCCGCGGACGGAGCTTTATCTGACCGGGGGAGGCCCACCCTGTGTGCTCTGTCTATTTTAAGGTCCGTGTATGGTGGGTTACCCAGGATGTGATTAAAAAGCTCTCTGACATAGCTGAATACATCGTCGGCTTCTTCATTGGTTCGCACCCCTCTGATCCTGATGTTGTGCCTACGGGAACGGTTCTCTAAGTCCTCGAGGTGTGTTTGTAGATCCACCTGTTGCTCGTGAATGCGGATGACCTCCTGCTGCAGGGACGTTAATTCCGTGTCCCTGTTGTCGCCCTTGTCTTCTAGTGCGGCTACTCGCTCACCAATATCATTACTACATAATTTTTAAATGTCTACTATGTTAAGTGCATGCACTGGTTCACATGGTATGTGAAGGCCATTTGAATTTAGGTGCAGCCATTCAATATAGCAGTGAATACCTGCACCACAAAATAGATGTTGAGACATTATTTAAGGATATTTTACTACAGGTGTTTTGGTTTCACTTTGATTACTAATAAGTATGTACACATGCATTGCACCTTGTAATATTATGTGCAAATTGAATTTGTATACTATACTTGACTTACACTAAACAAGAGGAAATGTTATATGGATGAATAAGTAGATGCTTCAGATTTGGGACTGCCATTGATTTTCCAGGTAATCTATGAGGTGAGGGTTACAGCTTCCCTAGTGCAATTTCTAAATGGGGTTACATTGCACTTATCCAAATGATGCGTGATGCATATGTTTTTATTGTGACAATTTTCATACTTTATTTACACACACCTGTATGGTGAGTTTTTGATGTTTGATTTGATATCCTTTTTTGTGCAGGTGTCTGTTTTTTGGAAGGCGGCTGGCACCAAATGTATGAACACAATGTGGTTATACAGGTGTGTTACTTTAAATTTCTTAAACATCAACATTAGAGACATATGCATTGCACATTGTTATGCTATTGCTTGTGTGCTGAGCATATGGGACCAGCCAAGTGAAAAAAGGTAACAGGTAATGGGGAGGTTATCTTCGGTTCCGCCGACAACGGTGTGGATTTGCATCATGATCAGCCAGCAGAGGCAGGACATGTAGGATAGGGTCGATGGCAGTACAAGAAGTGGAAAGGTGAGTAAAGGTAAGTTTGTGCCTTATATGCCTTATATGCATTTCATTCCGTCAACTCAGGTGTGGATGTTTCCCCACCACAGTTGCTTCGGCAGGAAGGCACATCCTGATTGGTACGGCGGAGAAAGTGGCAGTCCTCCCTCCGACAGCTGCTTTTGGCTATCCCACCATCAAAGCAGTTGAAATTTACTGGTGGTGATGGCTGGATTGCAGTGGTATTTTGTATATGCAATAGTGAACATCTAAATAGGGCAGGCAGACAGCCAAGCCAGCAGGCGGTAAGTCTGCCCAAAAAGCGACAGCGTCACCTGATCGTCACCTGATCCCCCAATATCTAAATCAGGCCCTTAGTAAGAAAGTATATGAAGCTGCCAGTTACTGATACATTGTAAATGATCTGAAATTTGTGCAGATCTGTAAAATTCCCACTTAGGTCCTCTTTCTGAGTGACCCATGATTTCTCAGCCCTAGAGTCACCCTTACCGAGAGTCCAGGTAATTCCAAGGATGGAATGTTTTAGGTGATAACACGAAGAATCAGTGTTCCGTGCCAGTGCATAATTCAAGCTGGTGGCTGCAGGTGGAACCCACCAGCATTTATTTTTGGGGACCAGCCCTTATCCTTTCTGAGCAGCTTTTGTTCTAAGGCAAAAGAGAGAAAAAATACAAAGGAAGAAAATAAAAAAGAGGATGGGAAACACAGAAAAAAAGTGACAAAAGGAGAAAGTAGAAATGAAAAAGAACCTGTAAGATTTAGATGAAGATGCTGGGAGTGTCTGGTAGTGAATGAAAGAGCCATGAGATGGAGTTTAGACTAGGCGTTCTTATCATTTGGCACATTGACCATGGATAGCACTCTCCGCGGACATCTGCGAAAAACTTTGCGCACCGGCAAGTATTGCTTTACAATATTAAGCAATGTTTGGCTTTGATTACTGCATATTTTCTCCTGGACTTTCACTTGGAGATTTAGACAGCTTTTAGGAGTTTAAATCTGTGTAAGAAACCGAAATGTTATGTGTCACTCAGAGTTAGTCCACTGGGGTTTCACAAAATGTGTTGACATTTATATTATGTTATTCTTATTCAATTTTTATCTTTATCAATATTGAATGACTATGTTTTAATGGTTGGCAAAGCAGTTCCACAAAATGCGAAACATGCATAATCTGACAACTGAAACGTTTTGTCTGAGGTGCGAATTCCTCAGTTTTTCTGCAAATTGTACCGCTGGGTGCAATTTTGAAACTTTTGCATACTTTTTGTGGCTTTCCATACTCCTTTACCAGCCCATACCAATGAACCACAATGAACTGGTGATATTTTGAATGCTGCAAAGCAATTTCACCAGATAATTTGCGGATGCAGAGAACTGTGAAAACAACAAAATTGCACGAAGGTTTGCTTCCACTTTCTGCGAAAAAAAAATCCCTTTCATAATTATGGTATCCAAATCCTTTCATTGACTTTTATCCAACTGGACGCATCACTCATATCTTGTTCTCATGGCCAGATGATATGATTTGGTTTTTAGGATCACAATGAATATTACCTAGGACAAAATCCTTGTAGCTAGAAAACATGAGCTTGAAATTAATTAATAGAATACCATGTCCATCATAGCCTGGTTCCGCTTCAGTTTAGCATCAGAAGCTTAGACAGATCATAACATTGAGTCACACAAAGAAAGGATGGTAGAAGAGCGTAGTGATGTCATAAACTATTGTACAGTATAATGACCCTTAAAGGTTTTTTTGAAGTAATGGATATAATGTGATTGGTAAATTCGATTTGTTATATGGAATAATTGGGGTTTGTTGAAGTTGTGGTTGTCTAGTTCAGTACATTTGCAGTCACAGGCAAGAAACAAATGACCTGACTATAAACACATTTTCACTGATATCCTACCTGCAGTAATGCAACAAGTGGGTCAGCACATTTTCTCTTACAGAAGTGGTCATGCAGCCCTTCTGCCATGCTAAGATCCACCCATGATTCAAAACCTTTTTATAACAGTTATCTTGGTGGAGGAAGGTCTGCCGAATTTTAACTAGGCCGCTACAGTTGCCTAATTTTATCCTCTGAGGTCACTTGTGGCACCATTGCGAAGCTTCTTTAGGACAAAGGACTTCAGAGCTGCAGTTCCACCATGGCAGTGCAGCATGGTGGAAGTGCTATCGTAAGTGAGTACTCGAAAGGTATGACCAAAATTTGAGGTACGTTCTTAGTACTTGGGTTACAAGTGCCAATGAAAGGATGTGATTTTAATTATGGATGTAAGGGCTTCTTTTGTACCAATATGAGGAACACCACATTACAAAACATGGTGAACTCTCTCGGTGTTAATGCCATTGAAAATGGCCCTACAACATCTTCATTGGAATCAACATTAGTGCTTGATGGATTATATGGTGGAGCTGGTAGATTCACTTGCAAAGAATGTACCACCTATCCTGCATGCTCTTATTAGAGTGGTGTAGGCAGAGGTGGACGGGTGGTTCTCCTACAGTTTTTGGTGAAACTCATATTAAAAAATAAGACCCATAGAAGCCATTGTGCGAAATATCCGGGGCCATGAACTATTTATTACTACAGACAATAGAAAGTATTTAATACATTATAAACTAAAATATTACTAATATGGAGCTTCTATATAACACACAGTATAAACAAAAATGGCGCTTAGAGCTGCAAATGTTATCTGTTTATGAAAAATGTAGTGTTATTGCATAAACTCTTTCCTTTTCACCACACTAAGGGGCCGATTCCGATTCCGGCCGGAAATCTCTCCGACCGAGCCGGACCCGGAGAGAATTCCGACCGAATCGGACCCTAGCAGTCCGACCGAACGGGTACGATGCGCACGCATGCTATCGGACTCGAGTCGGTCGGACTCACATTGACGTCAATGGGAGCCTGTCGTACAACGCGTACGCGGGCTCCCATTGACTCAATGGGTGCGAGGCGGACAAGGGCGCCCCCTACAGCGTGTACACATCCATGCGCATCGCGGCGTACATGCACAGGTAGGGGGGACTTATGGGTCCCCCCTGTGTGCGACTCGCGCGCCTACGCGTACAGGGGGGTCCGACGTGGACCCCCAAAGTCCGGCTCCGACAGCTTTTTCGAGCCGGACGGCGCGAGTCGGTCGGACTGCTTGCGGCGCATCGTACTTACCCGGCCGGGAAACGTCTCCATTGCTCGGTGCGAGTCGTGTCCATGTGAGTCGGTCGGAGCGTGTTGAAGCCGCGTTCGAGTCGGTCGGCGATTTCGTGGGTGCTTGCATCGTACTCGCTCGGCCGGACCCGCGTACAATTCGGTCGGGAAACAGGGCTCCGAATCGGATCCGGTGAATCCGAATCCGATTCGGAGCACTACCGGCCGAGATCGGAATCGGCCCCTAAATGTTGCCTCCATACAAACATTTGAATACATAGCATGACTCAAAAATCAGCAGAGGTTTTAGTAAAATAATGTTATGAAAGAATTATTGGTACAGAATGGCTCAGCACACACCTAAAAGTAAAAATATGATAACAGGAAATACAATATAATATCAAAAAATAAACAAACAAGAAAACATCTCCCAAAAAGATTAGAATGAGTCTTCAAATTATGTGAAAAATGTTCTTCTTTTATTCCTTTATATAATATTTCTTCATTTAACTTCGTTCGTTTAAAAGCACAATACACAATTCATAGCCGACGCCGCGCGTTTCGTCCCAAAGGGACTTCTTCAAGGCTGTTTGTGTTTTTTTGTTCACAACAGTAATGTGTGACGTCACTTCATGGCACATCAGGTTGCACTGCTACCAGTGAAATTCTTGGTCAAATTGAGTAACACGTCACTGTTAGTGATTGTAAGAACTCGTGTGGGTTTTAGCAGGTATTGGTCACCCAACGTTCTTATAAAAAAGGAGCACCACTCTCATAAATTGTGTGTGCTGTTACTCCTAAGGGGTATGGTTGCCCCAGATTTGCGCAAATGTAGATAAACGTGTGATCCAAAGTCCGGGTCTGAAAAATAACGTCAGACTCTCTGATGTTGCTGTATGAATAGAAAGAGCAGGAGAGCACCATAGCTATTAAAATATAGCGCTGTTTTTCTTTGCGCTAGGGCCGCCCCACTTTTGACTGCTTTGTGTCACTCACACACCCTTGCACCATAGCGGTGTGTCTGCCATAGATTTGTGTTGGGATGGTACCCTTCCAGTACAAAGTACTATGCTTTGGCTTAATTTACAAGTTTTCCCACTTTGTATGTGGGCTGTACAATGAAGGACACATCCAAAGTTTGGAGACATTTAAAAAAAAAATCAAAATTTACACCTGCCTTGAGGAGGCATACTTTTGGTGCAGATCCCTTTCTACCAATTTTAGTGGATAGGGATTTGAATCAAAACCCTAAAAGTAGAGCAAAGTCTCACTTTGCCTTATTGTAAGGTAATTTTCTTAAGCAAATCCCTAAAGATCACTTTGTGCCATTACACCAGTAAATAGTGTAAGTAAATCTGAGTTACGTTGTTGAATAAGGTAACAGGGTTGCAAGGGCCAGTGTACAAGAAGAGAAAACATAGGAGTATAAAGTAAGAGTAATGACAGTACCTGTACTGTGGCACTGGTGTACCTCTTGCTTCACAATTCAGGACAACTTTTCTATCCTCGTTTCCCACAGGAAAAACAATATTGTTGGGCTCCCTGATGAAAACGGGCCCATGGAACGCAATATCACCTGCAAAAAATAGATCAAAGCAGACACAGTTGAAAAGCAAGCATCAGACAATACTAGAGCAATGAAAGCACAAACAAGTAGAACACATTGTTCCCAAGACAGTGAGTGCCTTATTACGAGTACGGCGGTACTGGGACTGCCATACACGGGTGGAGGTCCGATCGCCACCACCCCGGTGGTGCTAACCGCTGTATTGTGATGGTGGCAGTGGGACCACTGCCTCTGCCAGGATCCAGGCTCCCTTCTGCGGCGGCGGTCTGACGTGAGGCTGAATATGCCAGTGGTGCCGATGCCAGCACCGACGACCATATTACGATCTGCATTTCTACCGCTTATTTCATTGCAGGGACCCCACCATGAAAAGGGTGGTGGAAATATAGGTAAGGGGGCCCTTGGGTGCATGTGAGGGGGCACATGTTGTGACCCCCCCTGGAATTGCACCTTCATTCCTTCACGGTGTGGCATGCACAACATGGTGCTGTAGGTGCTGTCACGGCAGCAGTCTGCTTGTTAGGCTATCCTATGAGCCTAGCATACTGCCACCATGACTCTGCCGTCGCACTCCCCGCCCACCCTGGTTTCAACTCGGAATCCAGCGGGCGGGTGCACAATGGGCTTGGTCGTTTTCCTTTGACTGCCGTGGTGGCGGTCCCAGAAGAAGACCGCCAAACTCGTAATAAGACCCTAAAACATGATGGATAGAAATTTAAGGAAACGTAATGGAACTGGACTACTGCTTTTGGGCAGGGCTCAAACATTTTTTGCATATGCTTGGTACCTTCTACAAAAGTACACCAAAAATCAATTGAATAAAAATTATAAACATCTGTGGTTATCAGTGTTTGTCCTTTTTTTTGCACCATACATATTCATGACGATGGAGCTTTTCCAGTGCTTATAAAAAAAATTGCTTTTATTTTCTTCCTTCCCTGATTCATTCATATTTTTAATTATTCCTACATCCTTTCCTGCTTCTAACACCCTTCATTTTACCCTTTCATTGGATTTGCTCAAGCTACTATTCATTATTTTTCTGAACTCCATGGGTGCTAATTTGCCAGTACTGAAACATCTTTCCTGCATTCCAGTCCTACCCCATGTCAATGATGTGCATGAAGAGAGATATGTTTGCATCCAATTAAGATTTGAATGTAGCATATACATGGTTTAATAATGGACTTTTAACACACCTTTCTGCTGCTCTGTCCTTTAGAAAAATACCAAAGATTTCCTGAATTAATTTTTTCTACTAAGCACATGCGTTATACATAGTTTGGTGCCCTGTGCTTTGTTATCGCCGGTGGGGGGCACCCGCACTTATTTTTGGGAACTGCACGGATTTTTCTATCAAATATTTACTGAGTGCAAGAGAAGGAAAAAACACACAGGTTTGAAAGGAAGACAAAAAAACTGTCACAAAGGGAGGAAGCAGGAATATGCAAGAGCAAGAAAACGGGGCAGGAAGTGTCTTCTAGCAGATTAAAGACTATCAGCCTTGGTATTCAATGTGCTGATGTTTAATTTCACTGGCCACCAGCTTCTAACCAGAGATTCTGGCTCAAGCTCTCCTTCTTTCACAAACTAAGCACTGCTTAAGATACAAAAGGAAAATTGGGCTAATAAATGCATTTTTCTGTCTAATCTTGGCCTATTCCTGCTCTACCTGTTCATATGGAAGAAGATTGCTAAGAAATCATTATTAGATGCATACTGTTAGCTGTGGTGACAGCAAACTGTGCTGCTGTATGAAGACGCAGCTAAGAAGCTTTATCACCAGCAGAATGTCTTGGGTCATTTGCATATGCAGTTCACAGCAGGAGTGAAGTTTATTTTACAATGCTGGGCCATGTATATGGGATTTTGTGTCTATTTGTGGACCTCTGAGCCTTGATCTTTATCAAGCATGTGGGTATTTCTGTGCTTTTTGAAACACAATGTGGAGCCTGTGTTCCTGTTGGGCATTTGTGGCAAATGCACAAGGTACTTTACTTATGGATGTGCACTGTTGTAGTGCATGTTCTATCTTTGCAGAAAGAACGAGTGCAGCTCAATATTTTTTCCATAAAGGAGGGCACACTGTTTTGTATGGGTGGTTTTGCCAAATGTCAAGCCTTTTTTTAGCATCATATGTTCCAAGGGTCATTTCGACATGAAAGAAGTAGGAATAATAGCTGAACTTGGCAATGCTGGTGATGTATCTACGTCAATGTGCAGTTTAAGGCCTGGTCCAAGCACATGTTTTTACTGAAACTGCACCATCTTTAGCACATACTTGGAAACCTCTAGCTGCAATGTATAAAGCTTATACAGAAGCTCATAAATTCTCTGAGCTAAGTATTCACTAAATGTAGCATAGATTCACCAAAACTAGCTCATGCGTCTTTTTACATGGCGTATGAGCACAGAACATGTTCATGTTATGGTCCCTGATCCTTCTGATGAAGAAATGCAGCACCTACAGGCATGCTTTTTAGACCATCACAATGATATCACAGAATAGGGGTTTTCCTAATACAGGAGGCTGGCTAAAATGTGTGTAAATGCATATGCAGCATATCTTTTTGAAATATTTCACTATTGGGAGTGATGCTGTCGATCCCAAATATGGGAAATCTCCATACATATAGATGTGCTGCAATATTTGCTAATTATGAACCTTATTGTGACTTAGAAATACTGTTAGGATATCAAGAACATCAAGCAGGGCTTGCTGGATAACTATCACATGCTGTTCAGAATGTTAATATGGGTCACTGTAGTATCAATGGGGCACCTTGGTCCATATTAGCTGGGTATACACCCTATCCTGATTACTGACACAATAAATCTGACAGCTACAGAGGAAAAACGCTCACTAAATCAGTTGGTAGCCCTTTAAAGTCGACTTCAACACTTTATTTTATGATTGCCTGCCACAGGAAATTTTTTGGGGAGACATCCATTACAACACAGTTGTTACCACGCGATACATTTACCACAATGGCATTACCATGCATATTCCTTTAGCACGCATGTCATTACCCTGCATATACCTTTACCATGTATGTCATTACTACGCATGCCTTTACCACGCATTATAGCTAAATACATTAACCACGCATATATAGGTAAGTATATGCTATATTTAATTATAGAATAATAATATTAAAATGTAAAAATGTTGGGAGGGGATGCAAGGGATTTAGGGGTAGTGGGTGAAGAATAGTTTTATTTCTCAGGTATTAATTAAAATACCTGAGTAGTAATGGTTATACATTATGAGATATGATACTTCGTAATAATAAAATGTATATAAATATTTTAAAAAATTCAACACACATATTTAGGGATAGAATGTAAAGGAAATAGGGGCATTGGGTGTGCACTAATACTCAGGTATTAATTTTAAACATTATAATGTACGATATTTAGTAATAATGTTATTTTAAAGACTGTCATACAATTCTTCAGTGACTGGATGCAAGAGGTGTATGAGAATTAGACGCGGAAGTGTAATAATGCTCTAGTATTAATTTTAATACCTGAGTATTAATCTTTGAAGATTATACTATATGATATTTACTAATAAAAATATTTTCACATGATCCTTTAGGGGTGGGATGCAAGGGATATGGGCTATTGGACGGGGCTTTGTATTAATATTCAAGTATTAATTTTAGTACCCGAGTATTAATGTTGAAAGATGATATGTGATATTTAATAATAATAATATTTTTCTTTTAAAGACTATAACACAATCCTTTATAGACGGGATGCAAGGGATATAGGGGTATTAGATGGGGAAGTGTATTGATACTCAGGTATGAATTTCAATACCTGTGTATTTATGTTTAAACACTATAGTATATGATATTTAGCAATAATGTTATTTTTTAAATTATTTTCAAGAATGTAATACAATCCCTTTGGGACGGGATTCAAGGGATACAGGGGTATTAGGTGGAGAAGTGTATTAATACTCGGGCATTATTTTTAATTCCTGAGTATGAATGGTTACACATTACAAAACTAATTATTTGCTATCATAGTTAACTGTAATATGACTAGAATTAAGTTGAAAAATATGTAAAATATTTTTTAATGATACAAGATTAAAATATCATCAAAGAAAAATAACCACACAGGGGCCGATTCCGATCTCGGCTGGTAGTGCTCCGAATCGGATTCGGATTTACCGGATCCGATTTGGAGCCCTGTTTCCCGACCGAATCGTACGCGGGTCCGGCCGAGCGAGTACGATGCAGGCACCCGCGAAATCTCCGACCGACTCGAACGCGGCTTCAACACGCTCCGACCGACTCGCATGGACACGACTCGCACTATGGAGACGTATCCCGGCCGGGTAAGTACGATGCGCGCCGCGACCACTCCGACCGACTCGCGCCGTCCGGCTCGAAAAAGCTGTCGGAGCCGGACTTTGGGGGTCCGCGTCGGACCCCCTGTACGCGTAGGCGCGCGAGTCGCACACAGGGGGGACCCATGGGTCCCCCCTACCTGTGCATGTACGCCGCGATGCGCATGGACGCGTACACACTGTAGGGGGCGCCCTTGACCGCCTCGCACCCATTGAGTCAATGGGAGCCCGCGTACGCGTCGTACGACAGGCTCCCATTGACTTCAATGGGAGTCCGACCGAATCGAGTCTGATAGCATGCGAACGCATCGTACTCGTTCGGTCGGACTGCTAGGGTCTGATTCGGTCGGAATTCTCTCCGGGTCCGGCTCGGTCGGAGAGAATTCCGGCCCGAATCGGAATCAGCCCCACAATGTTTATTGTTCAAAAATGTATTTACATATTTTTATTTAAATCTCAATTTTTTTAATAAATAGTAAGAAACATAACTTATATAAAAACATATTTTTCACGCAAAGCATAACATATATTTTTCAAACTTTTAAAGTTTTTCCACATGGTTTCCTATTGAATTTAATGGAAAAAATTGTTCTTTTCTCTTTTTACTTTCAGGCTTGAAGTACGTGGTTTTTCATCTGTTTCAGCAGTCGGTGGAGCACCTCGGTCAAGATTGAATACAAGGAAGAGCTGCGGTCAGGTAAGAACAATTTATTTACTTTTTTAACACATACGTTTATTGTAAGGGGTGATGGGGGAGGTAGATATCTGTTGTATTGTAAACAATTGCGTTTTATTGTTGCTTTGACTACTTTTACATCTTTATGCAGGTTGTGTTCATATGTGCTAGTCGGGGCAGTTGATTTGTTTTTTCAAATAAGGTTTAAAAAAAGCTGAAAAAACTTGTTCTCATTTTTTAACCTAATTGGAAAAAAAGCAACGTTTAAAAAAAATGTTGTTGTGTTTTTTTAACCATTTCATGACTTTTCAAAACAAAGACCACCTTGTGATAGAGAAACATTTTATTTGTGAATGGATTACCACTGGACGCTTTCTGGGAATTTAGTTTTGGAGGTTCGATGATCTTTTTGCAATGTATTGGGTTTTGGCCTTTTCCGTGGATGGCTTTTTCCGTGGATGCTGGTTTCACTCTTTGGATATTTGGACTACTCCAGACTCTTGGTGACAGATGGTGTGAAATATCACCAGGAGTCGAAGAAAGAAGACAACTACAGGTAGGAACACAAACTATTCCTTTAATTTGTTAAATTTATTTTCAAAACAGCCAATTGAATTAGTAAGTGTTGATTATACAGGCAATCAAGTCTACAGTTTGTTAGTATATGTTAGAAGTTTAAGATGTACTCAATATTGTTTAGGTTCAGACTACCTGACAATGATTGCAGCATTCTCATTTCCTTGAAACTTTGGGTCTGATTCCGAGTTTGGCGGAACAACGCCTGCTCAACGCTGGCTCCGCTGTGCCAAACCTGCGTATGGACCGCCTGTCGTTGGAGGTCCTTTGGCCTTTCCCATGGTGGTGCCTTGAAAACAGGCACCTCAATTGGTACGGCCAAAAAGTTCCAGCACGACATGGATGGTGACATCAATGCCATGCTGGAACTGGGGGGAATGCAGACAGGGGGGCACATGTTGTGCCCCCCAGAATGTATTCCCATGGCAGGGGGGACATGTGGGCCCTGAAGGGCCCCCGTTGTTCCTGCACCACCAGCCTTTTCATGACGGGGCTCCTCAATAAAAAGGCTGGCGGTCCAGGAACTCACAATATGCTGAGCGGGACTGTGCCAGTCCTTGCTCAGCATAATGCATTGTGGCACTCCTGCATCACCGCCAGGGAACGACTGCCACTCCTGTGCCACCACAAGCCTGACAGTCGCGAGACAGCCAGACTCGTAATCAGGCCCTTTGTTCTTTCTTCTAAATTTCTAGGAAATTATAAATGTTTGGGTGAGAGCTTCCAATTGATTTGTTAAATGAATTGCACCATCCCTTTATTGCATTGTTTGGTTTTGCACCTCCCTCTAAGCAGATCGAGTAACATTTCTACCAGTCAATGGGAAACCTTGGCTTCCTCCTGTGACCTGATCTGCTTAAAAGGCCAATCCAAGAGTCCTCAAAGTAATTTAAGAGTGGAGCCAATTTTTCCTTGTTTTGTGTAACCTATTCAGATTCTGTAATTAATGCGTAGAACTCATCGACACACTCAGGAGGTACAAAACACAAAGGGGCCGATTCCGATCTCGGCCGGTAGGGCTCCGAATCGGATTCGGCTTCACCGGATCCGATTCGGAGCCCTATTGCCCGACCGATTCGTACGTGCGTCCGGGCGAGCGAGTACGATGCGAAATCGCTGACCGACTCGTCCGGGCAGCCCGACCGCTCCGACCGACTCGTTCCCGGGTCTAACCGCACCGATCGACTCGCTCGGACTCGACTCGCACCGCGCAATGGAGACGTTCCCCGGCCGGGTAAGTACGATGCGCGCCGCGAGCAGTCCGACCGAGCCGCGCACTCCGGCTCGAAAGAGCAGTCGGAGCCGTACTTTGGGGGTCCGTGTCGGACCCCACTGTACGCGTAGCCGCGCGAGTCGCACACAGGGGGGACCCATGGGTCCCCCCTACCTGTGCGTGTATGGCGCGAGTCGCTTCGCCGCGTACACGCTGTAGGGGGCGCCCTTGTCCGACTCGCACCCATTGAGTCAATGGGAGCCCGCGTACACGTTGTACGACCGGCTCCCATTGACTTCAATGGGAGTCCGACCGACTCGAGTCCGATAGCATACGTGCGCATCGTACTCGTTCGGTCGGGCTGCTAGGGTCCGATTCGGTTGGAAATCTCTCCGGGTCCGGCTCGGTCGGAGAGATTTCCGGCCCGAATCGGAATCGGCCCCAAAGCTGTTAGTTTTTTCAACTGATACTGTAGTTTACCGCTTGACATGTAATCCTCAGCTAAGGATGTTTTTTTTTTTTTTTCGCCAATATGCCTGGGAAAAGTGAAAAAAATATCCTTGTATTTGGGTGTCGGGGTACATTTTAATAATAGTATTAATTATTTGTATTTCAAAATCAATTCGCATTTTCCTAGTAATTCTAATCACAGTTTTGGTTTTTATTACTGACAAAAATTCATAGTATGTTGAGGATTACTTCTCAGGGAGTAAGCTACACACTAATAGGACCGTTGTGTTGTTGATGTTAGCATGAACAGTGTAAATTTGGGTGAATGGATGGGGTGTTGATTTAAAAGTCCCATCCATCATCAAAATGTCACTATTCTCAAGGGTTACTAAGTTATGGGTTGTACTAAATAATACTATTCTTTTGAGAGGGTTTTTGTTGTCATACAGGAGGAAAGGTTCATTAGTATAAGAAACTGTTAGTTTGTGGGGATGTTAATTTCAGAGTAGGATTGTGGTGTTACTCTTTGGCAATTACTTACCTTTTTGCCTCTGAACCATTCTCTTTAAATTGGGAATTGTGGGCATACTACTAGCAACATGTATGGAGATGTTTTGGCCTCAAAACTGAGCAACAGGGTTTATTGGAGGAGGATGCTAGCATTTTTGTCTGCTGCATATTCTCTCTCACTCAGATGCCCATTGCAGAGACAGAGTGGTTATGTTCTGTGGTTCTTTCAACATTGTCACACAGAGTAACTGCTCGGCCTTTGCAATGGGATGAAAAATACTGCACACACCTCCAATGACTCCTAGGATCAGCTAACCTCTCCTTACAATTAACATAGCCACCATATTTCAACAACCCTCTCTGAGATTGAACATAGCTAGCCTGGTTTCTGGTTTCCAAGGTTCAGTGATCTGTAGAAATATATCTCACACATACAATGATTACTGAACTGGGACGAGCAGGGGAGGCTTCAGTCAGAATAGAGCACTTATACATGGGGATCAGCAGTGCAAGCTTCCCTACACATAAGGCAGGTACCTTTTTTCTCACCCTTTTCCTCTCTCAATTTATCCTTTGCCTCCACTCTCTCACTCATCCCACACCCCAGTCTACTACTGCGATCCCCAAAATAACCTTTTCTAGACTCTTCCCTCCTCTACCCCTCCTTGCATCATCTCATACCTCATTTACTCTTCAGATCTCCCAAACCTGCCTTTCTAAACTCTTCCTTCTGATTCTTCTCCTCTCCACCTCCCCTTTACTCATCCCAAACCTCCTCCTACTGTTATGAGCGCCCAAAAAAAACTAATAAAAAAAATCTAAATCCTTCCCTCTCCTATCCCTGCTCTATCCTTTTCAATCCAAATAATAAACTAAAATGTCCACCACTAAAATTAATTTCATATTTCCTTATACTATTTCACCACTAATCCTTTTTGGGTTCCGGAGCAGCGTGCTACTTACCAAAAAAGTGCTTCAACGCCTTCTCAGGGGTTGTAAGCGCTATATAAATGCAATTTATGCCTAACAAAAAAAAAATGGATGTGGAATGTAATGCAACTGGTGCTCATGTAAAGCGCTCTGATACCCGATACCTTCGGGTCAAGTTCGCGCGATATAAAACTCTGTAAAAAAAAAAATTACAATTCTTTATAGGACTCTGGGGACAGTCAAGGGGCAGAAAGGAGTGGACTGACTGAATATCTCAGAAAGGATGAATATGTGGAACAGTTTAAAAAAGATAGAGAAAGGTTCAGAATAAAAGACTCATTTGAAGAAGACAGTAGCTGGTTTGGCAAAAAACATACCATTTGGGTTATGCATACTTCTGCTGAAAGTTACTTGGACGGTAGCACTTCTGGACAGTGCAGCCAAAGGGGCAACAGTTTGTCAGACTCTCAAGGAGCATCTGGTGGTGATTTAAAGAATATACACAGTTTGGGGCAAGAGATAGACACGTAAACCCTGTAGACAGGGTCATAGACAGAATCTATGATGTAGCAACACATATTGAGGGTGATATATTGTGAAAATCTAAAGCTATATTCTGGTCTTTCTTATTGGATGCTTATTGCATCATCATTGCAGAGGATGACTGGCCTTCATTTTTACAAGGGATGCACCTCAAGGTGAGGCGGTAATAGTGCAGACATTTTCCTCCTTAGTACCTGAGGTCCTTCCATCCTTAGTACCTGAGGTCCTTCCATCCTTCCATCATTGTGCAGGTGTGTCTGAGTAAGGGCATGTCTGATGATTCTGGCAAAGCACAGGCACACTCCCAGGGATGCTACACATCATTGTTTAACTCTCAGTAGACTGTGCTGTGGAAGTGACCCAGCATTTGCACTGTCCAAGTGTCAGTGGAGCAACATTGCTGTACTTGAGATTAAGAGAGTTACAAGGTCTGGGAATTAGCTGCATGTGTTATGACAATATTCTTTGAAAAATGCATAGACTATATATATGTCCGGCATTCACAGCTGATTGTACATCTGTTCATGTTTCATAGGTGGACCCCAGCCATACACACAAGGGGAGGTAGACACGTTTGTAGACCCCCAACGCTACCAGTGAGTATTATTTATCATTGATTGTGATGTTGATGATGTGCAAGGATCCAAAATTGATTATGTCTGTGGCAACCAATAGGAAGATCACTAGATCCAGCTGCTGTCTCGACTTGGCTTACGCTATTCAAGTTCAAATGACATGAGGCAACACATTGTGAATGGTGTACTGCATAAAGACATGACTGGACCAATGAAATTCCATGAAAGTGTCAGACATGCCTTCCCTCAGTTCACAATGCACAATGCAGTGCCTATTGTATTTTTCCACAACAAGAATGCAACCTTATACAGAAACTTCAAACCCTAACCCACACCTACAGACTTCCTGGATAGATACGAAACCACCACAACGAACACAAACCACAGACTGACCACCTGGAACCTCCTCTCTTTACCCAGGTCACCATGATATGTTTCCACTCGGGAGCTCCCAGAGACCCATGCCCGAACCACATCTTTAACCTCGGAAACCAAAGGATCGGCTAGGAACTCACTACCCTCTGTCACAACCACAACATTTCCTGACGCTTGAAATCACACCAAAGTCAGACCACTACTCTAAAAACCCTACGCCGACCCCAGCAACCTCAAAAATACTAGCCAATCTCCCTGCTCCCATTCCCAGAAAAGGTACTGGAAAAGATCATCAACAAGCACCTCATGACACACCAGGAAAAAAAACAGCTACTCAGCACCTCCCACTCCAGCTTCCAGCAACAATGACAGCAGTGAAACCACCCTGATCACATCCACCGACGACATCCACAACCTCCTTGACCAAGGAGAAACAGCATCTCTGATTCTGCTCGACCTCTCAGCAGCCTTTGACACTGTATTCTACCACACGCTGATCAAAAATCCACTACATCGGCATCCAAGCAGATGGCTCAGATGGATCACCTCCTCCCTCACCAGAAGAACCCAGAGGATCCTCCTCCTACCTTTCACCTCTGTTCCCAAGGAGATCACCTGTGGTGTCCCCCCGGGCACATTCCTCAGCCCCACTCTCTTCTATCCATATATGACCCCGCTGGCCAACTTCATCAGATCCCACAGTCTTGAGACTATACAGAACACCGCAGCCAGACTCATTCTAAGGCTTCTCTGATGAACCCACATCACACCCCATATCAGGCAACTCTACTGGCTCCTGGTAGAGAAGAGATGCCAATTCAAGCTGTTGACCCATGCACGCAAGGCTCTACACAACCAAGGACCCCCCCTACATTAACCAACACCTAAAATTCTTCCAACCATCGAGAAGACTACTCTCCACCTCCCTCTTACTTGCCCATGCTCCCCACTTATACCGAAGCCGGAATGGAGGACGCTCCTTTTCCCATATCGCAGCATAGACTTGGAACAGCCTGCCCACACAACTCCTGACCATCACCTTACTTCCGGAATTCCGATTGGCCCTCAAGACCTGGCTCTTCGAATGATCCTCTGGGACCTGAAAGTGCCTGGATGCCCTACTGGGAGATGAGCCGCGCTTTATAAATCCTTATTGATATAGAGACCATGCAGAGTTGGACAAAGAATTAGTTTCACATGTGATTCGCTTTAGAAAAAAAAACAGATTAAAGCTTAATATCCTCTTAAACCAGAAGCTAAGTGTGATATAAAAGCTATTTTAGATCAATTACAGTATCATGGTTTAATAGTGTCTTGTTATTATACCATGAATTGAACACACCTCTGTTTCTGGTATTAAAACCTGACAACTCATATAGAATAGTTTTTTATTATAGCAATTTAAAGCACATACACACACGCATGCAGCACTGGACAAATGACGAATCTATTCAAGAAAAAATATAAAACAGCCTTAGATATATCGAAGGGATTCTTTAGTAACAATAGAGTGCCTGAATTCCACTCTCTAACTGCTTTCTTATTTGGTGCTTTCCAGTATGTTTATACAACATTGACCCAGGGGTATAAAACAGCCCTGGACTCTTTGCAGTATGGGCTATGGAGATCTTACAAAAAGATCCAAAGGCACTAGTATATATTGACAACATCTACATTACAGATGATAACTTGATTGAACACTTGGATACAGTGGACAGGCTTGTGACACTTTCAGCAAAATATGAATATAAAAGTAATTTTTAAAATTCTAAAATTGCATATCTTAATGCAATTGTCCTTGCTAGGAATTATCTAGTGAGGGTAAAGGACTGGCAAATTACTTCTTGCAGAAATGTTTTACTTTTCAACCTCAAAACACATTAAGGAATTTACAAGCACTAATGGGGTTTCTTAACGTTGGAAGAGCTTTCCTGTCACATTATAGAAAGTGGATTAAGCTCTTACATGAATTAATTACTCTCACATTTTAAAAAAAATTATTAGACAAGAACACATGCAGCTATCTTGAGTGGACTGCAAGCATACATGTTAGAGGCTAAATACTTACAGATACAGGACAGCAATACAAACCTAGTGATTGGAGTTATTCCTAGTACTTCATGCTATGCATACATAACTTACAATGCAGGACAGATGACTCCACAAGCATGCAGATTCCATTTGTATTCATCTGCTGAGCAACAATTCATTCCTACTGAGAATGTTCTCAGTACAGTATAGGCATATATACTGAAGGAGCATCCTCTTGCATTGGTAAATAAATTAATGCAGTTTCTCCCATACCTACACTGGAAGCAGCTGCAAAAGCTTGTATTCCTAATGCAACTGCTCTACACAGTTGTTGGGTGCAGTCCGATGCTTCTTTAAGTGCAACTGATGTAAAATTCAAATATGACTCAACACTTCAAGCTCAGGAATATGTGCAATACAAAATATTCCACAAATTCCCAATATGATACCCATAGATGAGGATAACACCGCATTCTACATGGAAGGCTCTGCACAGTCTGCAGTTGGAACTAAACAGAAATACTCTGTGCCTTCAAGGCCCTATGCACACACACTAAAATTCTCGATGCCTCCACTGCACAGCTAGCAGCAATACATACCCTTCAAATGGCTGATCCAGCACTTTCCACACTTATTGTGTTGGATTCAACATTCTATGTACAGGGCTGCAATCTAGATGTTGGTGCTTAAACTGATTCTGAGATTCAAATGTCAATCCAATAAAAAGTAACAATGTAGGCAAAGGTAGCTGTTCTACTGGTCAAGCTTTCTATGGTCCATGTACAGCACACAATCGCCCATGAAAGGAAAGGAATTTGTGATTTAAGGGAACTGTGCAGCAGTCTTGGCTGTAAAATTAGCAGTGCAAACCTTTAAAGTAGCTGATTTATAGAGACCTCAAACTAAGGGGCCGCTTACGATGGCGGACGGACTGGAGTCTGTCCGCCATTGTGATGGTGACTGGGATCGTCCGCAATACATGCGGTGGGCCCGCTCACCAAATCAGGATGCGACCGCCACCATGGCGGTCGCATTTTGCATTTTAACATTGCGGCGGGTGCTACTGACAGCAGCACCCGCCGCGATGATAAAATAGCACGTTGTGCATTTCACTGCACTACGTGGCAGGCACAACACGGTGCCTGCCACTTGGTGCAGTGAAATGTAGGGAGGTAGCATGGGTACCCCCCCAGTGCACCCACACCTCCCCCCAACACAAGGAACACAAGGGGGGCCCACAACGGGCCCCCGAAACCAATCTCCACCAGCCTTTCAATGGTGGTTTACCCGCCACGGAAAGGCTGGCTGGAGACAGCATCGTGATTTGGCGGACGGTGCCTGCTAGGCACAGCCACCATTTCATGGATGCAGACCACTCCGACAGGCAATCGCAACGATTGCCTGTGGTGGTTCTGTGGCGGACGGTCTTTTCGTCCGTTGCTGTCCGAACGCGATCCCCCCGCCATCGTAATGTGGCGGGGGGAAAATCGCGGTCCGATTGCGGAAGGACCGCCACCGCATGGCTGGCGGTTGCAGTCCTTCCGCAACTGTAATCGGCCCCTAAGATTGATGCAGACATTGTAGTGGCAACACAGGTAAAACTGAAGGGAGAATAGCCTCATGATCATTTTCCCTCCAAATACTATTATACTCTTCCCAAAGATAACATTCCTATGGTTTCAATACCTGGGACTGCAGATAGACATATTCTTAATGAGAAAACAATATTGGATTTAGTCAGGGCAGCTCATGAAGTGATAGCTTCTGCTCATGCTAGCTTCAGTGCTACTGTATCAATGCTACAGCAATAATACTGGTAGACATATTTACCAAGGGTTACAAAACATGTTCAGAAATGTATCATTTGTCAACTAATAAAACATTCAACTACACCGGTGCAGAGAAAGAGTATCGAGGAAGAAATATCGAATTGCAAAAATATCATGGGTCATGAATATCGACAGAAAAATCCTTGTGGTCAAGAATATCGATTTTAGGTAAGTAATATCGATTTAAAAAATATCAAAGTGTTTAATATCGTTTGTAAAAATATAGTTGCTAAAAATATTGATTTTTTATTAATGTTATGTATTTTAGTATATATTTTATATGTGTGTGATGTTTGCTTTTTTGTATAAGAATTGTTTGTATTTTTGTTATATGTGTTAAAAGTTTAGTAGTTATTAATTTTTTTAAATTTAATTCTGCATTTTTATTTCCATAGCGGGTTGTGGGTTTATAGGGGAATAGGGTGGGAAGTAATTTAATTATATAAAATGTATTGATTATTTATAGTAGTTATTATTTATTTTTTTATTGAATTTTGCGTTTTTAGTTCCGTAGCGGGTTGTGAGATTATAGGGGAATAAGGTGGGAAGTAATTTAATTATATAAAATGTATTGGTTATTTATACTAGTTATTAATTTTTTTTTTATTTGAAATTTGCATTTTTAGTTCCGTAGCGGGTTGTGGGTTTATAGGGGAATATGGTGGAAAGTAATTTAATTATATCAAATTTATTGAATAATTTTAGTTAAAATATTTGTTTAATTGTGATGTTATAGTGTTAAATGTGTAAAATAATTTATTAATAATTGTTTAATAATTAGTTGTTAATTTAAATTAATTAATTAGTAATTAATTATGGTAATTGTGTAATTAATTTTAGGTGTGTGTTGTGATGTTTATAGGTCTAAATGGTGGGAAGGGTGGGAAGTAATTTATTTTTTATTGATGAACTATTAATTAGTTGTTAATTAATATAAATTAATTAAATAGCAATTAATTATGGTAATTGTGCTAATTATTTTTAGGTGTGTGTTGTGGATATTATGGTGTTAAAGAATGTGTACTCAATGAATGTTTATTATCTTTTTTTATTAATGATATATTTTAAATTTATTATTGATTATGTTAATTTTGGAAATAAATTTAAATAAAAATGTTGATGTCTTTTTTTATTTGTGTGGTGGTGTTATAGGGTAGGAAATAAAATAAATACATTTATGTTTTTAAAAAATTTGTTTGTTAATATGTGCTCCTTTTAAATAAATATTGCTTATAAATGTATTTATTAATTTATTTTATATAATATTTGTACCTTTTTGTTATATGTAATTATCATTATAATATGTGTTCTTTTTATATGTTTAATATATTTAATTGTATATTTTTAAGATATTGTTTATTTCTTTTGAAGATTATTTAATTTTTTTTAATTGTTTAAATGTTATTAGTAATTTTTGTTTCTCTGCTATACAACACTTTCTGTACTGTTGCACTCACTGGAGTGGGAATAGTAATTTTTACCCCTCCGCTATCTAATACTTTCCCTACTGTTGCACTCACTGGAGTGGGAATAGTAATTTTTACCCCTCCTCTATCCAAAACTTTCCCTACTGTTGCACTCATTGGAGTGGGTATAGTAATTTTTACCCCTCAGCTATCCAATACATTCCCTACTGTAGCACTCACTGGAGTGGGAATAGTCATTCCTACCCCTCCGCTATCCTGCACTTTCCTTCCTGTTGCACTCACTGGAGTGGGAATAGTAATTTTTACCCCTCCGCTATCCAATACTTTCCTTACTGTTGCACTCACTGGAGTGGGAATAGTAATTTTTATCCCTCTGCTATCCAACACTTTCCCTACTATTGCACTCTTTGAAGTGGGAATAGCAATTTTTACTACTCCGCTATCCAACACTTTCTCTACTGTTGCAATCACTGGAGTGGGAATAGTAATTTTTACCGCTCCGCTATCCAATGCTTTCCCTACTGTTGCACTCACTGGAGTGGGGATAGTAATTTTTACCACTCAGCTATCCAACACTTTCTCTACTGTTGCAGTCCTTGTAGTGGGAATTGTGATTTTTACCCCTCCACTATCCAACATTTACCCTACTGTTGCACTCATTACATTTGGAATAGTAAATTTAATTATTTCGCTATCCAACATTTTCCCTACTGTTGCACTCACTGGAGTGGGAATAGTAATTTTTCCCCTCCGCTATCCAACACTTTCCCTACTGTTGCACTCACTGCAGTGGGAATAGTAATTTTTACCCCTCCACTATCCAACATTTACCCTAGTGTTGCACTCATTGCATTTGGAATAGTAAATTTAATTATTTTGCTATCCAACATTTTCCCTACTGTTGTATTTATTGTATTGCGAAATGTACGTTTTAATTTTGTTTCAATAGTTTAATATTTTAATTAATTAAAGAATGTTTTTTTTAATTTAAAATTATTGATATTTGTATATATTTTATTTTTATATAATTTAAAAGTTTAAAAATTAAATAAAGATAATAGTTAATAAACTATTTTAAAGAAAATACATGTATATGTATAAATTATTATGTTTGCGTGTTTATATATTTTTAAATTAAGTTTAATTTTTATATTTAGTTAAAACGTATATTAAATTTAATTTATTTTGTTAAAGATAATATTAATATTTAATATATTTAATATATATTATTTTGCTTTATATTTTTAAATCGATATTTTTTATATCTATATTTTCATATAGGGAGTCGATATTTTTGTGCAATCTATATTTTTTTCGATATTTTTACCATCAATGTTTTTTGCCATCGATATTCTATCAGTGAACCGACTATAAGTACATATTGGTTGTAATCGATTTCTTGTCTAGATTCATTTGGATTTGACTACAAAAAACTGCAACTGTTTGAGCGGTCCTAAAAGACTTTCAGTGCCTATTAGTAATGGGAGCAGTTCAGACCTTTTATTCAGACAATGGTCCTGCATTCGCCGCTAAGGCATTTATGGAGGCTATGTCTGTTTTAAAAATATGACTGATATATTCATATCCATTCCCCTCAGAACCGAACCGCATTGTAGAGCAAGTGAATAATCTCCTTAAGCAAGCCTGGACCGCCATGGCAATAGAAACAAGATTGACATGACTACATAGCCTATATGGGGCTAAATGAGCACTAAATACTATGCCTATAGAAGTATTAGGTTGTCACTCCTATACAAATTGCTCTTTGGAGAACCAGTGTATGTGCCTGATCTTGATACATCTGGAAAGTTGGCAGAGTCAAAAATCAAATCACCTGACCCTCTTTCACAGTAGATTCTATTGAAGACTGCTCAAGAAATTAGAACAATATGTTTCAATATGAAGAGCATTGAGTCTGCTACCAATGAAGATAAAGTTAACCTCTCGATGGGTGGATCCGCCAGTGGGAGAGTGGGTTCTTAAAAGATCGCTGACAAGCAAGCCTTTGCGTCATCATACAGACTACCTGTCCCAGTTCTTGGGGTAGAAGGCACTCAGACGTAAATCTTGCCTCCACTTCCTGGTGCAAATTAAAACAGGAAAGTGTTGATCGATCACGTCAAAAAGCACTTAGTGGCTGATTCTCTTCTGCAGACCACATCCATACTAAGGTGCCTCCGGAGTAGATCAATATATCTTCTCCCTACTTTGAGAGAATTACCCCAAGAAGAATACAGTCATTTTGAATTTTCCAAGCCCACTGCAGGGATTGATGAAACTGCAGTGTTACACCAAGGACCAACAACATCAAATGATTAATCAAATGATGCAATACAAGCAAGCACCAATTTCAACAAGTGCAACTAAGGCTGCAATATCAACAATTACAACCTATGCAACTGTTGTTTATTATGAACCACCAACAGAGCCCACATAAATTTAAATGATACCACTGTAAGAAATTATATTGTACAAAATGATTCTGTTTCAGGTTTTGAAGCAAGACTAATGATCATCCAACTAGTGAGTGAGTCGGTGCTAGAAATTACTTCTTCATCGCTGTTGGTTCCATGACAGATATTTTTTTACACAATGGTCTTATATCGGGATTGCTACTGGAGATCTATACATTCTTATCTGGACTATAATGATGATAAAACATCTTGCTCTTGATACATGAGAACTACATTCTTGATAAAACAATGCAGTTTCCTATGGTTCAGGAATTGCAACTACATTTTTCTCCCGACAGAGCAAAAAGGAATTATCTGTGCATCTTGTGCTGGATGGTGTTGCTTGGGAAAAGTTCCCATATCATATTATGGGACCAAAGGAATGATTCAGATTCCTTATGCTATCAAAATCTTCCTGGATGACATCATAATTCCTGGACCTTCTGCAAATTCATTTGACATACATGTTATTAAACTATTAATAAACATTTTGAATTCATGTACAAAGCTGGGCATTAAAGATCAGCATTTTAAACACAGAAAGTTTTCTGACACTGTTTGATTTTAATTATTATGGACATCATTTCATTCATTGATCTAACAGCCCTAGAAATATTTTTCATTACAAATAGTGGAAGCATTGTTGGACCCCGGCCATAAACAGTCTTAAACATTTCCACAGATGTTATGACTATCTATTTTTATGGTAATGATAAGGCAGATCAATTTGCTTTTTATTATTCCCAAAAACCAGAAACCTTTAAAAAGTGCCTGACCTTGAATCACAAGTTTATTTTTTCCACACAGTTTATCGATTCATAAATAGAACAAGGCAATGCATATTGGAATTTAAATATAAATAAAAAGTGTATGGGTAGCTGCATTTTGACAAATTGAGGGCATTGATCCCTGTCTAGGGCACGTATGAGTCCTGGAGAAATTATATTCCTAAATAAGACAGTACAGCAGACATTATGCATCCAATTTGCATCTTTTAAAAATCTAAAGACACATCAATTAAAAACATTAATTTGACACAATTTACAGGTTGGGAATGGAAAGAAAATATTACTGATAGTAATTTAAATGAAATGCTGTGGAATGGAACATATAATGTAACAATGTTTGGTTCAAATGCAATAGCTTTGTTGCCAATAGACACTGATGTGTGTTTGCACAGCTTTGTGACCCAGATCCCCAATATAACATACATTCTGCTATGACTGTAAATACATACAGTGTTGGCAAATTGTGCCAATAATGGCAGTTTTTATTCAGTGAAAGAAAACCTGCCAAAGCTTTGTGAAGACATGGATTTAAGTGATTTTTTCTGGGGCCACATTGCGTAAAAAATATAAGATTTATATACACAATGATAGACGCTGAAATAAAAGAAGAGCATGCATACTCTGAAAAAGAAGCTGCAGAAAGAGTTAGAGAAACTGATGAAGAAATAATGCAAAGCACATTCAAAATTATGTGCGATGGTTTTCAAACTCTTTCAAATTAGATACACATCATCTCAACCATTATTTCATATACTCCCAATTTCCTAAAAGAAGATATTAATCTCTTGCTGCCAGGGCAAGATCAAGTGTGGGTAATAACACAAGTGAATTGGGCATCACAAACTCTGAAAGTAAATAAAGTGCCATGACGCTCATTAATAATTTCGTTTTTATAATTTGACCTCAAGACAGATAACGATTTCCATGAAGGTGATAGTGTACATTTTTTTCTCAACAAAACAGAAGAAAGCCCTTCGTTTTGTGTATCAGAAGATCTGCATCTTAAGTGGCTCTTACATGGAGTTATCTC
This sequence comes from Calotriton arnoldi, assembly GCA_963921515.1. Lineage (NCBI taxonomy): Eukaryota > Metazoa > Chordata > Amphibia > Caudata > Salamandridae > Calotriton > Calotriton arnoldi. Next base: position 1,957,518 of record CAWUFW010001490.1, read on the forward strand.
AGTGTGAATCACTGATTTTCAGTTTTATAATAGTCAGAAACATGCATCATTAGGTTGGTGTGAAAAAAATGCTCAATACATTTCTCCAACACTTCTGAAAATGTCCTTCCGAGCTCAGCTGTTGGACAAAGGACAATCACACATTCATTAGCACACCTGCATGCACCAACCCATTAGGAAACTGATTCCTTTATGATTCCATCAATTTGCACGGATCGCGTAACCTTTTGAACCCAGCACTTGCTTGTAATCTCCTTTGCAGTACCTATTTCATACACTCCTTATTATCATACACTCCAAGAAAATGGTTCATATCTAATTATAACAAATGAATGTTTCTCTGAGCTCACCTGGGTTTCGTCACTGTATTAAATGTTCTAAAGCAGTGAAATGGTGTTGTGTTGTGTTGTATTGTATCCTCCCCTAAAGAAACTGTTTTTTCTTGGCCAAAGGTAGACATGATAAAAATGCGCTTTGATAAATTAAACAAGCTTGTTGCAATACTGACACAGAAAGTCTGTAACCTCTGAGACAGAAACATTTGCCCTGCACACCATATTCCATGCATAAAACACAGGAGGAATAGTCCATTTTTTCAAATTGTTGTTTTCCAAATCTGTTTAGTGGATTCTCAACTATCTGTTGATGGAACCTCAACTACACTTCTTATAGTTGGTTTTGCAATTCATATATTTTTTTTTAAAGTGAATTCTACCTGACTGAACAATAATGTTGTGCAGCAATGTAATTGTACTTTGGAGGAGACCTGTTGAACGGTTTAAGTGAAAACTGGACTTTGTCATTTTGCAAACCTAAAGCCCCCTGGTGAGACCTGCGTTCTGGAGCATGATCTCTTTTGGAACAGTATATCTGGACATTCCATTGGAACAACTGTCAAATATGTCCCTTGACATTTGGGAAATAATCCAATCAATCAGAGTGCATCAAGCATATTGTACAGCAATGCAGTTGCCTATGGCTAAAGACAGCATATGTGACAATCCACAAATGCTGTCGCCAGTGTCATCACCACCCATGCTGACTGTGGTAGGCACCAGACTGCAAACAGTATCTGAATTTTGATATTCCATTGCTGTTGTAGTGAAAATGCTTCAGGCTTGTCTTCAAAATGCAGCCCCCACAGAAAGAGAAAGTAACAAGGCGAAATAAAGACACTTTTTCCACGTTATGCATGGTTCAAGGAAACATAGGGGCAGATTTACAAGCCCCTTGCGCCACTTTAGCGCCGCCGTTGCATCACTTCTGTGACGCAACAGCGGCGTAAAGCCAGCGCCATGCTGCGGGGTATTTACAACGTGACGCATCTAGGGAGATGCGTCACGTTGTAAAGCCCTGCGCCACATGAAACCTGCGTCAGGTTTCATGTGGGCGTTCCGGAGCAGGGGGCGTTCCGGCGCAGGAACGCCTCGCAAAAGTGGCTGAGTGAAATCTACTAGATTTCACTCAGTCACTTTTCCGACCCGGTGCGTCTAAACCTTGCGCCTGCATGAAGCAGGCGTTAGGTGTGACGCACCATGTGCAAGATAGGCCGGGTCGGCACAGTGCTGGAGTTGCGTCGCGCCCGCGACACAGCTCCAGCACTGCGCCAACGTTACGACGGCAGATGCGACACGCATCTGCATTTCCTTGCGCCATGATGCGCCGCATTGTAAATGCGGCGCATCAGTGGTGGCGCAAGGATGGTGATGCGTGTCGTAAGTTTCCTGGCGCATCCCTGCTGATTTGCAGGGATGCGCCAGGAATTGTAAATCTGCCCCCTAGTATTTTTGGCACAATCCCAAGTTTACTCACCTTAGTAAATCTGGAATTGCATCAAAATCCATGGGTGGATGCATGAGAACGCCTATGCTCCACCCATGGATTACCTCACTGGCGCAAAGTACCTATGCACTGTGTAGCGTTATTTTGTATTTACAAAACCACGCAAAGCCTTACAAAGTGGCTTTGCATGGCTTAGTAAATCCCTAAAATGATTTTGCATCGGCGCTGCAACACAAAAGAGATGCAACCCAGTTGCAAAATATAATTGCTACATTACAAAACTGTTTATGTAGTAACTGCAGTCACAACGGATGACCCAAAGCCACATGTTTCCATTCATACATGTGGGTAAAGTAAATATACACCGCAGGTTATGTGTAACATTTACATTTTATGCTAGTGGTGCATTTCCCCCCACCACTCCACTGTGGCCTTACTTAAATTCTTAGGGGCCGATTCCGATCTTGGCCGGTAGGGCTCCGAATCGGATTCGGCTTTACCGGATCCGATTCGGAGCCCTGTTTCCCGACCGATTCGTACGTGCGTCCGGGCGAGCGAGTACGATGCGAAAACTCCGACCGACTCGTTCGCGAGACCCAACCGCACCGACCGACTCGTACGCGAAAGCCGACCGCACCGACCGACTCGCTCGGACACGCCTCGCACCGCGCAATGGAGACGTTCCCCGGCCGGGCGAGCAGTCCGACCGACTCGCGCCATCCGGCTCGAAGGAGCAGTCGGAGCCACACTTTGGGGGTCCGTGTCGGACCCCCTGTACGCGTAGCCGCATGAGTCGCACACAAGGGGAACCCATGGGTCCCCCCTACCTGTGCGTGTACGGCGTGAGTCGCTTCGCCGCGTACACGCTGTAGGGGGCGCCCTTGTTTGCCTCGCACCCATTGAGTCAATGGGAGCCCGCGTACGCGTTGTACGACAGGCTCCCATTGACTTCAATGGGAGTCCGACCGAATCGAGTCCGATGGCATACGTGCGGTTCGGTCGGGCTGCTAGGGTCCGATTCGGTCGGTAATCTCTCCGAGTCCGGCTCGGTCGGAGAGATTTCCGGCCCGAATCGGAATCGGCCCCTAAATAGCCAATTGGTTTTAGCCAATTTTACCTCATGCTTAGGAGTTGCAGCACACACACTAGGAGAGAGGATAGCTATGTCACGCTGGTCAGAGTCAAAATGAAAACAAAGAGAAAAAAATGAAGGTTACACGTCAAAAAGACAAAGATTCTCGAAAGACTTTTATAGCATTTTCATCAAAATGTTAGAAGAATACCATAGGCCAAAATGTAGCACTTTAAAACATAGGCTGTTGCAGTATGTGGACAAACAAGTACTGCCATTGTAAATGTATGTGGGAAACCATATGCATGCTTAATTTCAGATGTGAACTCCATGCAGCTTTGAAAAAAACGTGTGCACATTTTAGCTTTTATATCAGACCAACAAATCTCGCAATTTAATTAAAAGAATATTTTTCATTTTCTTTCAAGGGTCAACATAATCTTATTGTAACACGATCTTTATTTAAGCATCTCACTTTTTTGTAGATTTAAGCAAGGAAGAAGTTTCCTGCAAGGCCACGTTTGAGGTTAGGATGTTGTATTGCTCTTTTTGCTGATTTTATTGCATTTTGGGAAAATAAACATTCTTTTGCTAAGAACATTGAGAGGTAGGATTATGTAGTCATAGGAATAATAGCAATTACATATGCATACAAGAATCATCGATGATAAGGTTTCGGTAGTATGACATGTACACTATATGAAGTCATGATGTTATATATGACATACAGATTGATTAAGGAGAACGCAAAAGGAATCAACATACCTTCCAGTGATGTCACTGACAATGTCATGAATGATGTAATATGTGACGTCATCAGCAGTGCATTGCGGGGGCGCGAGTTATAGTTAGCTGAACTTGGAATTTCTATGGTTTTGTATGAGTGAAATGTCCAACTAACTATAGCGTCCCTGAAACCTATGGTTTTTTCAGTGAATTTCTAAGGTTTTTTAAATGCTAATTTCTAACTATAACGTGCCTGAAACCTATGGTTTTTTCAGTGAACTTCAAAGGTTTTTTTAAATGCCAATTTCTAACTATAACGTGCCTGAAACCTATGGTTTTTTCACTGAATTTCAAAGGTTTTTTAAATACAATTTTCTATCTATAACGTCCCTGAAACTATGTTTTTTTCAGTGAATTTCAATGTTTTTTTTAATGCTAACTTCTAATTATAATGTTCATTTAACCTATAGTTTTTCCAACACCCAAGAAGGACACAACACCCACTGCCACAACCCTCAGGACCTCCCCCCCCGTACCACCCCTCTCCCTACTGTAATTTTTTAAATTTGTTATTAAAACTATATAATGTCTTCTTGTTTTTTAAATATTAAACAACTACATACAGTATGAAAGGGAGCCCAGCCCAGAGCCACATCTGAAGACCAACACATGTCATAGACCTACTGATCAAGCAGCTCCGACACCCAAGAACGACACAACACCCACCACCACCCCCAGGACCCCCCCTCTACCACGGAGGCAGCGCAGAACAAGACAGCAAACTTTCCAAAAACGGTATGGCCCCTCAGCCACACAATAGCTGAATATTGGGACAGGTGTGAACAAACTATATGTGAAGGAAGCAATTCACCCATGTTTAACAATGCACACAATGCAAAGTGTAGCGGTGATGTGCTGGACACATCTCAGTGGGCAGAACACACACCTCTCCATGTGCACAAATACTACTGGTGCTTGTAGTGTTGTGGACAGTGGACCCAACCATGTTACGTCAAACACTAGGGAAGATCTCAGCATTATAGCTGTGCCGTCCCCCCCTGTAAGCATAAGCGTAACCGGAGTGGGCCGGTTCGACGTACGCCACTTCAGCGTAGGAGTGTGAATAAATAGGCCGGAGCTCTGGGTGTGGTTCACTTGTAGGAAGGCCAAAGCGTCTGCCAGGGCGGCGCCCCTCACCCTGCCACGAGGCCGCCGACGTGACCGCCAGCCTCCTCAGCCGATCGCTGGCTTCCGCCACACAGGCCTCCAGCGGCACAGCACCGCAGACTTATGTCTGTACAAACTACTGCCTTCGATATACACTGCGGACAGCAAGGCTCACAATTCAGATCGAGTCGCGATTGCAGATGACGCAGTCCAGTAGGCAAGAGACATTGCTCAAGTCAACAACACGTGGCTGTGGGCCCTTCCTGACCGCTGCCTCCGGCCTACACTGTGGTCAGTAGGGCTCACAATTCAGATGGAGTCGAGATTGCAGATGACGCAGTACAGTAGGCAACAGACATTGCTCAAGTCAACAACACGTGCCTGTGGGCCCTTCCTCACCGCTGCCTCCTGCCTCCACTGCGGTGAGTAGGGCTCACAATTCAGAGCGACTCGCGATTGCAGATGACGCAGTCCAGTAGGCAACAGACATTGCTACCAGTGCGGCCAGCCGGACCACGCATCATCGCTGACTGCGCACACGCTAAGTGCTTCAAGTACCACTAACTCTGTGCAGCTCCAGTCAACGCCACGTGGCTGTAGGCCCTTGATGACCGCTGCCTCCGGCCTACAATGCGGTTGGCAGGGCTAACAATTCATGATTAGTGCTGATGCAAATTGTGTAAGAGAGTATAATCGGTTAAGAAGACTGTATGCTCCCAATCTGTGCAGCTGAAAGTCAACGTCACGTGGCTGTGGGCCTTTGCTGACTGCTGCCTCCAGCCTACACTGTGGAAGACCGGCGACATGTGGTGCCACTAACCCTGTTCAACACAAGCCGGCGACACGTGGTGCCACTAACCCTGTTCAACACAAGCCGCGACACGTGGTGTCACTAACCCTGTTCAACACAAGCCGGCGACACGTGGTGCCATTAACCCTGTTCAACACAAGCCGATCCCACATGTGGAACTGTATCCTGAGTCCTGAATGGCAGTGACCCCAAGTCCGTGGCAGCGACCACAGCACCAGACTCCCTTCGATCAGTGAGGCATATTTCCATATGCACGGCCGGCGACACGTGGTGCCACTAACCCTGTTCAACACAAGCCGATCCCACATGTGGAACTGTGTCCTGACTCCTGAATGGCAGTGACCCCAACTTCATGGCAGCGACCACAGCACCAGACTCCCTTCGATTAGTGAGGCGTATTTGCATATGGAAGGCCGGCGACACGTGGTGCCACTGAACCTGAACTACGCAGGCCAGTGGGGCCACCAACCTATGCACGTGGCTGTGGGCCCTTGCTCACCGCTACCTCTGGCCTACACTGCGGTCAGCAGGGCTCACAATTCAGATACAGTCGCGATTGCAGATGACGCAGTCCAGTAGGCAAGAGACATTGCTCCCAGTGCGGCCCATCCGCAACAAGCAGCATCACAGGCTCATACATTCTCAATGCTTTTGGTGCCACTAACTGTGCACCTTAACTCAACGCCACGTGGCTATGGGCACTTGCTGACCGCTACCTCTGGCCTACACTGTGGTCATCAGGGCTCACAATTAAAATTAAGTCTTCATTCATTAATTACAGAGTCCAGTAGGCAAGTAACTATCACAGGCCTAAAACCTACATAATATCCTTTTAGTATCCTTGCTTCAAGAACTTTTTTTATATCAGTTATATCTTTAGTACAATCACCAAATTCATCTTCAAGTGCAAACGAACACTCATTAGCAGTCTACACTGCGGGCAGCAGAGCTCGCAATTCGAATTTTGGACACGTGGTGCCACTAACCCCTGTTCAACACAAGCCGCGACACGTGGTGCCACTAACCCTGTTCAACACAAGCCGGCGACACGTGGTGCCACTAACCCTGTTCAACACAAGCCGATCCCATATGTGGAACTGTGTCCTGAGTCCTGAATGGCAGTGACCCCAAGTCCGTGGCAGCGACCACAGCACCAGACTCCCTTCGATCAGTGAGGCATATTTTCATATGCAAGGCCAGCGACACGTGGTGCCACTAACCCTGTACAACACAAGGCGCGACACGTGGTGCCACTAACCCTGTTCAATACAAGCCGAACCCACATGTGGAACTGAGTCCTGAGTCCTAAATGGCAGTGACCCCAACTTCGTGGCAGCGACCATAGCACCAGACTCCCTTCAGTATTATTTGTTGTTGTTTTGTTTAAATAAAATGTTTTATATGTAAATCTATACATGACTAAGATTCTTGTTTGTCCAAACGCACAGGGACAATTCCGGGCCCAAGAAGGTTGTTGGGGGTATGTTGGTAATGTGGGAAGAGGGTGTGTTACCTGCTGATGTGGGGAGAGGCAGTGTGAAAGGGGTATCTCTCACAGAAAGAACTCCGGTATGTTTTCAGAAATGCCTCGGACAGATGCCAGCTGACGGACTAAATCACAAAATGGTTTTTCAATGCTTATGTAGTGTGACTTATGAACAGTTCGCACCCAGGCTCGCAGAGGGACAACTGCGGCCCGTCCGCTCGACTCACAGACGCAGTACTACGAGCAGTCCGCTCCCAAAGGAACAGCAGCGTAGTAGCTCGCAGAGGTACAGGCACAGCAGCGTACTAGCTCGCAAAGGTAGAGAGCTGCGAGCCGACGGACTGGCTTCTAACGGCATAGCTGCGAAGTGGTGATGTTGGGCAGAGGGAGCGTGAAAGGGTTATCTTGCACAGACAGAGCTCTGGTATATTAAATTGCCCCCGGGACCTTTCTTTTATATTTTCACTCGATGCGAGAAAGCGCGCTTTCTGGACCAAGACCTGTCTCCCTACCAAATTTGGCGTAATTCCGTTCAGCAGTTTGACCTGTAGCCTTGTCTAAAGTTTCCTATGGAAAATCCATTGAGAAAACCCGTTTTCACCCCCCCCCACATAGCTACCTGTCGCAGGCGTACTCGCTGTTGGTGTGCAGGTCAGTGGTCTAGTTGTCAACATGTCACGCCCACTCCCTGAGGGCAGGTTTGCACACACACCACACCCATCCGGCACATGCGTCACAGGCCATGTGACCACGCAAATATAATGGATCGACAACGTCACATCCTTTATTGCCGGTGGTGACTGGATGGCGGACGCTCCACGGGTCTCAATCATGAAGAGTCCATGAAAAGTTGCACAGAGGGTTAGTCGCACCCTGAGCTGTATGGCCGTCAGGGGCCTACTACCACGTGGCGCGGACTTGAGTTGCACAGGGTTAGTGCCACCCGAAGCTGATGTGGCCGTCAGGGGCCTACCACCAATGGCGCGGACTTGAGTTGCACAGGGTTAGTGCCACCCGAAGATGATGTGGCCATCAGGGGCCTACTACCACGTGGCACGGACTTGAGTTGCACAGGGTTAGTGCCACCCGAAGCTGATGTGGCCGTCAGGGGCCTACCACCACGTGGCGCGGACTTGAGTTGCACAGGGTTAGTCGCACCCTAAGTTGTATGGCCGTCAGCGACCTACCACCACTTGGCGCTGACTTGCGTTGCACAGGGTTAGCGGCACTAAAAGCTGATGTGGTCTCCGCCATTGATGACTCAGGACTCAGCGACATGTGTGGGATCTGCTGGGCCGCAGAGCGGGTCCACATATTGTGCACCAAGCCATGGTGGTGGACCGGGCCCTGGAGCTTTCACGGGCACGTGGAATGCCCACTGGTAGACACTCCGGTGGCAGCAGGTAATTATTTGGTCATGGATGCGCAGGGGCGGCAGTGTCTCTCTCTCTCTCTCTCTCACTTCCCTCTCTTCACTCTCTCTCACTCTCTTCCTTCCTTTCCTTCTATCTCTCTCACTCTCTCTCCCTTTTCCCTTTCTCACTCCCTTTCTTTCCTTCCCTCTCTTTTTCTCTTTGGCTTTTTTTTCCTTCTCTCTCTCTCTGTGTCTCACTCCTTTGATATGCCCATTACACACGTCCTTATTTTGTGCTTTATTTTGCAGGCTGTGTCGTCGACATTGATGGACCCGACAGGAGTCTTCTGCCTTGTTGTTTTGTGTTGAGTTAGTTAAATTTAGTTTATCCTCTATATGTACGTAAACGGAAAAATAAAGTTTGAAAAAAAAATTTAAAAAAATTCAATAAAGTTTTTGGTTGTTACTTAAGTGCTGTGTGACTCTTTCTCGTTCTTATTACTGTTATTTGGTGGTGTCCACCATGGTGTTAAATTTTGGGGCAGTTATCGCGGGAATACTGGTGATGTCTGCAGTTTGCACCAGCTTCTGAATAGTGTGTTATATTTATCTCCACTTTAGTTGCATTAAAGTGCTGATAATGAGATGCAGAGTAGGCGTTCCCGTGCAAAAACATACGAGGTGCACCTGTGCGATTTATTCTAAATACTAAAATCCTGTATTGAATTGCACTGTGGTAGTGGGTGCATTTACAGTGTACACACAAAATCAATGAAGAAATCTCATTGTATTTATATTGATTGGGAATAGTGGGTCAGGTGCTGAATCTTGACGGGATACACTGCCCAGTTCGATTATTTTTCTGTACACGAAAAAACCACATCACAACTTTCACAATGAAAGGCAAAAACTGCGATGCGAAACAAATTCCGGCAATAAGCCACGTTAGCACCAGGGAGTTTACACCTGCTTTCTGCTGGTGTTAAGCAGGACGACTACCTGCAGCATGAAAGGGAACACAGCCAAGAGCCACACCGGAACACCCACAGGTGCCATAGAGTCAATGAGCATGATACACAGATACCCATGAGGGCCACAACACTCATCGCAACAACCCCAGGACCGCCAACGCCCCCCGAACCCGCAACTGAGCAAGTGTGTCCGTGTGGTCATTGTGTTAGCATGATGGGCACGGGCCCTGCAACATCGCAGTGTGCTGTCTTCAGCGGATGTTACCATTCACCTCAGCGTTGGCAGTGAGCCTGGACATGTAGCTACACACGCATCCTCCTGCATGCACAAGCGGCGTGTACTGGTCCGGCGTCGTGCTGGAGGTAGTGTTTTAGAGTTTATGAAAATGCAGTGGTGTTTGGGTAGTGTAAGGGGTCATGCTGGGAGTAGTGTTTTAGGGTGTAGGGTAGTGCAGTGGTGTTTGTGTAGTATAGGGGGTCGTCCTCGGAGTAGTGTTTTAGTGTTTACGGTACTGCAGTGGTGTTTGTGTACTGTAGGGGGTCGTGCTGGGGTAGTCTTTTAGGGTTTAGGGTAGAACAGTGGTGTTTGGGTAGTGTAGGGGGTCGTGCTGGGGGTAGTGTTTTAGGGTTTAGGGTAGTCTAGTGGTGTTTGGGTAGTATAGGGGGTCGTGCTGGGGCAAGTGTTTTAGGATTTAGGATACTGCAGTGGTGTTTGCGTAGTGTAGGGGTCCTGCTAGGGGTAGTGTTTTAGGGTTTACGACAATGCAGTGGTATTTGGGTAGTGTAGGGGGTTGTGCTGGGGGTAGTATTTATGGTTTAGGGTAGTGCAGTGGTGTTTGGGTAGGGGGTCGTGCTGGGGGTAGATTTAGGGTTTAGGGTAGTGCAGTGGTGTTTGGGTAGTGTAGGGGATCGTGCTGGGGGTAGTGTTTTAGAGTTTACGACAGTGCAGTGGTGTAGGGGATCGTACCGACAGACTGACTCACAGAACTTCGAGCTGACGGACAGGCTTCTAAAGGCATAGCCACGACCTGGTGATATGAAGAGAGGCAGCGTGAAAGGCATATCTCACACAGACACAGATGCCAGTGTTGCCTCGCAGAGGTAAAACTACGAACCCAATGGCTTCTACACGGAGAAATGCGAGCTGACGGAGTAAATCACAAAATGGCTGCCAACACTTCCTGGTTTCAACCATTCACAGCCAATAAGCCGCAAGCTGGTGCTTGTAACCCCTCAGCCAATCACATGTCAGAATTCTCAAATATCGATATCTGTAAAATTTGATATTTCTCAAAAACTACTGAACGGATTTACACCATTTAAACAAAAGCGTGCTTTCTGGACCATCACCTTTCTCCCTGCCAAATTTGGCGTATTTCTGTTCAGCAGTTTCACCTGTAATCTTCTGTAAAGTTTTGTATGGAAATTGCATGGAGAAAACACGTTTTAGGACCCTCTTTTTTCTCAGCCCCTCCTACACCATTCACCCCAAAACTTTCAATATAAGAGCTAATCAAAAAAGAGAAACTTTTTGGATAATTTCATAAAGATTCGTCAAACGACACCAAAGTTACAAGCACATAGAAGGCTCCAGAAGGGGGCCGCGCAACCCCCTCCCAACATGAGTGATGCCCCGGGACTGCGCGGACCCCAGCGCACCCCTCGCAACCCCTGCGAGCCCCTGCTATTATTTTTTAAGAAATACCCCCGGAACCTAGCCCACCCAAGGGCCTCATTAAAATGAAACGCGAGAACCCGCGACCCCAGCGCGAATTTTTGCAGATTTTTTTAATTATTTTTTAAATGATTTTTTGGGCCTTGGGGGCCCTTCTGGGACCCCCTGAGCAGGCCTAGGGGGTCAGGGTTTTTCTACCCTGCCCCCTTCTCTTGTTTTATACCTTTGTTTCTCCGTTTTTGGGTGACTCGCTTCTACCAGCCACACGATGGCTGCCAACACTTCCTTGTTGGGACTACTAGCAACCAATCACAGTGAAGCTCGCGCACGCGACTTAGGCTCCGCCCAGATATCGAAACTTTTATTTTTCTAATTTCTCAGCAACTACTGAACGGATTTACACCATTTTTAAAAAGGTCGCTTTCTGAACCAAGCTCTACCTTTTTGCCAAATGTGGGGTAATTCCGTTCAGCAGTTCGGGCTGTAGCTCGTCGCACAATTTCCTATGGAAATTAACATGGAGAAAATGAGTTTTGGGACCCCCTTTTTTTCTCAGCCCCCGCTTGACGAATCACCCCCAAACTTTCAGGATAGGAGCTGACCCGGATAGACTTTTTTTTGGGAGAATTTCAGGAAGACTCATCAAACGACGCCAAAGTTATTAGCAAATCAAAAAATGCTTTTCCTATGGAAACTAGGTTCTAACTATAACTACCTACTGGCAACCGCCAGTAGGTAATATATACACAAACACACACACATATATATATATATATATATATATATATATATATATATATATAGCTATAGATAGGACCTATTTGCCATAGGAAAAGCATTTTTTGACTTGCCTATAACCTTGGTGTCGTTTGACCAATCTTCATGAAATTTTCCTAAAAAGTGTCAAAGTAGGCTGTGTGTGTCATGGAAAGTTTGGGGGTGATCCGTGCAGTAGGGACCGAGAAATAGGTGTGCGAGATAAGGGTGTGCTTGTAATGTTAATTCCAATAGGAACGTGTTGTCCAACCTACAGTCCGACCGGCTGGACGGAATTACACCAAATTTGGCAGAAATGTAGATGTTGTTACGCAGATTGTGCTTTTTGTTATTTGGTGTTAATCTGTTCAGTAGTTTTTCACAAATTTAAGTTGAAAATTATGGTGATATGTCTTGTAAAAAAAGATGAGCTCATGCAGGGAAATGCACAGCTCTGATTGACTGCCAACACTTCAACCAGGAAGTGTTCGCAGCCATCTTGGGACTCGGCTTCACCGAGTTCTTAAACAAAAAAGTGAAAATAAAGAAACAGAGGCAGGGTAAGAATACCCTGACCCCCAAGCCATGGTGTTGGTGTTCCCCTGGGACCCCGCCACCGCATGAAAGCATTTTAAAAAAAACAAAAACATTTTGCTGTGAAATTGCAATAATCGCAAATTCGCTGCAAATTTTCAAAAAAGCAGGCGCAGGCTCCCGTGCTTGCTTTACAATAACCCCCGGGTGGGCCAGGTCACAGAGGCATATGGTGAATATAGGAGGGGCGAGTGCACCACCCTCATTAGGCTTATCAAAGCCCAGGGGACCGCCACCTACCCGGGGCTAATTACAATTGTGTGGGGGGCCCTGCAGACCCCCCAGCCCTGGAGACCACCTTAAAATTGTATGGGGGCCTCGCAGACCCCCCTGAGCTGGGGACCACCACCTCCTCGGGGCACTTTACATTAGGAATGTGGGGGGGCCTGCCCACCCCCCAGCTCCAGGGATCGCCACCTCGGGGCACAAAAACACAACAATGAAGTCGGTCCTTTGCGGCCCCACGGCCTCGGGAACCATCACCTCTCTTTTTGGCTTAGTTAACATTGGAGGAGGGCCTAGATGGCCTAGATGGCTCGGGGGTTTGCTCCAGCAATGTCCCAGGGTGCCCATCCCCTGGACATTGCAGTTTGCTAAGGCTTGGTGGGAGCACTGCTCGCGCCAAACCATAGCAAACCAGCTCTAACTTGTTGAAAGCAGAGCAGTGTCTGTTTCCCTGCTTGCTGTGCAGGAAGCAGGGAAACAGAAACTTTGCTTTGGAACCCAGGGAGCTGCATGTCCACAGCTCACTGGATCCCAAAGCAATGCCGGCTCCTGCAGGTGGCGGGGAGCTGACAGGGACCGCAGGGGCCTTAAGGCTCCCCCTGCAGTCCTAAACAAAGAGGCCAGGCCCTGGGGATGGGGTCCCTGGGGCTGTAATCAGCCCAGGGAGAGCAGTCGCCCACCCCCTCATCTTTTAAAAAAAAATATATAAAGGCCTGGCCCCAGGGGATGGGGTCCCCAGGGCCAAAATTGGCCTCAGGAGGGGGGCCTCGCTGCCCCCTCTAATCTCAAAAAATAAATAAAATAAAGGTTAGGTCCCGCAGGATGGGGTCCCCAGGGCCAAAATTGGCCCGGGAGGGCAGACATGCCGCCCCCTCCCTTTTAAAAAAAAGAAGAAAAAAAGAAAGGCCAGGCCCTGGGGGATGGGGTCCCTGGGGCCGAAATATATATATGTTTAAAAAGCACACATTGAATATTAAAACAAGCACACATTTAGTACAAACATATGCTTTAGCAATTTCTATGAGTGTATCACTACCTATGTGTGGGTATGTGATTCACTGTGTGAGTGACTGAGGGGGTGTGTGAGTGACTATATAGGTGTGTGAGTAGGTGTGTGAGTGGCTGTGTGGGTGTGGAAGTGGCTGTCTGGCTGTGAGATTAGGTGTGTGAGTGGCTGTGTGAGTTGATGTATGAGTGACTGCGTGGGTCTCTGAGTGGTTTTGTTGGTCTGTGAGAAGGTGTGCGAGTGGCTGTATGGGTGAGTGAATAGGTGTGTGAGTAATTGTGTGAGTGTGTATGTAAGTATGTGAGTATATGAGTGGGTGCATGAGTGTGTGTGTGAGTAGCTGTATGCATCTTTGTGTGGTTTGTGTGGGTGTGTGAGTGGCTGTATGGGTGTGTGAGTGGTTGTGTGGATGTGTAGATAGGTGTGTGAGTGAGTGTGTGAATAGGTATGTGGGTCTGAAAGCGGGTGTCTTTGTTTCATTAATTTGGGTCTGGCTCCACGGATTCGCCACGGAACACACAGGGGGTCACCCTTCTACCACTCCTCCCGGGAACCGAGTCCAAATGCACAAAATGGTGGCCACAACTTTCCTTTCAGGATGCAGCCAGCCAATCATGGCATTGCTGCTGGCGTGTGGATCCACAGATGTGCCACGGTGGATCTTAGGCTCTAGATATACACAAACCTTTTTACTTTTGATAACTCCATAACTACTGAAGAGATTGACATCTAATTACAAAAAAACACTTTTTCTGTAGTCGTGTCTAAATTCTCTATGAGAAATTGCACAGGGAAAATATGTTTTGGGGCCCCTCTTTTTCTCTTCCCTCACTTGACTGATCACCCTGAAACATTCCAGACAGCAGCTGAAGTGACTGGGATACTGGTTTTGTAAATTTAATGCAGATTCTTCAAACTGCACAAAAGTTATTGGCAAAACAAAAAATGCTCTTCTATAGAAATGAGGTCCTAACTATAGCTACTTATTGGTGACCGCCAGTAGTTATCATATACATATACATATATATAGTATATGTCACATATGATTAACACTTTAGGGTGTGGAGGCATTTATATTTTAAAGTATCCTCTTTTATTTGGATTCTCCCACCATACAAGATAGGTAGACAACATATTTCGCCAAACGCCTTTGATTTTACACAAAACAGAAAAAACATTAACTATTCAATTCCAAAACATTAAACAAATTACCAAACACATATTAATAAAAAATATATTTAGCCAATATTAGGAAATGTATTGGAGTCTTGGAATTATACATATACTATTCCCACTCCAGTTTATGCAACAGTGGAGACATTGTATGACTTCGGAGGGGTTAAATATATTATTACCACTCCAAACAGCGCAACAGTAGGGAAAAGGATGGACTTCCGAGGGGTTAAATTTACTATTCCCTCTCCAGTCTGTACAGCAGTAGGGAAAGCGTTGGACTTCGGAGGGGTTAAATTTACTATTCCCACTCCAGTCTCTGCAACTGTAGGGAAAGCATTGTACTGCAAAGGCATTAAATTTAGTATTCCCACTCCAGTCTGTGCAACAGAAGGTAATGTGTTGGACTTCGGAAGGGTTAAATTTACTATTCCAACTCTAGTCTAAGCAACAGTAGGAAAACTACTTCACTTCAAACACATTACATGAATAACCCTATTCATTTGAAAAATATAAAATTCTAAATATATAAACATTTAAAAATATTAAACAACAATTATTCAATTTACAAAATTCAAAAACAATGTAGTAATTAATTTGCCATAAAAAAAGTTATTTAATTATTACTTAATTAACTTTCCACCATATACCCCTTCAAACCTAGCAACCCACACATAAAATAAAATGAAAGTAAATAAGTATAACACAATTACATTATTGATAATCAATTATATAATTAATTAGCATTATATAGTTAATTGTTAATTAATTATTACTTAATCAACGTCCCATCCTATGACCCTACAAGCAAAGCAGCCCACATCTAAAATATAACCAAAATATATAATTATTACACAATTTATATAGTTATTAATCAATTAATTATTTAATAATACATGAATAATGATTATTTTTCAATTATTATTCAATTAGGTGTATACTACTACAAACCTAGCAACCCACAATGAAAATGTAGCTTAAATAAATCAATATTACATAATGCACATAATTAATATTCAATTCAATAATTAATAACAAATTATTAATTAATTGTTAATTAATTATAACTTAATTAACTTCCCACCCTATACCACTGAAAACCCAGATGCCCACACATAAAATATAACAACAATATATGATTATTACACAATTTACAATATTAATAATCAATTAAATAATTAGTAATGAATTATAAATTAATTGCTAATGAATTATGACCTAATTATCTTCCCGCCCCATACCCCTACAAACTTAGCAATAAGTATAACAAATCAATATTAAATAGTACACATAATGAATATCGATCACATACTTTCTTAAAAATTATTAATTAATTAATAATTACTTATTACTTCATTAACTTCCCACCCTATCTACCTACAAACCCAACAACACACTACAACACTATAAATTAGTACTATAAATCAAATTAACAATTCTAAATTATTTAAAATTACAATCTATATTTTAAAAAAATGATAACACATACAAACAATACTAACACATAAAATAATATATAGACTAAAACAAATTAAATTAATTAAAACATGATATTCTTTACAACTATATTATTGAAAATGATATTTACAACAACGATATTCTTAACAATGATATTACTTACCTGAAAAAATGATATTCTAGACAGCAATATTTCTGCAGCACAATGTTGTTATATTTTCGGATATTTCTGTCTCCTGATATTTTTAACACAATATTTTGTCCAAATATAGATTTTCTTTCTAGAACAGATGGGGTCAAACACATAGCACACCCAAATGCTATTAAATACTTCAAAATAAATCCAGATTGATTGCCTTTGCAAATGTCCTCTCCTCCATCTCGTCCAGAGACACTCGTCATCATCCACTTTCAAGTGACTCTCTGATCTTTCTTCTATTGTTCCTAGTTATTGTTTATATCTACAATAAGTATAGGTGGTTGAATCTGCAACACATAAACTTGAATATGCCTCTACTGATCCATACTCAACAGCCACTCTAATTACCTCATTCTGCTTCCATCTCATTTTGCCAGACACTACCTACCCAGAATCTGCATGCACTCCATGGCCCTAGAAGCAGTATTATGGTCCCTGATTCTACTATTTTTGTACCCCAGACTCTACGTCCCTATGACTTATTCAAGTCCAGTCCAGAATTTTTCCTCAATCATTGACCCACACTCTAGATACCCTTGCCACATACTGCATTGCCTATCTGGGCAGAGACTGAGAAGCTTATGTATCCTTTGACAGGCTGTATACTGTTCTGCCATTACAGTGGAGGGATGTCTTTTGCTGCCCAAGCTGCTGCCAAATTATAGATCTATGTTAGCAGGCAGGGTCATCTGTGCTTTCTGCAGAGTCACCACCATGGCGTCTTGATTAAAGGCACTGAAGCTTTCCCGTGCAAATGACATTTTCAATGCGCAAACACAGTAAACTTTTTATGTTTTTTTAAACGCAAACTCCCAAAGCAGGAGTTTGTTATTGAAAAAAAACAAAAAATAATAGCCCTAACACACTTGAAGTAGAGCATGGGGGCATGATTTTCCTCTTTGGGACTGCCAGGCTTGCCATGTCAGTCCCAAACAGTCTGACGTCCAATGACCGGCTGCCCACTGTCAGTTTGGCCATAAGTCAAAGGTTCCACCAGTATTGGGTCCGCCAAACAGTAAACAAGCTCGATCGTCCACTCTATTTCAGTTCTGACTATTCTCCACATTCTGCCTCACTTCCTCTTATCTCATCTCATGGTCTACCACTAGGGCCAGCGCTAGGCATGGGCAGTGTGGGCAGCTGCCCAGGGCCCTGCGCCTGGTAACATGCAAGAGGGGCTTTGCAGCAGTGCCTTTTAAGACACTCTGTTATGATGGTGGTGCTGTGCTGTGAGGCCCAAGGGAGGGGGCGCCCTACGCTGGTCCCTGTAGCCATCGCCGAAAGGGCTCCAGTAATCTAATTACTGCATTTGCATTAGAATGGCGATTTGGATGGGTATTTAAAGTGTACTTAGGTGTGAAGTGAGCTCTGCCCCTGCATGAACGAAAAAGCAGGGTATCCTGCAAGGCTCACAATAAAAGACCGAAACACATTGCGTCACTATGAACAGTGCTCGCCTTTGGGTTGCCAGCTATCCAAGAAAAAAATACCGGCCATTTGCTGTTTTTAAAGAATCTGCTAAGGACCAGATTTTATGCTAAATAAGACTTTTAATTAATACTATGTATTTATTTGTAACATGACTTTTCTGCCTTTCTTTACTTTAACTATTAGTCAGGTATTGCTAATGCATCTCTAGAACAAATTTAAAAGTACTTCCTATTTATACATGCTGTTTGAAGCATGTACAGGTAAGGGTTAAAAATACCCGCTTTAGGAAATTTGGCTTGTTTTTTATTCTAGCCAGGTCGTGAAAATACTGGTGGTGCTGGCAGAAAACTGGCCAGGTTGCAATCCTGTTCACCTAGGATAAAGCAAAAGGGGCAAAGAAGCACAAATAATGGAGGTTCAGTCCATATAAAGGGGGTACGACAAAAGAAAGGACTGAGATAAGAGGCGGGGGAGAGATGATAGAGTAAAAGTAGAGCAGAGAGGTGACAGATTAATGTAATGGGGGCAGAACTGCAACAAAGAGCAAGAGGCTTGAGGAAACAGAAAGAGGAAGAGGAGTAGTGCATGTGATGGGCTGAATCAGTGAGAGAAGGGAAGAGTTTGGGCAGGGACGGTGCTAAGAATAGGCAAAGTTGGCAGCTGCCAAGGACCCTGTGCTCAGGTTGAAAACATGGGGCCCTGCTTCTGTTTGAAATGCCACACTATCAAATCACAAATGCATTTTTCAAGGAAGGTGTCTTCACCTTCCTCGTCTAAGGGTGTGGTGCCATTCCTGGGCTTGCAGGGATGGGGAAAGGAAAACAGTGAGTGGGGAAGTGAGCAGCACTAAAGCAAACAATTGTGTTGCCTCACAACGTCAGGAGCAGGGGGGCACATTGCTTAAAAACCTGCCCAGAATTCTTGCCTGCCTTTTCTGTTTTGCATTGACAGGCAACAAAAGGGCCAACTGGATATTATCAGGTGAGGAGAGGTGGGTTGGGGGGAGAAGGAGCAGGAAGAAAAGACTGACATGGCATGGTTTAGCAATGCTCAGTCACCAGGGCTTCGAAGCACTGCATCAGGCTGCAAGGTCCAGGTATGGGTCCCACTTCCCTAAGCCTTGCTGCCATTATCCAGTGCTGTGTGGCCCAGGGCAGGGCCTCCCCACCTCTCCTTGGCCTCAGTGCTATGAAGCCCAGTGGATGAAACTCCCTTACCTGGGCTTTACAGCATATGGAGTATTTTAATGGAAGTGGGGAACCAGGTACAGGTCCTGTCGGTGGCTGTAAATCCTGTGATTCTTGACAAATCATTAAAATTCCCCATGCCTAAAAAACCCCTGACCTTTTATAATGGGATTGGTACTTTTGTAAAGCACTACAATGACCTTGGGCTTAGTTTCTGCAATATAAAAGTGCAACAAATAAAGGAACCACAACGCCATGTCACAGCCACCTCACATCCTGGCACTGTGCATCAATCATGAATTGTGAACCCCCTGCTGAGTGGATGGGTGGAAGGGTGGGTGGATGGAAGAGTGAAAGGGTTGATGGATGGATTGAGTGAAAGGGTGGATGGGTGGATGGATGGATGGATGGACAGACGAGTGAAATAACAGATGAATGGATAGATGGATGAGTAAAAGTGTAGATGTAAGGATGGGTGAGTGAAAGAATGGATGAATGAAGTGAAAAGGGTTAATGGATGGAGCGAAAGGGTGTATGGACGGATGAGCAAAAGGATAGGTATATGTGTGAAAGGATGGATGAGTGAAAGGATGGATGTAAGGGGGGATGAGTGAAAGGATGGATGAATGGAGTGAAAGGGTGGATGGATGGAGTGGAAGTGTGGATGAACGGATGAGCAAAAGGATAGGTAAATGACTGGATGGATGGATGAGTGAAAGGATGGGCGTAAGTGTGGATGAGTGAAAGAATGGATAGATGAGTGAAAGTGAGGATGGAGGGGTGAAAGGATGGATGAGTAAGTGAAAGGATGGATTAAGGGGTACATTTATTGGATGAGGGAAAGTATGGAGTGAGAGTGTGGCTGAATGGATGAGCGATAGGATGGATGGAGGGATGAATGAGTGAAATGATGGATGGATAGGATGGACAGACATACAGAATAGTGAAAGACTTTATGATGGCTGAAAGAATGAATGGGTGACAGAATGTAAAGGGGAAATGGTGGATATCAGAAGTTGGATTGGAGGATGAATCGATAGATGCTTAGATGGAAGAGACAAAATAGCTCTTCTGAGGAGGGTTGCAATGACTTGCTTGGCTTGCTTGATGCCATAAAAGCTTTGGTTCAAAGTGGGGGTATTTAAATTTTCTGGCTATCCTTTGCCTATGTGAGACATTTCTGTATTTGCCCTGTATTTACTTATGGCATATCTACAACATATGTATGACATTTTGAGTGCCACCCAACTGCTACTTGAATGTTACACTAGTACTTGTGAATTGTAGCATGTTTTGTTTTAAGTGTAAGGTTCTAAGGAGAGCCATATAGTGCCATGAGTTGTGCTTGAGGTGTATATTGTGCTTGTAGCAATAATCAAGGTGCCCAAAATAAACTGTGTAATAGTGTTTTCTCTATGCCTTCTTCAAGAGCGCTGCAGAGAAAAGCACCTTTGTGACCCCTGCCAGCCAGTGCTAGCCTCCCGGTACGGCAAACTCATTGCAGCTCTATGGATTGCCCCATAAACAAAGTCTGACTCCCTAATTTAAGTCCCACGTGTTGATACACTTATAATGCGCCCCCTATAGTTGGTCCTCCACAGCAGTCCTCCTCTTTTTTCATCACCACAGCAAGAGCTCTTTAGTAACATTCCCTCAGCAATGCCATGCAAGAACTTCTTAATTACTCCAAGGGTGTATAAGACCAATTCTCTGGTGACGAGTAAGGCATCCGCATCCAGTTTCTCATAAAGAAATTGAGCTGTTCCGCAGTAGTCTTGAGGCAAAACCTAATCGCTGATAATGTTTCTCTGTCCAGATGATCCAAAGGCCTAAACTCCTATCTAATAGCAGCCGCAGGAAAAACAGTAGTGGTATACTGGTGCAACAAATGCACAAGCTTGTGTGACCATAGTCACACCAAAGCTGTGTGCTTTATCCTCACAACTGGCTTCACTAATGGTTCCAAAATAAGTGTGTCAAACTTTTTTCCAGTCAGAGTACAAGGGATTTATATGAAAACTGTAACTCTCACTAGCACAGACTTCCACCAGAGGAGGTCTCAAGTTGCTTCTTTAAACCACATGTAAGTAGTTCTGCTGTTATTTTCTTGCATCCTGGAACATGAGTTTTCATTTTCCATCATAAATGCAGCAGTACAAGATCCAAATGAAAGGAATAAATCAAATGACATTTAAATTTGTGAACTGTAAAAACACATTTTAAACAACCTTTTCAGTACAAGGGTGATTTTAACTCTTCTTCGATGCAGCCTCACATGGAGGCATAGTACTTGTCTACAATACATGCTGTGCTTTGTATCTACAGCACTCTGCTGCCCTTTATCTTCTCACCTGTGATTTATAAAGATTTCAAATAAAATTAAAAAGGTACATGTATTTGAACTCAACTTTATTCCGCTATATCCGGTTGCCACATTTTTACCATAGTGATGCCATTCAAATAATATTCTGCAGTGCTCTGGACCTTTTATCATGCACCAATCTGGAAACAATCAGTTAACATTGAGTAAGGAAATCCAACTTTGTAAGACCAGTGCCTAGCTTTTCTGTTCAATGTGACTAATATAAACCATTTAATGCAGCTTTAAAATAGACTGACTTATTGTATTTGAGTATTTACCTTTTTATCCATGTTACTGATATGCACACATACGGTTCCTTGGCGATACCAAAGATGATTAGAATTCCTATGATGTCCCTTTCTGTGATGTCTTTTCTTGTGAGGTCACATGTAAATTAGAGGGGCCTCACATCTCACCTTTCGCCCGGGGCCCTAAAAATCCTAGGACCGGCCCTGTCTACCACCACTACTTCACAGGGCATTACATTCCCCTATATGTCCTGCCACGATTCTCTTACACTCTGTAAAATGTAAAAAATATCAATTTGCTTAGCTGTGGATTTAATTTAATAAACAAAAGCTGTACCTTTCTATTTCTTTTTCCGTCGTATAGAAAGATGCCTCTGTTTTAATGGGATTTTGTATTTTTTTGCTTATTGAAGAAATATGTTAGCATTGTAATGTAGTTATCATGAACTCGGTTTTTAGAGTGCAATATCCATTTCATTTTATTGTTGTGTACTTACTTTGTAAAATTGAATAACCTTTCAATTTACTATCAGCCGCTTACTTTCAGGAAAACAGTAAGATAAACAATTAAAATTTTAATTGCTAGTAAAGAGCATCTATGTTTTAAATTGGAGAGAAACATATTTTTATTTTATCGGCCAATATAACGTAGAGTACATGTATACTTAATCATACATTTGAACGTTTTATTTTTCAAGTTTTGTTGTTTAGGGCATTGAACATATTGAATGTTTTAACATGTAGAAATGGAGAGAGTTTGAAGCACAAATAGCTTCATAATATTCTCAATTGCCAGAGTCTTTTTGGCCTCATTTATACATGACGTTAAAGGGACAGTGGAAGCCATGTCGGCCATCCTGGAAGCTTTGTCACCAGTAGCGGCTCCTGGTGGGAGTGCTACTGGGCAGTGACGTGGGGCGAGGGGTAGTAAACACCGGAATACGGATGAATGCAGGTAAGTCACATTTGGCGGTGCAGCGCGCGCAACGAAATTCGTTTTATTGATTTAATTGTCTACATTCATCCATATTCCGGTGTTTACTACCCCCCGCCCTGCCCCTCCCCCGCGTCACCGCCCGGTAGCACTCCCACCAGGAGCCGCTACTGTTTGTCACCTGAAAATGATGGCGATTGGCCAGCCCAACAGATGGCGTGCATGTCACCATTATGTTCGCATGCCACAAAGTCGAGAAAGATCCCATGCCTGCTTATCAGTAAGAGATGTAACACGTTGTCAACATGCAGGGAGATTACTGCCAAAATATCAGTGACACTTTTGCTAAGGATACTTGCAATGTATCTCCATTTTAGAGATTTTTTCATCTCTGCTCATTACCTGTCATGGTCGTGTAAGTTGCTTTTGAGGAAAAAACTAGGCTTGTACGTAATTTTTATTATGCCAGTGCAGACCCACATAATTTACAAATTTCACATTACATGTCAAATTTTGCACACCGTAGATTGGTTTCAGCATAAAATCTCACTGAGAGATATTTTTAGCTTGGAGTCATCATCTGCAGTAACTTGATTAACATTTCAAAGCGAGGTATGACCTCACCTAAAAAGTCACATGCAATACCAGCCACCACTGTTTTTACATCTTTTGTAATTTCACACAATTTTCAAAAATATTTTGGAAAAACAATTACTCAGATTTTGTAAATGTCTACAAAAAGTCCACAGTAGTAGCTAATTTATAACCTGAAGCACCTTCAACCACTACTGTGAGGGAGGTGGTACCTTCCTCACACTGAGAGATTAAAAGTCCACTTCATCTCTAAATGAGGTCATAACTCTTGCAACCATTGGTTACAGACCATAGTCTGAATCAATGTTCATAAAAGTAATAGCAAGAGGAACAGATGTCACTGACTGCTGTTAAAAAAAAGAAATTCCCCTGGCAAATCCTCTCATTAAGAGGGCGACTGTGAATTTGGGCTAGATGTACTAACATTAGGAATACTGATTTCCTAATTTTAATTCTCTCTGAATCGCAATTAGGAAATTGGTATTCCTAATGTATGAAACGCTTTTGAGTGATTCCTAGTGGGTTGCAAATAGACCTATCACATGCATATTAATGAGGTAGGTCGCAATTTGTGACCCATTAAGAATTGCATCCATCGCATTGATGGTGGCCTGGTGAGGTCTGTAGACCACAATGGGCCATACGTACAAAGAATAGGAATAGCAATTTCCAAATAGCGAATTTATATGAATCGCTATTTGGAAATCGCGGTTCGATATGTATGAAACATTTTGTTTCATGCTTGCGATTCCTAGTGGGTCGCCTATGGACCTACCTCATGAATATTAATGAGGAAGGTCACACTTTAGGACCCACTAGGAATCGCAGCCATCACAGGGATGGTAGCCTGTTGAGGTCAGCAGACCACCATGTCTCTGATTGCGTTTCACTAAAGGTTTTTTTTCCCTTGAAATTCAACCCGTTTTCTTGAAAGGAAAACTCGAATATGTTTAAACAATAGAAAATGAAACGTTTTGTTTTCAATTTTTAAGAGCAGGCAGTGGTCTGTGGGATCACTGCCTGCCCTTAAAAAATGTTTTCTCAACATTCACAATTTGCAAGTGCATTACCACCAAATTTGAGTTGGTGGTAAAGTGCGAATGTTTTGCAACCGCATTTTGGTCACAAAACATTTGTACATGCCAATGCAATTCAATATTTGGAAAACAGCCACAAGTTACCTTATCGCAATTTGGGCTTTGTACATTCCAAAAAGCATTTTTCGGCGATTGCTTTTTGATAAAGTAACCTTTTTTTTTTTATGTATCCTATTTTCCTTAAAGGAAAACGGGATGCATTTAAAAAGAAAAAGTGAAACTTTCCAGTTTCATTTTTGAAGACTAGACAGTGGTCCCTTGGACTGCCTGCTCTTAACAAATATTTTTATTTACATTCTCAAAGGGGAAGGGGGCCTTTAAGACCCCTTCCCCTTTGTGAATGGGCTACCTACCACCAGTTTTAAACTGGTGGTAAAGTATTACGGTTTTGCAACCAGAATTCGGTCTCAAAACAGTATTACATACCAAATCGATTTGGTATTTGGTAGGGACGCCCTAAACACTCCCCTTCCAAATACCGAATCACATATGCAAAATGCGATTTGATAACAAGTTACTAAATCACATTTTGTACATTTAAAAAATCATTTTGCTTTGTACATCTGGCCCTATGTCTGTTGCAACACACATGCTTTGCTCAGCTCCGTGAGAGCTTCCTTTCATTGCACCCCGTTCTCTTACTTGCTTTGAACTTTGAAGCCAACTGCAACCAAAAAACTTTATATTCAGGATTTCTTTTAATTTAAAATTGAATTATTATACTGCTGTGGGTAGGCCTCACAGGCATGATACCAACGTATGCAGTGTTGTGAGGGTTCTAGCATAATTAGATATCAACATAGGAATAGAGAGAGAGAAACACATGGACAAGCCTGTTATTTTAATAAAAACATAAAAATCTGGGAGGGCCCTAAAGAAATATCTTTTCACAGTAGGGTGTACTTTCAGAATTGAGAAAGGTATCTGACGGTTTGGTAGCATTGGTTGCGGAGCAAAATTAGAATATACGCTGTCTTTTGTTGGCACACATCAGAACAGTTTGATCTTTCAATCACTACAGAAAACTGTGTAGTCAGGGAAGTTGATGGTGGATGGATAAGAATCGAGTGGGTGTTGCAGGGATGCTGAAGGAGGGGAAGGCATGTGGGTGTCTACAATTGGGTGTGGTGAGCTGAGAAAGGCAGGTATGGGAAAGATTGATTTTCAATGAATGAAATACATGAATGAAACACTTATTAAGTACAAACAGACACCACAGAAGCATCTTGCCCTAGGAGAATGAGAGAAGAAAAGGAACAAAATAATACCAGTGTCTTACAGAAGATTCAGAATGGATCTCAACAGATAGGTCACAATTGTCTTTGTATTTATTTCCAAAAGACTCTGCAATCTACAATTTCTCGGAGGGCACTCAGTTGTTGGTTCCATTCCTTAGAGGACTGAACTAAAAAAGACTGTCCTCCTAGTCAGCATTTTTTTAAATGGAGTATAATTGCATTGGCCTCAAGGGCAGATCACATAACAAACCCATGCGCAAGACAGAAAGCTTTAAAAAGTACTCTTTGCCTAACTGAAAGCCAGTGCCATTTATGCATGGCTTCAGTGATGGGCTTGATTTTACACACTCAAAGAACAAGCCTTATGTCTGCATTCTGGATCAGTTGAAGCCTGAACAAAACTTCCAGGTAAGCACTGACAGCAGGTATTAACACAGTCGGTCCAGGAAAGGATGTGTGAAGCAACAACCACAGCCTGAAACTCAGACGAGATGACGCCAATTGGTGTCTCCAATGGCAAGTCTTTGTCAATTGTAAAGCCTAAGTGTTTCATCACATTGACCGGGCTAGGTGGAGACCCCAAGTTTCCTTCCAGAAAGAGTCATGGCGACAAATTAAATTTTCAGTTATGTCCTTGTTAAATTTTAACAAGTTTTTACTCATCCAGCTTTGTCTTGCACAAAGTCTGGACTCATGAAGTTGCAAATCTGTTCAGTAGGATGGTTGAAGCTGATTATCAGCACATTGCGAGAAGATGTATATGTGTAAAGACAAGGTTGCTAAAATACTGGTCATAAAGGAGAAGAATTTGATGTATTTAGAAAATGGTTAGTAGAAAATAATAGGAGGTGCTGCATCTACTATGTCTCTGGATGCTTTCAGCTGTATTATTATTCTATGAACATTGTTTTTGGCTACAAAAATGAATAGTAGAGAATAGTAGAGACAAAAAAGGTGAGGATGCTTTTAGTCATTTTTGTGGAAGGGGCACATGATGGGCAAGAGTCGCACATATTTAGTGAACAACCTAAAAAAGATTGTTTTAGAAGTTTTTTTAACAATCAATATTGACAGTTGAAGCTCCTCTATATTACAAAACAGAGTATATAAATCAAAAATGTCTCTCCATAGGAAAAGGTCAGTTAGATCTACAGTCAATGATGAAGATTTTTTTAGACAATCACAATTGTAAAGCAGCATTTTGAGAACTGTCCCACCACTTACCCCAGATGTTACTATGTTTATTGGGGGATACTTGGGCTCTGTAGACCATCTCTTCTGTTGTAGTACAAAAGTGCATCCATCTCAACCATTCCCTCTCATAGGGGCTTTTTATAAATGCCAATACTTTACAATGTCTCTGTTGGCTAATGCTATCCCCAATTCCATTAGGATTCTGTCATGGCGTATGCCACCTCATTCATCCAAGATCCCCACCACCTCACCCAGAGCATGTGCGATACCTTTCCAGTAGCAAGCAACAATCAGATAGTCCTTTATGACATGAAAGTAATTGGGGATCAATGATCTCGTAGTTTGAGAATTTGGTAGTTTATACACCTTCCATACACATTCTGGATTGAAATAAGATCAATGAAAGTACTTGAACCATACCATACTAAGAAATTGCCAGTGTTCTAGTGGCCATTTTTGCTTCAACCTATTCATCGTCATCTATTGGTCCTACATCTTCTTCCCACTTTCTTTTTAAAGTCAGTTGCAGATCAGGGGAATTAACTAATAAAGATAAGAGGTATATCTGCAAAATTCTTTTTTTCTCACAACTTCTCAATTACAAGCTTATCATCCAAAACTTTGCATTCTGAAATGTTGCTGAAATTACTACAATAATGTTCTAGGGCATGTCTCACCTACAGCTATATATTAACAGCTGTGATTTATGCAGCTGGAATTTGTCAGCCAACAAATAAACACTACCCTGGATTTTGAAGTTAATGCATGTGGAAGAGATTTATTATTTGCTAAAGTCAATTGATCATATCTCCCTGGGATATCTAGCTCTAATCTCTGTGTTGAGTCAAGTTAATCTCCATGAAACAAATCATTAAACGGGATGAGCTGTGTAGCCCAATGATATAATTGCATGTCAGCCCAGCATAGGCCAGCGTCATACTAAAGACTGCCTGCATTTGGCAAATGACTCCAGACTGATTTTATTGTCCCATAAAAATGCTGTTATTAGAGACTGGAGATCTGCAAAGAAAGAGAGTGCCAATATAAAGTGGAAATTATGAAGTATGTATAAGAAGTGAGGAAGAGAAATCATTTTAAACAACGGGCCTGTTCCGATCATTGATGTCAGCAGGGAGGCCCATCTCTTTATCTCCAGCCTTAATTGGTGAACTAAGGGTACAATGTTTAACTCCCAACTATAGTGCTGGGTTAGCGTAATTCCAATGCTAAGTATTGGAAATGATCTCTCGCTTCTCTCATACCAGCTGCTTAGAGGCACCTAGGGCAATCCCCTGACACATGTGCATAAGTAGTCTTTTCTATATTTACCTTCATGCCAAATGCATCACATTATGATTTTAGGATCTCCATAATACATGGGAAGGAAATGTCTGATTGTTGTGTAAAAAGGAGCATGTAATTCGTGTGTAAGGATTCCCTGTCCTCATGTTCATTGGACCACCGGAATTCCTGGATCTTTAGCACCTATTTGTAACTACTCGGCTAAGGGATTGATCGCCAAGGCAAACAAGAAGGGTGATAATAAACACCCCTGCCTCATGTCTCTGTTAATTGTAAATTCCTGAAAGCACTCTACTTACCTTGACATGGGGCTGTGTCAACGCATACAAGATCTTCAAGCAACGTAAGAATCTGGGGCCAAAATTCATGCAAACCTGGAAATAGAACATGAACGGCCAGTAGACAGAGTCAAAAATCTTCTCTACGTCTAATAATAGAAGTCCACCATCTCCATGCAGGTTCTCCCTATGTTCTAATATTACTTTAAGGCGCCTTCAACAGTGCCTAATAGTCCTCTTAGGTAGTAATCCATTTTGGTTCTCTCTCACTAAGAAGTGATTACTTTAGACATCCTAGTTGCCGAACCTTGGCCCTAATTTTGTTTCAATATGAATAAGAGAAATGGAGAAATATGCACCGCAGTCCTCTGGAAGTTTATTCGGTCTCAATATGACGGATATGGTGGAACCCTGAAAGTCATGTAAAAGTATTTTTTTGTATTGTGCTTCATCAAATCGATCACTCAAATGCAGGATCAGGAGTGAAGAACACCACTTGAGAAAATCAAAGGTGATTTCACTTGGGATGGGTGACTTCTCTGTTGGCATAGAGGTAGCGGCCTGCTGAATTTTCTTCATATTATATGAGATCATGTAGTATTTTTTGCTCCAATGTGGACAAAGCATGTATTGGAAGATCTTTCCAGATGGGCTTTTCTGTTTATAACTTAGAAGTGGTGTATTGGGTGGACAGATTTTTTTATAGTAGGCTGCAAAAGTATTCACCATGGCTTCTGCTGAGAAGGCCAGTAGGCCAGATTGAGTATTAACACTCATGATTATACACATCTTATTAGCAAGCCAGTACAACAACTTTCCGGATATGTCTCCCATTTCATACATGCTACCTTGGGGAACCAGGCGAGCTACTCAGGCTTTTAGCTGGGCACTCTGTAGCTCTAGCTTTCATAGAACATCCGGGTCATCTCCACCTATGAATCCCCTCTCTAGTCAAAGAATGTTGATCTTAAGGTCCACAATCTCTTTTAGTTTAGTTCTCTTTACTTTACCCCAAATATATGTCATGGCTCTTCCTCTCATAACCATTATAAAGGCATCCCACTGGGCCACCCTTGATGAAAAAGAGTCCTGATTAATTTCAAAGTATTCAAATATCCTGTCACAGAGGAGGTCTGCAAACATATCTCCTGTCAGCCACCAAGCAATGATTCGCCAAATTCCGTTTTCACCCTGTTTAATATCACACAGAGTCAACTCCAGTGTGGAGTTTTGAGTCGAAATTTTATGACAGATGTCTGATTCTGGGAGAAATAAGTAATCTAGCCTTGAATGTGAGGTATGGAAAGAGAAATAGCACTTGCAGGGTTTATCTGATGGATGCATCTTACGCCAAGCGCTCCGTCCATCATCCCCTTTGGTATCGCTTTGTTCGCCCTAAGTTGGCAGGGTATGCCCAGACGTGGGTCCCTTGCTCACTTTGCCACTGGATTCAAGCTAGCCTGGCTGATGACGGCTGAATAGCCAGAAACCGGTCCCAGGATGCTTGTTTCCGGTCCAGGGAAGACATGGCTTGGCAGTTTGGGCTGGACTGTTCCCATGAGGCACAGGGTCAGACTGATTTGCATATGGCCATGTCTGAACTGGGGTGGTGGAGTGAGCTAAAGAATGATGATGGATTAAACCCAGATCAGTTGACTGCGGGTGAGTGTTTGATTTGCTCAAGCGCTCCGTCCATCATCCCCTTTGGTATCGCTTTGTTCGCCCTAAGTTGGCAGGGTATGCCCAGACGTGGGTCCCTTGCTCACTTTGCCACTGGATTCAAGCTAGCCTGGCTGATGACGGCTGAATAGCCAGAAACCGGTCCCAGGATGCTTGTTTCCGGTCCAGTGAAGACATGGCTTCGCAGTTTGGGCTGGACTGTTCCCATGAGGCACAGGGTCAGACTGATTTGCATATGGCCATGTCTGAACTGGGGTGGTGGAGTGAGCTAAAGAATGATGATGGATTAAACCCAGATCAGTTGACTGGGGGTGAGTGTTTGATTTGCTTAAAAGCGCTCCGTCCATCATCCCCTTTGGTATCGCTTTGTTCGCCCTAAGTTGGCAGGGTATGCCCAGACGTGGGTCCCTTTCTCCCTTTGCCACTGGATTCAAGCTAGCCTGGCTGATGACGGCTGAATAGCCAGAAACCGGACCCAGGATGCTGGTTTCCGGTCCAGGGAAGACATGGCTTGGCAGTTTGGGCTGGACTGTTCCCATGAGGCACAGGGTCAGACTGATTTCCATATGGCCATGTCTGAACTGGGGTGGTGGAGTGAGCTAAAGAATGATGATGGATTAAACCCAGATCAGTTGACTGGGGGTGAGTGTTTGATTTGCTCAAGCGCTCCGTCCATCATCCCCTTTGGTATCGCTTTGTTTGCCCTAAGTTGGCAGGGTATGCCCAGACGTGGGTCCCTTGCTCACTTTGCCACTGGATTCAAGCTAGCCTGGCTGATGACGGCTGAATAGCCAGAAACTGGTCCCAGGATGCTTGTTTCCGGTCCAGGGAAGACATGGCTTGGCAGTTTGGGCTGGACTGTTCCCATGAGGCACAGGGTCAGACTGATTTGCATATGGCCATGTCTGAACTGGGGTGGTGGAGTGAGCTAAAGAATGATGATGGATTAAACCCAGATCAGTTGACTGGGGGTGAGTGTTTGATTTGCTCAAGCGCTCCGTCCATCATCCCCTTTGGTATCGCTTTGTTCGCCCTAAGTTGGCAGGGTATGCCCAGACGTGGGTCCCTTGCTCACTTTGCCACTGGATTCAAGCTAGCCTGGCTGATGATGGCTGAATAGCCAGAAACCGGTCCCAGGATGCTTGTTTCCGGTCCAGGGAAGACATGGCTTGGCAGTTTGGGCTGGACTGTTCCCATGAGGCACAGGGTCAGACTGATTTGCATATGGCCATGTCTGAACTGGGGTGGTGGAGTGAGCTAAAGAATGATGATGGATTAAACCCAGATCAGTTGACTGCGGGTGAGTGTTTGATTTGCTCAAGCGCTCCGTCCATCATCCCCTTTGGTATCGCTTTGTTCGCCCTAAGTTGGCAGGGTATGCCCAGACGTGGGTCCCTTGCTCACTTTGCCACTGGATTCAAGCTAGCCTGGCTGATGACGGCTGAATAGCCAGAAACCGGTCCCAGGATGCTTGTTTCCGGTCCAGTGAAGACATGGCTTCGCAGTTTGGGCTGGACTGTTCCCATGAGGCACAGGGTCAGACTGATTTGCATATGGCCATGTCTGAACTGGGGTGGTGGAGTGAGCTAAAGAATGATGATGGATTAAACCCAGATCAGTTGACTGGGGGTGAGTGTTTGATTTGCTCAAGCGCTCCGTCCATCATCCCCTTTGGTATCGCTTTGTTCGCCCTAAGTTGGCAGGGTATGCCCAGACGTGGGTCCCTTTCTCCCTTTGCCACTGGATTCAAGCTAGCCTGGCTGATGACGGCTGAATAGCCAGAAACCGGACCCAGGATGCTGGTTTCCGGTCCAGGGAAGACATGGCTTGGCAGTTTGGGCTGGACTGTTCCCATGAGGCACAGGGTCAGACTGATTTGCATATGGCCATGTCTGAACTGGGGTGGTGGAGTGAGCTAAAGAATGATGATGGATTAAACCCAGATCAGTTGACTGGGGGTGAGTGTTTGATTTGCTCAAGCGCTCCGTCCATCATCCCCTTTGGTATCGCTTTGTTTGCCCTAAGTTGGCAGGGTATGCCCAGACGTGGGTCCCTTGCTCACTTTGCCACTGGATTCAAGCTAGCCTGGCTGATGACGGCTGAATAGCCAGAAACTGGTCCCAGGATGCTTGTTTCCGGTCCAGGGAAGACATGGCTTGGCAGTTTGGGCTGGACTGTTCCCATGAGGCACAGGGTCAGACTGATTTGCATATGGCCATGTCTGAACTGGGGTGGTGGAGTGAGCTAAAGAATGATGATGGATTAAACCCAGATCAGTTGGCTGGGGGTGAGTGTTTGATTTGCTCAAGCGCTACGTCCATCATCCCCTTTGGTATCGCTTTGTTCGCCCTAAGTTGGCAGGGTATGCCCAGACGTGGGTCCCTTGCTCACTTTGCCACTGGATTCAAGCTAGCCTGGCTGATGACGGCTGAATAGCCAGAAACCGGTCCCAGGATGCTTGTTTCCGGTCCAGGGAAGACATGGCTTGGCAGTTTGGGCTGGACTGTTCCCATGAGGCACAGGGTCAGACTGATTTGCATATGGCCATGTCTGAACTGGGGTGGTGGAGTGAGCTAAAGAATGATGATGGATTAAACCCAGATCAGTTGACTGGGGGTGAGTGTTTGATTTGCTCAAGCGCTCCGTCCATCATCCCCTTTGGTATCGCTTTGTTCGCCCTAAGTTGGCAGGGAATGCCCAGACGTGGGTCCCTTGCTCACTTTGCCACTGGATTCAAGCTAGCCTGGCTGATGACGGCTGAATAGCCAGAAACCGGTCCCAGGATGCTTTTTCCGGTCCAGGGAAGACATGGCTTGGCAGTTTGGGCTGGACTGTTCCCATGAGGCACAGGGTCAGACTGATTTGCATATGGCCACGTCTGAACTGGGGTGGTGGAGTGAGCTAAAGAATGATGATGGATTAAACCCAGATCAGTTGACTGGGGGTGAGTGTTTGATTTGCTCAAGCGCTCCGTCCATCATCCCCTTAGGTATCGCTTTGTTCGCCCTAAGTTGGCAGGGTATGCCCAGACGTGGGTCCCTTGCTCACTTTGCCACTGGATTCAAGCTAGCCTGGCTGATGACGGCTGAATAGCCAGAAACCGGTCCCAGGATGCTTGTTTCCGGTCCAGGGAAGACATGGCTTGGCAGTTTGGGCTGGACTGTTCCCATGAGGCACAGGGTCAGACTGATTTGCATATGGCCATGTCTGAACTGGGGTGGTGGAGTGAGCTAAAGAATGATGATGGATTAAACCCAGATCAGTTGACTGGGGGTGAGTGTTTGATTTGCTCAAGCGCTCCGTCCATCATCCCCTTTGGTATCGCTTTGTTCGCCCTAAGTTGGCAGGGTATGCCCAGACGTGGGTCCCTTGCTCCCTTTGCCACTGGATTCAAGCTAGCCTGGCTGATGATGGCTGAATAGCCAGAAACCGGACCCAGGATGCTTGTTTCCGGTCCAGGGAAGACATGGCTTGGCAGTTTGGGCTGGACTGTTCCCATGAGGCACAGGGTCAGACTGATTTGCATATGGCCATGTCTGAACTGGGGTGGTGGAGTGAGCTAAAGAATGATGATGGATTAAACCCAGATCAGTTGACTGGGGGTGAGTGTTTGATTTGCTCAAGCGCTCCGTCCATCATCCCCTTTGGTATTGCTTTGTTCGCCCTAAGTTGGCAGGGTATGCCCAGACGTGGGACCCTTGCTCACTTTGCCACTGGATTCAAGCTAGCCTGGCTGATGACGGCTGAATAGCCAGAAACCGGTCCCAGGATGCTTGTTTCCGGTCCAGGGAAGACATGGCTTGGCAGTTTGGGCTGGACTGTTCCCATGAGGCACAGGGTCAGACTGATTTGCATATGGCCATGTCTGAACTGGGGTGGTGGAGTGAGCTAAAGAATGATGATGGATTAAACCCAGATCAGTTGACTGGGGGTGAGTGTTTGATTTGCTCAAGCGCTCCGTCCATCATCCCCTTTGGTATCGCTTTGTTCGCACTAAGTTGGCAGGGTATGCCCAGACGTGGGTCCCTTGCTCACTTTGCCACTGGATTCAAGCTAGCCTGGCTGATGACGGCTGAATAGCCAGAAACCAGTCCCAGGATGCTTGTTTCCGGTCCAGGGAAGACATGGCTTGGCAGTTTGGGCTGGACTGTTCCCATGAGGCACAGGGTCAGACTGATTTGCATATGGCCATGTCTGAACTGGGGTGGTGGAGTGAGCTAAAGAATGATGATGGATTAAACCCAGATCAGTTGACTGGGGGTGAGTGTTTGATTTGCTCAAGCGCTCCGTCCATCATCCCCTTTGGTATCGCTTTGTTCGCCCTAAGTTGGCAGGGTATGCCCAGACGTGGGTCTCTTGCTCACTTTGCCACTGGATTCAAGCTAGCCTGGCTGATGACGGCTGAATAGCCAGAAACCGGTCCCAGGATGCTTGTTTCCGGTCCAGGGAAGACATGGCTTGGCAGTTTGGGCTGAACTGTTCCCATGAGGCACAGGGTCAGACTGATTTGCATATGGCCATGTCTGAACTGGGGTGGTGGAGTGAGCTAAAGAATGATGATGGATTAAACCCAGATCAGTTGACTGGGGGTGAGTGTTTGATTTGCTCAAGCGCTCCGTCCATCATCCCCTTTGGTATCGCTTTGTTCGCCCTAAGTTGGCAGGGTATGCCCAGACGTGGGTCCCTTGCTCACTTTGCCACTGGATTCAAGCTAGCCTGGCTGATGACGGCTGAATAGACAGAAACCGGTCCCAGGATGCTTGTTTCCGGTCCAGGGAAGACATGGCTTGGCAGTTTGGGCTGGACTGTTCCCATGAGGCACAGGGTCAGACTGATTTGCATATGGCCATGTCTGAACTGGGGTGGTGGAGTGAGCTAAAGAATGATGATGGATTAAACCCAGATCAGTTGACTGGGGGTGAGTGTTTGATTTGCTCAAGCGCTCCGTCCATCATCCCCTTTGGTATCGCTTTGTTCACCCTAAGTTGGCAGGGTATGCCCAGACGTGGGTCCCTTGCTCACTTTGCC
Source organism: Calotriton arnoldi (assembly GCA_963921515.1). Taxonomy (NCBI): domain Eukaryota; kingdom Metazoa; phylum Chordata; class Amphibia; order Caudata; family Salamandridae; genus Calotriton; species Calotriton arnoldi. Next base: position 1,992,546 of record CAWUFW010001490.1, read on the forward strand.
ACTGGATTCAAGCTAGCCTGGCTGATGACGGCTGAATAGCCAGAAACCGGTCCCAGGATGCTTGTTTCCGGTCCAGGGAAGACATGGCTTGGCAGTTTGGGCTGGACTGTTCCCATGAGGCACAGCTTCAGACTGATTTGCATATGGCCATGTCTGAACTGGGGTGGTGGAGTGAGCTAAAGAATGATGATGGATTAAACCCAGATCAGTTGACTGGGGGTGAGTGTTTGATTTGCTCAAGCGCTCCGTCCATCATCCCCTTTGGTATCGCTTTGTTCGCCCTAAGTTGGCAGGGTATGCCCAGACGTGGGTCCCTTGCTCACTTTGCCACTGGATTCAAGCTAGCCTGGCTGATGACGGCTGAATAGCCAGAAACCGGTCCCAGGATGCTTGTTTCCGGTCCAGGGAAGACATGGCTTGGCAGTTTGGGCTGGACTGTTCCCATGAGGCACAGGGTCAGACTGATTTGCATATGGCCATGTCTGAACTGGGGTGGTGGAGTGAGCTAAAGAATGATGATGGATTAAACCCAGATCAGTTGACTGGGGGTGAGTTTTTGATTTGCTCAAGCGCTCCGTCCATCATCCCCTTTGGTATCGCTTTGTTCGCCCTAAGTTGGCAGGGTATGCCCAGACGTGGGTCCCTTGCTCACTTTGCCACTGGATTCAAGCTAGCCTGGCTGATGACGGCTGAATAGCCAGAAACCGGTCCCAGGATGCTTGTTTCCGGTCCAGGGAAGACATGGCTTGGCAGTTTGGGCTGGACTGTTCCCATGAGGCACAGGGTCAGACTGATTTGCATATGGCCATGTCTGAACTGGGGTGGTGGAGTGAGCTAAAGAATGATGATGGATTAAACCCAGATCAGTTGACTGGGGGTGAGTGTTTGATTTGCTCAAGCGCTCCGTCCATCATCCCCTTTGGTATCGCTTTGTTCGCCCTAAGTTGGCAGGGTATGCCCAGACGTGGGTCCCTTGCTCACTTTGCCACTGGATTCAAGCTAGCCTGGCTGATGACGGCTGAATAGCCAGAAACCGGTCCCAGGATGCTTGTTTCCGGTCCAGGGAAGACATGGCTTGGCAGTTTGGGCTGGACTGTTCCCATGAGGCACAGGGTCAGACTGATTTGCATATGGCCATGTCTGAACTGGGGTGGTGGAGTGAGCTAAAGAATGATGATGGATTAAACCCAGATCAGTTGACTGGGGGTGAGTGTTTGATTTGCTCAAGTGCTCCGTCCATCAACCCCTTTGGTATCGCTTTGTTCGCCCTAAGTTGGCAGGGTATGCCCAGATGTGGGTCCCTTGCTCACTTTGCCACTGGATTCAAGCTAGCCTGGCTGATGACGGCTGAATAGCCAGAAACCGGTCCCAGGATGCTTGTTTCCGGTCAGGGAAGACATGGCTTGGCAGTTTGGGCTGGACTGTTCCCATGAGGCACAGGGTCAGACTGATTTGCATATGGCCATGTCTGAACTGGGGTGGTGGAGTGAGCTAAAGAATGATGATGGATTAAACCCAGATCAGTTGACTGGGGGTGAGTGTTTGATTTGCTCAAGCGCTCCGTCCATCATCCCCTTTGGTATCGCTTTGTTCGCCCTAAGTTGGCAGGGTATGCCCAGACGTGGGTCCCTTGCTCACTTTGCCACTGGATTCAAGCTAGCCTGGCTGATGACGGCTGAATAGCCAGAAACCGGTCCCAGGATGCTTGTTTCCGGTCCAGGGAAGACATGGCTTGGCAGTTTGGGCTGGACTGTTTACAAGAGGCACAGGGTCAGACTGATTTGCATATGGCCATGTCTGAACTGGGGTGGTGGAGTGAGCTAAAGAATGATGATGGATTAAACCCAGATCAGTTGACTGGGGGTGAGTGTTTGATTTGCTCAAGCGCTCCGTCCATCATCCCCTTTGGTATCGCTTTGTTCGCCCTAAGTTGGCAGGGTATGCCCAGACGTGGGTCCCTTGCTCACTTTGCCACTGGATTCAAGCTAGCCTGGCTGATGACGGCTGAATAGCCAGAAACCGGACCCAGGATGCTTGTTTCCGGTCCAGGGAAGACATGGCTTGGCAGTTTGGGCTGGACTGTTCCCATGAGGCACAGGGTCAGACTGATTTGCATATGGCCATGTCTGAACTGGGGTGGTGGAGTGAGCTAAAGAATGATGATGGATTAAACCCAGATCAGTTGACTGGGGGTGAGTTTTTGATTTGCTCAAGCGCTCCGTCCATCATCCCCTTTGGTATCGCTTTGTTCGCCCTAAGTTGGCAGGGTATGCCCAGACGTGGGTCCCTTGCTCACTTTGCCACTGGATTCAAGCTAGCCTGGCTGATGACGGCTGAATAGCCAGAAACCGGTCCCAGGATGCTTGTTTCCGGTCCAGGGAAGACATGGCTTGGCAGTTTGGGCTGGACTGTTCCCATGAGGCACAGGGTCAGACTGATTTGCATATGGCCATGTCTGAACTGGGGTGGTGGAGTGAGCTAAAGAATGATGATGGATTAAACCCAGATCAGTTGACTGGGGGTGAGTGTTTGATTTGCTCAAGCGCTCCGTCCATCATCCCCTTTGGTATCGCTTTGTTCGCCCTAAGTTGGCAGGGTATGCCCAGACGTGGGTCCCTTGCTCACTTTGCCACTGGATTCAAGCTAGCCTGGCTGATGACGGCTGAATAGCCAGAAACCGGTCCCAGGATGCTTGTTTCCGGTCCAGGGAAGACATGGCTTGGCAGTTTGGGCTGGACTGTTCCCATGAGGCACAGGGTCAGACTGATTTGCATATGGCCATGTCTGAACTGGGGTGGTGGAGTGAGCTAAAGAATGATGATGGATTAAACCCAGATCAGTTGACTGGGGGTGAGTGTTTGATTTGCTCAAGTGCTCCGTCCATCAACCCCTTTGGTATTGCTTTGTTCGCCCTAAGTTGGCAGGGTATGCCCAGACGTGGGTCCCTTGCTCACTTTGCCACTGGATTCAAGCTAGCCTGGCTGATGACGGCTGAATAGCCAGAAACCGGTCCAAGGATGCTTGTTTCCGGTCAGGGAAGACATGGCTTGGCAGTTTGGGCTGGACTGTTCCCATGAGGCACAGGGTCAGACTGATTTGCATATGGCCATGTCTGAACTGGGGTGGTGGAGTGAGCTAAAGAATGATGATGGATTAAACCCAGATCAGTTGACTGGGGGTGAGTGTTTGATTTGCTCAAGCGCTCCGTCCATCATCCCCTTTGAGTATCGCTTTGTTCGCCCTAAGTTGGCAGGGTATGCCCAGACGTGGGTCCCTTGCTCACTTTGCCACTGGATTCAAGCTAGCCTGGCTGATGACGGCTGAATAGCCAGAAACCGGTCCCAGGATGCTTGTTTCCGGTCCAGGGAAGACATGGCTTGGCAGTTTGGGCTGGACTGTTCCCATGAGGCACAGGGTCAGACTGATTTGCATATGGCCATGTCTGAACTGGGGTGGTGGAGTGAGCTAAAGAATGATGATGGATTAAACCCAGATCAGTTGACTGGGGGTGAGTGTTTGATTTGCTCAAGCGCTCCGTCCATCATCCCCTTTGGTATCGCTTTGTTCGCCCTAAGTTGGCAGGGTATGCCCAGACGTGGGTCCCTTGCTCACTTTGCCACTGGATTCAAGCTAGCCTGGCTGATGACGGCTGAATAGCCAGAAACCGGTCCCAGGATGCTTGTTTCCGGTCCAGGGAAGACATGGCTTGGCAGTTTGGGCTGAACTGTTCCCATGAGGCACAGGGTCAGACTGATTAGCATATGGCCATGTCTGAACTGGGGTGGTGGAGTGGCTAAAGAATGATGATGGATTAAACCCAGATCAGTTGACTGGGGGGTGAGTGTTTGATTTGCTCAAGCGCTCCGTCCATCATCCCCTTTGGTATCGCTTTGTTCGCCCTAAGTTGGCAGGGTATGCCCAGACGTGGGTCCCTTGCTCACTTTGCCACTGGATTCAAGCTAGCCTGGCTGAAAACTGCTGAATAGCCAGAAACCGGTCCCAGGATGCTTGTTTCCGGTCCAGGGAAGACATGGCTTGGCAGTTTGGGCTGGACTGTTCCCATGAGGCACAGGGTCAGACTGATTTGCATATGGCCATGTCTGAACTGGGGTGGTGGAGTGAGCTAAAGAATGATGATGGATTAAACCCAGATCAGTTGACTGGGGGTGAGTGTTTGATTTGCTCAAGCGCTCCGTCCATCATCCCCTTTGGTATCGCTTTGTGCGCCCTAAGTTGGCAGGGTATGCCCAGACGTGGGTCCCTTGCTCACTTTGCCACTGGATTCAAGCTAGCCTGGCTGATGATGGCTGAATAGCCAGAAACCGGTCCCAGGATGCTTGTTTCCGGTCCAGGGAAGACATGGCTTGGCAGTTTGGGCTGGACTGTTCCCATGAGGCACAGGGTCAGACTGATTTGCATATGGCCATGTCTGAACTGGGGTGGTGGAGTGAGCTAAAGAATGATGATGGATTAAACCCAGATCAGTTGACTGGGGGTGAGTGTTTGATTTGCTCAAGCGCTCTGTCCATCATCCCCTTTGGTATCGCTTTGTTCGCCCTAAGTTGGCAGGGTATGCCCAGACGTGGGTCCCTTGCTCACTTTGCCACTGGATTCAAGCTAGCCTGGCTGATGACGGCTGAATAGCCAGAAACCGGTCCCAGGATGCTTGTTTCCGGTCCAGGGAAGACATGGCTTGGCAGTTTGAGCTGGACTGTTCCCATGAGGCACAGGGTCAGACTGATTTGCATATGGCCATGTCTGAACTGGGGTGGTGGAGTGAGCTAAAGAATGATGATGGATTAAACCCAGATCAGTTGACTGGGGGTGAGTGTTTGATTTGCTCAAGCGCTCCGTCCATCATCCCCTTTGGTATCGCTTTGTTCGCCCTAAGTTGGCAGGGTATGCCCAGACGTGGGTCCCTTGCTCACTTTGCCACTGGATTCAAGCTAGCCTGGCTGATGACGGCTGAATAGCCAGAAACCGGTCCCAGGATGCTTGTTTCCGGTCCAGGGAAGACATGGCTTGGCAGTTTGGGCTGGACTGTTCCCATGAGGCACAGGGTCAGACTGATTTGCATATGGCCATGTCTGAACTGGGGTGGTGGAGTGAGCTAAAGAATGATGATGGATTAAACCCAGATCAGTTGACTGGGGGTGAGTTTTTGATTTGCTCAAGCGCTCCGTCCATCATCCCCTTTGGTATCGCTTTGTTCGCCCTAAGTTGGCAGGGTATGCCCAGACGTGGGTCCCTTGCTCACTTTGCCACTGGATTCAAGCTAGCCTGGCTGATGATGGCTGAATAGCCAGAAACCGGTCCCAGGATGCTTGTTTCCGGTCCAGGGAAGACATGGCTTGGCAGTTTGGGCTGGACTGTTCCCATGAGGCACAGGGTCAGACTGATTTGCATATGGCCATGTCTGAACTGGGGTGGTGGAGTGAGCTAAAGAATGATGATGGATTAAACCCAGATCAGTTGACTGGGGGTGAGTGTTTGATTTGCTCAAGCGCTCCGTCCATCATCCCCTTTGGTATCGCTTTGTTCGCCCTAAGTTGGCAGGGTATGCCCAGACGTGGGTCCCTTGCTCACTTTGCCACTGGATTCAAGCTAGCCTGGCTGATGACGGCTGAATAGCCAGAAACCGGTCCCAGGATGCTTGTTTCCGGTCCAGGGAAGACATGGCTTGGCAGTTTGGGCTGGACTGTTCCCATGAGGCACAGGGTCAGACTGATTTGCATATGGCCATGTCTGAACTGGGGTGGTGGAGTGAGCTAAAGAATGATGATGGATTAAACCCAGATCAGTTGACTGGGGGTGAGTGTTTGATTTGCTCAAGTGCTCCGTCCATCAACCCCTTTGGTATCGCTTTGTTCGCCCTAAGTTGGCAGGGTATGCCCAGACGTGGGTCCCTTGCTCACTTTGCCACTGGATTCAAGCTAGCCTGGCTGATGACGGCTGAATAGCCATAAACCGGTCCCAGGATGCTTGTTTCCGGTCAGGGAAGACATGGCTTGGCAGTTTGGGCTGGACTGTTCCCATGAGGCACAGGGTCAGACTGATTTGCATATGGCCATGTCTGAACTGGGGTGGTGGAGTGAGCTAAAGAATGATGATGGATTAAACCCAGATCAGTTGACTGGGGGTGAGTGTTTGATTTGCTCAAGCGCTCCGTCCATCATCCCCTTTGGTATCGCTTTGTTCGCCCTAAGTTGGCAGGGTATGCCCAGACGTGGGTCCCTTGCTCACTTTGCCACTGGATTCAAGCTAGCCTGGCTGATGACAGCTGAATAGCCAGAAACCGGTCCCAGGATGCTTGTTTCCGGTCCAGGGAAGACATGGCTTGGCAGTTTGGGCTGGACTGTTCCCAAGAGGTACAGGGTCAGACTGATTTGCATATGGCCATGTCTGAACTGGGGTGGTGGAGTGAGCTAAAGAATGATGATGGATTAAACCCAGATCAGTTGACTGGGGGTGAGTGTTTGATTTGCTCAAGTGCTCCGTCCATCATCCCCTTTGGTATCGCTTTGTTCGCCCTAAGTTGGCAGGGTATGCCCAGACGGGGGTCCCTTGCTCACTTTGCCACTGGATTCAAGCTAGCCTGGCTGATGACGGCTGAATAGCCAGAAACCGGTCCCAGGATGCTTGTTTCCGGTCCAGGGAAGACATGGCTTGGCAGTTTGGGCTGGACTGTTCCCATGAGGCACAGGGTCAGACTGATTTGCATTAGGCCATGTCTGAACTGGGGTGGTGGAGTGAGCTAAAGAATGATGATGGATTAAACCCAGATCAGTTGACTGGGGGTGAGTGTTTGATTTGCTCAAGTGCTCCGTCCATCATCCCCTTTGAGTATCGCTTTGTTCGCCCTAAGTTGGCAGGGTATGCCCAGACGTGGGTCCCTTGCTCACTTTGCCACTGGATTCAAGCTAGCCTGGCTGATGACGGCTGAATAGCCAGAAACCGGTCCCAGGATGCTTGTTTCCGGTCCAGGGAAGACATGGCTTGGCAGTTTGGGCTGGACTGTTCCCATGAGGCACAGGGTCAGACTGATTTGCATATGGCCATGTCTGAACTGGGGTGGTGGAGTGAGCTAAAGAATGATGATGGATTAAACCCAGATCAGTTGACTGGGGGTGAGTGTTTGATTTGCTCAAGCGCTCCGTCCATCATCCCCTTTGGTATCGCTTTGTTCGCCCTAAGTTGGCAGGGTATGCCCAGACGTGGGTCCCTTGCTCACTTTGCCACTGGATTCAAGCTAGCCTGGCTGATGACGGCTGAATAGCCAGAAACCGGACCCAGGATGCTTGTTTCCCGTCCAGGGAAGACATGGCTTGGCAGTTTGGGCTGGACTGTTCCCATGAGGCACAGGGTCAGACTGATTTGCATATGGCCATGTCTGAACTGGGGTGGTGGAAGTGAGCTAAAGAATGATGATGGATTAAACCCAGATCAGTTGACTGGGGGTGAGTGTTTGATTTGCTCAAGCGCTCCGTCCATCATCCCCTTTGAGTATCGCTTTGTTCGCCCTAAATTGGCAGGGTATGCCCAGACGTGGGTCCCTTGCTCACTTTGCCACTGGATTCAAGCTAGCCTGGCTGATGACGGCTGAATAGCCAGAAACCGGTCCCAGGATGCTTGTTTCCGGTCCAGGGAAGACATGGCTTGGCAGTTTGGGCTGGACTGTTCCCATGAGGCACAGGGTCAGACTGATTTGCATATGGCCATGTCTGAACTGGGGTGGTGGAGTGAGCTAAAGAATGATGATGGATTAAACCCAGATCAGTTGACTGGGGGTGAGTGTTTGATTTGCTCAAGCGCTCCGTCCATCATCCCCTTTGGTATCGCTTTGTTCGCCCTAAGTTGGCAGGGTATGCCCAGACGTGGGTCCCTTGCTCACTTTGCCACTGGATTCAAGCTAGCCTGGCTGATGATGGCTGAATAGCCAGAAACCGGTCCCAGGATGCTTGTTTCCGGTCCAGGGAAGACATGGCTTGGCAGTTTGGGCTGGACTGTTCCCATGAGGCACAGGGTCAGACTGATTTGCATATGGCCATGTCTGAACTGGGGTGGTGGAGTGAGCTAAAGAATGATGATGGATTAAACCCAGATCAGTTGACTGGGGGTGAGTGTTTGATTTTCTCAAGTGCTCCGTCCATCAACCCCTTTGGTATCGCTTTGTTCGCCCTAAGTTGGCAGGGTATGCCCAGACGTGGGTCCCTTGCTCACTTTGCCACTGGATTCAAGCTAGCCTGGCTGATGACGGCTGAATAGCCAGAAACCGGTCCCAGGATGCTTGTTTCCGGTCAGGGAAGACATGTCTTGGCAGTTTGGGCTGGACTGTTCCCATGAGGCACAGGGTCAGACTGATTTGCATATGGCCATGTCTGAACTGGGGTGGTGGAGTGAGCTAAAGAATGATGATGGATTAAACCCAGATCAGTTGACTGGGGGTGAGTGTTTGATTTGCTCAAGCGCTCCGTCCATCATCCCCTTTGGTATCGCTTTGTTCGCCCTAAGTTGGCAGGGTATGCCCAGACGTGGGTCCCTTGCTCACTTTGCCACTGGATTCAAGCTAGCCAGGCTGATGACGGCTGAATAGCCAGAAACCGGTCCCAGGATGCTTGTTTCCGGTCCAGGGAAGACATGGCTTGGCAGTTTGGGCTGGACTGTTCCCAAGAGGCACAGGGTCAGACTGATTTGCATATGGCCATGTCTGAACTGGGGTGGTGGAGTGAGCTAAAGAATGATAATGGATTAAACCCAGATCAGTTGACTGGGGGTGAGTGTTTGATTTGCTCAAGTGCTCCGTCCATCATCCCCTTTGGTATCGCTTTGTTCGCCCTAAGTTGGCAGGGTATGCCCAGACGTGGGTCCCTTGCTCACTTTGCCACTGGATTCAAGCTAGCCTGGCTGATGACGGCTGAATAGCCAGAAACCGGTCCCAGGATGCTTGTTTCCGGTCCAGGGAAGACATGGCTTGGCAGTTTGGGCTGGACTGTTCCCATGAGGCACAGGGTCAGACTGATTTGCATTAGGCCATGTCTGAACTGGGGTGGTGGAGTGAGCTAAAGAATGATGATGGATTAAACCCAGATCAGTTGACTGGGGGTGAGTGTTTGATTTGCTCAAGCGCTCCGTCCATCATCCCCTTTGGTATCGCTTTGTTCGCCCTAAGTTGGCAGGGTATGCCCAGACGTGGGTCCCTTGCTCACTTTGCCACTGGATTCAAGCTAGCCTGGCTGATGACGGCTGAATAGCCAGAAACCGGTCCCAGGATGCTTGTTTCCGGTCCAGGGAAGACATGTCTTGGCAGTTTGGGCTGGACTGTTCCCATGAGGCACAGGGTCAGACTGATTTGCATATGGCCATGTCTGAACTGGGGTGGTGGAGTGAGCTAAAGAATGATGATGGATTAAACCCAGATCAGTTGACTGGGGGTGAGTGTTTGATTTGCTCAAGCGCTCCGTCCATCATCCCCTTTGGTATCGCTTTGTTCGCCCTAAGTTGGCAGGGTATGCCCAGACGTGGGTCCCTTGCTCACTTTGCCACTGGATTCAAGCTAGCCTGGCTGATGACGGCTGAATAGCCAGAAACCGGACCCAGGATGCTTGTTTCCGGTCCAGGGAAGACATGGCTTGGCAGTTTGGGCTGGACTGTTCCCATGAGGCACAGGGTCAGACTGATTTGCATATGGCCATGTCTGAACTGGGGTGGTGGAGTGAGCTAAATAATGATGATGGATTAAACCCAGATCAGTTGACTGGGGGTGAGTGTTTGATTTGCTCAAGCGCTCCGTCCATCATCCCCTTTGGTATCGCTTTGTTCGCCCTAAATTGGCAGGGTAGGCCCAGACGTGGGTCCCTTGCTCACTTTGCCACTGGATTCAAGCTAGCCTGGCTGATGACGGCTGAATAGCCAGAAACCGGTCCCAGGATGCTTGTTTCCGGTCCAGGGAAGACATGGCTTGGCAGTTTGGGCTGGACTGTTCCCATGAGGCACAGGGTCAGACTGATTTGCATATGGCCATGTCTGAACTGGGGTGGTGGAGTGAGCTAAAGAATGATGATGGATTAATCCCAGATCAGTTGACTGGGGGTGAGTGTTTGATTTGCTCAAGCGCTCCGTCCATCATCCCCTTTGGTATCGCTTTGTTCGCCCTAAGTTGGCAGGGTATGCCCAGACGTGGGTCCCTTGCTCACTTTGCCACTGGATTCAAGCTAGCCTGGCTGATGACGGCTGAATAGCCAGAAACCGGTCCCAGGATGCTTGTTTCCGGTCCAGGGAAGACATGGCTTGGCAGTTTGGGCTGGACTGTTCCAATGAGGCACAGGGTCAGACTGATTTGCATATGGCCATGTCTGAACTGGGGTGGTGGAGTGAGCTAAAGAATGATGATGGATTAAACCCAGATCAGTTGACTGGGGGTGAGTGTTTGATTTGCTCAAGCGCTCCGTCCATCATCCCCTTTGGTATCGCTTTGTTCGCCCTAAGTTGGCAGGGTATGCCCAGACGTGGGTCCCTTGCTCACTTTGCCACTGGATTCAAGCTAGCCTGGCTGATGACGGCTGAATAGCCAGAAACCGGTCCCTGGATGCTTGTTTCCGGTCCAGGGAAGACATGGCTTGACAGTTTGGGCTGGACTGTTCCCATGAGGCACAGGGTCAGACTGATTTGCATATGGCCATGTCTGAACTGGGGTGGTGGAGTGAGCTAAAGAATGATGATGGATTAAACCCAGATCAGTTGACTGGGGGTGAGTGTTTGATTTGCTCAAGCGCTCCGTCCATCATCCCCTTTGGTATCGCTTTGTTCGCCCTAAGTTGGCAGGGTATGCCCAGACGTGGGTCCCTTGCTCACTTTGCCACTGGATTCAAGCTAGCCTGGCTGATGATGGCTGAATAGCCAGAAACCGGTCCCAGGATGCTTGTTTCCGGTCCAGGGAAGACATGGCTTGGCAGTTTGGGCTGGACTGTTCCCATGAGGCACAGGGTCAGACTGATTTGCATATGGCCATGTCTGAACTGGGGTGGTGGAGTGAGCTAAAGAATGATGATGGATTAAACCCAGATCAGTTGACTGGGGGTGAGTGTTTGATTTGCTCAAGCGCTCCGTCCATCATCCCCTTTGGTATCGCTTTGTTCGCCCTAAGTTGGCAGGGTATGCCCAGACGTGGGTCCCTTGCTCACTTTGCCACTGGATTCAAGCTAGCCTGGCTGATGACGGCTGAATAGCCAGAAACCGGTCCCAGGATGCTTGTTTCCGGTCCAGGGAAGACATGGCTTGGCAGTTTGGGCTGGACTGTTCCCATGAGGCACAGGGTCAGACTGATTTGCATATGGCCATGTCTGAACTGGGGTGGTGGAGTGAGCTAAAGAATGATGATGGATTAAACCCAGATCAGTTGACTGGGGGTGAGTGTTTGATTTGCTCAAGCGCTCCGTCCATCATCCCCTTTGGTATCGCTTTGTTCGCCCTAAGTTGGCAGGGTATGCCCAGACGTGGGTCCCTTGCTCACTTTGCCACTGGATTCAAGCTAGCCTGGCTGATGACGGCTGAATAGCCAGAAACCGGTCCCAGGATGCTTGTTTCCGGTCCAGGGAAGACATGGCTTGGCAGTTTGGGCTGGACTGTTCCCATGAGGCACAGGGTCAGACTGATTTGCATATGGCCATGTCTGAACTGGGGTGGTGGAGTGAGCTAAAGAATGATGATGGATTAAACCCAGATCAGTTGACTGGGGGTGAGTGTTTGATTTGCTCAAGCGCTCCGTCCATCATCCCCTTTGGTATCGCTTTGTTCGCCCTAAGTTGGCAGGGTATGCCCAGACGTGGGTCCCTTGCTCCCTTTGCCACTGGATTCAAGCTATCCTGGCTGATGACGGCTGAATAGCCAGAAACCGGTCCCAGGATGCTTGTTTCCGGTCCAGGGAAGACATGGCTTGGCAGTTTGGGCTGGACTGTTCCCATGAGGCACAGGGTCAGACTGATTTGCATATGGCCATGTCTGAACTGGGGTGGTGGAGTGAGCTAAAGAATGATGATGGATTAAACCCAGATCAGTTGACTGGGGGTGAGTGTTTGATTTGCTCAAGCGCTCCGTCCATCATCCCCTTTGGTATCGCTTTGTTCGCCCTAAGTTGGCAGGGTATGCCCAGACGTGGGTCCCTTGCTCACTTTGCCACTGGATTCAAGCTAGCCTGGCTGATGACGGCTGAATAGCCAGAAACCGGTCCCAGGATGCTTGTTTCCGGTCCAGGGAAGACATGGCTTGGCAGTTTGGGCTGGACTATTCCCATGAGGCACAGGGTCAGACTGATTTGCATATGGCCATGTCTGAACTGGGGTGGTGGAGTGAGCTAAAGAATGATGATGGATTAAACCCAGATCAGTTGACTGGGGGTGAGTGTTTGATTTGCTCAAGCGCTCCGTCCATCATCCCCTTTGGTATCGCTTTGTTCACCCTAAGTTGGCAGGATATGCCCAGACGTGGGTCCCTTGCTCACTTTGCCACTGGATTCAAGCTAGCCTGGCTGATGACGGCTGAATAGCCAGAAACCGGTCCCAGGATGCTTGTTTCCGGTCCAGGGAAGACATGGCTTGGCAGTTTGGGCTGGACTGTTCCCATGAGGCACAGGGTCAGACTGATTTGCATATGGCCATGTCTGAACTGGGGTGGTGGAGTGAGCTAAAGAATGATGATGGATTAAACCCAGATCAGTTGACTGGGGGTGAGTGTTTGATTTGCTCAAGCGCTCCGTCCATCATCCCCTTTGGTATCGCTTTGTTCGCCCTAAGTTGGCAGGGTATGCCCAGACGTGGGTCCCTTGCTCACTTTGCCACTGGATTCAAGCTAGCCTGGCTGATGACGGCTGAATAGCCAGAAACCGGTCCCAGGATGCTTGTTTCCGGTCCAGGGAAGACATGGCTTGGCAGTTTGGGCTGGACTGTTCCCATGAGGCACAGGGTCAGACTGATTTGCATATGGCCATGTCTGAACTGGGGTGGTGGAGTGAGCTAAAGAATGATGATGGATTAAACCCAGATCAGTTGACTGGGGGTGAGTGTTTGATTTGCTCAAGCGCTCCGTCCATCATCCCCTTTGGTATCGAAGTATTTACCATTGTCAGCACAGCTGGCCAATGCTTCGCATTGGTCGGTCTCGTAGACATAGCAGGTTTGTTGGTATCCAAACCTGTATCCATTATCTAATTAAAGTCCCCTCCTACTACTATTATGCGTGTTGGAGAGAGCATCAAGAATTGTGTGAGTCTGAAGGATATCCTTGATTAAAGTAGGAGGAACATGCACACTTAATATTGGCCATGGCTCACCCTGAGGACCCCGATCACTATTGTAAACCTACCCAATGTGTCTGTATGGACTTCCTTTACTACTGTTGGAAAGGATTTCAAAATAGTAATTTGACCTAGCGAGAATCAATGCTAATACTTTTGTGATATACACAAGTGTAGCCATGTCTTTCTAAAAAGGCGCAATTAGTGCCAAGCAAGTGTGTTTCCTGTAGTAATACTATTTCAAGGGTCAATCATTTAATATGCAGTACAAACACCCTTCTTTTAACTTGGTTTTTAAGCCCATTAACATTCAAACACAGTATTCTCTGGCCAGTGTTGGCTGCTTGCCTCTTTGCTAGATATCGCTTATGGAAGTTGGTTGTTTTGTAATATGTTAATTTCACCCTCCATCTGTGTAAGACAAAATATACATGAATGAAAACTCCCCATTCGCAACCTCAACCTCAAACTCCCCACTCCCCACATTTCCTCCCCAGATGTATCTGCCACCCCAAATCATTATAACACTAAAGTATTCCCCTAACAGTTATAAAATTGAATAATCACTTTTATAGGAGTGCTCCTTTCTGGACCCTAATGAGATTATATACATGTAATCTGCAATTTCTCCTAGGAAAAAAGCATATGGTCTTATATATTAAGGATTTATTGCTCCTCTGATCTGCTGGAATGTTTCCAGTATTGCCAAAGGAAGAATGGGCTCACCGAGGAACCCACAACCCTCTGTCTGGGAAAATGAGCCCTGGTCAATAAATGCCAGATGTCATTCTCACAGTCAACATAAATAGATTAATCCAGTGGGAACTCCTCTATGTCAGACTCTGTGTCTGAAGTCACTCGTTCAAGTGTTAGTCAGGGACCCACTTGAGAGGTACCTTCTTAGATTCTGATTTCTGCAATTTCTAACTTGTTTCCTGTGGTCACGATTCTCAGGATCTGTAGAAGCCCCTTGTTGTCTTGAGCGTTTAGGAGAGCAATTTTCAGTCCAGGACAAAGCCTTGTTCGGCATCTCAAAAAAGGAGGATTTATTATCATGAAGAACTGTGAACTATGCCAGAATTAGCAACATGCAATGGACTTCCATCACACACATCTTCTGTTTTACTTAGTCAGATGTTCATTGGTGCTGCTGCACTAGCCAGGAATAATCAGGGATTTTTTTATTAATCTTATAAACATCTCATCCTGTGATATAGCAAACTTTTAAACCATATCACAATCCCTATTTTTTAGAATTCTTGTGGTAAGTGCTCAAGTGGGTGCACTCAGAGGGGGTCACAGCTCCAGTGCTCCATGAGCCTGAGCCATAATGAAGCATGTGGACAGCCTATCTGAGGGGAGGAGCGAACTGAGACACCTTTCCAAGAAATGCTACAGAGCTCCAGTATCCCCTTCCTCTGTAAATTCCACCAAACGTACATTATACAGCGGGAATGTCCCCCAGCATTCTCCACCCTAAGGCACAGTTCCAGGTTGGTAATTTTTAGTTTTTCACCTGTCATTGTGAGGGTTTTAACTGAGTCTTCCTACACAGAAAGCTGACTGTTCGCTTCTGTCACCCGGTCCACTATGTTTCGCACGTCTTGATGGAGCAAACTCACTTCCAATCCTACTGAGCACATTTGTGCCTCCAGAGCTTGTATGGATCCACTAATAGCATGAAGGATTTTATTTGTGGAATCATTTGGGTTAAACCACATAACTGCAGCTGCTATTGGCTCCGTCATCATTTGATCAAAAGAAGCACATTGCCCAGTGATTGTTTTCTTACCCTTTCAGTTTATTGGTCAGCCAGTAGCATTCAGGGAACCATGAGGTGACTAAATGTCTTTATAGACATTTACAGTCTCTTTTGTTGACTTGGCTAGGGAGTAGGTTGTCTTCTGCTATGTAGGACCTCCCATTGGTGATTTCTGCTCTACAAAAAGGGCATTTTGAGATTGTTAAGCAGGAGCATTTGGCTTAGCATGCTAAAGAAATACTTGGGGCAGAAGCGTCTTAAGGAGGCAGTGGCTTGGTTTAATTGCACCCATTGGACTGTGCTTGCATTAGAAGTAGCCTTGTTTCTGCATTTGTCTAAGACTTGCCTTGTTTATAAAGGGGCCTTCATGTGAGGTGGTCTCCTGATGCCTGAAAAGGGAGGCGAGGATAGGGCCTATTGAAGCAGCTACAGATTAGTTGATTCTTTTTTCTCAGAGTAAGAAGCTCACTAGCATGCAATAAAATGTTTCTATACACACCATTATTTGTGCATGTGTTATGTCCAAAATAGTTGTGCATTTGAGGATTCATATTGTGTTGTTATGTGTAGATAAAATCTCATTTCTACTTCGCTCTTTATTATGTGTCTTTGCTACTTATACTGAGGTGCTTCATTTGTTCCTCATTGAACATCTCCAGTTCAATTCCTGGAGATTTATGGTATGGATTAGGTTTCATGTACTAAAGTGAGCTTAGAATCAACAGATCCTTTGCAAGATTCTAATAGTTTGTTTGTTTTCTTAATTTGCTTTGCTTCAAATGGAATTAGAAACTGAGCCAGTCACTTTGTTCTTGGACAAGTGCCAGTTGATGTCTGTGAAAGTCTATTAAGGAAAACAGATTGTTTCCATTGCTTGTTTCATTGCTTCAACCAATTATGTGGTAACATTCTGCAACCACAGCACATGCATTATGCTACCAAACATTTATCCTGACTACATGCCTAGTGGGTGTCAGTATTGTACATGTCTCTGCCTTGCTTAACACCAGTGACCCCTTACAATTTACACAGTTTCTGTAAATCAGGTTGCCTTAACAGCCAGAAAAAGATGTTTTCTTATGACATTAAAATTTCAGAGATTTGATTTCTGTGCCATTAATTAGCAGACACTTTTTATTCTAAAATGAGGTATTTGCTAATGTATTTTAGTGATCGGTAGGGTGTTACTTTTCATTTCAGAAGGATCATGACCCTGCGTATTACGTTCTCCTTAGAAAGTGACAAACATGACAAACATGAGCCAGTACCATGTGGGGCCTGAAGCATTTCTGAGGATGCTTCTCCCATTTAAGTCAATGAGTCATGGGCAACAAGATGGCAATAGTGCCCACCTCTAGACACCCTTTTTCTTCAGTCCACAGACCACTACATATTTGCTTTTAATGAAATGAGGCTTATTACTGTAGTAGGCATGACACTGGGAGCTCATAATTATCTTCCCAGTTTCCGGACAAGCCTCAATGTGGTGCACATCAATTGAAATGCATTTACCCATTTTAGGCTATTGGAGCAACCTGAAGTACACTCAATCTAATAGCAGAATTTACAGAGGCCCAAGAAATATGCAATCTACAGCCAAGAGCCTGCTGAGCCAAGGTTACAAATCCATAGATTCAAAGACATTGGCTACCATAATCTTGAACTTGCATCAATATTTTCCTTTGTTGGGGTGGCAATGCCCCTTCATGGTGAACAGGCATGTACCACTGCCCTGATTGCTTACTGTATGCAAATATCCTGACTTCTATTTTAGCATTCCTGTCACACTAATCTAGCATGCGTGCAGAATCCCAGACCTGTCCATGATAATGCGAGGTTTAGGACCTCTGCTGTAACCATGAGCACACCAAGCATTCCCTCAAAGAGACAGTGCACACCTCTCCCTGCCTTGGGTGTATCACGTAAGGTGGTGGTGGCTGCTAATCATAGGGCCCAATTCACAAAGGTAAACTGAGACAAAAGTCTAACTTTGCGTCTTTCGGTATTCACAAAGGGCATTTAAGAGTAGTAAAGTTAGACTTTTCTGTTAAACTTAAGTTGCAATCTTAAGTTTAACCAAAATGTGCATAAAAGTGGGACAAAAATCACTGCACTTTGTTCCATTTCCAAGTTGATCATGAACAAGGACGGAAGTGCTCTCGAGAGTTTTTGCAGAGCTGCTGTGTAATCGGAGCTGGTGTATGCTTGTCTCCCCAAGATGAGCAGACATCACTTGAAATATGCACTTTCTGATAGAGGTATGGCGGGTCTGCCTAGCAACTAGAAACCTGCCTACCTGCTGAGAGAGGCAAGGAGTTTGCATGGTCCTGCAGTAGGAGAGACTATCAAGGCAGAAAAGCCAAGCATGTTCCACTGGGAGAAATACCCAGAGAAAGAATGTTACTTGAGAGTTCCAAACCAGGGGCAACCAATACTGTGAGTGGGTCTCTTTTTCCAGAGCTTTTCTGCCCACGTCAATAATGGTCCAAAAATTGCCAACTGATTGGGATCTGAGTTTATGGGATTAGCATAAAGTCACCTGTCCTCTGTGACAGAATACCGGGTACAATAAAAGATAGGATCACCTGGGCAGGAGAGAATATTGGAAAGAGGAGGTTTATCATCTACAGGAGGTCGTATCTCTGCAGCTCCACCCCAAATTGGCTAATCAAATTCCATTTGCAGTATTTCTGCTGTGTAATTAAAAGTACTTTCTTTTACATTAAAAAGCACAGGGTAGTCATTAGGTTATTGTGTTTACTGGTTAGCTGTTGATTTCTGAGATCTTGCCCACACACTTCCTCTTTGAGAATCCTGTGACTGTTCCCCCACCTACCCTGATAGTCAAATGTGGAAAATATTTTACTTGCCCAGTTCACCAACAGTGCACTAGGACACCAGTGGAAAACATCCCAATCACCTCACTTGATGCCTTGTAGCCCCTGTCTGAATTGTGGTCCTAAAAGGGCTTTTGACGCCCTAAACAAATGTTAGTCTGCACCTAATCCGACTATCAAGTGCTTGCCCCAAAGCTTTTTAATAGCTGAGTGAGAATAATAAATGAATCTAATATACAACAACAGGTTATACCCCGGCACTCATAATATTTAGGACTAAAATATATGACACTGTTTAGTCAAGACTGATGAGGCTAAGGTTGTCTCTAACACAGGAAGCACAAAAGATTTTACTTATCAAAGCATTCATTGGTTTATTCAGTAAGTATCCAAAATTGACTAAAAACGTTTTTTATAAAATTTATCAGGACTGAAAACACTTAAGGCTCAGAGATATGGTTACACATTAAAGTCTCTATGATCGTGAAATAGTGATCCAGTCCTTGTTATAGAACACGAAAACAGCCAACACGTGTTTCGTCACATCCGTGACTTCCTCAAGGCTCTGAAAAAGAGTGCTTTTTTATGAGAAGAAAGCAGCTTGCCAATGATTCCACATAATGGATTTGGAATGTCAAGTTCAAAGTAGATTTACATGGTTTAAAGTTATGTCGAAGGACACTTATTGGTCCTGATCCAAATCGCGAAATGCACAGTCAATAAGGCCTTTAAGACTGGGGTTCACATCTTTACCCTGGCAGGTTAATAAAGACGGAAATGGCCGAAATTCAAATTCACAGGTGGCTTTTGATGGACTATTATAAGCCTGTGTCTCAAAAGTTAATGGTGAACGAACCAATGTGAGGCCGTACTTATAGTTTAACACGGCTTTCTTGGAGGACTATAATAAGTCTCTTGCAGTCAAACCGACCGTCTGTAGCATTCGGGTCCAATGATTAAAATGTTGCCTTTCAGAGTGGTATTTCTGTTATTATGGATGATGCCATCTTCATCTTCCAGGAAACTGACAACATATCAAACATGCACAAACACTTTCGGTGCATGTAACATGCTTGGTGCACATCCTAAATCCTTTTTGGGAGTCATTCTAGAATCCTTTTGGGAAGAGGAATGCTTTCCTACCATACTTCATACAATTGGTCTAAATGGCTAGTAACATAAAGCAATAATTGCAACACTTCATCAAAACCAATAGAATAAAACCACAAATGGTATTGTGTCATTGCAGTACCCTGAGATACTTCGTGTTTTGATTATCCTGTAACACTTTAAACACTTCAACACATTTGCTTGGTTTGTTGAAATAGAGATGTACCTCATATTGACCCTTGAGTCTTTGGAAAATCTTCAAAATGTTTTGAGTGGTGATACCAAGAACTGCGTTATTGTTCAAAAGAACATTGTGGCATTCAAGTGTCAAAAGATAGTAAGTCTTGAGTATTCAGACTTCCAGATTCAGACACCAATCACAATAAAGGTGCATGAACATCTGGAAGATCTTCTTATAAACAATTCAGTCCTGACTCCAGATTATATTCAACCTTTTTTCTTTTACTCAGAAGAAACTGACAATGGCATTGCTAAATTAGGCATTCGAAAAGGGCATGGAGAAGGTGGGAAAGTCCACCGGTGATACCCAGCCAGCAGTCAAACATCTCAAGCAAGTTTTTTGTTCAATATTTTATGGCTTGGCTCCTTACCGGAGGGCAAGATTGCTTATTTGGCAATTCATGTTAAGCTAGACTCCTGATCATGAGTTTCACTTGTACTTTCAACATGTAGGTTCAAAGGCAGCTCTAGCATCATTTTCAAGGGTGATACACTGATGTCTCTTGACATGAGATGGTTGGTGGCGTGCCATTTCTGTCAGAGGTGGCAGCTGTGTATAAAGGCTGTGGGATGATTCCTGGTGATATTAAAAGGAGTATTATATGTACAACACTATTTTGCCAGGTAGGCACTCTTCCCTCACAGAGCAATCCATCCATGCACTGGTGTATTTGCATGACACCAGAAGCAGGATATTAGATTGGAATCGGACAGCCCCACAGTGTTTGACCAAAAATCCCTAGAAGAAGATTAGCAGAACAAATGTGTTAAATAATATGTTGTTATGGGACTTGCCAGGTAGATGGGGATCTCTAAGTAAGGCAATCGGTAGGGGCATGGCCAAGATGGCGGCCGTGACGGACGCTATGCAACAAGCACCGGGGTGGGCCTGCCTAATATCCTCCTCCATCCTGCCATCTGGTCCCGAGGGGCCGGCAGAAATCAGCTGCAGACAGTCGGTAGATGGCCCAGGTATAAGGGAGCCCCGAAAGAACACTCCGCGGGCTTTATTGCAGAGGGCAGCAGTATCGAGGCCTACACAGCCGGTCACTCGCGGCGAGGGCCTGTGGCTGTTCGGTACGGCGGGACGCCCTAACTGATGATGGACACTGCAGAAATCCGTAATCGAGGCGGAGCAGCGTCGAGGGACCGGCAGTGATGGGGCACCCAGTAAGCAGTGCCGGATCCAATGGAGATAGAAGCAGCCGCGCTGAGGCAAGTGGCCCTGACGGGGGCTGGGCAGCCCATGTGCTACCGGCCGTATAGTAGTCCGGCCCCACCAACATTTGAACTAAGGTCCGAATATGGGCCTGGCCCGGGGCCCCTGGCGAGACGAGGAAAGAGCCCAGAACGGCGGTGAGCTGAGCGAGGCCCAGAGTGAATTCAGCAAGCAAAAGACACACAATGTGAATTGAGGAAACTGCAGGGAGGCCCTGAACTCTAATGAGGAAGTGGGGAGGCCCCTGATCGCCACCCTAGAGGCCACGGCTAACATAATCCCAGGTGAAGCAGCGTCGAAGTATTGGTGGTGACAGAGCACCTGGTGAGCAGTGTTGGGTCCTATGGGTGCAACAGCAAGCTGGACTGAGGCAGGAGATCCGGCTGGGGGCGTGGTGGCCCATGTGCTGCTGTCTGTGAGATGGACTGATCCCCCACCACCTGAAGACGGAAGAGACGATGCACATCTGATCTGGGCCCCCGAGCAGAGACGACGGAGGAACCCGGGGCAGTGGAGAGCAGTGTGGGACCCGCGGGGAATGACGTGGGGACAGAGGCGCCAATGATGTAACAGGAGGGCCCCCTGGTGCAACCTCAGTGACTGAGCTGGCCTGGACAGTGGGGGGAGGGAGCGCCACACCAGGCAGGAAGCACGGAGGGTGGCCCGCAAAGTTGTCAAGATTTACCAGGGAGGCACCCCCCAGGCGGCACATAGGAGCCAAGGGGGCCAAACGTTAGGACGGCACAACGGCGGCCATGCTTCCCTTCACTATACCCCTACTCACATCAGACATAAATAGAGAAGTAATACTCACGGGGGCACGGACCCTCCCGAAGCACTGCAAGGCCTAAATCTTGAAAAGACACTGCAATACATACGCGGTGAGGGAGGGCCACTGACCTATGGGCCCCTGAGTCATCGATCCTTCTCGCCACAAGCGGACACTTGAGATGGACCCCCCCGGGGCCCCGCAGGGAAGACTGAGGCAGTAGAAGCGGGCACGGTGCATTGATGTGACTGATTGTGAAATATCAAAGTAACACAAGAAGGGAGTGAAGAGGTAATGCTCAAAAGAGCAGAAGAGGTGGATACGTCCTCCTCAAGTTATATTATCAAAAAACAAAGGGATCCACCCTTATCGGAAAGTATAGAAGTGTTCCTCCAGACTACGTGTGTCTCCTACAATGGTGGAAAGCACACAGCTTTGTTTAAATACCCCTCACCCACCAAAAGGACCCTTGGTGGCATGCTTCATCATCAGGGTCTTCCCGCCCCGCTGCAGGACGGGGCGTGCTACGACCTATGACTACGTGAGAGCACTGGTTATGAAAAACAATACTATGTGTGGTGTAGGAGTGTGAGTGGAAGGGTCAGAAGTGAGTAAATGGTGAATGGGCGATATAAGAAACCCATTCAGCAATATACCTACTGGGGTATAGTATACTGTGCATGTTAAATTTATGTGCACCACTAAGTTAGGATTATATGTAAATACACAGGGCTTCGAAACATGTCGACACAGGAGACACTGCTCATTAAAGCATAGTATCTCCATCTCATTCCCCACTTTTAACGATGCCAGCTCAAAGGAACATTAAAATTAATTTTTTCCACTGAGCCAGGTATTTTTTTATTTTTCACCATTCACCATTCACTCACTTCTGACCCTTCCACTCACACTCCTACACCATACGTAGTATTGTTTTTCATAACCAGTGCTCCCACGTAGTCGTAGGTCGTAGCACGCCCCGTCCCGCAGTGGGGCGGGAATACCCCGATGATGAAGCATGCCACCAAGGGTCCTTTTGGTGGGTGAGGGGTATTTAAACAAAGCTGTGTGCTTTCCACCATTGTAGGAGACACAGGTAGTCTGGAGGAACACTTCTATACTTTCCGATAAGGGTGGATCCCTTTGTTTTTTGATTGTGAAATATCACCAGGCCTAGATTGCCTAGATCGCCGGGATTGCGGTCTGTGCCCTGCCCACTTGCATCAATCCTTGAGCAACAAAAGTCAGCGGGGCCAACGCTATAGCCCTGAGGATTGGAGGTTGCAAGTGAAATTAACCCCAGTGGACTTGGGCCCTCCCCCCTACAGCTGGAGGACGCAGGCATGGGGAAAGACAGGCCACAGAGGGGGTCCAACAAAGCAAAATAGATCAATACACGGCGCAAAACCTCACGATGCGCCCGGGCCCTCCAGGAGTGTCTGCGCCCGCAGCAACGGGCCCCGTGGGGAACACTCAGGCACCCAGTTTCTTGCAGCTATAGAGGCCTCCAGTTTATTAGTCCCCCTGCATCATGATAGAGCGGGAGCACCGGGCTCTGGGCCCACCTCGCACCCTCATTGCCAAGATTCTCAATTACAGAGACCACGACCACATCCTTCAAGAGGCCAGGCGTAGGGATGGTCCGACTTTTGAGAATCGCACCATCCGTATTTTTCCTGATTACACGCGCATGGTGCAGAAACAAAGGATGTCCTTTGGGGGCGTGAAGCAGAAACTCAGTGCAATGAATCTGCAGCATATGTTGCTATTCCCCGCCAAACTTAAAGTCATACACGATGACAAAGCCCAGTACTTCACCACCCCGGAGGCAGCCTGGGACTGGTTGGAGGTGAGGGGAGAAGACCGGATACAAGCCCCAAGGGGCTCTAGCAGACACCCCCCAAACCCCTGGACGTTGCACAAGCCAAATAAACACGGCTGCCGGAACAAACAAATCTCGCGGTCCACTCAAAGAGTGGTGGTGAGACGAGACAGCTCCCTGGACTGCGAGCAAATCGGTTCAGACAGCGAGGGAGGACAGACATCCCTGTTGCAGGCAGAGCGTTAGGAAGCCAGAGCACTGGTGGAGGTGGTGACGGCAGCCAGTTCTCAAGGCAGCAGTGGGGATATAGTGGAAGACACCCCCCAAACTACCAACACTTAAACATACCACACAGAACTGCGGCTTCATGTTTCCCAGCTTGTGCTTCATAATAGCCCTAGGACGGTCCGGTGAATGGGACGAAAAACTCCTTAGAAACTCACCTAACGTTCACCAATGACCCTTAGGACGGATTTGAAATGCCTCATGGCACCTCAGCAGAATGGCCGGAACGTTCTGGTTGGTGGGCCACCCCACCCCTCTCTCTTCTCTGTTCCTCCACTTATTTCCCCTTTCGGCCCTGTACTGTCGGTGCCCCGCTTGGACGCTTCATCACTTATTCTTCTCCCCCTTCCGCTTGCCCCCCCTCTCCCCTATTTCCTTTTCTTTCTGCCCCCTTCCTAACTCCCAGGCTACAACTAGCCTCTAGTCCACCCCAGTGGACTGAATCTGGAGTAGAGGGTGATACTGTGACGTGAGTGATTGAGTGAGTGATGCAGTGGAAGGGGCGCAGGAGCACCAGTGGCTCGCCATTGGGGTGGCGGCCGTGGTACCCCTGCATCCCCGCGCAGGGATAGTTGCAGAGTGAGTGCTGCGTGACAGGTTATGAAAGCGGGTGGTTCATAAGAGTGGTAGTGAATGAGTATAGTATAAGTATTTTTGTGTCAATTTCTTATATTGATAAATTAGCGGGCTGTATGTCCAATAGGTGTGTTCTCGATTTTTTAGTGGGTGTTAAATGTTAAGTCAAGATTGGGAAAGCACGGTTGGTTCGTTATGTGTTTACCTGGCGGGTGGGGGGAAACAGTTCAGTTATGACAACTTGGTTCGACAACAGCACTGGTGGGGAGGACATAGCAGCCTTATTCCAAACACATAGATAAGAGTTGGCTGGTTTTAATATTGTAACTTGGAATGTACGGGGGCTTAACACATTTGTAAAAAGATATAAGGCACAAACATATCTCCGTAGATAGGGGTCCCACATAGCCATGCTGCAGGAAACCCATCTGACTGACAATGAGGCCCAAAAATTGCACAAAAAATGGAGAGGCCAGATGTTCACTGCAACATTCTCCAACTGCGCTCAAGGGGTAGCAATCTGGATAGCCCCACAGACTCCCTTTCAGGTCCTGGGCTACACAGCCGATATAGAGGGGCGATACATATTGGTACACGGAGTGCTGGATGGCAGGGAAATCTGCCTGCTGACTATCTACGCTCCGACCGTAGATGATGGCGATTTTTATCTAGGTCTAGAAGAATTACTGGTATCATATGCAGGCATACCTCTCTTGTGGGCTGGTGAATTTAACTGCGTGCTAGATGGCTCACTCAATTATCATCCCCCAAAATTACACACAAAACCCAACATGACAGCAGCCCTCCAGGGGGTAATGCAACAACAGGGATGCATGGACTGGTGGAGGACAGTACACCCAACAAAGCATGAATATACATGCTACACTCCAACCCATTCAGTCTATAGCAGTCTAAACAGTTTCCTGCTTAACAGAGATGCGGCTGAGGCCGTCCTGGATATACAAATACTAGGCAGATTCCTATCGGACCACACCCCAGTGGTATTACAATGGGGTGCCAGGTGTGGTAGACCTAAGATCCCACTATGGGGACTACAGCCCAGAGCGCTGAAAGATGATATTTTCCAAGCAGAGCTCAGTGAATAAATCAGTAATTACCTCAACAGTAACTGGCTGTCTACAGACACCAGAGGGATGGAATGGATGCGATAAAAGTGGTGCTGCGTGGAGAATGCTTGTCAAAATTGGGTGGTATGAGACAGCGCAAGGAGAAAGACCTCATGGAAGCCGAGAACACATTGGCTACATTACAAAGTACAGGCCCAGAATTAAGACCGGAGGATGAGGAGATGCTGAGCACCTTCCGTCGAGTAGGAGAAATATGGGACAGGTTGGACTGCTTGGTGAAACAGGAATAACAACAGCTCCTACATAGAAAAGGAGACAAGTCCGGGAAGTTGGTAACGTGGCCCTTAAGAGAGAGCGTCCTCCCCCATCATATTAGCATTAAGCCAGACAGATGGAACCCTCATGCACATGGGAAGAGCAGCCATAGAGCAGTTTCTGGATGGGATACCCCTGCCTCGTCTCACCGACGAGCAAAGCGAGATGCTAGGGGGGGAGGAATCAGCTTTGAAGCCTTCCAAGAAGAGTTTCGGGATATGGCAGGTGGCAAGGCCCCCGGGCCGGACGGCTTCCCAGTAGAAGATTATCAGACATTTGTGGAAGCACTACTCCCGAGGCTGCTAGAGACCTTGTTTGAGGCAAAGTGCGTGGGGATACTCCCGCAGTCCATGCGAGAAGCCCAAACAGTTATGCTACTCAAACTGGGCTCCTACCGCCCCCTCTCTATGCTGGGAGTGGACACTAAAATCCTGGCCAAAATTTTAGCATTGAGATTGAACAGAATAGTTACCCAACTAGTACACGACAATCAATGCAGGTTCATGCCAGTACGGGGAATCCACATGAACCTGTGCAGACTCGCACACGTACTACACTCTACTGACAGCATGGATGTCCCGGCAGCGGTGGTATCCTGAATAGAGGAAAAGCTTTTGATACCTTGCATTGGGAATACCTGTGAGAAGTACTAAACAGAATGGGACTAGGCTCGGACTTTATTGCCTGGGTACGTCTACTGTACTGACACCCTACTGCTAGAGTACGTAGTGGTGGACTAGTCTCCACTCTAATATCTATATCGCGGGGCACAAGGCAGGGGTGCCCGTTATCCCCACTCTTATTTGCGCTAGCAATGGAACCCCTCGCAATCCATCTGAGGAGAGACTTGGAACACTGGGGCCTGGTAGTGGGAGGGCGCACAGAAAATGTAAGGGCTCCAAGAGCGCTCCCACTCGACCTGTATCTCTTCAACAATGGCTAGGAGAGCTCACTGGGCTATCCCTTGCTATACCAATACATTTAATGCGGCAATGCTTTATTCATATACAAAACTTTTTTTAATTTAAATTCATTTTTTTTAAAGATAAAAACATTCTTTAAATGCAAAAACATTTCTTTTTTTGTCTTTTATACACAATATTTTTGTATGTAATTCAACATTTCATATTCGTATGCATTATGTGCTTAATTTGTACAGAAAACCCCATACTGTGCTCATCCTCACACCTAAGCTAACTCACATTGCATCACAGCCTTACAAGCCACACTCTCACATTCATACCTCACACACATACTGCACCCAGCTACCAAGGCATACACAATTCAGAATTTCACCAAACCTAAAGATTCGTCCTTTCGGATGGCCGTCTGGTTATCTGTCACCGTTGCTGTAATACAGTATTAATATGTATTTACAAAGGCTACTCTGACCTTCTCTGCTTGTCTTATTGTTGTCATCTCTTCAAGTACAGAGATAAATGATGTACTCTCATTACCATTTGTTAGGTTTATTATTCATGATAGGCACCGCTTGATAACAAAGTAAGTACGCGGTTCCTGCAGATTTTTTAGTTGACGGTGACAGATAACCAGACGGCCATCCGAAAGGACGAATCTTTAGGTTTGGTGAAAGGCTTCGCCCAAACAACGTGCCACATTTCAACTGTGATTATGAATACAGCCTAACTGTTCGGGGTCAGGGATGCCCATGTGTTAAATCAGTCATTTTGGAGACAGCATGAGTTTCCTACTATTGTATTGGCTGCCTTTCTGACTAAATGCGACCTCCCAAACACAAGGAGACAATGAACAGAGCACTGAAACTTTTCAGACACCTACCCCCAGACATGGGTTGAATCCAACATCGTTCTTTAGCTCACTCCGCCACCCCAGTTCAGACCAAGCTATATGAAAATCAGTCTTGACCCTGTACCTCATGGGAAATACGACCTCTCCCCAGCCGATTCACCAATCAAGTCCCCCACCACGACCCCCACCCACCCACCCTGATGCACTTTCTAACGGGATAGGGATAGGGGGACAAAGTGACACATGGAAGCCTCTCTTTAAACTTAAGAAGAGCCACAGGACTCTAATGCTGGGGTGCGCCGTAACTGCCAGATGCTGTCAGTTCTATTATATTGTTTAGGTTAACTCAAGGGGAAAAAATAAAATGACAAGAGGGAAGAAAATGTAAATAGAATACTCCACAAAACAAAAATGATAAAATAATACGAGTAGCCACGGAACTGCACATGAGCTCCGCTTTGCATAGATACTGGCGAGGCCCATCCCTACAGCATGTGAAGGCAGAATGGACAATGTAGGGACGAGCTCACCCCCACGGGCATGTCAGATATGCTGTATCAATGCGGGGGTGGGGTACAACAATGTTCTGTGTACATGATATACCTAACCTTGCCAAATTATAATTGTAATAGATGTGAATGCGTTGCTCATGCAGGGCGTTCATATCGTAACATGTATCTTGAAAGAGTATGTACAGTGATCTTATCTTCTAATTGTCAATAAAAATATAATTTTAAAAAATTTATTAAAAAAAGGCAGTCGGTCCACCACCATCATGGAGCTCTGGTCTCTACCCCCAAACAGACCAGAAGGCTGTCAGCCTAGGGGTAAATGACCCTCTTAGTGGCCATCTATACAGGAGCAGTTTGATGGAGTGGAGCTTGTTCACCTCCTTCTAATATCCTCTACCAAACTCACTCAATCAGTTTCAGAGTCCAGCCTATGAAAAAAAATATTGCATATCCCCTGGTTGAAGAAGACAGCTGTGAGCAACAGTTCATCATTTGTAAAATGACCATGCAAGGCACCCCTTCACTTCAATCTTCATATGGTATGAAATCTAGGGTGTGAAACCAGATTACTTTAGATGAATATCAGGCTTTATCCCGCTTGGCCAGGATTTTTAAAAAAATGATTACCTGAAATTACTGCATTTTTTTCAGTTGAGCTTATTCCTTCGAAAGGGGACTGAATTATTTCAATGAACATTGCATATGAATACATTTATATACAGACCAAGGCCGCAATTGCATGCTCATTCCATTGAACAAGTATGAGTAATCCAATGCCGTTGATTACACAGTGATTCCCCTAAAAAAAAGGCCTCAGACATGCACATTGACACTACTGTTCTCCAGGCACACAGAAATGATTTGAGATCGTGGTTTCAATAGTTCTTTTTATTCCTTGATTGATTATACGAGCCCCTTGCGTGTTTCGTCTCAAGCTGTTGATGTCACAGCAGACTTCTTAAGGGCAAGATTCTATGATAAAATATAATCCAAACTTTAAAATTCAGTATTAAGTTCATTTTGCAGAGAAGCAAAGGAATTGTGACAGGCCCACAACCTGGATTGTGTGTTCTCAGGATACAAAGGGTGTTATATTAGCATTTGGTGCGTCTTTAAATTAAGGACACCCTGTGTCAAGTCTCAAATAATACATCCCAGTGTGTAGTGTCTCTACGTGTACGTGTACTCTATAATCACGTGACGGGTGACGTGACGGGTTAAGTGGTGTTATATGAGCCCAACTAGGCTGATACTCACTCGGTCTTTTGGATTTGGATTATGATTTATCATAGAATCTTGCCCTGAAAATGTTTGCTGTGACATTAACAGCTTGAGACGAAACACGTGTTGGCAAGGGGCTCGTATAACCAATCAAGTAATTAAAAAGAACTATTGAAACCACAATCTCAAATCATTTCTGTGTGCCTGGAGAACAGTAGTGATAATTCTGGAACCTTTTCTGATTGGGGAAGAATAGATGGCTCTTCCTCCTCCGGAGCACCAGATAACTCTTGGACATTGGCTTAAATTTGATTTTGTGACATCTTGTCTATATATATTTGGTAGAGTGCACCAACCTCCCAGCCATCTCATTGTTTTGTGTTAACATGCACATTGAAGTCACAGTTCTTCATTAGTCTACGTTATTTACAGAGAACCAGAACAACTAAGTCAAAATCAGAATCTTGCTTTGCTTTCTAAAAATAATCTTCATCTGCTGAGGTGTGGATATGCTACCTCTTTAACATGTACACCCATCAGGCATAAACCACTGACTTTTACTATGTACAATTCCATATGTAACCTAATCAAATCAAGTCACATATGTGGTTGAAAAATGATCCAGAACCAATAACTACCTGAGGCCTAGATAGCAATAACCGAGGAATATCTCTATCGTTCAACACATGTTCTGCCAAGTGCCTTTAAGTCAGACATTCTGCTTGTAAGCCCTCACAATAACACTGGCCTGCTATTTAGATAGTCACCACCTCTTGTGAGCCTTTTAACCCTCCTAGAAAGAACAAACCTTGGGGTCAAACTTGATTCTGAAGTAACTGAAACGCAGATAATGGCAGTATCTGCACAGACCTCGACGTAGGGGTAAACGCGTGTATCTTTCACTTTTTAATAGAATTCAGTTTTAGCAGTTTTTATCTGGGGGTTTTAAATGGGATTTCACTTACTCTCACCTCTGTTCTTCCGCTTGCCTAGACTGCTTTTACCGCCCTGCTCCGCTGTGGCTGATAGCACCGTTTGAGCGGAGGGCGGGGTCCTTGTTTTTACTCACTTCCGCTTACCCACCCTGAGCTCAAGTTGGCGGGCTAGCTTGGGGAGGTTCTACGTCTACGCCTATTTAACATGCATGCCTGAGCGGGCGGACGGCTGAAACGCAGATAGTGGCAGTACCTGCACAAACCTCGAAGCAGGGGTAAACGCGTGCATCTTTCACTTTTTAATAGAATTCAGTTTTTAGCAGTTTTTATCTGGGGGTTTTAAACGGGATTTCACTTACTCTCACCTCTGTTCTTCCGCTTGCCTGGACTGCTTTTCCCGCCCTGTTCCGCCGCGGCTGATAGTGCCGTTTGAGCAGAGGGCGGGGCCTTGTTTTTACTCACTTCCACTTCCCCACCCTGAGCTGTAGTTGGCGGGCTAGCTTGGGGAGGCTCTACGCCTATTTAACACGCATGCCTGAACGGACACGCGTAGTGGGCGTGCCACCGGTGCGCCGCAGGCGCGCCAAAGGCAAGCCCATCTGCGCCCGTCCGCTGCCACCCGGGGCCAGGGTCCCGAACCCCTGCCGGTTTCGCAGCAATTCGGAAATATGCTGCGGAACAATTACGCGAATTATGCCTATCGATTCAAGACCAATGTAAACATAATTTATCTATGTTGTCAACTTCCCTGGAAGGCATTCATTGTCTATATAAAATGACTGCTCACACGTTAGGGTCTGGGGCAAGACATAAGCTCAATTTAATACTCATCAATTGCAGATCTCTCAATAAACACAAACACGAAATCCATGATTACATTGTAGACAATCAGCCAGATGCTCTATTTCAGACCGAAACCTGGCTGAATGAGGACTCGGCCCCGGAGATACTCGAAGCCCTCCCGCAGAACTATGGCATCCTCAGATTGGACCGCCAAATTAAACGTGGGGGTGGAATAGCCATTATCCATAAATTATCCTTACAATGTACCTTGGGGATGGCTAACATTGATGCAAGTGAAGCAGCCTTCTTCTCGATCATGGCTGCCGTGAACTGCATTGTAAAGGGCTTCCTGATCTACCGGCCTCCAGGTCCCGCCACTCAGTTTGCTTCCAGTCTAGTGGAGCAGCTGATACAACCTGCACTTCGTTATAACAAAGTGCTAGTCTTCGGGGATCTGAATTTACATTTCGATGATCTAACTAATTGTGAAGCTCAATCTCTCTGTCAGGAGCTGGCGGCTCTCCAGTTAATATTGAAATCGACTCTCCCAACACACCAACACGGCCACATATAAGACCCGATCTTCGCCAACTAGTCTGATCTGGAAACTGAACCTCCGATTGCAGCCCCTTGGTCAGACCATCATCTTATTCCCTTTACTGTCCCCTTAGCTACCATCCCACCTACTGGTACTAAAGGTTTAAGCAGGCCACATAGGAAATGGGCTAGATTTACCCCTACAAGCTTCAGTCACGCCCTCCAGCAGAGTTGCCCTCTTATGGGTAAAGATATTGAGGTGGATTGTAGCTCAGTGGACGAATGGATTATGGAAGCACTGGATAGAGTGGCCCCTTGGACCCCCAGTGCTCCGAGCAGACAGTTAAAAGCTGCACCCTGGTTCAATGAAGAACTAAGATTAGCAAAGAAATCCTGTAAGCGTCTAGAACGCTTATGGAGGAAAGATTTCTCAGATCACAGGAAGGCCAAATACAAGATAAATTTAAAGCACTATCACTCCCTTATAAGAAGAACTCGCGCTACCTACTACAGTGATAGAACAGAGCAAGCTGTGAGCTCCTCCAAAGAACTATTTATATTTTTTAAAGACATATCCTCACTTGCATGAACTGTGTCTCCCACTGCCAGTTCAGTGGAGTCATGTAATCAAATGGCTGATTTTTTTGCGGAGAAGGTAGCAAAAATGTACACTACCTTTCCGGATGAGGCACGCAATGGGATCTCCTGCCAGGTGGAGAAGACCAATGTGGAGGAGGCAATCTGCCTCTTTAAATTTGATCTTCCCTCCTGTGAAGACCTCAAAGGCATAGCCTTAAGTATTAAATCCGGTTCTCCCAGAGACCCCACAACACCCACAATTATGAGAGATGGCCTGGAGATCCTAATACCCCACATCCGGCAGCTCCTTGAACTCTCCTTCGCTGATGGCGTGGTCCAAAAACGGTGGAAGCAGGCAGTTGTCCTCCCCATAAAAAAGAAGCCGAGTGCCAACTCGAGTCAGCTGGAGAACTTCCGCCCTGTCTCACTCCTGCCCTATTTTGCCAAAATAGCCAAAAAAGTGGTTAATACGCAACTAACTGCCCACATTAACCGGCCCACATTAACCGGCATAGTTTACTGAACCCCACACAATCTGGCTTTAGGGCTACGTACTCCACAGAGTCTGCGCTGCTCTTGACAACTGAGGCAATACGCAGATATGTAGATGATGGCCAGACAGTAGCCCTGGTCCTTCTGGACCTCAGTGTGGCCTTTGACACTGTATCTCATAAACTGCTCTTACAGCGTCTCAGTGTAGGTGGGCTGGACAAAATGGCACTAAAATGGATGGCTGCCTTCTTGCAAGACCGGAGCTTTCAGGTGGCCCAACGACCACACTACTCATAAAGTATTGCTCCATACTGAGCCCCACTCTTTTTAATCTTTATATTGCCCCTCTGGCAGAGATTATAGAAAGGCATAGAGTCACCGTCGTGTCATATGTAGACGACACGCAATTGGTGGTCTCGCTGTCACAGACCTCCGAGGCAGCAGCCACGAATTTCTCTGCTTGCCTACAGGACTTATCATCTTGGATGACAAATAACTGCCTAAAACTTAATGGCAGCAAAACAGAGATTCTAGTTGTGGGAAAATCTCCCTCTATCTGGTCATCGGCAAGGTGGCCACAAATATTGGGCCCCACCTCCTCCCCAAGTAAGCAGGTCAAAAACTTGGGTATGTGGTTAGACTCCAATCTCTCCTTTGAGGCTCACACCAAAAAGGTGGCGGGGAAGTGCTTCGGAGTTTTGAGAGGATTACGGAAAACTCTGGATGTGCTCCCGGTCTCAGCCAGGAAAACCCTAGTCCATGCGTTAGTAACATCTCACCTGGACTATGGAAATGCTCTATACCTAGGAGCAACTAACAAATGCCTTCATAGGCTTCAATGCATTCAAAACGCGCCTACTCGCCTTGTTCTGATGCTTCCCAGGAGAACGTCTACCAGGAAAGCTCTCTCTGTCCTGCACTGGCTACCACTTAAGGAGAGAATACTCTTCAAAACCTTGTGTATTAGCCACCGCATCTTGCAGGGAAAGGGCCTTGCTATTTACACAATCTACTCACTCCCTACACTCCAACTCGTCATCTGAGATCGACCGGAACCTACTTGGTTAAGATCCCTAAAGTAAAAAAAGCTAGAATGGGAGCCCGCTCCTTCAGCTATCTGGCCTCCAAGCACTGGAATGCTCTTCCTCTCTTCCTACGGGCTGAACCATCGGAGTTACCTCTTCGGGAGAAATTGAAAACCTGGCTCTTCCGCGCATTAGGCCCCTCTCTCTTGCTCCTGCGCCTTACATCTGACAAGTCTGTGCCTCAGCGCGGGGACACACCAGTGGGCGTAACCATGCGCTTTACAAGCTTGCCTATTATTATTAAACCTTGGGGTCAAACTTGATTCTGAAGTAACTGTCAATCCAAAGTCAACAGTGTGCTTAAGAGTAAATAGTAGTGTTTAAGGTCAATTCTAGCATTCAACCCATCACTTGTCGTGCTCTGTATTTGAATACCCCCAAGTGTGAGGAGATTACTTGGGCATGGGTCGCAAGCTTGCTATGCGACACAATTCAAGGTTCATGCTTGTAATGAGGACCAACAAGACAAAAACCAGTATGTTTTTTGTGTTCCTGTTGATGCATCACCTAAGTATTTTATATGGCATATCATTGTTATAGGAGGGTGTATAAGGCTACTTTTTACAAATGGTTTCTGAGTCATGCAGCACATTTGAAATTTGCAGGCAAACAATGTTTGGGTCCATTACTGGAGTATGAGTTAGGTGCTGATTGCACTTGGATCTCGGTTTTTCTCCACACAAATCCATCATAGATTTACCTTGGCGATGTTGCTGTAGCAGAGTGGAGGTGGGGTTTAGCGGAGTTACAGTGTGTGCTGGTAAAGCCGAAACTATATATTAGTCCTCAAATTGCCCATTGTGGTACTGCTACTGTGTGATAACATTATTTCCTCTGCAAGGTGTTTGAACCCGATATTGGCAACATCCTTAGCATGATTGGTTTAGGACCAGACACACTAGCTCCACACAAATGGCTCGATTCAGCAATATTGTTGGTTCTGTGAAACTGTTTATGGCCGCACAGTTTAAATAACTGCACCAATAGGTTATTGACATTGATGTGATTTCAATATTTCTTGCTACAAATGACCTCTTTAAAAATTTATATTTTCAAAATACTTTTGTGTCACGTTTTCCATTTTTGTGTTGCTCTCTGACTCCCAAACCTGTCGATGGTGCCTAGATTCAGAACTATTTTTGTTCCTTGATATAGTCTTTTAAGATACCTGTAGTTTAAAGCATTTATTGTCTTCACTGTACAATTACAAATGCGTCATGATCTAAACCTCAAAAAATGGCTCTGACTTGAAATTATATATGACATTCCATCATTTAATACAACACGAATAGATAAAAAAAAAATATCTTATCATAGTAATCCTATAGGACCTAATAATGTATTATAGCAGCATGATGCATTTGTAGATTTTCACTCATGAACTAACTTTTATCATGAGTTATTTTTGTGAGAGGTAGTATAGCTTGCCACAGAAATGAATTCAAAAGAAACTGTTGCAGAGCCCTCTATGAATGTCTTATCTGTGATACACAGTGAGATGTTTAAAGGAAGTGCCTATCTATCTGCAGAGGTATCACATTGAAGGCACGATGTCTTCAAGAAAAGGCCATCTCTTATACAAAGAGCTACAGGATCAGTAACAGAAAGCTTATCTAAGAGAACAAATGCATCTATAAATACAAATGCCACGTTTGAGAGGCAGGTTTATCTCTTAAAAGACGTGCTATTTTTAAAAATGAAGATATCTCTCAAATAATTATATTGGAAAGAGACTCTGACTAAAAAGGAAAACCGCAAGAAGGAAAAATCTATTTTTTTTCAAAGTAGAAACTCTATTTAACAATACGAGAAATCCAGTAGTGACCAGTCTATTGTAGAGAAAGGGAGTTTCATAAAATGAGCTGACACTGAAAGTAGTAATTAATTTCTTAAAAGATAATGTTGCACGTTGTGAAAATTTCACGCAGTTTGGCAGGGTGTTGTAGTATGCACCAGGCAGATGGTGCCAGAGGAGAGAGTTTATGCAATGTTAGTGATTCGCCTTTAGTGGACAGAAAAAGTCATGATAGGTGACAAGAGGATGTATGTGTGTATAAAGTGATGTAGCTGCACACAAAAAACTCAAACTTAAATCCGTGCTGGGCTTTTGCTTCTGCCTAATATATGATGGAGGGGCATAAATGATTGGCTATTTAAATGCATGCATCCTGTGAAGCTTGTACAACGCAGACATTCAAAACTAATTTACAGGTGTTGCAAGCAGCTAGCTAGGGATAGTAATCGCTACCTCGAATACTACAGTCCTATCCCTTTTTAGATGGTTCTTCTGTGGTTAATCCACAAAAAATCCATACGTAAAGAAGTTCTGTGTTACACCTCTGTTTACAGTATGTGATGGTGATGGACATGTGTGCAGTGGACAGGAAGTCCTCTGCTCACGGTGCACTAGAACCGTCACGGTTACTGTCAGTTCTTATATCTTTGGATTCATGCTATTAACATAACTCCTGAGTTCCCCTCTGGGCCGGTGCCATATGCCAATATTTGCATAACATAGTAAGACAGAATCAAAAGCTCAGGAAGACAATCAGGGCATATTTACAAGCCCCTATCGCTACAGGAATATCACTTTTATCGACATTTCAGTGGCGATAGGGGCTTCTCCATATTTACAAGGTGACGTTAAGCCACTTAACGTGGCTTAATGTCGCCTTGTAACTAAGGCACCCTTTCATGCTATACTTAGTGTAAAAGGGGTGGGCAATAAGTGTTGCGGAGGGTGTTCCACCGCAACACCCATTGATTTTGGCACTGCCCCCTATTTGCGAGGGTGGCGTAAATAGGAGGTAGCGCCAAAATTAAGAAAGGGAAAATCTGGTCTTACTCTGGCGAGACAGTTTATTTCTCATTGTTTTTGCTGTTTCTATGTGTGCTGCATTGTGCAGCACACATAGAAAAAGCAAAACACCATGAATGATTGTTTATGTGCAGGAAGGAACACCTTCCTGCCCATAGACAATCATTCATGGTGTGAATGACGATGTGCGACTTCTATGTGTGCTGCACAATACAGCCAGAGTGGGACCGCCTGACAAGTAGTCAGAGGTCCCACCCGACAGACTAAGATGCGACCAACATTTAGGCGGTCTGAAACATCCCTTTTTCTAATGTGGCTTGTGATGCGGCCCGGAAAAGGGATGCAGCACAAACCGCAACAGAAAAAGGGATGTTTTTAAACATCAATGCACCGTCTGCCAGGCACCATGTGGTGCTTGGCACACGGTGCATGTATTTTTGGGGGGCACCACATGTGCACCCCTGACCACATAGAAGTGGCCCACGAGGGACAGGGGCCCTTCTAGGAGCCCCCAAAGTCCATTCCCGATTGCCTTTCCATGGCGGTGGGAATGCCATGAAAAAGCTGTGCGAAATGGACATCGTAATCCCTACGGCCGTGCCTACGCAGGCACCGCCCCCATCCTTGAGCCTGTCCGAGGCGGCAATCTGTCCCTCTGACCACTGTGGTCCTACCAACCACATCCTAATGCAGCCGTCGAACTGCTATTCTGGATGTCGGTGGGACCGCCACAGACGGCCTGTCAGTGGTGGTCCGACCGACATCGTAATAAGACCCCTAGCCTGTTGCTCTTTCTGATGTAATCACAGTATTATGGCTAATGCTTCACATTTACATCTATTTTTCAACCCAAACAACAGTTTCACCATAAACAGCATGTTTAGTTTCTTTATAACTTGCATTCGCTTTAATAGGTCTACGTGAAATCAAATGCAGTTCTTTAGAGCTTCCCCAGTGGATTATTTTGCCGGCTTCTTCATTTGACAGACAAGCCCCCTCATTCCCCCACAAAATAATTGTTCCTTTGTACAGAAAGGGATCACATTTGAAATCCTCATTCAGAAACTCTGGGTTCCTATTGCAGAGGGACCCAAACTCAGCAGTCAGATCAGCTCTACCTAAACAGCGTTCTGAGAAACCTTAAAAAACACGCAGCCTCTCTTTACTGAAATGGACCGGGAGCCAGGATTTTAATTGATGTCAAACTTCATACTGTGAAAAGGGAACATTTTCTTGATGCGTTGCCCAGGCTCCAGAGCTTTGTTATATCTTTATGGCCTGAACGAGATAGAATGGAAGAGTTCAAAATAAGGCTGACAAAGCCAACACTGGCACATGCTTGGAATCTGTAATGTTCCTGTGCTCTGGGGAATGAAGCAGCAGTGGCGGGATAATGTTCTATGAAGTAGACAACTGTGAAAAATCAATTTTATGGCTAACTCTCCTTGCTACTGTTATAAAAATTGCAATCAAAGCTAGAGGAGGCGATAAGGAATGTGTGAAAATACTTTCTAAGGAGAAGAACATCCACATTCAAAGACACATAGAGGTTTTAAAAAAGTCCCCCAGACAAAGAGTGCACAGAAATGTGCAGATGAACGCGCATTCAGAGGTAGCCACTATCCGCTAGCACAGAGGCAAAGCTTTATGTTAACAGTCATAGAAATAAAACTAACATGCACTGATGCATGCAGCATAATGCTGCATGTATGTAGACAGAAACCAAACATAGACAGTAACAGACATATAAATAAAGGGCAGGAGAAATTCAATAAGAGTAACACAGAGAGGAAAAAAAAATAACAATGTACAAGACACCAATTGCACATACAAGGCCCGATTCGCAACGGTAAAAATAGACTTTTGGTCTTAGTTTACACCAAAAGTCCAACTTCCAGGGGCACACACATGATATTGAAATACTATTAAAATGTCTTGTTATTCTCTGGCAGCAGCACAGTCAAGGTGCAGTTTTGTGTTTCAGAGCCCAGGTCTACTCTAGCCTAGAAGTATTTGTAGGTCTTGATTGACAGTGCAGCTGTTGTCTGACCTTATGTGATCAACTAAAATGGCATTCAGAGTCCTACTGAGAGAGGGGCTTAGTCTCCACCCACGTATTAGTTTTCCTGAGTACATGATTTGATTGGTTTGAATGTGTGTGCTTCCACTAAAAAGACTTCTTGTGTTTCACTTTTTTGCTGGTGGCAAAATTTATACTCGATACAGCAGGACTGAGTTGGCTATGGCGGCAAGCCAATTATCATGGCAAATTGGCCTGAATTGTTTATTATGAAATGTTGTGAAAAAAGCACTAGGCCTAGCATATTTATTGTGAAATGCGTATATTGAAGAAGATAGGCACTTAAGTGCAGATTTTTATTACTCTATATTAAATCCTACAAATAGGTGTTTTGTTAAATGGACTATCACAGAGTGCTGTAGTAGGCAATTGTTTTGTCATCCAGTGTAACAAACCATGAATATAGGTTTCCTTTGTGATAATACTTGTTAGGCCATCTTAGGAGAGATAGTATTTTATTCAGCCAATTGATATTGTGTATACTTTTCTAATTTTGTGACAGATGGTTGCATTGTGGAAAAGCTTTCGCGCGAAACTGTAGGCCTGGCTGGTTATGGTGACAAGCTATATGGCTGTTTGGTGCACTGGAAACATTATGTCCAAAGCCATAGGTCTGGCCTACTTATTATAACAAACGCAGTTGGTCTAGTTTATTAATTGAAAAAACATACCTTCAGTAAGCCTTTAATAGTTGGTTGTTATCACATTGTACTACAGGGTTCAGACAGTTATTTTGTTATAAGTTTGCCATCCATAACAGCGAACTGCATGGGGTAATGGTTCAGTCTGCATTCGCCATTGGCTCTCTTGCTCTGTGAATAATGCCATTTTGTGATCATATGTGTACATCCACCTGAAAGTTAGTGAACTTCAGGATCAAGGCTGGTTGGCCAGTCCTTTAGTTTAGAATTTTCTCCTTTCATAGTTTTCCTTTCGTTTCTTTGCTCCTCCACTTTTTATTTTAAGGTTTCTTAAGTGGATACTACATCTTTCCAGGCAGTGCTTACAGGTTGCTTGCATGCTGATCATCTGCAGAGCACCGCATCCCATGAGCTACCTTCCTCAAAACCAGGAAACCATTGGATGCTGTTGTCCATAGTGTATCAATGTTTCATCAAAGATGACCAAAATGTTGGTTTTAAATGTGGTGGTCATGCTTAAACATTAAAATAAAGATAGCCTACTTACAATACCTTTGCAAGACGGACATCTGCTGCTATGTGTAGTTTTGTTATTGCAAGCATATACCTTCTGTATTTAGACAGCATCATGTTTTCTTTTTCTACTTGTACTCTTTTAATTTATCTTGCCTAATTTGTTGAGTTTGTGTGTGTTTTAATATGATTGTGTCAGATGATGACTACAAGAATAAGTCAGTATATTGATGAATGGATGCATGAGTACAGAGATGAGTGACATAGTGCATGTATGATGACTTATTAGGCATCTAACTCCAGCAATAACACAAAAGACACTTTAATTCATAAGCCAGGCCCATTGGTTTTGCTAACGCTTGTTCTTCTTTAGTGGATTGCATAATGAGGCAATTTAAGGGAGGAGCATATGTCTCTTGGCTGTATGTGTTCCAAAGTGTTAGGCTCATCTTTGAGAATGCTAATTCACATGGGGACATGCTTGTTGAAATTATTTCTATACCCAGCCTCAGTAGGAGGTAAAATCAAACACCAGACCTGGTACAACCTGAAATTAGATCACTGCAACCATCACCACTTGAATTTGTGATGTGCACATGTTTGCTGGTGAGTGGCCTAGAGCTAGTTGCCCAACAGTGTAACTATAATGCTACAAGGGTAATGCGCCAGAGATTTTGTGATCACAGTCCACAAAAGCCTGCTGTCCAAACAATATTATAAACTGGTCAATTGTGTAGCCTTGGGGCCCATGAATATGGTGTCTAACCTGATTACCATTGAATTTCTGTTATGCTAGTGTTAGAGCTAGTATTAGAGCATTCATAAATAAATGTCAAAAAAATGATATTGTTTATTAAATAAAATCCCTTGTAGGCATCACTACTCGATAACTTTAATCACCCAAGCCCACAAGGGTATACTGGGTAGCCCAATTTTTATTAATAACCTGATTACTGACATCTGCCTGTGGTTTATGTAGATCTCACTTTAGAACCACATCACTACTTTATCTACTTTATGAACTATAATTGATTGCTAATTGGACGGACTTTATATTTTATTCTTGATTAGTCATGAGCTACTGCATACACAGTTGATGCATGGATTTCTGACATAAACTGAATTAAATTAGCTGATTGCCATGTCCCTGAATTTGTTTAACTTACTTAGGTGCCCTGCTGTTATTTAAATAGAAATTATATAGAGCGACGGCCACCTGATGACCTGTGGTACTGCATGCTCATCGGTGTGAGTTATCAATACGTTGAGAACTTTATTTTCCTTGCCATTAATGAAAAAATCCCCAGGTATCCTCATTAATGAGTTATTTGTATCATATCTGTGTCTCAGATGTCAAATATTGGCTTTGTGTTACCTACTAGGCATATTATCTTCTGTTTCAGAGGATGGACTATGAAAACTTCATCTTGCTGGGCCTGTGACCTACCAAGCAGTTTGGGTTTACCTCTTTCTTAGAAAGTATTAGAAGAGGCGGCCACCTAGCAACATCTGGTTTTGGACATTTAGAGTGGATGTTCTACAACACCTGCAGCCATCACACTTCATCCAAACAACACTTCAAAGTCTATTCAGTTTGGGAAATTCCTCCCTTCTGGAGGCTTCAATGCACTGTGAGCTGACATCCATTCTAACGCAGAATAATTCATTCCTTTGGGAATTTCTTTTAAGATTGTCTTAAAAGTTTGAGCTGTAATAGCTCTAGTCTTTCAGTCAATCACTAAAAGTGGCACCACATTAAATAGGCATAATTTTAAATATTTCACCCCTTTCCTCTATGACAGCAATAGTTTTCTTAACAGAAGGAGTAAGATTTAGCAAAGGTGTAATCAGGTAAATAAGCATTTAATGAGTCCCTCCGAGACATTGAGTGAGAAATATAAGGGAAACTGCAGAACATTTTGTAACATCATACTGAGCAAACACGCCAGGATGTGATAAAGCTCAGTCTTGGCTACTGGTAATGGGAGCTGCTTACGGGCCTTTAAATACCCAATCAGTTTAATTAGCATGACAACTCATGCAGGTGATCCCTCCAGTCGAGTAAACAGGATGAAATAATGCACAAACACCAATTTGGCTGCAAGCTGAAAATGAATATTAGGTAAATAAAAATTGTCAAAAATGTTTGATTTCTCACACACAAACCAAGAACCTATACCTAAAACATGATTTTAAATCAACAATTACAACAGAACACATAAAATGTGGGAAACAGCCTTTACAATTAGGTTTCTACCACGTTGTACCTTTACCACACATGTTTTTCAAACGCATATGCTTTTACAACGTATGCCTTTACCATACATTTAAGGTAAGTTCAGGGGTGTAGGGGTCTCCCCCCACAAATACATTGTTCATATATATAAATATATATATAAACATTGCGTGGTAAAGGCATATGTTGTAAAAGCATATGCGTTCTAATAAAATGTGGGATAAAAAATGCGTGGTAAAGGGATGCAGAGTATTTCCCTGCGTTGTTCTGTCTTACAACCATAAAATTGATGACAAAAAAAATGTATTTGATGCAAATACAGAGAAAAAATACTAGACCAATCCACTAGAGCATGGCAAACAAGTGAGCACAAAAAATAAAGAGTTATTTAACATCTCAATCGAAGGACCTCGGAGACTACGGGCATATTTACATGCCCCTATCGTCAAAGGAACGTCACTTTTTGCGATGTTCCTGTGGCGATAGGGGCTTAGCCTTATTTACAAGGCGGCGTTATGCCACTTAACATGGCTTAATGCCGCCTTGTAAATAAGGACCCCTTTCACACTAGACTTAGCGTGAAAGGGGTGGGCAATGAGTGTTGCGGTGGGTGTTCCACCGCAACACCCATTGATTTTGACGCTCCCCCCTATTTGTAAGGGTGGCGTTAATTGTAGGCAGCACCAAAATTAAGACCAGGGAAAACCTGTTTTTAACATGGCGAAACAAGGAGAAATGCTTTATTTCTCCTTGTTTTTGCTGTTTCTATGTGTGCTGCATTGTGCAGCACACATAGAAACAGCAAATTGCCATGAATGATTGTTTATGTGCAGGAAGGTGTCCCTTCCTGCAAATAAACAATTATTAAAAAATGACTATTTGCCACCTCTATGTGAACTGCACAATGAAGCACACATAGGAGTTGCACATCACCATTCTGGATTCTTTATGTGTAGGTAAGGACACCTTCCTGCACATAAACAATCATTCTCTCAACGCAGGCACACTTGCACTATGGTGTAAGGGTGCCTCGGTTGGCGCTAGGCAGCTGAATTTAGTACCAGCGCAGGAAGAAACACAGGGGTGTGCCGTATTATTGTAAATAAGGCGCATCCCTGCACATACCTAGATATCAACGTATGCAATGGCAGTATAAAGCACATATGCCAGTATATCCACTCTGTTGGAAAGTGGATTATAAGTAGTGATAAGTAGTTACTTACCACTAGCAATAAGGCCACAAACACAATAATAGGTTCAGTCAAGGTCTCAATAAATTATTTCCATGCTCAACCCTTGGTAGCTGGCAATGATCAGGCAGGTGTAACTTAGAAGACAGGTGTGTATAGCATGTAAAAACACCAATACATTAAATAAGTAAAACACAACAAAACAAAAAAATCCAACTCCAATTAATAAAAATAGGTTATATTTTTATGAACAAGTAGACACCAAAACAACAAAAACACTGTGGGGGCGATTACGTTGTCGGTCAGAGTTGCCTCCGACCGACACCGTCGCGGTCTCGGGGCCGATCGAACTCCGGTTGGCGGTTCTGACCGCCTGATTACGATGCGTCTGAACACTGTTCGGTTGCATACTCCCATTTCTCTATGGCAGCTTGTGCTATGTTCGTAAACTGGCCGTAATACAGGCTCCCATGAAGAAATGGGGGTGTGTGTAAAACCCTCCACACTGTGGCAGGCACCCCATGGTACCTGCCACATAGTGCAGGGATTTACACGGGGGCACTCTAGGTACCCCCTCAGCCACCAAACGTAGGCTGCGGAGGCAAGGGGGCCCTACTAGGCGCCCACAAAGTCGCTTTCCAACAGTCTTTCCATGTTGGAAAAGCCAGCACGGAAAGGCTGTCGGAAACCGGCATCGTAATCCCGACTGTGGAAACGCCGTCCATAGGGGATTTCGGTGTGGGTCCGACTGGCCGGAAGGCTCCAAGAGCCGGTCGGAACCGCGTCGGAATGACCGGCCGGTTTACGCTCCTACCGACAAAATTCAAATTCAGCAGTCGAGACCGCAAACCAACCGTGTCGGTCAGAAAGCCGCCGACAGACACCCCAATGTAGGGAACCAGAGATATGACTTTTTAAATAATAAACACATTCTAGTGCTTAAAAACCTATAACGCCAAATTGGGGCATCTGGTCGCACTTGACCGAGACAAAGTCAGTTTGAGGCCGACCGCGATGGAGTCCTGGTCGGATCCATAATTGGCTCCCGTCAAAATTTTACCTTTGCACTTAGCCGTTTTTCTGGAGATTTTTCTCTCGAC
This sequence comes from Calotriton arnoldi, assembly GCA_963921515.1. Taxonomy (NCBI): domain Eukaryota; kingdom Metazoa; phylum Chordata; class Amphibia; order Caudata; family Salamandridae; genus Calotriton; species Calotriton arnoldi. The sequence continues at coordinate 2,036,349 of CAWUFW010001490.1, forward strand.
GTTGAGCGAGGCTTCTCTTCAGGCCGGATTCGCGTCAACATTGTTGGCTTGATTTTCTGCGAGGCCCTGGTCAAATCCTGGAAGTCTGGAGCTCCAGAGCTTTCAGTGGGATGAGCCTGAAATCCGGGCCGGGTCGCGGTTGAAGGTAGCCAGCTTGACTCTTGACGTCGAGTCGGTTACCCTATTGAGCTTTTTCCAAGAAGTTCAGCAAACTTTCCCAAACATCTGGATCTTCTTCCAGAAGGTCTCCTTGAGGGTGCAAAGGTAGGTCGCTCCCCCACCACACAGCTCCGCCTGTGTTGTCCGCCCGCTGCTGCTGCTGGTAAGCTCGCCCCTCCGCTTGTGGCCTCGGTGCCCGTATTTCTTGCTTCTGTCTCTCCATTTTTCCTTCTGTGCCCCTCGCTGCCCCATTGTACTGTGCCCGTATTTCTCTGTTTGTCTTCCCCCCATTTTTCCTTCTGTGCCCCTCGCTGCCCCATTGTACTGTGCCCGTATTTCTCTGCTTGTTTCTCTCCCCATTTTTCCTTCTGTGCCCCTCGCTGCCCCATTGTACTGTGACCGTTTTTCTCTGTTTGTTTTCTCTCCCCATTTTTCCTTCTGTGCCCCTCGCTGCCCCATTGTACTGTGACCGTATTTCTCTGTTTGTTTTCTCTCCCCATTTTTCCTTCTGTGCCCCTCGCTGCCCCATTGTACTGTGACCGTATTTCTCTGTTTGTTTTCTCTCCCCATTTTTCCTTCTGTGCCCCTCGCTACCCCATTGTACTGTGCCCGTATTTCTCTGTTTGTTTTCTCTCCCCATTTTTCCTTCTGTGCCCCTCGCTGCCCCATTGTACTGTGCCCGTATTTCTCTGTTTGTTTTCTCTCCCCATTTTTCCTTCTGTGCCCCTCGCTGCCCCATTGTACTGTGCCCGTATTTCTCTGTTTGTTTTCTCTCCCCATTTTTCCTTCTGTGCCCTCGCTGCCTCATTGTACTGTGACCGTATTTCTCTGTTTGTTTTCTCTCCCCATTTTTCCTTCTGTGCCCCCGCTGCCTCTCTCCATTCCCGCCGCTGCATCCCCTGCGGCCCCGCCCCCTGACTGCCCATTCGCTGCCCCTGCCTCCCGCCTCCCAGCTGCTCCTCCCTCCCACCTCCCCATATATGGCGGCCGCTGCGCGTGAGGAGAGCGACCCTTGACCTTGCCAGGTAGGTCGCTCCCCACCACACAGCTCCGCCTGTGTTGATCCGCCCGCTGCTGCTGCTGGTAAGCTCGCCCCTCCGCTTGCGGCCTCGGTACCCGTATTTCTTGCTTTCTGTCTCTCCATTTTTCCTTCTGTGCCCCTCGCTGCCCCATTGTACTGTGCCCGTATTTCTCTGTTTGTCTTCCCCCCATTTTTCCTTCTGTGCCCCTCGCTGCCCCATTGTACTGTGCCCGTATTTCTCTGTTTGTTTTCTCTCCCCATTTTTCCTTCTGTGCCCCTCGCTGCCCCATTGTACTGTGACCGTATTTCTCTGCTTGTTTTCTCTCCCCATTTTTCCTTCTGTGCCCCTCGCTGCCCCATTGTACTGTGCCCGTATTTCTCTGCTTGTTTCTCTCCCCATTTTTCCTTCTGTGCCCCTCGCTGCCCCATTGTACTGTGCCCGTATTTCTCTGTTTGTTTTCTCTCCCCATTTTTCCTTCTGTGCCCCTCGCTGCCCCATTGTACTGTGACCGTATTTCTCTGTTTGTTTTCTCTCCCCAATTTTCCTTCTGTGCCCCTCGCTGCCCCATTGTACTGTGACCGTATTTCTCTGTTTGTTTTCTCTCCCCATTTTTCCTTCTGTGCCCCTCGCTGCCCCATTGTACTGTGCCCGTATTTCTCTGTTTGTTTTCTCTCCCATTTTTCCTTCTGTGCCCCTCGCTGCCCCATTGTACTGTGCCCGTATTTCTCTGTTTGTTTTCTCTCCCCATTTTTCCTTCTGTGCCCCTCGCTGCCCCATTGTACTGTGCCCGTATTTCTCTGTTTGTTTTCTCTCCCCATTTTTCCTTCTGTGCCCCTCGCTGCCCCATTGTACTGTGACCGTATTTCTCTGTTTGTTTTCTCTCCCCATTTTTCCTTCTGTGCCCCCGCTGCCTCTCTCCATTCCCGCCGCTGCGTCCCTGCGGCCCCGCCCCCCTGACTGCCCATTCGCTGCCCCTGCCTCCCGCCTCCCAGCTGCTCCTCCCTCCCACCTCCCCATATATGGCGGCCGCTGGCGCGCCGAAGGCGCGCCTAAGGCAAGCCCGTCTGCGCCCGACCGCGCATGGACCGCGCCCAGCGCCAGAACCCCTGGACCGCGCGCCCCCCGCTCCAGCCTCGAGGACCGACGCCGATACGATGCCACCACACTCCACGCCCTCAACCCCGGACGGACGCACAACTGCTTCAAGGCCGCCCCGAAATGCACCCATGGTCCCTTCAGCTGCCGGAACTGCAGCTACACCAGCCTCAGAGCCACCGAGCGCCCGCCAAGAAGGACCTCAACCACCTCCGGTGCATCCTACTGAACACCCGCTCTGCACGCAAACACGCCGTCGAGCTCTGGGACCTGCTCGACACATCATCACCAGACGTCGCCTTCCTGACAGAGACCTGGATGAACGACTCCTCCGCCCCCGACATCGCCATAGCCATCCCAGACGGCTATAAGATCACCCGCAGAGACCGCATCAACGCAGTAGGAGGAGGAATCGCCATCGTCCACAAGAACACCATCAGGGTCTCGACCAGCACCGACGACACTCTCAGCACCGCCGAACACATGCACTTCCAGATCCACACGGACCCCAACACCACCCTTAGAGGCACCCTTGTCTACAGACCCCCTGGGCCCCGACCCCAGTTCAGCGACTCCATCGCCGACTTCATCAGCACGCACGCCCTGACCTCTACCGACTACATCCTCCTCGGAGACTTGAACTTTCACCTGAAGAACAACAATGACAGCAACTCCACCACCCTGATCGACAGCCTCGCCAACCTCGCCAACCTCGGCCTGAGCCAGCTCGTCACAACACCGACCCACTGCGCTGGCCACACGCTTGACCCCATCTTCTCCTCAAGCTCCCACGTCTCCTTCAGCCACACCACGGAACTCCTCTGGACCGACCACCGCTGCATCCATTTCACCTTCCAGAAACCCACCACACACCACCGCACCCAACAGATCCCACGCCTCTGCTGGAGCAAAGTCACCGAAGACCAACTCCGGGCAACCCTCGCTCTCAGCCCACCCTCCGACCCATCCAACACCGACGACGCTGCCTGCAACCTCAGACGATGGATGGACGACTGTGCCAACACCCTCGCCCCGCTGAAAAAGCTCACCTACAGCGACACCACCAAAAGAGCCAGCTGGTTCACCTCGGAACTCCTAGCTTCCAAGCGTACCTGCCGGAAACTAGAGAAGAAATGGCACAGCGATAAGACACCGGACAGCCACACAGCCCACAAAGACGCCATCCGTAACCACCACCAACTCATCAGGTCCGCCAAGAGAATCTCCTTCAAAGACCGCCTCGACAACAACGCACACAACAGCAAGGAGCTTTTCAACATCGTGAAGGAACTCTCCAATCCCAGCTCCAACACCAACGACATCCCGCCGTCGCAACCCCTGTGCGATTCCCTCGCCACCTTCTTTCACCGCAAGATCGCCGACATCCACGACAGCTTCAACACCCAGACAACCCCAACTAAGATCGATACACCAGACCCGCCACACACCATCGACCACGACCCCCTGCCAGCCTGGGCCAGCGTGAACATCGAGGACACCATCAAGACCATGAGCACTATACACTCCGGCTCCCCGTCAGACCCTTTCCCGCACCACATCTTCAACAAAGCCAGCAGCTCCATCGCACCCCACCTGTGCAACATCATCAACCTCTCCTTCGAGACCGCGACCTTCCCAGAGAGCTGGAAACACGCAGAGATCAACGCCCTACTCAAAAACCCAAGGCAGACCCGAGAGACCTCAAGAACTTCCGGCCCATCTCTCTGCTTCCGTTCCCAGCCAAGGTCATCGAGAAGATCGTCAACAAACAGCTAACCCGATACCTCGAAGAAAACAGCATCCTGGACCCATCCCAATCAGGGTTCCGCAGCAACCACAGCACTGAGACTGCCCTCATCGCCGCCACCGACGACATCAGGATCCTGCTGGACAAGGGCGAGACCGCAGCCCTCATCCTGCTGGACTTCTCCGCCGCCTTCGACACTGTCTGCCACCGCACTCTACGCGCACGCCTCCACGACGCAGGGATCCGAGACAAGGCCCTGGAATGGACCACCTCCTTCCTCGACGGCAGAACCCAGAGAGTCCTCCTCCCACCTTTCCGATCCGAAGCCTCCGAGATCATCTGCGGCGTACCCCAGGGATCGTCCCTCAGCCCAACACTGTTCAACATCTACATGGCCCCGCTCGCACGCATCGCCAGACAACACGACCTCAACATTATCTCCTACGCCGACGACACTCAACTGATCCTCTCCCTCACCAAGGACCCCCTCGCCGCCAAAGCCAAACTCCATGACGGAATGAAGGCCGTCGCCGATTGGATGAAGATCAGCCGACTAAAGCTGAACACGGACAAAACGGAGGTCCTCATCCTCGGCTCCAACCCCTCAGCCTGGGACGACTCCTGGTGGCCAACGACGCTGGGAGCAGCCCCGACACCCACCGACCACGCACGCAACCTGGGAGTCATCCTCGACTCAACGCTCTCCATGACCAAGCAAGTCAACGCAGTCTCCTCCTCCTGCTTCAACACCCTCCGCATGCTTCGCAAGATCTACAGGTGGATCCCGACAGACACAAGAAGAACAGTCACCCAGGCCCTCGTCAGTAGCAGACTAGACTATGGGAACGCCCTCTACGCGGGAGCCCCGGCCAAGCTCATCAAGCGACTACAACGCATACAAAACGCCTCCGCACGACTGATCCTCGACGTACCACGCCACAGCCACATCACCCCCCACTTGAGGAACCTGCACTGGCTCCCCGTCGACAGGAGGATCACCTTCAAACTCCTCACCCACGCACACAAGGCACTCCACAAAACTGGCCCAGCCTACCTCAACAGACGACTCTTCTTCTACGTCCCCAACCGCCAGCTCCGCTCCGCCGACCTCTCCCTCGCCACCGTCCCCCGCATTCGAAGAACAACCACCGGCGGCAGATCCTTCTCACACCTCGCCGCCAAGACCTGGAACACCCTTCCACTAAGCCTACGAAAGACCCAAGACCTGCTGACCTTCAGGAGGCTACTCAAGACCTGGCTGTTCGACCAGTAGCAGCATCCCCCCCCATCCCTCTCCCCAGCGCCTTGAGACCCTCGCGGGTAAGTAGTGCGCTCTACAAATTCTGTGATTGATTGATTGATTGATTGAAAGTGTTTACAACACCAATCCAGGGTTCTAGAATCTCTGAGATGGCCCTTGGGATTTTGGGACTACAATCCCACAATGCACTTGGCCAAACCCTTTAAAGTCAACTGGAGACTCTCCAGGATGGGGACTTCTTGGTGGAGATGATGCAGGTGTGCTCAGGTAACTTAACATGCAACTTGCAGGGATCCCCTCCTTAATCCTCCTTGAAGCAAGGCAAAGTCCTTAGGGATGTAGTTCCAAATGTGCAGCAGGTGCAGTCCTTCAGAGTGCAATCCTTTGGTGTGCAGGCCAGGGTTAGAGCAGAGCAGTCCTTCTTCTCCTTCTAGTTTCAGGCAGCAGATCTGAGTTGCAATGTAGTTCTTCTATATTTATTCACAGTTTCTGGGCGTGAACCCCTTACCAATGGGATGCAGAGTGCCATACAGGTGAATGACCACTTCTCCAAAAGTGTGGCACATTATTCTCCCAGAAAGCACCATTCTCTCAAAATCGAACATGGAGAAAGACTCTCCTTTGGGGTTAGATCTGGCTAAGCCATCCCACTGGTGTGGCTAAGTTTCACAAACACACCCCTTCCAAAACCCTGACTAATCTAATTACTGAGTCTCCTGTGTGGCTGGGGGTGCATGATGTGGGGGTCAGCCTGCGCTGGTCTCAAACTGTCATTCACCCTTCGAAGACCAGTTTGACTCCCCCACCCTTTTCCTGCCTTTTGGCTTCTGCAGCTAAAGTTTTTCACCCACAGGGAATCCATTGTTGACTCTGAAAGGACACTTCACATCTCATCAATCAGCTCTGGCTCAGCCTAGGAAAGGCTAGCCAATCAGGAGAGGACAGATGGAAAGCTGGATTTTGGCTCACAGAAAAGAAAGCTTAATAACGTGTTTTCTGTAATAACTTTTACAAATCTAACAGTGGCAAGTTGTTGGATTGATCTTAACTAGAATGGGGCAAATCAGAATTGGCAGTTTTTCCCTCACCAGGGCTTACAAAAACACATTTTGTAATGGTCCTGCTTATAGTTACAAGGCACCCTACCCCTGGGGCACTTAGGGGAGAGTTTAAGGGTGACTTACATGTAATAATAAGGCAGATTACTACTTTTGAAGTACCTTTAATTCCAAAGTTGAATTTGCATTTAATAATTATAATTTAAAAGCAGCCTACAAGACGAGGCTGGATTTTAAAATGACAACAGACAAGTCAGCACTGCACACTCTAGTACAGGAAATCTACTGGGCCTCTAAACCTCCCTGCCCTATTATATACTAGGGACATATAGGGAGTTTGAATCCCCTTTGCCTTATTATCTACTAGAGACTTACAGGAGTCTGTTATTCTCCACTGTAATTATACCAAATTACCATATAATCTTAAAACAGAGTACAGGCCCTTGTTCTGGTTAGCAGAGCCCAGGGCACAGTCAGAGACAGAAAACCAGCACCTAGTAGTGAAAATGGGAGCAGAAAGTGGGGTAACACTGCAAACAGGCCTTGATTTCTCACACACTCCCATATCAAACACAGGGCCAATGCTGTCCAAGGTAGACTATGACAATTCAGAGTACATATTAAATGAGCTTCACCGAATGGAAGTGCAAGTATGCCTGGAAACTTACTCATGCAAGATATCAGCTTATAAAGCTTCTATGCACCCTGTGATACTATGACACAAGTTCACTCATTATAGTCACTAGAAACATGCCTGATGTTCAAAGCATCCATGTGCAAGCAATTTGTCACGGCTCAGGTATACAAAACCCATTGAGAGACCATTCAAAGGTTTTCCCTGTCCATCGTAACAGGTTCAAAGCGGTCCAGAGAGAAGAAGATGACAAAATGCACTTCCCTCTTGCCATGGGGGACAACAGAGTAACAATAAGCCTGCCATGAATCCTTTTACATACCACAAAAATGCAGAATATACAAGCCTTGATATCCTATTAGTATGTAATACTACATTTCACTGCATTCTCCAGATGATTACCTGATGTGCCATCAAGCCTCCATCCTGGACAACAGTAGAGTTTCCACATGAACAAGAAGAGACAGAATCTGTGTCCTAGTGGCTGAATTCCTCTCACACACAGATATAGTCACACACGAGTGTGCCCACACACACATAAACACACTCACACACACAGTTATGTAGGACAACACCATAGACCTGCCGCCAGGGCCACACATAAACATATATGACTCACTATCGAGGGAGCTACTGGTGCTTCTTTAATGCTATACTTGTCTGCATAATCAGTTGAGCTGTCAAGGGTAAGTTGTGAAGGCATAGTACTGGCTGTAAAAAGCAATAAAGACAGCTCTCAGTTCTGTGAAATAGCACAATTTTGTCTTTGCATGGCACAATTTGTACTCAGCACAGATTTCATACGGTGTGTGCGGGAGATATAATCTCCGTTCAACACAAGGTAAATATGGGGCCGTACCAAGATTGGATTTGCTGGCGCAGCACAGAGCTGTATGTCTGTTTTATTTGACTGCAGTGCTTAAAGTGAATTAATTTCAAGCAATATTTCTCTGAGTTAGTGCTTTATTTTCAGACAGCACCGCTTCACAGACAGACAGAGACAACTGCTCACTTGCTCACTATTTCCACTGTCTCTGACCTGTGCTGTCTGAAAATAAGACACTAACTAAGAGAAAAAGCATGCCAATGTTAGCCAAAGATATAGGTCTATATGTCTATAAATGTAACAATGTTTAGCCATCTTTGGAAGCCCATTAATCATGGAGCTCTTGAAATCGCCCAAAAAAACCTTTATCAGTAGTATTATTATAAAAAAACTCACTCAAAAATCTCAAGTTATTTTCTTTAATAGTCTGAAAGATAATTCAACTATCCTAGTAAACCCAACTACGCATAGAGATTTCTCACCCTGTAGGACACATATAGTTGCATACATGCTTGAACCAATTTCAGACCAATTTCCTTTGATAATGTACATATTTATTTATTAATTAATTAATTTACTTATGCAATCATATAGACTGCATTCAACTCAGCATGCTGTACAGTAGACCACCACAAAGCATAGCAAGCATCACTGTAACTGGAACAATTATGCACTTCTGAGTATAAAAATTATTTTCTTTGATAGTCTAGCAGGAAATACCACTAAACCAAAATACACCCAGATGTTTCTTGCCCTGTAACAAACATATAGCTGCACACATGGTTGACCCAATTCTAACCTAATTGCTTTCTTTATTCATTTATTTATTTAGTGTTAATGAGTGCACTCAACTCAAAAGGTATCTGCAAGCTGTACAGTAGAACAACACAATGCATAGCATTGTTACATGAAACCAAAGTAAGCAGCCATGTAACTGGAACAATTATGAAAATCTATGGATCAAAATCACATAATGACAAAGAAGGAGGGAGGTGAAGCAGGACACAAGAGGTCAGTAGGTGGAAGCAGACTTTGCATTGGGCATTAGAGAAGAGGACAAGAGAGGATAATTAGCTCAAAAGAATGCAGAGGTGAGTAAAAAAGAGAATGCTGCTAGTTAGAGATCGCAGCACAACCGCTTCTCCAAATGCAGTTTGAACAAGAATGTTTTCAGGTTTAAAATGGATCAGTGTTTCTGACAATTTCTAATCAACAAGGAGTAAGTTCCAGACTGTGGGTGCTGTGCCTGAAAATTATTACTTTGCTGCTTTTGAGTTCTGTACCTCTTAGTTTCTAAAGTTAGGTCTAGGGACAATGTGTGCAGCAGTAGAAAAAAGAGAAAAGGGTCCAGAGCTGGTATGGCACTACTTGGCAGGGCAGACTCATAGATGACAGAGTCCAGGTGCAGAAGCAGGTAGGTCGGAAGTATTTTATATCTCTGAGACTTCAGATCAGAAGGCCAGCCAACTATCCCTTGGAGTAACACTGAGTGGGCTTTGCAGTAGTGCAATACGTCTTTGGGAGGTTTTCACTACCAGGACATGTAAAGCTTAAAAGTGCATTTCCTGCCTTTTAAATGCACTGCACTCTGCCCTTTGGGTTGTCCAGAGCCTACCTTAGGGGTGATGTATATGTATAAAAAGGGATGGTATGGGCCTGGCAAAATGATTATCTTGCCAGGTCGACATGGCAGTTGAAACTGCACACATAGGCTCTGCAATGGCAGGCCTGAGACATGTTTAAAGGGTTTCTTTACTGAGTGGCATAATTAGTGCTGCAGGCACACGAGTGACATTTAATTTACAGGTCCTGGGCACATGTTGTGCCACTTTACTAGGGACTTATAAGATTATGTATTTGATTATTTATTTATTTATCAAGTTTTATATAACGCGATCATGACCCAAGAGGGCATCAGAACACTTTACAAGAGGTCAAGAAGGAAGAAACAGTAAAACACATAGCAAAATCTAGAGCGAAACAGGATGGGTGGGACCCAAAATGAAACAGGAGGCCACCACAGATTCCATGCCACCAACTGAATAAAAAATATACATAATCACAGAAGTACAATGCTTTACATGGGTAAAGTAAATGTGGCCTAATGAGGCCAGCTAATAAAGTACATGAGCCTTAAGTAAATTAAATATAACAATTACGTATGAGCCAATTTCACTATGTTTGAGGAGAGAGCAAATGCACTTTAGCATTGCTTAGCAGTGGTAAAGTGCTCAGAGTCCTAAGGCCTTCAAAAACAAAGTCAGAAAAAATGGAGGAGGAAGCAAAAACATTGTAGGGAAGCCCACCCCAAAGCTGACAGGTCTAACTCATGTCCCCCCAGCTGAAAGTGGGGAGAACTACCCAACCCTTTGGGAGTTCTCTTCACTAAGGCAGAAGAATCTGAGCATACCATCAGTATTGGCGTGGTCTGACCCAGGAGAGTGTTCCACCATAAAGTCCATTCCCTGTAGTGACAGAGACCACTTCAACAGTTTGAGATTTTCACCTCTCATTTGCATGAGCCATTTGAGGGGTCTGTCTGACCCCGAAAGTGACCATCAAAGAAGTATGGTCTCAGCTACTTGTTGAGCTATGGCCTCTTCATTTTACTGTGCTAAGAACACCCCTATGCCATCTCTGAAGCATCTGTCTGCACTATGCACTGTTGTCCAAGCAGGGACCCTTTTTCCTAGCCAGGGTAAGGGGGATACACTTTTAAAATAACCCCTGCTCACCCCCTTGGTATCTTGGCAAGAGCCGCATGGCTTATCTCAGAGGCAGTGTGTAAAGCATTTGTGCACACATACAGTAATACAGTGAAAACACTGCAAATGAACACCACACCAGTTTAGAAAAATAAGTAATCTTTATCTAAACCAAACAAGATCAAAACGACAAAAATCCACAATATAGTAATCAAAATATTACTTTTAAAAGGTAGACACAGTTCTGTCCATAGCAAACTATAGATGTGACACTTTCAACACAAAGTACCTTGGATGCGTCAAAATCATAAACAAAACCAGCCGCAGGGAAGGTGATGCGTCGGTTCCTTACGCGCAGGGAAGGTGATTTGTCGGTTCCTTACTCCAGGGGAGGTGATGCGTTGGTTTCCTACTGTGCGGGGAGGTGATGCATCAGTTCCTTACTGCGGTCCCAGCGTTGATGTAGACTTGGCGCCCCGGTGCGATGCGTGAGGATCGGTCCTAAATTCAGCGGCCGCAACAGCGCTGCATTGGTTTCTCCAGCCGTGTGTCCCACGATGCATTGGTTCTTGCAGCCGCACAGCAGGGCCTGCATCGGAATCGGTGCAGTGATCTCGGACTTCGTAGATCGGTGCAGTCAGTGCAGCGATTTCTCCCGCCGCGGGCAGGCGATGAATCGGTTTTTTCGGCAATGCGTCGTAAACAGGTGCGGATGCATCATGCCTCTCGTTGTTGCTTTACTTTTCCAGCTCCCAACAGCAGGAGCAACCTCCAGAGGTCCAGAACAGCAACATATACCTATTGGCAGGTCAGAACTCCAAGCAAGGTAGTTCAGGGGAGCTGGGGGTAAAGTCTTTGTATCCCTGAGACTTCAAAACAGGAGGTAAGCTCTACTTCAAGCCCTTGGAGATCTTCCTCAAGCAGGGGACACAGCACACAGCAAAGTCCTTGTCCTTTCCTTGGCAGAAACAGCCTCTGCAGGCCAACCCCAGACAGCACACAGCAAAGGGGCAGTACTTCTCCTTTGGTTTCTCCAGCTCTTCTCCTTGGCAAAGGTTCCTCTTGAATTCCAGAAGTAATCTAAAGTTCAGGTGTCTGGGCCCCACTTTTTATAGCACAAATTCCTTTGTTCTCTGGTGCAGCTTCCTGGCAGGAGGTGGAGACAGCATTGTCCAAGGCAGACCAGGCCCATTCAGGTGTGAAAGAAATCTCCTCCCCCTACTCTGAATTCAGCCCAGGTCTATTCAGCCCAGCCCCGACTCACCCTGGAAAGGCAGGACATACCTCATCCCCCCAAGTGACTGTCTGATCAGGATGCACATCACCAGCCCTGTCACTCCCAAACCAGACAGTCAATACACAAACCTAGCAGAGGCACACAGGATGGCTAAGCAAGAAAATACCTACTTTCTAAAAGTGGTATTTTCAAACACAGAATGTAAAAATCATCCTCACTTAAAGAGGCACATTTATATTCACTCATACTAAACATTACCTTCCTATCTTGTCCCAATGGTATGTCATATTTATAGGATGTTATAAATGAACTTCCATTCTATCCTATGGGACAGATGGCCTTTCAATAGTGAAAACGAAATTGGCAGTATTTCACTATCAGGCCATGCCACACACATCAGGACATGTCCTACCTTTCACATACACTGCACCCTGCCCATAGAGGTTCCTTGGGCCTACCCGAGGGGTGACTCCTATGTAAGAAAAGGGAAGGTTAGAGCCTGGCAAGTGGGTGCACATGCCATGTCGACATGGCAGTACTAGACTGCACACAGACAAGCTCACTAGCAGCATTTGGTTTACAGGCCCTGGGCACACATAGTGCACTGTACTAGGGACTTAACAGTAAACTAAATAAGCCAATTATGGAAACACTAATCCACGACAACGATTTAGAGAGGGAGCACTTGCACGTTGGCACTGAACAGCAGTGGCAAAGTGCCCAAAGCATCTACACCAGCAAAAACAAAGTCCGACACATAGTAAAACACCGGAGACAAAGGCAATAATACAGGGGAAACCCACGCCAAAGATGCCAGGTCTAACAGCCTCCTTGAGAGTATTAAAGGCGTTCTGGCAGGCCTCTGTCCAGATCACCTTTCTGGGCTGCTTCTTCAGCTCTGTTAAAGGGCAACAATGGTGCCCTATCACTTAACAAACCTCATATAGTATTCTGTGAGGCCCAGGAAGGCCCTCACTTCACTCTGTGTTTTAGGGGGTTGCCAGGCCAGGAAAGTCTCAGTCTTGGCCTGGGGGTGCTGTAACTTTCCCCCGGCCATCATGTGACCCATCTAGACCATGAAACCCTGGCCAATTTGGCACTTACTGGCCTTGATAGTCAGGCCCGGCACCTGCAGGGCCCGAAGCACCTCCTGAAGGTGTTTCTCCCAGCTGAAGATGGAAACAGCTATGTGGCAGAACGCTTCCTTCCCAGTTAGAACCCTGTTGAACAACCTCTGAAAGGTGGCAGAGGCATACTTCAAAACAAATGGCATCACCCAAAACTGAAAACAGCCCTCTGGGGTTGAGAATGCAGATTTCTCTTTTGCCCCCTCAGTCAGTAAAAAAAGTACTGAGGAACTTGGCAGCGCCCAGCCTGTGTATGAGCAGATCAGCTCTGGAGGTGGGTAGTACATCATTTTTCGTGACAGAGTTGAGACCTCAGTAGTCCACATAGAACCTAAGTTCTGAAGTGGAACCCGGTGGGCAGCCTAGGGTACCAACAGTACAGGGCTTGACCAGGTACTATTGGAGGGCTCAATCAACCCAAATGCCAGCATCTTGGAATCTTCCTCCTTGATACTTGCCCCCACTTTATCTGACAACCTGTGAATTTTGTTTTTAACAGGTGGACTGTCTCCAGGATCGATGTCATAGACGCACAAGTGTGTGAGTCCAAGGGTGAGGGAGGACAGAGAGACAAACTGTCCCAGTAACTGGTTATAGTAACTTTGCTGTTCTGGGGTCAGTGTAGGAGAAGGGTTGACACCTTCCACTACCCCATCATGTTCCTAGGCAGACAGGAGTTAAGGGAAAGTCTCACTCTCCTCTTCCACTCCCTCATCTGTCACCAGGAGCATGGTTATTTCGTACCTCTCAAAGTGAGATTTGAGGAGGTTCACTTGGAGCACCCTTAAGGCGTTTCTAGGGGTCTTGAGATCAACAAGGTAGTTGGACTCCCTCCTCCCCTGCTTCACCTCACATGGGCCTGTCCAGTGATCCTGAAGAGCTCTGTGTTCCACAGGCTCCATAACCCATACCTTCTGGCCAGGCTGAAACACTGCCAGAGTTGCCTTCTGGTCATACCAGAGTTTCATTACTTCCTGACTGGCCTCAAGATTGATTTTTGCCTTTTTCCGGAAGCAAAGCATCTGGTTTGACAAGGCTAAGAAGTCCTCTAACACAGATGCCATAGAGGAGTTCAAGGGAGCTAAACCCCACTCCCTTCCGTGGCAACTCTTTGTAGGCAAAGAGAAGGCATGGAAGGAGGACGTCTCATTTACACCTCAATGGCTCAGGTAGGCCCAATATCATGCCCTTCAGGATCTTGTTGAATCTCTCCACAAGAACATTGGTTTGGGGGTGATAGGGTGTGGAGGACTTTGTTACTGACTCCACACTCATCCCACATTGACTTCATGCAAGCTGACATGAGTTAGTGCCTCTGTCAGACACTACCTCTTTGGGGAACCCCACATGGGTAAAAGTCCACATCAGGTCCCTGGCCACTGCAGGTGCAGTCACCGACCTCAGAGGCATGACCTCTGGGCAGCGTGGGGCATGGTCCACCAAGAGCAGGATGAACCTGTTGCCTAAAGCTGTCTTGGGGTCCAAGGGTCCATTAATGTTGATGCATACCCTTTCAAAGGGAGTGCCAACAACAGGTAGTGGGGTCAGGGGAGCTTTTTCCCTGACTTCCCACTGGCCTGGCGGGTGGGACCGGACCTACAGAATGCATCTGAGACTGTCTTCATCCAGGTACAATAGCAACAAGCCTGGCAAATGTTTTGTCTTGGCCCAGATGTTCTGCCAGGGGTATGTCATGAGCCAAACCTACTAGGAAGGCTCTGTAACACTGGGACAACTGGAAGGCCACCAGCACATGGGCTGCCCCAGATCTAGAAGCCATAGGTTCACTATGTAGGAGGTCATTCTCCCACTAGATCAGGTAATCTTCAGAGATGTCACCTGCTGCTTGGGCCTCAGCTTGAAGCCTCAAGCCCTCTGGAGTGGGGCACTCACTCTGCACCCACCCTCAACTTGCAAACTATCAAGCTCAGGTAAGTCTCCCAGCGTGGCAATGTCCTCCCTGGTGGGCTTGGGGGCGTCCTCTTTAGGTTCCCTTTGTACCTCGACTGTGGGAAATTCAGGGGCTGGTTTCCCACACCCCTTGCCCCTCTCCTTCTTGGCAGCTGTCGGGCCATTGTTACAGGCTCCAGACACCCTTGACTCCCTTCTCGGGCAGCCATATAGTCATACAGACCCATTCAGGCAATCTCAACATCTCTAAGTGGGACCTCAACTCTACCTCCCTCCAGATAGTGTGCTCCAGCTCGTTGCTCAGCAGACAATCTACAGGCATGGCAGGGCTCACAGCTACTTTGAGAGAACCTGAAGGGAACCTCAAAGAGAAACCGAGCCACTGGTAGATGGCTGTCATGATTGTCAACCACTATGCCTCAGTAGCGGCCCGTGGAGGGAGTTTCATGGGGCGGTGAGGCGGGGCGGGGGGTAGTAAACACCGGAATGTGGATGAACGGAGGTAAGTAAACATTTAAATGAATAAAACGAATTTTGTTGCGCGCGCTGCATTGCAAAATGCGTTGCAGCGCGCGCAACGAAATTTGTTTTATTTATTTAAATGTTTACTTACCTCCGTTCATCCACATTCCGGTGTTTACTACCCCCACCCTGCCCCTCCCCCGCCCGCCTCACCGCCCAACGGAACTCCCTCCACGGGCTGCTACTGCTATGCCTTGGTGGAATGTTAGGGAAGACATTCTCTGAGGACACCAGATGATACTTTACCGTACTCATGCTGACTCCTGTGTATCTTCAGAGCATCAACTCAAACCCTTTTATTGTAATGAGACAAAAGCAAAGGGGGTATTGTTAAACACAGGGTATGTCACGGCGCTAACCTAATATCGTGAGTGTAATACGAATAGAAATATCAATGCGGTGCAACAGGTGAGGGAAAACCCCTAAGCCCTCAATGGTGGACACTGGTCCGTATTAAACAAATGGTAACAGGCCCTGTGCACACGCTTTTAAGTGTTTACAACACAAAGTAAACGTTGTATACAAAAGATGACAGGAAATCCTTTCTTCCAGTATTCATTTAATGAAGTGTTGTTTCATATGCCAGACAACACGTGTTTCGTCATTGGGTGTGTAACCCTTGACTTCTTCAGGGCTCAAAAGGAATATGGTAGGACTTCAGACCTTGCAACTGGTGTTAATTCTGACCCAGCGGTCCTAAACCTATGCCTCATTACCGCATTTTAAACACACGGCGCCATCCACCACAAGCCAGCTTAGGCGAGTACACCCGTGGCTTCTCACTCCGGCAAAGAGTATACCGGAAAGACGCATACTCATTGCGGTAATGAGGCATATATACTTTGAAGTTGACGATTAATTACCAGTGGCAAATATAATTATACGTGATGCCAATATTGATTTGAAAACGCCTATACTGAAAGATTTACTACTGAGAAGAAGTGAATATTTACTTTGGATTGAAGTTTAGGACCCGCTGGGTCGGAATTAACACCAGTTGCAAGGTCTGAAGTCCTACCATATTCCTTTTGAGCCCTGAAGAAGTCAAGGGTTACACACCCAATGACGAAACACGTGTTGGCTGGCATATGAAACAACACTTCATTAAATGAATACTGGAAGAAAGGATTTCCTGTCATCTTTTGTATACAACGTTTACTTTGTGTTGTAAGCACTTAAAAGCGTGTGCACAGGGCCTGTTACCAACCCTTTTATTGTGACCCACTGCTTGTACTTAGAAGTATTGGCAGGTGTTTGGGCTTTGGGCACCATCTCCTTAGCCCCCAGGGAAACTAGGGTCACCTCTGTCAGCTCCCCAAATCTAACTGAGACTACCTCCTCCCTGACAGCTACAGCACCAACCCAGGTATCTGCCCAACAGTGGGGGCCTGTGCCCTCTTGGGACATTTGGAGTCACCCTTGGAGAGCTCATACTTACAGCACTTGGTGCATTGGGGTACAAACCTCCCTGTCTGTTTGTCAGAGAACCACTTTTACTTAGGCTCAGACTGGGAATGGTTACCACTACTCCATTGGGAATTATTTTTAGGGCCTTTAGATAACTCTTTATTTTTAAGTCCTCTCTCTTCTGGTGGGACCCCTGACCACCCTTGTGGGAGTCTACACAGATATCTATTTGGATACTCTGGTGCTTTCCTAGAGGTCTGTCTTCTCAGCGAGCTACCTGGAGTTAGTCAGATTGCTGTCAACTAGATGCTGGCGCAGCTCTGGAAAACAAATACTGAGCATATGCTCTCTCATAATCAGAATGTGCAGCCCATTCTAATCACTAACTTTACTGCCCACACTTAACCATCAGTGCCTTGCTGGAGTAATCCACAAAATCTACCCAGGACTGGTTGGGGAGCTTCACACCGCCCCTGAGCCTTTGACTGCACTTTTCAGGGGTCAGTCCACACTTAGCTATCAAAATGGGTTTCATGGAAGTGTACCTGGTTTGGTCCCCAACCTCCAAAGTGAGGAGTGGGTCCTGCCCCACAGAAGGCATGTGTTTCCACAAACCCACCCACCAATGCTCCTCTGGGATCTTATGAACGCTCAGGGCTACATCATGGACAGAAAACCATTTGTCATTGTCATCTCCCACCACATTACTGGCCACCAATTCCTTGGGAATGAAAACCTTTCTGTCTCCTTCAGACACTGTAAAATTGCTGCCACCATTGCCGGATTCTGTTTTCTTTGCTCTGAGCTCCAGGTCCCTAAGGGTCCTTTTATGAGCCATTCTTTCCTGTGCTAACTCCTTCACCTTTTTTTATTTGACTACTTGCAATTGGAACTCACTCTATGCCTTCCTATCTGCCAGCATCTCTTGGGAAAGGCCATGCAAAGAGACATGACCTTCCTCAAGAGATGCTGGGGGTCTTCAGGGCAGGGGGATTCAATTCAGGGGATGAGTTCTCCCCCTCCCGTGAAGACTGTATTCCAGGGCTGTTTTTCTGGTCTTGCTCCTGATCTTCCATATCATACTCATCCTCTTGCTCTTCTTTGGCTGCCATCAACTGGGGAACATCTGTCATAGTTTTCTGAACCTCCAACTTTTTGGTTCCCTTCTTCATTTTTAGTCCCCTTTCCTAGCAGAACTGTTTAAGCTCAACCACTGTGGAGCTTTCCAGGCTGGCCAGCTCTAACTCCATTGTTACAGGTATGATCTCAGACAGCCCAGCAGTAGGAATGAGGTTAGTTTTGGAAAAATCTTAATAAACCAATCAAGGAGAATTGAAAAAATGAATTGGTCTTAAATTATTATGTGGGGTGATATTGTCACACAAAATTACTCTATGGCACCGCAAAGATACAAGTCCAATCTGCACCGCTGAACACCAGTCTAAGAAATTTGGTTTTGGGTTGACTGGGGTGTAAACTCTGGTCAAGCAGCAACCGCAATCCTTGTCAAGGTAAGGCACAAGCAAACCCCAAATTAACCTGTGCTCACCCCCTTGGTAGCTCGGCACAGAGCAGTCAGGCTTAACTCAGAGGCAATGTGTAAAGTATTTGTGCAACACTTCAAAGAGTAGAGCAGTGACAACACACCACAAAAGGAGCCCACAGCAAGTTTGGCACAATAAAGTAAGTTTTAATAAATAAAACAATGACAAAAATCCAATTAGTAGAAGTGGAGATATAGAATTTTAGAGTTTTTTAGAAAAAATAGTGCCAAAAAGCACAAAGTGCAACTTGAGATATCTGGTCGAACTGGACCAGGACAAAGTCACGAGTTCATGCCGACCACGATAGAGCACAGGCCGGGCACAGGGATCCAATTAGGCCCACTGACAAAGTATTTTAACCTGGTTGTGGAGCGTTGAGTGGATCTGCATCGAAGATACGCAGCACAGCCGAACGATGCATTGGTTCTGAGATGCGGCGAGGCTGTGGTGCGAGGTCCTGTTGTGTCATAATCGAGGATCCTGTACTGGCGTCAGGGATGCGGCATGCAGCGGACAATGCATCAGTTCAGAGGAGCTGTGAGGCTGCAACATCATCATTGGGGCTGCCAATCATGAGAGATGCAAGTATCTGGCTGTAGATGCATCGTGCTGTTGGCGATGCATCAGTTTTTAGGCCCGAAGAGGCAATGTGGGTGTTTGCGATGGGTGCAATTCATGCAGCAGTGATGATGTGTCATTTCTGCTCAAGGATGTGCCGCTCAGTTGAGGAGATGCATTGGTTCTACTTGGGGCTGTATCACTCAGCAGAGAAGATGCATCAGGTCCGCTGGCAAGCACCTTAAGCCCACTTCCAAGGGTCCAGGACTTGGGTGGCACCACTTGACAGGGTAGACTCACAGATGGTAGAGTCCAGGTGCAGGTGCAAGGAGGTTGGAAGCCTGTTATGTTCCTGAGGCTTCAGATCAGGAGGCCGGCCAACAAGCTCTTGAAGTCACTCTCCGTTCAGGGTTCAAGAGATGCCGGTCCAGCCCTTCTCACCCAGGCAAGAGGGCAAACAGGCATTAGTGCAGGAGTCCAACAGAGTGCAGTTCAACAGAGTGGCAGTCCTTCAGCAGCACATCAGTTCTTCCTGGCAGATCCAGAAGGGTACTGAAGTGGAAGAAGGACTGCTTTGCTGCTGAAATGACTGTCACTCTGCTGGACTCCTGCTCTTCAGTGCTGACCTGCTGCCTGCTGCCCCCTTGCCTGGGGTGAGAAGGACTGGACCTGCAACTTTTCACCACTTGAACCCAGGGTTGCTCAAAGGCTTGTCTGCTTGCCTCCTGTTGGAAGTCTCAGGGACATCAAAGACTTCAATCATATCCACAACCAGCACCTGGACTTTGTCATCTGAGAATCTTGGCCTTCCAAGTGGTGCCAATCCAGTCCTGGGCCCTTGGAAGTAGTTTTAAAGTGCTGCAACTGCAAAATCCCAAGCATCACTGCCATTGTGCGGCTCAGAACCAGTGCATTTCCATCAACGCTGACGCATCGTCACCGCTGCCAGGATTGAAGACATTGCATATCCGGCTGTGTGGCTCAGCGACGACACATCACCTACATCAGAGGGGTTTGACGATAACACATCTGAGACTTGCACGGCTCAGAACTGACGCATGGCCAACATCCTAAGGATCAACGCCGACTCATCGCCTCTGACTGCTCCTTGCATCTTGCCCTCAATGCAGATGCAACCCCATATCAAGATACTGTTTCGGCAGGACAGGGTTGGTCCATGTTGCATTTGTGTGTCGTATGCAGTGTGGTGTATATAGTGCAGTGCATGTTGTGTTGCACGTAGAATTTCTCATGTGAGGGAGTGTGTTGTGTTAGGTCTTATTTATAGACTGTGTGTGGCCAATACTTAATTATCTTGTGTCGTGATGGGTTGGAGCATACTAAAACTAAGTAAACTAAAAGACAAAGATTTCTCCCAAATCCAAATGAGTTGCCTGTACTTGAGCCAGATGATATTAGAAGTCCAGTCTATAAATACTCCTACGAGCAGGCATGGAGCTGTACAATGAGGCAGGTAGCATTCACTGACAGCTTGAGCAGGCTCCATGAACCAAAAGACCAGCCGGTCTTTCTCAGACAGTACATTGTAAGTTGTAAGTAGACACAAGATGTAAACAGACACATGCCCTGGATGGGTCCGACCAATGTAGAGGTCACTGGTGAACCTTAATTTTCCTTTACAGTATTGCTTCCTGTAGATTCTTCTGTACCACGCAGGGTCTGAGTCCTTTCATTTCAGTAAACATCATCAGATTTCCAGTGTACTTTCAAATGTCCACTTGCATAGTTTCTGTAATCTCCTTCAGCTTTAAAATCTTTTTTTGAGTGCCAGCTTCAGGAAATCCAGTTGTAACACATGAGTCTGTCTCCAGATCGTCGCAAAATTATGTTGTGATGTATGACAAGTAGACGAGGAGTATATTCGTAAATTATTTATTAGTCTTATTTGCAGGATGGTATCCAAGTACAGCAGCCCCACCAGGAGCAGCCTGCCTGCTGCTCAGCCCATACTCCAACTGTCACGCCTCACCACACAAGCATCCAAACATTCCATTCATCTCCATCACACCAACCTTCCACTCAGAACACTCCCACTGGCTGAAAATCTAGGAGCCAAGGTAACAGAGGAGATGCATGAATGCCTAAGCAAGATATAACAGTGCCTCTATCTGACCTGTGCTCCATCGCGGTGGGCCTGAACGTTTAAATTTGACCCAGCTGGCGCTTTATGGTGTTAAGCACTACCTTTCAAGATATTCTTAGAAAATTCATAACTCATGTTCTACTTATTGGATTTTTGTCGTTTTGGTCTTGTTATTTGTAATAAATGAAGCTCTATTGTCATATCCAGGATTGGTAACTTTTTGTGGGGCATTTTCACAGTTTTACAGTTTTAAGTGTTGTACAAATACTTTACACATTACCTCTTACGTTAAGCCTGACTGATCTGTGCCAAGCTACCAGAGGGTGAGCACAGGTTAATTTAGGTTGTGTATCTGACTTATGACTAGGAATGTGGTTTCTGCTTGAACTGGGTGAATACCTCTGCCAACCAGAAACCCAATTTCTAACAGCCATGTAGAATGTCCCATCTGTCAGCTATGATCAGCAAGAGAAAGAGTATATCACATAACAAGAAACCAGAGTTCAATATGGCCTGTCACAGGATATATCCTACAGCCCACATACATACGTTTTAGACATGGCACACTTTCCAGTTACTGACTTCTTTGTTCAATACATTTGTGTGGCCTTTTTTCTTATTTTGGATTACTTGTTAACTATATGCTATTAGTTCAGTTCTGAAATGCTTCTTTTAGGGCTGTTCTACAGCTGAGATAAGCAAATGCACTCTATCGCATTTTCTCATACAACAAGTGTTTAAAAGAGGATCATGATTTAAATAGTCACTTTATTTTATAGGATGCTTGTTAACCGGGGTAAACCTATTAGAAGGTCCGTCCCACCTACAGGAACAGACAGCTCTGTCAAAGAGATAGATTGTGATTAGCAATCATCACAAAATGTGATTAGTTGAGAATTAAATCTCTGGTCTCATGATATTAAAGTGGGGGAGCATCTCCTGCATATATGGAAATTAAGATGGGGACAAAATAGGACTTGCGTGATTTCAAGAAGCTACCCACAAACACTTAGGGTAGTAGTGGCTACCTTGGCACAGCATTCATAATTACCAAGCAGTACCCAAATGAGGAAGGCTGTCAAACCATTCTAACTATGTTAACCTGAAACTTTTATCTAACTATTTTATGTCAGTGCTTTATTGGTTATTTATATAATTATCTATTGTTATATTGTATTATGTATTTTTATTTTAAGCTCTTCAATAAACTTACTTTTGAAACTGAAGAATGGGTCTTAGCATAGCCAAGGCCCACTGTCCCAGAATGCGTTGCAATTCCATCTAAACTAATCAAATATTAAGGAAAATTTGGGATTATGTACTTATTTCTGAAATCAGAGAACAATTAACAACGACCTCCAGAATCAACCATCCTCTCCTTTCCATCTCCCAACTATTAAGCACCCTGATGTAGTCCATGGATGCATGAGGCACCGTGTATGCACTGTGTCAAGTAACATTAAAGAAAATGTGAGGGCCTATGGCAGGGTGACTCATTCAAGAACTGCTGTTAAAA
This sequence comes from Calotriton arnoldi, assembly GCA_963921515.1. Classification (NCBI taxonomy): domain Eukaryota; kingdom Metazoa; phylum Chordata; class Amphibia; order Caudata; family Salamandridae; genus Calotriton; species Calotriton arnoldi. The sequence goes on from CAWUFW010001490.1 coordinate 2,058,782, forward strand.
TTAAACTACTATTATTGTGAATATTCACTTTATTAAGGATTATACTGTATACTCTACCTATAAATCAGGATGAGATGTGTTATTTTCCAACCCCCATTTGCTTTCAAATCCAGTGAAAATATACCACAGCAAAACTAGAAGAAACCATGAACTCGTCAATGATAATGTTGCATTATTAAATAAAGGAAAGACAAGTCAGTGTTGTATTAAAGTTATTTTTGGAAAGTGTTTCTCCATCGCCATGGTCAATTCTAAAACGTTTCACTTTTCTAGCTGTTAATCCTGCTGATTAGGTATGATTGTCAACAGCAGCTACATTGAGGATAGCTCTATCATCCCTTTATTAGAGTTCTAACTTGGATTTATGTGTTTATTACAATACTTATTTGGAGTGGACATAGCTACAAGGACAATGGACTGCTTCAGATGTAAAAGGAGTATATATCAAACTAGAATACATTTCAGAATAAGAAAAGAGGAAAGTGAGAACATTGGCCTTTGATCTACTGGTCGAGTCGGAACAGGTGATATTAAAGATACTTTCAGAAGGCCAGGGTTTTTAAACTGAGTCCCACAGCAACATATCTCAGAGGATAGATTTTGTGTCGGAAGGCATCCCTTCCTGCGTAAAAAGTTACCTGACCATAACGCAGGCCCCTTGTGCCACGACTCAAGGGTTCCTGTGTTGGCACTAGCCAACAAAAGTGAACCAGCACTAGGAGGGAGCAGAACTGCACCATATCTGTGAAAATATGGCCATGTTCTGCTTTCGCGCGTCCTCATAACACTGCTCAGCAAATTCACTTTTTCAAATTTTAGTAAATATGCCCCTTTTTAGCATATGGATATTGTATTGATATTTGAGGAAAAATTGTTTTTGAATGAGTTCATTTGTATGAATTGAAATGGTAGATACAGGAAGAATAACAACTATTTCAGCACTTGACAAGCTAACTTGATTGCAATGACAAGTGTGAGTGAGAGGATTTTGGCAAGCCCAAATCAGTGCCACCCCATCCTACAACAATGTTATAACTACAAAATATTAATTTGCCACTACAAAGAATAATAAGAAATACATAAAGTAAGACACAGTGAATACAATTGAGTACTGTTGTCTATATTTAGAGCCTGCCAGTCTTTCTGTAGTTATAATAACTATTTTGGTGAAGAGCATGGTGAGTAATACTTTCTGATTCACTGTGTTGACTTATTGAATTTGAGGCCATAGTCTGCAGGACTCATAGAAATGACTCGGCTTCCTCAAGTGCAATGACAATGTGATTCAGTGTTTCGAAGCTCACTGTTTCAATGCTACATTTTGGTTGGAAAGGAGATTCACAATAGTTTAGAAAGTCCTTAATATATGTAAATGTCAAATTAATTGCAGTGAGGAAGACGTTAAGCCTTTTTACCCAAAAAGGGCAATTTAAAGACTGGTCTCATGTTTTGCAAGTCACAAGTTTAAAAAAAGAAATGTTTTATCATGCTTGATAGAGACTGGATGTCGAGCTTCTTGATTAGTGACCACCTAGGGGCCGATTCACAGAACTAATCTGAGATAAAACACCAAACGTACTACTTTTGGTATTCACAGAAGGCATTTAGTAGTAGTAAAGTTACGAGTCCTAACTTTACTACTACTAAATGCCTTCTGTGAATACCAAAAGTAGTAAGTTTGGGATTTTATCTCAGATTAGTTCTGTGAATCGACCCTAGTGAAGAATCTATGTGAAATTATTGTGTGGGTTAAATTTACAGATTTCATTTATGTCTATGTCTAGTTTCAATGTTTTCTAGGCAAAGAAGTCAGCAATGTTAGGATGGGTAGGCACTGAAGATGAAATGTTGGATTTTTGGGCTTGTTTAACTCAGTGTTGTAAGGTTTTGAAGAGTACCTGGAGAAGACTGGTGTCTGCATTGATATTTTCCTTGATTTAGTTGGCTTCGGTTATGAGCTTCAGGTCCCTGTGAGTTATATTATGAGTCCTGATAATGATTTGTACAGTTCTCCTACTTTTTTCAAATTTTCGAAGTAATCTTTTTCTCACCTCATGTTTTTCCCAGGGTACAAAATATTGAAGATTTTTCTCGTCGACAGATTTTTGTGTACGTGGGGTTAGGTTGTTCATGATGTTCAGTGTCGCTGAATTATTGTAGACAGAGACATTTTCTTTGGATATTGATATTGATGCGTTAACATTTTGAAGGATTCTGGAATATTAATGCCTTATGAGGGCCTTTTCTTAATGGTAATAGGTTAAATGTATCCTCTGGTCTGAAGCTTCAAAGCAGCTATTCAAAGTGAAAGAGAAAGACCAGTCTAACTTAACAGGATTTTCAGTGCTGACGAGGTTTCAGAGAGAAATGATCAGATCAAGTTTGTTTCCTCTGCTGTTAAAGAGAAAGACTTGAGTTGGGAAAAGTCATTGACAGAATCAAGTTCCAATATGTGGATGTGAGAGGATTTTTGTTGATTTTATAAGGAATTTTGAAATCTCCAAGGAAAAAATATTTGTAGAGTAATGGGTTCATATGGATGTGCCATGATCATTGAAATGTTTGGGCAATGTACAGCTATTACAAGATGGTAGTAGATCATGCAAAATCATTTGTTTCTCTTCTGGGTTGGTTTATTCAACATTGTCATCATTTTAACGGAGAAGAGGATAGTGAGTCTGCTAACATACTTTTTAATTGCTCTTCTGTATGTTGGAAAGACCATATTCATATTTTTCCATCTGTGATTGTGTAGAATATCATAGCCATTTTCGCAAAAGAGAGTGGTGAGGAGGCAGAGAACCAGGTTTCTGTAATGAAGCATAAATCTACATTGTGAAGTGAAATGAGGCATGGAATCTTGCATGCATGAGCTTAGGCAGTCCCAGCATTATTTAGAATGCTTCTTAAACATGTGCCTTGAGGAGTTATTGTATGATGTGTTGGGATGGTTTATTTGAATCAATTTTTTCTTGTGAATGCCTTGTGAGGGCTTGGAAAAGTATTAGGAGGGTCTATTAGAGGTATGTAGATAAGAGGAAATTAATAATATATTAGGCTAGAAAACTTGCAGTGACAATTGAGAAGAAGACATTCAAACTTTTTGGCTTTTTATACTGAACAGGTTCCATGCATGATGAACAGTAATTATGTCCAAAGAAGGACAAGCAGCATAATAGGAACATAGAGAATAGCCTCACATCACTCAAAATCCATTTCTTTTAAGAACATATCCAAAGCTGTCATACGGCTTATACTTTCCCAAGTAAATCTGTGCATTTGCTGGACAACCTCAAAACTATGTGAGACAGATTCTGAATACACCATCAGGATATGTTTGCCTAAGTCCTACTAGTTCTCAGTGTACCATCTGTACCCCTACCCTGACAAGGTAACAAATGGATTATGCACCCTCAGAACATGACAACCCTGACTCCCCAAGGAATCATGGTTACAGATCCGTGAACCCTTTCACTTAGTTACTTATGCCAAAGAAATACACAAGAAATACAGAACATGTAGTTTTAATATTTATTGAAACATTGTGATTCTTGAGTACAATACGTGTGCTGCAATAATCAATAGAAGGAAACAGATTAATGTGATCAGCATTATGAGAATACTGAAAAAGATAAACAGCTCAAACATTTTGATGATTACAGAGAATATATGCTTGCATACAAGTACTGTTCTCCTACCTAGCGCTTCTAACCTATTGTGCCTAGGGTGAGGGTGGGGTGAATCTAGCTCACCGTTACCTGTGGGTAAGAGTCATCAGGCTTTCCATCTTGGTGGAGAGCTGGGCAGCATCCCTCACAAGAGGCAAACAGAAATCAGCTGGGCTGGAATTCCGGCATGGGGTGACCTCTCAGTGCCAGTGAAATGCTCCTCTGTGTAAATAAGGAAGTGATGCTGTTTATATAATAAACATCATCTGTGTTGCCATGCTGAAGTCTCAGTCATGCCGCTATTGTTTATTCTATTGTGGTTGCTCAGTCGCAAAAGGACAATTTTAACAACAACATTTTGCATAGTGAACTTAGCGCTTGTACAGAGTGTTCAAGGTATTGTGAAAATATGCCTACAAAGTGAAAATGTAAGCAATGCTGTTTCAGAGAATATCATCCTGCACAAGCTTACAATAAAATGTGTGTCAAATGTCACTGTGTTTAAGAAAGAAGGCAACTTAAGAACGTGAGCACGTACAATGGTGGTGTTTCAACTCGGTTCTAATGTAACCACATGACAAAGCACTTTCAGGACCAGAGCTGTAACTTCCCACTTCTTTATCTGCTGCTCTTGCTCAATACACCATGTTCTGTGCTACTATTCTGTCACTCTAGGCTCTTTTCTATGTAGCTACCTATTAGAAAGCGGGGGTCTTTAGTTGGCAGAGGTTTGCACCCTGTCCATGTAGGGACTCTTATTCTAGTCTGGGTAAGGGAGTCACACAGCTAAGATAACCCCTGCTCACCCCCTTGGTAGCTTGGCGCAAGCAGTCAAGCTTATCTCAGAGGCAATTTGTAATGCATTTGTACATACACACACATTTACACATGAAAACACTGTAAAATGAGCCCGCACCTGCTTAGAATAATAGTCATTATTTATCTGAATAAAACAAGACCAAAACAACAAAAATCCAACTTACACAAGTAAAGATATCACTTGTAAAGGGTTAAAAACAGTTCAGTTCTTAGGAATCTATTGATGCGTCACTTTTAGCACAAAGTACCTGGGATGCAACAAAATCAAAGATGAAAACAGGCACAGGGGAGGTGAGGGGTCGGAAAAGCATAGTGATGAGTCAGTTCCTTACTCCAGGGGAGTTGATGCATCGGTTCCTTTCTGCCAGGGAAAGTGATGCGTTGGTTCCTTACTGCAGCGCAGAGGAGGGGATGCGTCGATTTACGGACATGTGGCCTAGGTTCCTTACTGCTGGGCAACATCGATGAAGAACTTGGCGTGCAGAGACGATGCGTCAAAAATCCAAATGCATTGTGTTGATGCAGTGGTGGCGGACCAGGCGCTGGGTCGATTTTACAGCCGCAAAGCAGTTGATGCGTTGATTCTTCAGTTGCACAGCAGGGCCTGTGTCGGGGTCTGAGCAGGTGCCACCGACGTCAGTGACACGGTGTTCAGGACTCAGGCTGCGGTGATTATTCAGCCGCACGGCAGGTGCTGCGTTAATTCTTCAGACGCACAGCGGCGCTGCACTGAATTTTCAGGTGCATGGCAGTGCTGCGTCAGAAAAAAATGGATGCATGGATTTTCTTCTTAGGTTCACCAGATTCTTCTTGCAAGGGACTTGAAACTGGATTTGGCACCACCTGGCAAGAAGGGCTCTCAGCAGAAGAGCCCAGGCACTGGTAGGTAAAGTCTTTGATGGCCCTGAGATTTCTTAACGGGACGCAAGTACACACAAGCCCTTGGGGAACCTTGGGAGCAGGATGTAGAAAGCAAAGTCCAGTCCTTTCACTCCCAAGACAGAAGCAGTAAGCAGCAGGCCAGCACAACAAAGCAACCAGCAGGGTGTCAGTCCCTACTACAGCATTCAGCTCTTCTTCCTAGCAGAATGCCCTCTAGTCAATAAGTGTTCTGAAGTTATGGTGTCACAGCTCCAGTACTCATACCAGTTTCTGCCTTTGAAGTAGGCAAGCTTCAAAGGAAAGTCTTTGTAGTGCACAAGACCCTGCCTTTCCCTGACCTGGCTCCAGACACACTACAGCGGAGTGGAGACAGTTTTGTGTGAGGACAGGCACATCAGATGTCAGATTCAGATGTCAGTGACAACTCATCCACCACTCTAGCTCAGGAAGGCCCATTAAGCTGGTGATGGGACATCAGGCAAGGCACACTTCAGCTCCCATTGTGTGACTGTCTAGAGTGAATGCACAAACCGCCCAACTATCAGCCTAAACCAGACGTGGATTCTACAAGTAGGCAGAGGCACAGAATGGTAAAGCAAGAAAATGCCTACTTTCTAAAAGTGGCATTCAAAAACCACGCTATTTAAAAACCAACTGCACTAAAATATGTAGTTTTAAATTGTGAGTTCAGCAACCCCAAACTCGAAATCGCTATCTGTCACCAATTGGAAGTTACACTTGTAAGGCTTTACAAGGCAGCTTCAATGATAACCTATGAAAGAGATAGTCATTGCAATAGTGAAAAACAAAATTAGCAGTATTTCACTATCAGGACATGTAAAATATACCAGTACTTGTCCTGCCTTTCAAATGTACTTCAACCTGCCCATGGGGCTACCTTAGGCCCACCTTCAGGGTGTCTTACATGTAGTAAATGGGAAGGTTTCGGCCTGGCAAGTGGGTGCACTTGGCAGGTCAACATGGCAGTTTAAAACTGCACACCCAGACACTGCAGTAGCAGGTCTGAGACATGTTTGCAAGGCTACTCATGTGGGTGGCACAATCAGTGCTGTAGCCCCACTGGTAGCATTCAGTTTACAGGCCCTGGGCACACCTGGTGCACTTTACTAGGGACTTACTAGTAAATCAAATATGCCAATCATAAACTCCTTACAGATACGTTTTGCACAGGGAGAACTTGTACTTTAACACTGGTCAGCAGTAGTAAAGTGCCCAGAGTCCCTAAAACCAGAAAAAAACGAAATGGTAGCACACTGTCAAAGACAGGAGGTCAGAAGTAAAAAAGATAGGGGAAAAACACAACAAAGATGCCAGGTCTAACACTACCCTGTCACTGTAAATGTTTCTCAATTAGCTTTCACTGAACTACATTTACATAAAACACAAATTATTGTTGTTGGTTTCTCAAGAACCTCTTTCACCTCATTGTTGAATACTGGAAAAAATCAATGACCTTTCAATATACTCTTGACTGGCCACTTAGTTCCTCAGCACTGTACATGGAAACCAGACGTGGATTCTACAAGTAGGCAGAGGCACAGAATGGTAAAGCAAGAAAATGCCTACTTTCTAAAAGTGGCATTCAAAAACCACGCTATTTAAAAACCAACTGCACTAAAATATGTAGTTTTAAATTGTGAGTTCAGCAACCCCAAACTCGAAATCGCTATCTGTCACCAATTGGAAGTTACACTTGTAAGGCTTTACAAGGCAGCTTCAATGATAACCTATGGGAGAGATAGTCATTGCAATAGTGAAAAACAAAATTAGCAGTATTTCACTATCAGGACATGTAAAATATACCAGTACTTGTCCTGCCTTTCAAATGTACTTCAACCTGCCCATGGGGCTACCTTAGGCCCACCTTCAGGGTGTCTTACATGTAGTAAACGGGAAGGTTTCGGCCTGGCAAGTGGGTGCACTTGCCAGGTCAACATGGCAGTTTAAAACTGCACACCCAGACACTGCAGTAGCAGGTCTGAGACATGTTTGCAAGGCTACTCATGTGGGTGGCACAATCAGTGCTGTAGCCCCACTGGTAGCATTCAGTTTACAGGCCCTGGGCACACCTGGTGCACTTTACTAGGGACTTACTAGTAAATCAAATATGCCAATCATAAACTCCTTACAGATACGTTTTGCACAGGGAGAACTTGTACTTTAACACTGGTCAGCAGTAGTAAAGTGCCCAGAGTCCTAAAACCAGAAAAAAACGAAATGGTAGCACACTGTCAAAGACAGGAGGTCAGAAGTAAAAAGATAGGGAAAAACACAACAAAGATGCCAGGTCTAACACTACCCTGTCACTGTAAATGTTTCTCAATTAGCTTTCACTGAACTACATTTACATAAAACACAAATTATTGTTGTTGGTTTCTCAAGAACCTCTTTCACCTCATTGTTGAATACTGGAAAAAATCAATGACCTTTCAATATACTCTTGACTGGCCACTTAGTTCCTCAGCACTGTACATGGAAAGCTTTGAGAATCCAGTGTCAGTATACACATATTGGCTGGCGAGATTTGTTTAGCGTTCTGGAAACATCCTCTGCTCTGCATCTTATGAAAATCTCTGTCAGTTTTGACTACTGATGAATTCAGTACTCCATAAATGACTGTGAGGAAGGCTTCAGAAAATCTCTGGTGTGAATAAAAGTGCAGCATTGTTTTGCATCAAACAGTATATTGGCTGTGTCTTGATCAAATCTGTGTCTGTACTGTAGGCACTCAAAATGCACCTACTTTATTGTGTCACTGCCAGCTGGATGAAGGAGGGCAGTTGCAATTTTTTTGTCCATGAAAATGTCTCGATTCAGCTTGAAATGAAGCATTTAATTAGGGACCTTTGCTTTATTGAAAAACATAAACATTCTAGCGCTTTTGGTTTTATTCCTTGTTGTTGCTTTGCTGCAAATCACATTGATTTTCCATACTAATGAAAATAATGAAATTTACAGTAGCGGCTCCTCCGCTAAGGCGGAGGAGTGTCGCCCTACTACTCAAAATGGAAAATAAAATGATAATAACATATAGTTATTATCATTTTATTTTCTCTCTTGCAGTCAGTGGTGGGTGGGACGGGACAGGCCAGGGGAGGGGAGGAGTGTTGTGCACTCCCAAAGTGAGCATGAACTGTTTGGCCGGCTCTCTTCGGCCGACCAAACAGTTCATGCACACAGTGCATGTTCCTACCAGGCTGCATGTAGGAAAGTAGGATCTGCTTCTAATGGTTACCCCCACTTTTTGCTTTTTGCACCCACTGTTTTGACTAGTCTGGCTGGGATCCTGCTATTCAGGACCCCAGCCTATCTGCTTTCTCCCTTAAATTGCAACATATGTACTTTGGTACACTCCAGATTGGATACTGGGGTACCCTTATAAGTCCCTAGTATATGGTACCCATGTACCCAGGGCATAGGTACCCCAGAGGCCTCCCATGGCTGAAGCATATATTATGCCACCCATGAGAGGCCATCCAAAATGGAACTCTAGGTCTGCTACAGCAGCCTGTGTAAGTTGGTGATTGCACCACTTACTTTAGATATAGGTTCACTATATCTATATATATCACTACACTTAAAACCTTGTAAGTCACCCCTATAGCAGGCCTTAACAATCCTGAAGGCAGGGTGCTGGGTTTTGCATGAGAGGGTGCTCCTGCATGAGCAGGGCCCCTCTGCAGTCTTCAGAGACCATTCTCCCGGGCTGTACGTGATACTACCATACATATAGGTAGAGATGCATTATAACCTCACGGTAAATGCTATCTCGAAAACGACTGCAATGAAGTATGTCGTGTTTGGTGTTAAACACCTTGGAATCATACCTCCACACCAATAACTGGTGTGGGAGGTATGATTCCTCCCCTCAGAACCGAGGTTCTGGGGGTACCTAAGTCTACCGGTACCAACTTTCTCGAGCCTTACAGCACAAAATAGATGCTGCCAGCCACAGACACGAGTCTGCCCTCCTGCTGCTGAGCCAAGCTCGAGCAGGGGAAGGCAGCACAATAGGCATCCTGTCACAGGGAGGTGTTACCACCTTCCAGACAGGATTTAGTGTATTGGGGCTGGGTGGGTGCACTGTCTCAGTGCCAGAAAGTCTGCACGAGGGGCACACTTGGTGTCCCTGTGCATAGTCCATTTCAAACCAGTTCTAGGAGCCATTTGCTCCTGCTCTGGCGCGAAATTGGACAAAGGATATGGTTGTAGCCACCCCTCTGTCCTGTCCCTCCCCGGGGAGGGTCCCTAGAATCTGTCCAACCCTTTCCCGTGGGTATAAAATGGGTTACCTGGCTACAGGACATTAGATTTTACGTGGACAAGATTCTGCAAAAAGATACCACTATACTTAGACCGTCTGGACACGCTGGACTTCGCTGGACCTCCCTTGGGCTCGACTTCGTCTTCCCTTGCCGTCCGAGGTCGAGCTGCCTTCTTACCGAGTTTGAGGCAGATATCCCTCGTGGGGACCGTATACCCATACTCCTGTGTACCGCGTCCAATTGCAGCTGCACATGCTTGTTGTTGTGCAACCATTCCGTGCATTAGGCCATTTGTAGCCCTGACCCCAGCGCATCTTTTTTAAGAAGGACTCCAGCATCCTCGCACTCTGTGCCCTGCTAGCTGGCATCCTTTGAAACCGCCTGAGGTCCCCTCGCGACTCCTGTGCCTTTGGCCTGTGGGTCCACTTGAGGGTCAACTTTGCTTTAATTGGGCTCCTCTGGTTGCTCCAGGCCTGCCCTGACTCCCCTTGCTGTGGTGAGTCTCCTGGTCCTTGCTGGGCCAGATCGACACCGAATTTGACCATCTACGTTGTTTGCCGCTGCCAAGGCTTGATTGGTGCTCCCGCCGGACACCGACCCCTCAGGACTCGACATCCTTTGTGGGACAGCTCGTATCCGGCTCCTGGTCATCCAAGACATCTCCTGGTCCGCACAGCTGAAGAGTCAAGATCACTGTCAACACACCTGAAGCACCCGACATCGGTGGGCATTCGTCTACCGAGCCCCTGGTCACTCCAAAGTGACCCAGACTCTGTACCCTCTGCTTTCAGGTTCTTCTCGTCTAGAATCCATGTTTGGATTCCACTGGACACTTTTCTTTCTTCCAGCAGCAGCATTTCTTTGTCGACATCCATAGAGAACGACGAGGGTTTACGACGCCACTTCGCACCTATGCGCCCGGCTCCTCTGGGATAGGTAACTCTGGTACAAAGGTATCCACGGATGGGGTGGCTCTTCAAACTCTTAAGTTCCAAGGGTTGTCTTCGTAATCTGCTGGGAAGGGTCATTAATCTCTGATTTTCCAACCGCGACTTTCCCATTGAATTGTACGGAGCTCGTGACCGTGTTCCCACACTGCACCCATCCTCCGTGGGGTCCCTACTCACTCACCTTGGGTGGTTCCTTGGGGTTCCAGCGATTCTACACCTTCTAGACTAGGTCTAGTCCCGAGTCGTGGTTCTTATACCACTTATTTAGTATATAGTTTGGTCTCCCCCGGGAGCCCACTGTGTATTGTGCTACTTACGTTTGATTCTTTGCAATTGTAAAATTCGATTTGTGTTCTATCCTCGTGTAGAGGATACTAGAGAGTGTTATATATAATAAATATATATTTTTATAACTACTGTGTGGTTTCCCTTTCATTTAACCAATACTATAAGGTTGCATTCTGGTAAAACAAGGTGCTTAACATTCCTTCAAGACTTAGCCTGAAGGCTGCTCTCCATAGCTACCACTAGGATAGCTTTCAATAAAGGTTATCTTTGACCTAATCACCATAAGGGTTGTTTGGACTGGTGCAAGGTGCCCACTTTAATTAGTGGACAGCATATACCAGGCCAACTTCTCACACTGCATTACACAGCCTGGTCAGGAACATGCACAGGCTCCCTGTTCCAGTCTGTGCACCGATATACAGTGCTCAGTCCAATCACAACGCTGCATTGCTCAGTCCAATCACAACGCTGCATTGCAGTGTTGTGATTGGCTCACAGGAGCCTGTCTCCCTGGGTGCTTCCTGTTGCCGCTGGCCAGAACAGGAAGATTACCAGGACGAGGACAGAGGACGGAGGAGAGGCAGCGGCCGTCTGTTCAAGGTAAGTGCTTTTGTTTTGTATTGTATTCCTCCTCCCTCCCGCCGATCACCCCAACCGCCCCACCACCCCCGTCTGAAAGCAGCAGCTACTGGAAATTAATCTCTTTCAGATGTGTTTCAGCTCATTCTTATCTGGCATTATTAATTTTCACATGCCAAATGAAGATTTCTGCTATTTCAGCATTGCAGAGGTAACCTGGGTTTAAAGGTAAAATCGATGAAAACTAAAGAATTGACTTATGGAACACTTAGATGTATTCACTGAACAAAAACAAAGGTTAAAGTGGAATCACTGTATTGTGCTGAAAAGAAATAAAATAAAAAAAATAAAAAATCATGAAACACACCAGTTATAGGTTAGTCAATTAACTAGAACTTGCTCAGCCATCATGCACTTCTTATGACCTCCCATATTACCTTGATGTCTGAGGTACTCTTTAGTAATTTCAACAATATTGTTCTTTAAATCTAATGAGTCATGTCATTAGTGAGTCATTTAACATGTTATGAGTGATGTATTATGCAAGGTCATAAGCAGTGCATGATGGGGAAGCAAGTAATAGTTAATTGACTAAATTACAAATGGCATATTTATGTGGTTTGCTTTTTTTTTAACATTATTTCTTGTCTCATTTCAAAACCTAACTGTAAACATCACTTTTACCTTTGCTTTTTTTCAGTGAATGTCTGTTTTTGTATCATATTCTAAAGTGTCCCAGACCCCAATCCTCAATGAGTGCCCAACCCTGCTATGCAAGGCCTTACGCCATCCAGAAGTGGGGGATGGCCGCCAGGAATGGCATTGCAGCGAGGCTCTCTGCCCAACCCTCCTCTGGCACCCAACCAACACTGCACATGGCCCCTGGGGATCAGGGTGTGTGCACCCTCCCACGTGTATGTTTTTGTAACTCATTTTCCTGACTCATGGACCTTGTCCCTGAGTCCTGCAATATCTGCCACAACCTAATATTCGTGTTGTGGCTAGGCAATCACTATTGACTAATTCCCATTACTAAGTGGCCAAACAGAGCTTATCTGGACAATAGTTGTGCAGATATCACTAACGTTTCTAGTACGTAATCAATTCTTGCCCACCCCCAACACCTTTTGAGAGAGCAAACTTTACTTTGGGAATGAAATTGGGAAATCAATGTTTTGGGAACTCACCTTTTTCTTAAACCCCTCTTGACAGATAAGAGTGAAACATTCCATGAAGCAGCCAAAGTAGATGAACTGTTTTTTTTAGAAAGTTCGTGCAGATTCGTCGAACAGTGCCAAAGTCATTAAGTAAATGACAAAAAATGTCTTTGGAAAGAGTGACCTAACTGCAATTGCTCTGGTGCAATTGACACCACAGTAATATGCCCTCCCCTTTCTCTGCTTCTCTTCCCTCACTTGTTGTAAATCATATAGGGTCCCCTAAAGTAACACTGCAGAGCTTTTTACTAAAGATTCAATACCAGATCTGTTAAACTGGACTCTGAACCAAGCAGAAGCGGGTATGTTGGAGTACCTGTACCATGGCTAGATGGGAAGTGTGTAAAATTAATATCCTTTCTATAACATCTCCAGGGGCATGGTGCAGATATGTCATTAGAGTTTTATCATTGCATGAACATCCTGAACAATTATTGTTCTCTTTTTCATCTTAAGATACAGTTGAAGGCAAGCATGGTGGACATTGGTCTTTCAAGCACTATTAGCAACAGGGCCAGTGACAGAGACTCAAGGCAGCAGACACCTTGGGGCTGCCCAGTGGCATACTCATTAAGCTATGTAAAGTTGAGATAGATAACTTATTAGTCCTGAATAACAGGTCCCAATTATAATCACGTGTTCAGTTTACAAAATAGATGGAACTCTAATAAGCCTGATGCCTCCGACTGCTGCAAATGTTCTAATCTACAGGCAACAAATGGACACTAGTAGGTCAGTGTATAGATCTAGAGCTGACAATCTTCATAACAATTCTGAAATCATTAGCATAGGCCTTTCTTTGGATCATTATAAAGACACGCCAATTAAATTACCTAATATAGGGGCATGTTCTCAAGAACGTGTGATAACCACTGCAAGTTTAGCTTAACGCAACTTTGCATATCGCAGTCTATCGCGGGAAAACAACGCCGTGTTAACGTAGTATTCCCAACCTGGCGGCACCATGCGATAGTCCCACGATAACGAGTCAAATGACCGCGTTAAAATTAACGCGACGCCGCAAAAATGTGAAACACGAATTCGAATAAAGTTGCGATGAGGTCAAACCTGATACAAAAATCAGCGATAACCAGCGACAGACCTGCAATCCCCACGCGTCATGCGGGAAAATGCACTATAAAAACTGAACAAGAAAAACACACCATAAACAAAATAAACTGCGTAGCAACATGCATGCACCCGGAACGAGTGCACAGTTCAACGCAAACCTCACAAGCCCCACAGACCACCAGCAAGGAACCTCGGTGTTGGGGAAGGCCAAGGAGAAGAGGAAGACGGGGTACAGTCCGCATGACAACCGGATCGTCGCCACGGAGGTGACAGAGCACTAACAACAACTGTCCGTCACCTCCACCGTGTCATTGGCAACACAGACGGAAAAATGGCATTCCATCGTGAATGCAGCCGGAGTGTCGAGGAGGCCAAGATGCGCTGGCACGATGTGAAAAGCCAAACCAAGCAGAATCCCGCTGCCAACAGGAAGGCAGCAACGGCGAATGGAGGTGGGAGTCCTGCGCCACAGGAGGAGCTGGAGCAAATGGTGGCCACAGTCATCAGTGTGGAGACGGTGCAAGGAGTTGGGAGTCCGGAGTCCGGATGACCTGATACAACATCAACAGGGTGAGTAACGAACAGGGACTGTGGGGACGGGGGGGACGGGCACAATGGCACACATGCACAACGACGTGTAGCACACCGCACACCCACAATGACCCTGGGTCATGTCCCTGATCCCCGTGGCACACTGCAGCACACATACAAACATCAAGTAGGCCCCCGTCCACCATGTGCCTAAAGTGGTCCCACCTCACACATCACCAATTACACAACACACACATGCACCCGTGCAAAAAACAGCAAAGATGCGTATGTGAGAGCCACACTGACAATGCAAGTGACACCACATGACGAGCAGCATGGCTGGAGTACAATCACCATGACATTGTGCATGCCCCGAGACTGAGGTGGCTGAGTGTGGACCACATCCGGAAAGGAGCAGGTCACACTCTGACACATCCACGTGCACAAACAACCACTGACATCTGCAGACAAACAATGCACAAGAGTACAAAAATCGTCCAAGAGCACAAATGACCCAAGTCGCCAACATCACAGCCCCTTAAAAGCACAAAAGCCTCCAAAGGATAAGGGGCAGCAAAATCACAGCTGCAGGTGTGACTCTCACACAATGCAGCACACACACATAGCAATGACAGCACATCCACATGGACGACAGTGTGGTACACAGTGAAACACTTACACTGCAGAACAGAGGACACAACTGGGTCCGCCTGTGCGTAGAAAATGGCCAATCACATCTGACATAGCAGGAAACTGTTAGATGCAAATGTACGTGTACAACCTCACCTACGTCATGTAGTCCAAATGTCCACTGTCCCGCATCAAATAGTCCGCCCCTTTCAAACAGTCACAATGTACATTGTCATGCAGTCTGTATGTAAACTTGAACAATGCGGCAACATACATGCCAACACAATGTCAACTAGCATCTCCCCTTCACATTGCAGAGGGACAAACAACACCTCCAGCAGAGCAGACCAGACAACCCTACAGTGATGCAGAAGAGGACCTCCACACTTCCGACACCGATGCCCTACAACAGTCCATGGACATCTTAGGCAATTGATCTCCAGGAGCAGGGCAGCACCACTGCATTGTGGATACCCCACCCACCCCCTGCACAGACAACACAGCTGGATGCACCCACCACCCCGGCTGGCTCCCAGCAGCCCACCGAAGCACACATCGCATTCCAAGGCCAGGTGTCAGACTGCCAGAAGGGGGTGGCCGAACATGTGCGGGTGGGGTACTACCTCATGGAAGCCGAACTAGATCACATACGTGGGTGTCTAAGTCCCATCAGGGACCACCTACACTCCCCAACCGAGACCCACACTGCGACAGAGACACATGCCTTTCACATTTCCAGTACTGAACCACACCCAGACCCACGGGATAATCATCCACACCCCTACACTGGACTGGTGGACGCCGGCCCAGTTCACTCCTCTTACGTATTGAGTGGGGGACGACAAAGCTACATGTGCGAT
Source organism: Calotriton arnoldi (assembly GCA_963921515.1). NCBI lineage: Eukaryota > Metazoa > Chordata > Amphibia > Caudata > Salamandridae > Calotriton > Calotriton arnoldi. The sequence continues at coordinate 2,074,563 of CAWUFW010001490.1, forward strand.
GTCTCACCCGCTGCCTGCGGTGACATGGCTGCGTCCTCTGTACACGGCACAATGTAATGTTGTAGGGCCCGGGGCCCTAATGCATACATCATGAGCACACGGACACACTCAGATAGTTTGTTGAACTGGCTACGGGCACGTGCGCTCGACACCTTTATTGGCATGGTCACATGTACAGTGACGCATGTGCTGGATGTGTGTGGGGTGAGTGTAAGCCAGCCCGCATGGAGTCGTTGGTGCTGGCAACAACTTGAACAGTGATCACAATTAAAGCGGAAACAGAAAACACCAGCATAACAGGAACAACTGTGAAGCATCATGGTGGTAGCCGGAGAAAGTACAGTGTTCACCCAACATGCAAGCAGAATGGTCCATGATTTGTGGTGCACTGAGTTAGTGGCACCTGAAGAGCTGAGCAGGGTATCAAGCTGATGATGGCACCCACGACAGGTGTGAGCAACTCTGATAGTCTGGCAGTAAGACACTTCCGACTCTGGCACCTGTTGTTTGGAGTTGGTCCTGGCGGTGGTGGCGTGGGCATCCTGCGGTGTTGCGATGTCCGGGCAGGTCAGGACTCGATTTGATGTGTGAGCCCAGGTGGCCCGCAGTTGAGGCCGGAGGCAGCGGACAGCACAGGGACACAGACACATGGCCTTGATGACCCCCAGTCCATCGACCCAGAGGCCATCCAATATGCTATCAGACAGGGGCCATGACTTGAGCTGCACAGAGTTAGTGGCCCCGGATGCACTGCGGCCGGCACAGGCACACCGACACGGGACGGTGACTTGCGGTGCAGTGAGATAGGGCCACGCGAGGTGAGCGGGTCCTCGTCAATGTCGAAGGTGAATGTAGTGGAGGTTTGCGGGGGACAGTGGAAGGTGTCCTCCAGGGCATGATGTAGAGGGCAGAAGTCGGCCGGAAGCGGCAAATGGAGGAGTGGAATGCAACAGCCTTGTTTTTGCCACAAAGTCAGTATCACCGACATGATGATGAAGACAACCCCCAGTCCATAGACTCAGTCGCCACCAAAGTTCAACCAGAAAGTGTCCATGGATGTCGGGGAACAGACTTAGTGGCACCGGAGCTGAAAGGGGATGCAGTCTGCGATGAGGCCAGTACAATGATATCAAGTCTGCCATTAATGAATCATGACTGAATTCCCAATGTGTGACCTACTCGACCACAGTGTAGGCTGAAGGCGTAGTCATCAAGGGCCCACAGACACGTGTGGTTGGGATGCCATGCACATAGTTTGTGTCACCACATCGAAGGGAGTATAGTGATTTGAACTCTGCATTGATATGTGTACTCGACCATTGTATAATCAAGACTCAGTTCCAAATGTGTGACCTACTTAACCGCAGTGTAGGCCCGAGGCAGCGGTCACCAGGAGCCCACATCCACGTGTCGTTGGCCCGCGATGCACAGAGTAAGTGACACCAGAGCAGTTGTCGGCAGTGTCCGATCACCTCCGTAACGATGATCCTTTTCTCCTCCGGACTGAACCGCGTCTTCCTCTTACTCCTCTCCTTGCGTACAATGATATGAACTCCGCCATGCAGAAATCAAGACTCAGTTCCACATGTGTGACCTACTCAACCGAAGTGTAGGCTGAAGGCAGTAGTCAGCAAGGGACCACAAACAGTAGTAGTTCGAATGCTATGCACAGAGTTGGTGGCACCACATCGAAGGGAGTACAGTGATATAAACTCAGCCTTGAAGTGTGTACTCTGCCATTGCATTATCAAGACTCAGTTCCAAATGTGTGACCTACTTGACTGTAGTGTAGGCTGGAGGCAGCGGTGGAGTACGTCAGCGAGAAAGGAGTAAAGCAGGCCTGTGTCGCGGAGGCCGTGATGGTCTGAGGAGGCTGCCAAGGTCGTGGGCTTCGGGCTTGGAGCTTGCGCTGGCACGTGGTGGGCCCTCTTTGACACACGCCGGTGTCGGCAGGTGAGCAGTGAGGCCTGGCTGCGCAGGGGCGGGCATGACGGGATCGGGGACCAGCAGCCTGGGGTGCAGCAGGCGCACAGGATCGCAGGCCACACCGCTCACGGCGTCGGCCTCGTGGCAGGGTGCGAGGCGCCGCCCTGGCAGACACGTTGGGCATTCCGGAAGAGAACCATGCCCAGAGCTACGTGCTTTTTATTCACACCCCTATGCTGGCCTGGCGTACGCCGGGCCAGCCCACTCCGCACACGCTTACAGGGGGGGACGTCACAAGCTACATTTCCGCGATCTTCCCCACTGGCTGGGGTGACATGGTTGCGTCCACTCTCCACTGCACTCCAAATACCAGCAGTGCATGTAGACATGGATATGTCTGTGGTCTGCATACTGCAGTCTGTCCAACACATCTCCACCACACTTGGCATTGTATACATTCTCATTCATGGGTCACTTGCCTCCTTCGCACATGCCTGGTTCCCACCTCTCCCCACATTCCGCTTTTGTGTGGCTGAGGTGCCATGCCGTTGATGGCTCATGTACATGGCTAATCAAGGTTGCCACAGTCAGTTGTGCTGTGTCTGGTGGGTGGGCATGTTGTTTGGCATGTTGTATGTGATTTTCTGACGTGTGCAGTGCCAGAGTTGTGAGTTGCATGATTGTGGAGTTGAGGTGTGTGGGGTGTTCATTTGGTACTTGCCAACGAGCAGTGCATTCCCATAGGTGCCATCATGGAAGCGCTGGTTGATGTTGGACTGTCGGAAGATGAAGGGATCATGCACACTGCCTGGGTAGTTGGCTACGACATTGGTGAAGAGTCCCCTGTGGTCCACTATTGCCTGCACATTGATGGAATGCGTGTGCTTTCTGTTGCGGTAATTGTGTGCAGTGTCGGCAGGGGGCACAAGTAGGACATGTGTGCAGTCGATTGCCCCAACACTTGCGGGAATCCAGCTATGGCGGGCGTATAGTCCTTGCTTGGTCTTCAGCTGTTCCTGCGCATTGTGGGGGACGTATAGGTACTGGGGTACCTAGCTGATGATGGCATCCAGGACAGGTGTGAGGAACTTGGATGGGGCTGGCTGTGAGACACCTCCAACTCTGGCGGTTGTTGGTTGTGAGGTACCAGAGGCCAACAGGTGCAGCACAGCCAGCAGCTTTGTCTGCGGAGGGCTGTTGGTTGTCCGCTGTGTTGGTACCGTCAGCCTGTGGGCAATGATGTTCAGGATGCGGAGGATGGTTGTCCTTTTGAGCCTGTAGTGGGCATTGACATTGTCTGGTGTTAGGTCTGTGAGGCTGGTGCATTTCCTGAAGGTCCGCTGTCTTTGTCTGCGCTGCCTCTGTGGTGGTCCGGGAGGGAGGGTGTCGGGGGGGGTCGGTGGGGTGGCGGTCCTGGGGGTGGTGGCAGTGGGTGTTGTTGCCCTCTCGGGGATCCGGAATGCATGGTGGGTGACTCTATGGCATCTGTTGTTCTTCATGTGTGGCTCTGGGCTGGGCTCCCTTTGATGGTGCAGGTTATCATCCGACTTTACACCAGGTCAGAGCAGGTGTTAATTTCCTGCTGCTAACGCGCCTTATCACCTGTTTTGTGGTCTTATCGCCGATGTGGCTGGTGGTTGAGAATGTTGAGGTGTGGTGTTGTCGTGGATTTTTGCTCGGGAACGCCTACTCTGCATCTCATTAGCGATAGTTGCCGGGGTCATCTGTGACGATGTTTTTTGCGGATGCTTTCGCAGGTAAACTGGTGGTATCGGCTGTTAGCACCAGCTTGTGAATGGGGCGATAAATTTATCGCGACTTTGGCTGCGATAAAGTGCCGATAACTCGGCGATAGCGCCTTGAGAATATGCCCCATATTTAGCAATATCCCACCCCCTTCCCATCTTGTATATTATTCATCACGTCACAGAATATTGTAAACATCAGACTAGTATGATTATCTGGTAAACGCAAATATAAATCATGTTCACAACGTAACGGAAAACGTATACTATGTGACAGAACTGTGCACGACTACGAAATTAAAGCGTACTGCACATCATAAATGTCTGCCCTTTGATTATTAGGTGGGAACACGCATGCTCTTTATTCAATCAATTGTGTCCACTAAATTATACAGGACAACATAACAGAACAGCCATCTGATCAGAGAATCTGTCCGAAGATTTGAATGATGATCCAATTAAACAAGCCTTTCTCATAACCATCTCCCGGTGCCCCGGATCCACAAACCCATAAATCATCACCATCACAATGGGAGGCCCAGCCCTCGATGTTTGGATTGTGACATTGTAAATGAAGCATGCTAGCTGTGCTGATGACGGTGTGTGTATGCCTATGGGTTTGTGGGTGTGTGCATGAATGCATTTCTGTGCATGTATGTCTTTGCATATTCAAATGTTTACATACATTTGTGTGTGTGTTGGTGTGTGTGTGTGTTTGTGTTGTGTGAGCATGCATGTTTATGTATGTATGTATGTTTATATATGTGAGAGCATCAGGGATTGTAACAGATTGTAACAGAGGTGTAAAGTAGACAGACCTTATCAACAGTCATTCTCTGTGTCTGTACCATGTAACCCCTCATGCAGTGTTATATGTACGTGCTTGAGTAGGAAAGCATTATTTATTATTTGTTCTGTTGTCATGCTCCCTAATATCCTTTATTTATTTTGTTATGGTGCTTTGTGCATGTTATTGTGTAAAGCTCTGTTGTTTTCTTTAGAGATCCCAACAAATGCTGCTATATTTCAAGCTAAAAGCAGTTAAAAGCAGCATATACCCTGAATGTTCATGTGGTGTTCACTGTTTAAGGAGGTTAAATAGCGCTGCATCATCTCTTCAACTACTTTAGACACCAGTCAGACTAAACCTGTGGCTGACTGAGTCCTAACCTAGCGCTACCAGTGCTCACTTTGTGATATGGTCCACGGTCTCCATCACAGATTTCGGTTGACTGGTACCTTACAGAGTAGAAGAGTTGGAGCAGTGCTCGTTCACTACCTTAGATAGTAGTAAATGGTTGCTTGTCACAGGAACGTTAAAGAAGCATGTCTTTTTGGGCTGGAAATGTAGCAGCATTTGCTGTCGTATTTAAAGTAAACAACAGTAAACAGCACATTAGCATACCCAAATCATCATAACAGTACAATTAAAACATAACATGGCACAAAACAGAACAACAGAATGCAGCACAAAAACATAGCATTCCAAAAAACACAACACAACACATCACCTCCACAACAAAAATCGACACAACAAATATTACCAATCCCACAAATCTGCTTTCAGAAAGCAGAGGGAAATTGTTTTTGCACCAACCTTTGTGTAAGTTATGACAAAGGACTCTCCGTGGAACCAATCAAGAATGGATTGTATTGAGGCCCCTGGTTTCTTCTGCTGGGACCTCATCTACAAAACCTAGAAGAGTACACAAACCTCAACATAGCCTTATACTGTGCCATATCCGGACGGGCAAACTTGTTAACCTTTAAGAAGCACCCCTCCAACCTGATACCCCTTAAAAAGCACCCCAACCCCCCAATAGCAGAGTCTTTTTCTTTGATATATTAGCTAAGAAATAAATGTGCTTTATATCTTCCTTGTTCTCTTTTGACCATTAGCATGATAGAGGGCGGCCGACATTCAAAAGATAAATAATATTCTACATTCTCACCATCTCTGGATTGACACTCATCGGCTATGCTAACTGGTGCTAACTGGTAATCATGGGGCCTATTAGCAATAACCGGCGATAATTATCGCTAAGCGCACTTAGCGCTAGGATAATTATCGCCGGCTATCGCAGGTTTCTATCGCGGAGATAGCGTGCTATCAGCAACGCTTATCTCCAATGCGATAGAAACCCTGGAGAACAGTGTGAATATCGCTTGAAAACAAGCGATATTCACACTGTGACCAGTGTTAGCTTGGTGATAGGGCGAGGGGGATTTAGCCATGTAATCCACCTCCCATTGGATTACATGGCTAAGTCAGGTTTGGACCAGGCGTTAACAAACCAGCGCTAAACGTGTTTAGCGCTGGTTCGTTAATCACCTCCCCTGCCTCGCTAATAGGCGATAGCGACCTTAGCTTTTAGGTTGGGAACGCCTACTTTGCATACCATTAGCGATAAATATCGCTGGCATGCAAAGCGGCACCCAACCCGGTCGATATCGCCTAGAAGCTGTCGCTAACAGCAGTTAGCGACAGCTTGCTAATAGGGCGATTGAATTATCGCCGCTTTAGCGGGAAAAAGTCCCGCTAAAGCGGCGATAATCACATTGATAATATGCCCCGATGTTTTTTAACCATGATTAACTATATCTTTCAGGTAAAATGTTTGGCTTTTCTACCACAACCACTCAAGTATTATGAGAGCTGGTATCAGTGCGACATTGTTTCCAGTTTACATGCCTTTCCTTTTATTCCATTATCATCACCTTCAGTACTTTTTTATTTTCACACAATTTCACATCCATATGTGGGGTAAATGTGTATATTCTTTCCCTCCTTCCCCCCTCCCCCTTGTTTCCTTTTCAAAGGCGCTGCTTGAGAACCTAGAAAGACCTCAACGGGCAAACAGCAATGGGCTCGTTTTCTGATGAATACAAACAAAGGACACCAGTATTCCTGTTATAAGTAATAAAAGTAACTATTCTTCAGGGCTCTTGGTTGTTTTGGAACCCAATATATAAATGAGCCCTCTTTGTGCACACAACTGCTGTTTGGCCACAGGCTTGCATGGGCAATTCTCACAAGGCGTGGCCTGTGATACACATACTGGGTGCTAGCGAAACACCAAGGACCGCAATATACATACGGCGCATTTTCCTTGTTTGCACCGGGCGCACCTTTTAAAAGGTGCGCCCAGTGCAATCAGGGAAAATGCGCTGTATTAGGATGAATACACTGCCCCCAGGGCAGACGCAAACTCATGCTGCCGCCAGGGCAGCGCATTTATGTGAAAGACGGAGCGGCTACTTCGAAGCCGCTCGTGTTTCACAGTGCAGGAGGCAACACGCCTGCACTTTTAAAGGGGATTAGAGATCACCTTGCAGGGCGGGTGCAGTGAGTGACTGCACCCGTCTGCAAGGGGATGTCTAGGGGGTCCCTGGACCCCTACTCCCCTCCAGAGGGCTGCCGTCAGGGGGCACACTGACAGTGCGCCACTTTTTAGGTGGCGCACTGTCAGTGCGACTCCTGGCAGCTTCTTTGCCTCTGCGCCCGTGTCTGTAATACGGAGTGGGTGCAGAGGCAAAGGGATTCCATCATGCCCGTACGCAAATGAGGGAACAGCCTCTGATGATAGCGCTGGCGCTTTATGTGTGTCAGCGCTATCGGTATTACAGAAGGGGACGCACAAGTGTCTGTGGCCCCTTCTGTAATACCAAAGTGCCCCCCCGGGCACATCGGTCATATGGCACCAGGCCCTCATTATGTTAGGACCCAATATTTGTTACACTAACTGATACGACAAATGCTTATATATCTTATATATATAGGGACGATTCTTGGCTATATGGGAGATACACTAAACAGACCGAAATATGAACATGATTGCTGAAAAAATGATGCAGCATTTCACCCGGTGTGTGAAGGTGGATGTCATGATATGATAAACACTCTCCATTCTAATTTAATTGTTGTTTTGTTATGTATTTGAATGGTAACCGCAGCTTACTTCTGATTGTGCACTTGAACGTATGCTTCCCATTCAATCATTTTACACATTGCTCTCTGCTCAGTCATTGTTAGCTTTGCGCTGGTGATTCTTGCTCTGAAACAGCTTGGCAGGCATCTCTGGATGCTTCCGCGGAATGACTATAACAGCACAACAGGCAGGCTGATAATACAGCATGTTTCCTTACTAGTAATATTTCTTATGCTCCCTTGTTGAGCTGTCTCTTTTGACAGGCTGTGGGTGGAAATAATTGAATTTTTACCTCTGAGATAGCCAGCGTGCAGAAGCAGCATCACCGAAGTCCACACCAACATTATCTTTAGCTCCTGATGGACAAAGAACACTCTTCTCTGCTGGTAAGAATCCGGTGGCTTCGATGGAAAAATAGATTTTAACCTGAAAAGTTAAATAATTAGAAAGTATCTATAAAATGTATGAAAAGTGCTCATTAATAAAATGCATATGACAACTTAGTGTAAGCTATATACAGAGAGATATGTATAGCAGTTGCCAAATATATTTTTAATATGCAATTTGTGTAGATCAATTTACATAGCGTTTGGAATGCCGACTTAAATTATGTATACTCAAAGGTCTGCACTTATTAAACTCCCTGACTCTTCTGAAAGAACATGCATGAACCACATTCCCAAAAGCAGTAGTTTACACAAACAACACTTATGGAAAAGAGCAAAAATATATATGGGATTTAGAACCCCCTGCTGTACATTATAAAGATACAGAGGAGTTCCATAACCATATAGAGGAAGGAGGTGGAAGAAAGAGTTTCTTTATAATGTTATGGAACTCCAAGGTTACTTGTAATATCCTTACCATGTATTATAATACGATTGTACACTGGACCCAGATTTACGAAGATTTTGCGTTAGTGCAAAGCGACCCAAAGCACTGCCAGGGTACGCGTGGAAGTTACTATCCAGCACAAAAGGTGCTTTGCTCTGTCTGGGTAGATGCACTTTTCTCTGTGTGAAAATTACGTTGTGCTGCTTTGCATTGCTTTGCATCAAGCGGGGTTTACTCAGACGATCAGTGCAAAGACCCACAGTTTTGATGCAAAGCAGGCTTTTCACAAAATATTCAGATCAGGCTTTACATAAAAAACTAATGCTCACTTGAAGTTGGCACTAACAAAGGTAAATGTGTTCATTTCTCAAAAAAACAAGCATTGCTTGTGTTCTACAGTGCACAGCACATGTCTAATATGTGAGGTCCTTCTTGATTCGTCCATGCATAGGAATGAGCTCTAGAAGGCTATGCTTCCAGTGCAACACCTATTCCACACAAAGCACACTCACCCTGCACCATAATGCGAGGCTGCGAATCACGCAAACCAGTCATGTTAGTATGCCAGCGAAGGGGCTGATTGCAGCAGAAGGCCAATTTTTGTAGATATCACACTGCCTTGTTTTTCTCATTGCACAACACAGTGTGGCAAATTAAGTTGCTGCCCTGAATTGTATGAAAAATCTGTTAATCAGGGGCTGTGAATGTAGTAAATGAATCACAAATGAACTGCAAGTGCAGTAAATAATTTCTGTAATAAATGCCGCAATTAACAATAGTGTAACAGGTAAGTTTTACCGACGATGAAGGATATAATGATGTGGAAAAAAAACACTGTAAGTGTTAGACCTGACTACCATTTTTTTGTTTGCTGAATATGATGTCCATTTCGACAGCTTTATTCGACAAATTAGTCATAAAAGCATTACAAAATTACAGATGAAATTGATTGAATAAAACAGCTGCCGTAATGAAATGTGTAAGCTAGATAAAAAGGTGCGCCCAGTGCAATCAGGGAAAATGCGCTGTATTAGGATGAATACACTGCCCCAAGGGCAGACGCAAACTCATGCTGCCGCACGTGCCAAAAATGCGAAATACCCACAACGGCAGTCGGATCCACTGCGGAAAGCTCACAAACCGCCGATACACAAGCGGAATTTCCACGAGTGCAATTATGATCTCACCGCGGTGCCTGCGGTACGACCGCTTGTTTACGACCGCCGCGTCTGACAGCAATGATGAATGGGAGAGCTGGAGGAATGACCATTACAGTCCGACCGCGGTGACCGCGCGGAAATAGTAATGGCGGTCAAAAAAAACTACAGCACAAAACCACCCAATGTGGCTGTGTATTTGTCACAGCCAATAAAAACAGCCAACACCCCCCATTGACACATGCCCCTGGCATATAAGAACTACAAATCCCAGCTCAACACAGACAACACACCTGACATGAATCCTCAGTTTGGACCCACCCATTAGGCAGCCCATAAAACCAGCCCCTGCATTACCACACGTCTTTGCACAACTCCAGAACTGAAGAGCCCAACAATATCACACAAAGGAGAGGCAACCCTGCACACATTACACCATCACAAACACACACACACCACACACATCACCACCACCACCACCTGCACACCTCACTCTTAACCACTCAGCACATCACACACCATGGCACAGAAGATGCCCAAATTCACTGATGGTGAGTTGTCAGTCATGGTGGATGAGATAATAAGAGTTGAGCCATATATTCTAGGAAGCAAGGTCCAACAGACCCCAGCAGCCAGGCAAAATCAAATGTGGCAAAGGATAGTTGACAGAGTCAATGCTGTAGGGCAAGTTCCACGCAACAGGAAGGAGATCAGGAAGAGGTGGACTGACCTCAAGGGCAAGGTCAAGGAGAAGAACAGCAAGAACCGTGAGCTGGCAAACCGGACTGGCAGTGGCCCTCCCATTCCACCAAGAACATTCAACGCATGGGAGGAGAAGGTGCTTGGCATACTGCACCCAGAGAGTTGCACTGGAATTGAGGGGGGAATGGAGGCTGGTAAGTACCAACAAAAGTCTGCCATAACACTGCTATGTAGTAGCCTGCACAACTAAAAAACAACACCTCCTAGGCCCAAATGTACCCATGTCCACCACACTCCCCCCAAACAGGTCTCACAGATCCCACAATAACTCCCTCTCATTCACCACAAAGGTACATAACAATATTTACATGGGGGCACATGTACAGGCAGCCAGCACCACAACTCCCACCAGGCCCCCTTGTCCCACAGCTGAGCATGATGGAGCATTCCACACACCCACAAGCAGTGGGGCAGCCATTTCCCCCCACTCTGTAACCTAACAGGTAGGTAGCCATCTCAACAGGGAGGGGTCTTTGTGGCTGGGAAGTCTGCACTACAACTCCCAACCGGCCCCCTTGTCCCACAGCTCAGCAGGATGGAGCATTCCCCACACCCACAAGCATGGGGCAGCCATTTCCCCCCACTCTGTAACCTAACAGGTAGGTAGCCATCTCAACAGGGAGTGGTCTTTGTGGCTGGGAAGTCTGCACTACAACTCCCAACAGGCCCGCTTGTCCCACAGCTGAGCAGGATGGAGCATTCCACACACCCACAAGCTTAGGGCAGCTATCGCATTGCTCTCCCAAAACTTACACGTAGGTAGTGACTGCATGCACACCGCCATCCTATTCTAAATGCATGTAGCCACATAACCACATCAACACTAACATGTCAGCCAACTTAGCATAGTTTTAAATGCCACATCCAGTGTGCAGACATCTAAGTGCACGTAACTGACACATATTTTGAACTCATACTCACCAAGTCACAAGTGAAACAAATGCATCCCACAATCAGGCACAGCAGAGAATGCAATGTGGAAGCGCCTTGGTGTCTGAGCATGAAGGCCCATCTCAACACCAAACATGCATGGTCTACATGAAAAAAAAGAAAAGTACATGTGATTCCAAAGCTATGTATAACATGACAATGGTTCCTTCTAGCTCTGTTGAAATAGATTACATGAACCGCTAAATGAAAAGACGCACAACAGAAAGTTTATGTCACGCAAGTAGGTAGATGAGGACATGTCCGTATAGTTACACTATCTGTACACTGCACCAAGTTTCAATTCACAACAGACACCATGGACCACTAAGGTATGTACCTCAACGTCATGTCATGGTGCACAGTAAATAGCAGGCATACAAAGTCATTGCATTGTAAAGTGTTTGTAGTATCAAATGTCTCAAACAATTGTCTAACATCAAGCTTGTTGCGTGCAACTCAATTACCATATGACCTCTGTTCAACAGGAGATCAACAACTAACTGCAGAGGATGACACCAACATGCGGAGCCAGTCTCCCCCCCCCCGGAACGTGAACTCTCGGATGCAGATGCCCCAACATTCTCGGATGAGGATTCTCAAGCTGGCCCCTCTGGTGTGGCAGGGACTAACATGTCTCAAGCCCTCATTGTCCCCACCACCACCACCAGCACCACAGCAATAACAACTGTCCTGGCCCCTGCCACTACGACCTGTGTGGCCTCCACCACCACCACTGCTGCCTGCAACACACGCCCTGCCACGGTGGTTACCAACACCACCACACAATCACAGCATGCCAGGGAGAGTGTGCCAGTGCGTCGGGGGACTACGCCACAGGTCCGTGTGGGAGTACAACTGGGGCAGAGACACAGGAGGACAATGACCCTGAGTCCCTGAACACCATTGAAAGAGTCCTTGGTGCCTACCAAGAGAACTATGGAGTTATGGGCCAGCTTGCTGAAGACATGCATGAGATCCACCTGCTGCAGCAGTCCATGGACACACGGATGGGCCAACTTGTCGAACTTGTTGGCCAGCTAGTGTGTGTTCTGAGGGACAGACTCCCAACCCCAAGTGCAGCTCAACCCCCCTCCAGTGGATTGCCTGCTGTGCAGACCACCATTCCAGCTGCAGCCACAGAGAGGGGTGTGCAGGAGGAGAGTGAGTCCTCAGACACCACTGACCCTGCAGCAGGTGCCCCGCCACCCAAACACACCAGGGGCCGTCCGAGAATCTACAGGGGAGGATTTGGTGGCAGGCCACCATACCAACGCCACTCACAGAGCCAGCCATGATGGTATCTTGTTGTACCCCTTTGCATTGACTATGTTGACTATCCTTGGCCACATTGCCATGTTGATGGCCTGAGTCTGTTGGACTGTGTGACTTCAGCTTTGTGGTGACTACACCATTTGTCTCATCTACCATGACTGACAACTCATTTATTCACTGTTCACATTTATGTACATATTCCCTTCACTTCCACCAAAAATAATTTGAAATAAACACTCTTCACATACCCATGTCTGTGTGAGCCACATGTTTATTCCAGTATGTACAATGACAATTCAGATTTCAATGTTCCAACTGCTCTGAAGGAGAGGAGGCATTGAGAGGGTGAATGAACCTAGAAAGACACAATAGAATGCCATTTACTTAACAGGTGACGCCATCACAGCTGAAACACAACACTAGGCATCAAGGTACAAAAACAAGCACACATAGCAATGATCAACAACCTCAACATACACATGATGTACCTGGATACAAATACCCTGTGCCACACACATCAGCCCTTATCACACACACAACAACAGCCAGCAGTTAAAATCCTCTATGCCTTGATACTAACATCCAAGCAAACACACAATGTCACTGTTCTACAAAGTCACTTACATTCAAGGGAAGTAGTTGGCAATGAGCTGTTGACGCAGGTCAACACCTTCCTCTTCACCACTATCGTCCGCACTGGAAGTGTGTGGGTGTGCAGGAGGGGGCATCTGCTGTTCATCGTCATCCAGGATCAGCGGAACGGCTTTGCGCAAGGCAAGGTTGTGAAGCATGCAGCATGCTACAACTATCCGGCACACCTTTTGTGGGGAATACAACAGTGCACCTCCGCTCTTGTCCAGGCACCAGAATCGGGACTTTAGGAGGCCAAAAGTGCGCTCAACCACACGTCGTGTCCTACCATGTGCCTCGTTGTAGCTGACTTCACCCGGGGTACTTGGATTCCGCAGTGGGCTCAGCAACCACGGCCTGTTGGGATACGCTGAGTCACCTAGGTGTGACATACACAGAAATGTTGCAATACAAACAGTTGACGAGAACAGCATAGCACACCCAGCACACTACTTAACTCAGTGTACTCACCTACAAGCCATGCACGCTCTGGATGTAGATTTTCCATCAGCCGGGGTACAATGCTGTTCCGCAGGATGTAGGAGTCATGGGCGAAGCCAGCAAATCGCGCACAAACATGGCTGATGATCATATCAGCTTGGCATACCACCTACACATTAATGGAATGGTAGTGCTTCCTGTTCCTAAACACCTGCTCATGTGCCTGTGGTGGGACAAAGGCAATGTGTGTGCCGTCAATGGAACCAACTACATGAGGAATGTGGGCAAGGGCATAAAAACCAGCCTTCACAGCAGGCAATTCAGCAGTATTTGGGAATCGTATGTATTGGTTCTTGTATAGCATCATTGTGGACACCACATCCCAGAGCACCATGCTGAATGTGGCTTGCGACATCCCACCGGCGCCGGCCACCGTGTATTGGAAAGAGCCCGTAGTAAAAAAATGCAGCGCTGCCATGATCTTCAATGTTGGGGATAGGGCAGTTGGATATGTTCGTTGAGGCCTCAGATGGGGTTCCAACTGAGCACACAGCTCTTGCAGTGTAACGCGATCCAGACAAAATTTCCGGATGATGTCCACATCCTCCATGTCCGCCAGGACTGTGAAAGGCCGGTGCACATTTGGTCGTCGCCTACATGAAATGGAAGAGGACTAATGTTATCCACATTACACAATGAGATGTGTCCGACTTCTCAACTCTTGACTCATGCAGCAGAAACAATGAATGTACCCCAACAATTGCTTAATCCACAACTCAGATGCAGAGACACCTTCACCACATGTGTTTTTACAAGTGGACATGTTGTACATACTGACTACCCCAATAGCATAATCAGAGGTTGTGAATGGTACACCAATACATCTGGTGTCCCCAGGCCTAGGAGTAGCTGACACAGCAGATATATGATACAGCAACACTGCTGACTCATATGTAGCTGCTTTACCTGCCACACATTCTTGTTTAAGTTGCACAGACCACTAATTATCAGCACAATGTGCAGAGTGTGTGTAAGCTGATCACATATCCTACCTAAATCAGCTATGGGCACAGTAAAATACCACCATTATGTGTTCAGGCAATCATTACTGTTGTTTGATTGGCCATCTCACACATTAAGTTGATTTAAAAAATGAGACAACATCATACAACCAATAGATGTACATCCACACACATATCATAGGTGACGTGAGTAACTGCATGTCAATGCATGTCACATATTCCACGGACATGGCATGTGTAGGCATCAGTGAGTTGAATGTCACACCAGCATTCATTGTAAAAAAACAAGTGCAGTAAGACACTATGTAGGCATAGTGTTCAATTGTTAAATTGGACCATTGCCATTGCTAGTGCATGATGTGTCCATAACCGCGGTAGGTGTGCACCGCCACCGCGGAGCCGCACATTGGCCACAATTGAAAGATGCAGCATAGCGGTAACGACCGCCTGCCCTCCGCGGTATGACACCACCAATGCCATTGCAGCCAATGGGACCCGCGATCGCGGTAGTGAGATGCCACATTGGAAACCGCGGTAGGCGTGCACCGCCACCGTGGAGCCGCACATTGGCCACAATTGAAAGATGCAGCATAGCGGTAACGACCGCCTGCCCTCCGCGGTGTGACACCACCAATGCCATTGCAGCCAATGGGACCCGCGATCGCGGCAGTGAGATGCCACATTGGAAACCGCGGTAGGCGTGCACCGCCACCGCGGGGCCGCACATTGGCCACAATTGAAAGATGCAGCATAGCGGTAACGACCGCCTGCCCTCCGCGGTGTGACACCACCAATGCCATTGCAGCCAATGGGAACCGCGATCGCGGTAGTGAAAAGCTACTTTGAAAAACGCGGTAGGCGTGCACCGCCACCGCGGAGCCGCACATTGACCACAATTGAAAGATGCAGCATAGCGGTAACGGCCACCTGCCCTCCGCGGTGTGACACCACCAATGCCATTGCAGCCAATGGAAACCGCGATCGCAGTAGTGAAATGCTACTTTGAAAAACGCGGTAGGCGTGCACCGACACCGCGGAGCGGCTCATTGGGCCCAATTGAAAGATGCCAGCCAGGAGGACCAATTGCAGCAGCTGCCTGCCACTGATACCAACCCAGGGGCCTATAAATCTCTGTGGGAGAGCCACACATTTCACATGCATTCAGACACTGCTGACTGCCATTCCTCTACAACTGCATATTTAGCTGTATCCTGGATCCAGTGATGGCGAGAACAGAGAATGTCAGGGCCCGTCCCTTCAGTACAGAGGAGCTGGAGCTTCTGGTGGACGAGGTCCTTGCACGTGGGAGGCTTTTTGGTGCGCCAGATGTACTGGTAAGTGTTCCTGATTCCAAGTGTGAGAGTGATCAAAATGATACCATGATGTTGCTGTGCAGAAGTATGTGCCTGTGAGTGCAAGTCGATGTACAGGCATCCTAATAGTTTACATGGCATGCTCCATACATGTTCTGTGGGAATTGCATTTGATTATGTGTAGTAAATGGACACTCCCACAGCCATTCCTGCACAAACTTGAGGAACATGTTGGTCTGAGACTAGGTGATGTTATTGTGTGTTACACTGCCATGCATGCCAACTTCATGTCAATGGTGTCTGTAGGCTTATGTCCACACCTACATAAGTTGATTGAAGGTAGGGGAGACATGCATTGTTTCAACAGACACACAGATAAGATGGTGTTCTGAAACAGCACGAGTCGGGACTGATTAGTACTGTGCCATGTTATGTGACTGTCCTCTCACTCTTCACAACCTCATATGTGACTGTTGAAATGTATTTTGTAATGGAGCAATAACTGATGTGTGTTGAATGTTTCTTAAGTGCACTATGTTGATGTGAGCATCATGCACAATAGTCCAATGCATGAGTGGAACACACTTGATGTTAATGCAACTATGACACTTCACATCAATGTAAGTAGTAGATGTCATCCTTACATTGATTTGAACATGTGTTCAGTCACGTATGTGTTGGCACTTTTCACCCTCTCATGCTGTACATCCATGTGATTTATCTGAGTGACCATGTTGTATCGCACTGTGAGTTCCCCTGGCCTGCACAGACACTGTCCAATGTTACTCGGAGCCATGCCTAACTGGACTGAGTCAAACATGTGTTTAGTCCACACACCTAATACTCACTGAGCCATCATAGTCCTGAGAATTGCACAATCGAGGACTTAACATTGTGAGAAGGGCGTGAAAATTCTGATTGTGTCCCAATATGTTTCCTGAAAAATGCATTGAGCCATTCACAGGCAAAGGGCATCGAGGGGTGTGTAGTGGTGGACACAGTGAGTCTGCCACTACACTTCATTAGCACTGTATTGCATGTAATGCTCACTCACATACTGCATCACAGATGAGGGCCTTCTGCACATAGCTGTCTGTGCTGCCATTGTGCATGTGTATGAGATGGCCATGTACTGTGTGCCGCCTCATACATGCATTCATTTCTATGTAGTATTGTAATGAACATGTACTATGTGTCATGCTGTATGGCCTCTGATGGAGATGTAGCGATTTGTGTGCCATGCATTTATGTTCACCTGTGCTGACACACAGTGTGAATGACACAGGATCTCTGATACTTCCTTTTCTTGTCTCCTATGCCTGCAGCTGAAGGTCCACCAGCGTAAGGCCACATGGAAGAACATTGCACGGAAGGTGCGGACTCTGGGTGTATCCAACAGACGGCACACACACTGCCACAAGAGGTGGGATGACATCTCCCGTCTGAGCAGGACCGTGGCAGAGATGACCGTGGGGCTGGTCCCTCGCAGTGGCAGGTTGGCGCGCCGAACCATGACTCCACTAATGTCCCGCATCTTGTCTGTGACACAGCCAGAGCTGTATGAACGTTTGAGGGACCATCAGCAGGGAGTTAGTGGTGAGTATTCTGCGTAGGCTGACTTTGGGTGTGAGTGACTGCATGAATGGCGACCGGGAGCCATTGCTGATTTTTCTGATGTGTGAATTTTAGGGACTACTTCTCAGTGGCTTATGTCTTCAGTGCAGGTGTCATGTATTTTCCCATAGCTGGACTTGATCATGTGTTTCATACAATGGCCCTTGACATTGCATGATGAGATGTGGCCTTATGACATCTTCTGCATTCTGGGTGTCATGGACATCACCAGGCAGTGTACAGCAGTGTGCATCATGTCAGTGTGCATTTAACGATGTGTGCAGCGCAGGACTTGTAAATGGTGTGAGTCCACATCTGACACCAACGTGCAACAGTTTGCATGATGAATTGCTCAACTTGTTACACATCAGTAGCTCATGGACATTCTTACGTACAAATTAGAACCTGTATCTGTGTTGTCCCCTTACAGTGACTCCATATGTGACAGAGGCAACATGCTGAGATGTATGCCTCTCTCACATACAGGCACGTGGGTATGCGTGCAGAGATGTGTATGTTAGTTTACAAGGAGGCAGGGACCTGCTATTTGCCAGTGTGAACCTCACATGGCTCATTGATGTAAACGATGCATATTTCATTGCATCTTCTGTGTTCAGCATGATTGTTGCACATGCAGACTGCACAGGGTGTTGGGCAACTTGGGGTTGTCATTATGTAGTCTAGTTCTGTGCTTGCATTTGATGTTTGTGTGTATGGCACTGTACTGAACCTATGTCTCTGTCCATTTCAGCATCTACCGAGTGCACGGAAGGCCATGATACGGACACCAGTGCTGAAGCATGTGGCACGCATGATAGCAATGAGATCACTGAGGTGACCAGCGCCTCGGAGGGGGACAGGAGTGTCCTTGAGGACTCACGCGCAGAAAGCAGTACCTCAACATCATCGGACTCCAGTGGGGAGTCAGCGACAATGGTGGTCACAGGGAGTGACAATGCTGCCTCTTCCTCCACCACACATCGGCCATTGCCCACCATCCCGGCTACTACCACTAGTGCTGTCCGTGCCCGCAGGGCTATTAAGGGTAGAGTCACCTTCACCGCTGCCCCTGCCCCAGTCTCCCCAGTCTCCCCTGGTGCCCTCAGTGTTGAGGCGGTAGAACTCTTGCGCAAGCTGTGTGTGGGTCAGACAGCACTCCTAAATGCTTTCCAGGATCAGGACAAGAAGTTGGGGCAGGTTCTGGCATTTATGGAGGGCATTCATTCAGACGTGGGTGGGCTACACAGGACTGTCTAGGGTTTGTCCTCCACCGTGACGGCAGCCATTCAGCTATCACAGCATCCAAGTCCAGCCCCTATGCCTTCACCAACCACCCTGCCCGTGGAAACCCCTGAGCAGAGTGACCACCCAACTGAGCCCTCAGGCCCCGAGTCGTCGACACGCAGCACACGACAGCAGCGCTCCAAGCGTGCCAGACCACAGACACCATCCCCAAAAAGTGACACAGGGATGCAAAGATAAAAGCCCTTCACATGACACTCAGGGGCATCAGGCAAAGAAGCAGGCCTCTAGCTCACGGTCGACAAGATTGCACCCATCACAAGAGACTCCCATCCACACAACTGCTCCAAGTGACAGACAAACAGTTGGCATGCCTGCTGTGGTGCTGGTGCCGCTGAAGGGAAAGCCCACAAAGCAACCTAAGACTACTTCACCCAGGACCTCTACTCCCACCCACAGCCCTGTGAAGCGTGTTCAGGAGAGCAATGTGAGTGGTTCACCAGGAACACAGGGGATGGAGGGCAAAAGGCAAGCAAAAAGCAAGGCTAAGTCCATATCCAGCAAATCCCCACAAGGAGGGCCACATGCACCTGTAACACCTTTGGTGGAGAGGGACTCTGTTGTGCCAGCCACACTTCCCACTACTCCCAAGACACTTCTGCAATATCGGATACCCAAGAAGTGTAGAGTCAGCCCTCAACATTCACCCTCACCCACTGTGTCTCACAGCAGCATCTCTCCGCCTCCACGTGCCACCATGCCACCAGGTCCGAGCAGCCCTACACCTGCCACAGCCACTACTGCCTCTGTGTCTCACGGCAGCATCTCTCCACCTCCACGTGCCACCATGCCACCCAGTCCAAGCAGCCCTACGCCTGCCACAGCCACTGCTGACTCTGACTCAGATGATCCTCTCTCTCCCAGGTCCAGTTCCGCCAGTGGCCACGACAATCAGCCACCTCCCACTCCAACTGCCAGGCAAGTCTGAGGCACAGACCCCCTCCCATAACCATCTCTCCCACAGCGGTGCCTGGACTGAGCTTTGATAGGCCCGGTGCTTTGTTCATTCACATGTCAGTGTACGGTGTTACACATTCACTGTAAACATTTTCATGCACACATGTGCATTGTTTAGACTGTGGACTGCTCAATGGCCTTTTATTTGTTAGAAACTTTGTGACTATCAGAATATTTTGCAATAAACACTGTTACTCCTGTTGTATCGTTTGTTACTGCCCTTGCTTCATTAAAACGTTTTGAATTGTGGGTCTGGATATATGTGCCACATGCTCTGCATGGCAGTTCCACATTGCCATTTACTTCATTCACTTTGTCATTGTTTGGCAAACGTAACACACACTTTTGGTCTGCTTGACTCAGAGGTTTGGGGGTGCAATGATGTTTGTGGGTGTTGATTTACTCTTGCAATCATCATTCGCTGTTGATTTAAGTATGATTGTACACATGTCATGTTAGGGGGCTATACCACAACAGAGGTGAATTCTACACACAGTCTAACTTGCGGGGTGTCCAAAGTTGGTGTTGTCTGTGTGATATGTTTGGATGTGTGCACAGCAGTGTGTGTGTAGTGATGTTGTGAAGGCCTGTCTTCGTTCTCACATGGGTATATTTGGATGTGTGCAGTTGAGTGGTCACACAGTGTGCTTGGCCTGTCCTTGTCAGTGGTGTTGAGGTGTATGTGGCCCTGTACATGCCAAATACAAACGTGTATGTTCCATGTGGGGTTTGCCCCTCATACTCATCTTGGCAGTGGCAGGGAGGGGTGTCACACCACAAGCACCTTTTGGCATCACCTTGCAGGTGTTGTTTTGCACCCTCATACTCATCTTGGCAGTGGCAGGGAGGGGTTGTCACACCACATGCACCTTTTTGGCATTACTTTGCAGCTGGGGTTTGCCCCATGATACTCATCTTGGCAGTGGCAGGGAGGGGGTGTCACACCACAAGCACCTATTTGGCATCACCTTGCAGGTGTTGTTTTGCCACAATACACCTATGGACTTGTTCACATACATCACTATCCCTGAATGTCAGATGGGCACACATTTTGCTGTTGTACAGGGTGGGATGGTAGGAGCTGTGATGGGATCAGGTAATGACAGCTGCTACCAACAGAGGCACACAATGTGCATTTGGGCCAGGGCCAACACAATACTTACACGTCCCTGGGACTGCCCATGCGTGCCGCTGGACCTGCCTACTGGATTGTGCGGAACTTTTCCAGCGTCTTAACCGCTGCGGTGATGTGACTGGGAGGATGCGGTGATGACGTTGTTGATGGGTGACCCCGATGCAGAGGTGTGGCCTTGACGTACCTGCGGTGTTGTCGACGGCGGCGGCGTCTTTGTTGATCGTGGATCAGGAACAGGAGCAGTAGGGCGTGTAGTGCAGGATCCATTGCGGTAGCGTACGCGTGGAGTTGTGTGTTATTGCCTTTTTCCTCCGCAGTATTGCTTCCGCAGTGTTTCAATGGGGGGTTTCTCCGTTGCGGTCCTATTGCCTATTTGAGGCATTGTGATTCGGACGGCGGTCTACACGTCATTCCGCACGGCGGTCGCCCGCTATTGGCTACGTCCGCCCTCGTCGCAGAACCAAACTACTGGCGGAACTGAAAACACCGCGGCGGTAGTCATGTGGCCTATGTCTGCCCATCGTAATATGGCGGGCGGTGTTTCGTGACCGTGGTTGGCAAAACAGCACCCGCCAGGCCAGCGGAAGCCACCGCTGGCACGGCGGTGCCGATCCGCCCGCCATCGTGATCGGCCCCTTAGGTATTATTACGTATTAGGTTATCAAGGGCTTGAGGAATACATCAATACACTTGTGGGAAGTTCAACAATCGAATTTACTTCCAAAATAATGGGCCTCCCTGATTGATTCAGTAGATCTTTGTGATTTTTGGGGAGGATGTATATGAATGAGGTGCAGGGATTCTTATTGTGTAAGTACTCCTCTTCTTTTTTTAGAGAGACATCCCTCACATGTTCCTTCCTTCAAGAGCTCCTCTATTTTCCTCATAATCATGAGACTTGGATCCTCTTGAATCTTTTTATAGTGTTCTTCATTCTGCAGTTGCCTCATTATTTGATGTTCGCATTGGTTCCATCCATGATGACTATGGCGCCTCCTTTATCTGCCGGTTTAATTATTATGTCCTGGCTCGATTTCAATCTCAGGAGGGCTTCATGTTCTTCTTTGGACAGATTATGCTTTATATATTTCTTTTTCTTTTCGATACTGAATGTCCTTTAGAACTGTTTTCTCAAATGTTTGTAGTTCCATGGACATATTCAGAGTTGGTGAGAGGATATCTATATAAAAAATAAGAAGTAGCGTAAAATCTCCAACACGCTTTGGCATTGAGAGGTACGGAACCATTACGTAGCCTTCTTAAAATAGCTGATGCATCTATGGAATGAGGGGTCCTGTTAGAAATAGGGGTCTCTAGTTGGCAGAGGTAGGTACCTTTGTACAAATCGGGACCCTTGCTTCTAGTTAGGGTAAGGGGGATACACACTTTAGATAACCTCTGCTCACCCCCTTGGTAGCTTGGCACGAGCAGACAGGCTTATCCCAAAGGCAATGTGTAAAGTATTTGTACCAACACTCACAGTAATACAGTGAAAACACCACAAAAGAACACCACACCAGTTTAGAAAAATAAAATATCTTTATCTAAACTAAACAAGACCAAAACGACAAAAATCCAACATACACAGTTAAAAATATGACTTTCAAAAGATTTCAATAACTTGTACCATAGAAAACTATGGATGCGTGACTTTTCACCAAAGTACCTGTAGATGCATCAAAGTTCCAAAGCCAAACAGCCGCTGAGTCAGAAAACAAAGAGATGCAACACTCCTGAGACCTTGGGGAGACGATGCGACAGTCCCGCTTCACGCAGAGTAAGGGTTGCGTCCAATCCGGTCTGTATGGGGATTGATGCATCGATTCTTCGTGATGGTTCCGGTCCGCAGGTGATGCCTTGGACGAACTTGCCGCACAGGCACAATGCATGGAAATCCGGAATGCATCGGCGATCGATGTGGCGGCGTCAAGCGGCGCTGCGTCGGTCCTCTTCAGCCGCGATCCCTCGATGCATCGATTTCTGTAGTTCTCTGAGTTTCTTCTTTCGTCCAGCTCCCAAACAGCATCAACAACCTCCAGAGGCCCAAAACTAGCACAGGCACCTCTTGGCAGGTCAGAAATCACAGCAGCAGAGTTCAGGGGAGCTGGGGGTGAAGTCTTTGTGTCCCTGAGACTTCAGAACAGGAGGCCAGCTCACTTCAGGCCCTTGGAGATCTCCTTCAAGCAGGGGACACAGCACACAGCAAAGTCCTTCTCCTTTCCTTGGCAGAAACAGCAACTGCAGGCCAACCCCAGACACACAGCAAGGGCAGTACTTTTCCTCAGTCTCTCCAGTTCTTCTCCTTGGCAAAGGCTTCCTCTTGAATTCCAGGAATGATCTAAAGTTCAGGGTTTTAGGTCCAATACTTATACCCCAAAATGTCTTTGTTCTCTTTGTGCGAGGGGCTCTGAGCCCAGTTCAAATCTGTTCTGGGGGCATTCTGCA
The DNA here is from genome assembly GCA_963921515.1 of Calotriton arnoldi. Classification (NCBI taxonomy): domain Eukaryota; kingdom Metazoa; phylum Chordata; class Amphibia; order Caudata; family Salamandridae; genus Calotriton; species Calotriton arnoldi. Next base: position 2,097,977 of record CAWUFW010001490.1, read on the forward strand.
AGTGCACAACAACATCCATTGTCAGTGTGAGCCTTGGCTCCAGACACACCACAGGGGGCCGGAGCCAGCATTGTGGAAGGCAGGCACAGCCCTATTCAGATACAGGTGCTACTCCTCCCACCACTCCAAATGCAGATCAGGCCTATTTAGCCTAGTGCTGACTCATCCAGACTCCTGGAGCCACTGTACCTCCCCAGCCCCTGTCACTCCAAAGCCAGACAGTCAATCCACAAACAGACAGCGGCACACAGGATGGTTGAACAAAAAAATAGCCACTTTCTAAAAGTGGTATTCTCAAATAAAAACCATCTTTACAAAAAGATGTGTTATTAAATCCTGAGTTCAGGGATACCAAACTCCATTTTTCCATCTTATTCCTAAGGGAAGATATGCTTGTAAAATGTTACAAAGCATTCCCCATTCTGTCCTATGGGGAAGATGGTGGGTAGTCAAAATATCGAATTTTAAATATCGACCTACACTAATATCGAGTTTTTAATATCGTAGGGACAGAATATCGAAGTCAAGAATATCGTTGACCAGAATATCGCCTTTAAGGTAAGTAATATCGATTTTTTAATATCGAAGTAAGTAATATCGAAGTCATTAATATCGTTAGCAAAAATATAGTTGTAAATAATATTGATTTTTTTTGTGTTATGTATTTTATATGTATGTTTAACATTTTTTTTAAAGTTTTTTAATTATTTTTAAATATATGTATTAAATGTTTAGAAAATAGTAATTTTTTTGAAAGGAAATTTTGCGTTTTAGTATCAGAGCGGGTTGTGGGTTTATAAGGGAAAAGGGTGGGAAGTAATTTAATTATAATTAATTAATTAATATGTTTTTATTTATTGTTATTCATTGTTAATTTATTGTTAATTAATTATTAATTGGTAATTAATTTATTGTAATTGGTTAATTTATAATTATATTAATTATAATTAATTTATTATTAATTTATATTTATTGTTATTGTTAATTAATTTATTGTAAATTAATTATTAATTGGTAATTAATTTTAATTCATTGATTAATTGGTAATTAAATTAATTATGTTAATTTTTAATGTGTAGCGGGTTATGGGTTTATAGGGGAATAGGGTGGGAAGTAATTTAATTATAATTAATTAATTAATTAATATGATTTTATTTATTGTTATTCATTGTTAATGTATTGTTAATTAATTATTAATTGGTAATTAATTTATATTAATTGGTTAATTTATAATTGTATTAATTATAATTAATTATTAATTTTTATTTATTGTTATTGTTAATTAATTTATTGTAAATTAATTATTAATTGGTAATTAATTTTAACTCATTGATTAATTGGTAATTAAATTAATTATGTTATTTTTAATGTGTAGCGTGTTGTGGGTTTATAGGGGAATAGGGTGGGAAGTAATTTAAATATAATTAATTAGTTAATATGTGTATGTTTATTGTTATTGATTATTAATTTATTGTTAATTAATTGTTAATTGTTAATTGGTAATTAATTTTTATTAATTGGTTAATTAAAAATTATATTAATGATAATTAATTTATTAATATTTTTTATTTATTGTTATTGTTAATTAATTTATTGTTAATCAATTATTGATTGGTAATTAATTTTTATTAATTGATCACTTGATAATTAAATTAATTGTGTTATTTTTTTATGTGTAGCGCGTTGTGTGTTTATTGGGGAACAGGGTGGGAAGTAATTTAATGTTATTTAATAAATATTAATTTAATTTAATAGGTATTTATTAATAGTTATTTTGTTAAATAATTAATAATATGTTGTTTATTTAAAAAAAAAAAAATTATAAGTATGTTAATTTAACCCGTACGCGATCCTACATTTTCCCTACTGTTGCACTCACTGGAGTGGGAATAGTAATTTTTACCCCTCCGCTATCCAACACTTTCCCTATGTTGCACTCACTGGAGTGGGAATAGTAATTTTTACCCCTATGCTATCCAACATTTTCCCTACTGTTGCACTCACTGGAGTGGGAATAGTAATTTTTACCCCTACGCTATCCTACACTTTCCCTACTGTTGCACTCACTGGAGTGGGAATAGTAATTTTTACCCCCCCGCTATCCAACACTTTCCCTACTGTTGCACTCACTGGAGTGGGAATAGTAATTTTTACCCCTACGCTATCCAACACTTTCCCTACTGTTGCACTGACTGGAGTGGGAATAGTAATTTTTACCCCTACGCTATCCAACACTTTCCCTTCTGTTGCACTCACTGGAGTGGGAATAGTAATTTTTACCCCTACGCTATCCAACACTTTCCCTCCTGTTGTACTCACTGGAGTGCGAATAGTAATTTTTACCCCTACGCTATCCAACACTTTCCCTACTGTTGAACTCACTGGAGTAGGAATAGTAATTTTAACCCCTACGCTATCCAACACTTTCCCTACTGTTGCACTCACTGGAGTGGGAATAGTAATTTGATTTTCTCCGCTATCTAATATTTTGTATTTTTTTAGCTAATGTACTGTATAATTATTTTTAAAAAGATTTAAAATAATTTTAATTTTTTAAATTTGTTATATATATTTATTTAATTTTTATTTATATTATTCTTTTATGTGTATAGATGTATTTATAATTTATCAAAAAATAAATTAAACAATTTATAAGTTATTAAAATAAATATTAAAACATATTAATAAGTAAGTATATATATTATATGTATATGTTTAATGTATTTTCAAATTATATATATTACTTATAATTTTTAAGCATTTTAAAATATTTTTAACTGTTTCTTTTAATTATATGTATTATTTACTTTATTTTACAATATTTTTTAACTTAAATTAAAAACGATATTTTTAACAACGATATTTTTGACATCGATATATTTTTTTCGATATTTTTGTACTTACCTTAATGTAGATAGGATGTCGATATTCTTGTCTTCGATATTTTTGCTGCGATATTTTTGTAGGTCGATATTGTGACCTTCGATATTTAGTCAGTGATTCGGCAAGATAGCCTTTCAATAGAGAAAAACGAAATTGGCAGTATTTCACTATCAGGACATGTTACACACACCAGTACATGTCCTACCTTTCACATACACTGCACCCTGCCCAGGGGGGTACCATGGGCCTACCATAGGGGTGTCCAATGTGTAAGGGAAGGGAAGGGTTGGGCCTGGCAAGTGGGTGCACTTGCCAAGTCGACATTGCAGTTAACAAACTGCGCACAGACACTGCGGTGGCAGGCCTGAGAACTCTTTTAAGGGCTACTCATGTGGGTGGCACAATCAGTGCTGCAAGCCCACTAGTAGCATTTGATTTACCAGCCCTGGCACACTCAGTGCACTTTACTAGGGACCTACTGGTAAAACAGATATGCCAATCAGGGAGAAGCAATCACAATAACTATTTACACAGAGAGCATATGCACTTTAGTACTGATCAGCAGTGGTAAAGTGCCCAGAGTCCTATAGCCAACAAACACAGGTCAGGAAAAGATAGGAGGAAGAAGCAAAACGTTTGGGGATAACCCTGCAAAAAGGGCCATTTCCAACAGGTCCCCTTTGCATTCCTACATTGAATGATCCCGCCCCTCATTACCTCCACAGGATCTCTCCCCTTTTCTATATATACCTTTCAAAGGTGGCATTTTCAGAATTGTAACTTAAAATCTGACTTTAACTTTAAAGATGATTTTATATTACAATTCATTTGAGTGTAAATATCAATTCTCCATCTGCTCCTAATCTGAAGTTAGCACCTATTAAATGTAATAAAGTAACCTAGTATTAGTGAATGGGAGAAATAGGCCTTAAAACAGTGAAAACCAATTTTAGGGGTTTTACACCACTAAGATAAGTCAAACTTAAGCACACATGTCCTACATTTTAATACAATGCACACCACTCTAAGGGGGTCATTATGATGGTGGGCGGATCGCCCCCGCCGGGCCGGTGGTAGTCACCGCCGGCCCGGCGGGGGCGATCCGCCCGCCATCAACCTGAATATTCCCACCGCCAAATTAGGATGGCGGTGGGAATGGGAATGGTACTGCGGCGGACGGAAAGACCGTCGGCCGTGGTCCCGCAAGGCGGTCCTTTCCGCCCGCCTTGCGGGACACGGTACAATGGGGCAATGACAGCGGTGCCGTGCAGGCACCGCCGTGGGCATTACAATGCCTGTCTTTTGTGGCGGAGATCCCGCCGCAAAAAGACAGGTGGAGAATGCCTTCGGGGGCCCGTTGCAGGCCCCCGGGGGGTGGGGGGCTCCACGTGGGGGGTACCTATGGTACCCCACTGCATCTGCATGTACAAGGTGGCAGGCACCGCACGGTGCCTGTCACGTTGTACATGCAAATGCACAACATGTATTTTTACATTGTGGCGGGTGCTGCTTGCAGCACCGCCCGCCACAATGTAAAAATACGGGATGCGCCCGCCAGTGTGGCGGGCGCATCCTAATTTGTATAGCGGGACCGCCGCACCTCTGGTGGGCGGTCCCTTTTGCCAATGCGATGGCGGGCAGACTTTGTCCGCCCGCCATCGTAATCGACCCCTAAGTGCCTTTAGGGCCTAACTTAGAGGTGACTTAGAAATATTAAAAAGGAAAGTTTAGGCCTGGCAAACATTTATTTTGGCTGGGGAAAAGGGTAGTTTAAAACTGCACTTTAAAACCGCACTACAGGCTGCAGTGGCAAAGACTACTTTGGTGGGTGGCACAAGGAGAGCTGCTGCCCTATTGGAAGCATTTAATTAGCAGCCCCTGGCATGTGTAGTACCATTTACTAGGTACTTACAAGTAAATTGACTATGCCAATTAGGTGTAGTCAATTTACCACTGATTAGCCAGAAGAAAGTGCACAGAACCCTAATGCCAACAAAAACAAGGTCAGTAACAACAAGCAAACAATCTGGTGGTAACCATGCCAATATTCCCATCGCCAACACAGTGCTACTATCTTCCTAAAATTAGAATCACAACTACTTCAGTATTGCCTTGATAAGATATTTGACAGGAGAGTATGACTAGGGAGATCATGTCCAAATTCAAGGCATGTATGCTGATATGCTCTTTAACTGCTGGGTTAACAGGCAAGCAGCATTACCCAAAGCAATTTCTGGGTAGTTTCAGGTTTTTGAAGATGACTATCGAACTTAGACAAATATTGCTAAAAAAGACATGTTCAAAATATATCACCCTACATGACATGCTGGAAAGGATGGTAGAAATGCTAACAGATCTTTACCAAAGACTGCAGTAGGTGGGATCGGTGACGATGAGTGACAGACAAAGCATTCTAAGGGGTAAATTCTTGGAATGGCTGGGGAGAGTACTGAGAAGAAGAAAAGACGTAAGAATTAGGTAGATTAAGCAAATAGAACCACCTGTCAGTTGATTATGCAGAATAGTGTTAAATGATTGAGATGCACAGTTGAAGAGATCAGTTGAAGAGATTGGGAGACCTATTGTGGTGGGGGATATTATGATGCAGTGGGAGGCTAGGTGAATGCCAATGGCATGTGGGTCACTATGCGATATATATTTGGAGAAAATGGAGACATTGAAGGTTGGGATGAGATGACAGGTGATAGGGAGGGCTGGGTTAAGGTGTCAGGTGAGAGACTTTGGGGAGTGACAATACGAAGGGCAGATGACAAGAAATACAAGGCATGGACGTCTAAGAAGTAAAATAGAGAGTTACACCGGTGACAGGGTGTTTGTGAATGGCCGCAGCGATGAGTGAAGAATGGTGCACCAAGTATGAAATTTGGAAAAGGGAGTAGCAGAAAAAAACAGTAATTGGAACTAGGAAAGCACAAAGGTGGCTGTCTCAGTGGGCAGAAAGTAGTGACAGATATCAGAGAGGTCAAGTGGATAGGCAGAAATTATATCCCTGGTGTAGGCTTTAAATTGCAGTCTCAGGCCCAGATTCTGAAAACTGCCACAGAATGTAGCACAGCACCCAAAGAGGCTGCGCTGCATTGCGTGACAGGGAGAGAGCAGGAGAGTGCCATATTCACAGAGATATGGCACTTTCCTCCCCTCTCCCTAAAGCCGGCGCTGATTCCAGCTGCCGTGCACCAGGCACACACCTTAGCGCCATAGTGCTAGGGTGGGTGCCTGAGTCTAGCATAGGTTTTGTACAGGTAAGGGTACCCTTCCTGTACGAAATTATTCTGCCTGGACACACTTGTTATGTTATGTTAATTTTAATTTGTAAGGAACAGTTTTGAAGTGTCTCTTCCTTCTGTTTCTTTTTAGCTGGCACCGGGAAACCCAAAAAGCTACCCAAAAAGGGTTTCCCGGTGCCAGCTAAAAAGAAACAGAAGGAAGAGACACTTCAAAACTGTTCCTACTTTGTATTTGTGCTGCACAGTGCAGCACGCACGCAAAGTCGAAAAATGGAGAAATGAAAACATTTCTCCTTTAAAGCCTGCTTTTCAGCAGCGTTCATTTTTGGTGCTAAACCCTGTCTACTAATGTAAGTAGTTAGGGTTTAGTGTCAAAAAGCATGGGTGGTTGTATGGGAACGCCCATGTACCACCCATGTAACGCCCCCTTCATGCAAAGTAACGCAAAGCAGTGTTTTGTGCTGTTTTGCGTTACTTTTCTTTACAAACCAATGCTAATACCAATTAGCGTTGGTTGCTAATCCCCAAATACGTTTAGCGTCGGGTCAGCATTACAAAAGTAGAGCTAACCCAACCCTAAACCTTTGTCAATCTGGGCCTAAGACTCCATTACAATGGGCACAGTTTTACCGCATTAGCCTTCTCACAACATTGATCAAATTCCTGTGCCACAGGTATCAGTAATTCCAGAATCTGCACCACAGGGCATTGCTAAAACGCACGTGATAAATGAAAAATACATGAAATTATGTGTTTCTGCACCACTTCCTGCATAGGTTTCCTCATATGTGAGCTGTTTTTCAGCTGGAAGTTTTACAAGCTTAAGTAGGTCAAGTGTCCGCTTGAGAAATGCCTGACCTGAAGTTTTCCCAATGATGCTGGTATGTTGGCCATATCAGAAATTACAGACCTCTCATAAGAATGGACTAGCAGACATGGAACACTACCGACTTAAATAATTTACTAAAGAAACTGTGCTTTCTTACTCTCTGTTTTTGTGCTCTTTTTGTGAAAGCTAGATAGGAATGCTAATGGTCATTGCAACTCATCAATTTCCCCCAAAAATAACTATATAAATAAACAATCAATCAAAACACAGGTTTTCTTTCAGCACTGACCATTTAGGGTGCAAACTAAATTATACTCTTTTCGTTTCAATAACGCCTCGTCTGTTTAGAATAGTGCAATCATGATTTCAGTTTTGCATAATTGCTTCACAGCCTCCTAACGATTCATTGATGCTTTAGGCTGTCGATCAGGTTGTCTGATGTGAGGTGTTACTGAATACTATTAATATTGTTATTGTGCATTTTGCAGGATATTGATTCAACACTATGCAATTTAGAACAGAATATTCTGCCGTCAATAAAATACAGACGCCAGCTTGAACTAATATAAGGGAATAGATTCTGTTCTTAGAGAGTAATTGCCTGAACGCCTAACAGCTCATCAATTGTTCTAATTACATATCGGCAAACTGACATATATTAGGTGCCTATGATATGGTGAAGCCTGTCTTTAGTGACCTAAATGCTGAAGAGTCAAGGAAGAGAAAATGTTGCGAATAATTGAGGCTTGTAAGTGGAATAGGTGGAAGTGGTTCGGGCCATAGAATTTGTGGGTTGTGCAAAACGAATGCTCAAAGATGAATGCCATGCTACAATCTGAGGAATTGCAGAAGAGATAGACATTGCAAACTGTGCAGACCTGGGGCCACTGTGCATGGCAAACAGGTCATGACAAGGCATTGCCAAAATATGCGCATAATTAATAAATTGCTCAGCTGGACCTCAGAAGACGAGGATTCTCACTGCGCATTGCCCAGAGTGGAATTCCACTACAAGTGGCCAGTGATTCTGGATCAAGTAACCATTGGCCCAGAAACATTGGACTCAGTTTTACCTGGTGCAGTGACACACCAGGTGAAACCACAAATGACTATTCAAGCAGAAAAACGGACTGGCCCTCACCCACCCTCTCCTGCCCCACAGTAGGAGTAGGTAACACTCCTTGCCCTGTTGGGCTTCCATCTACCCTCTCACCCGGCTTCCGGCTGTCAACCTACAGCACTCCTCTGGATGCCATTTACCACCTGGTCAAAATAGATGCTAAATGACAAAGAGAAATGTATTCATTTTGAGCCTGGGTTCAGGAATCACATTAGGAATTTGACCAAGGTGTGGGCGAAATGTTCTGTTCCACCGGCGGAATTTGTGGAATTTTGGCATCTCCGCATTATTCACTAATGCAGTTCTGCCAAATTCGGTCAATCGCCACGTGGTGGAATTTTTCTCCCACTAGGCTCCAGAATATGCGAGCTGGCAAACACAATTGAGATTTGGCATCTCCTACCTCAATTTATTTATGAGGGCAGTCGCCGGTGTTCACGAGCAGTCACGGTCAAAGGGCTGCAGTTCGAATAGATTTGCTGCAGCTCATGTAGATTTTCTATTCGAGCACCAGCAAAATCAACTTGAATGGATGAGCGCTCTTGTGCAACGCATGGTGCCGTTTGTGCTGATTTTCAGCGCTGCTCACGCTACCAGCGCTAAATTTCAGTGCTGCCAACCCCTGAATATGACCTGGAATTCACAGGTCCATTTTTTAGACCCTCCTCTTGGACCTTTTAATGCCCATTATTTAGTGTGTTGATGCAGCCTGGAATCAGGGTATGCCCACATCAAATATTAGGCTAATTGTAATGTGTTATGTTATGTAGATTTGTATAGCATGGCTTATCAGGGAATCCAGGCGCTGGAGCAGGTGTATAGGCATGAGGCTAAGGGTAAAGTGAGTGAGTCAGCCTCAGGGAATTAGTTGAAGAGCCAGGTCTTCAGCTTCTAGCGTAATTCAAGAAGCGAGGAGAAGGTCCTGATATGTAGAGGGAGGTCATTCCAGGTTTTGTGAGCAATGTAGGAGAAAGCTAAATCTCCTGTTCTACTTTTGCAGACACGTGGGTGTTTGTGCGATTGAGAGTGAGGCTGAGAGCATGTGTCTGGTGGATTGATGGAAGTGAAGTCGTTTTTTAAGATATGTTGGTCCTATGTTGTGCAATCCCTTGTATGCATGCCTGAGGAGTTTGAATTGGCACCATTAATGTATGGGGAGCAAGTGGAACTCTCTGAAATGTTGTGTGATAGGATGCATCGTGGGAGGTCTAGGATGAGTCTTGCTGTGGCATTCTGGATGGTCTGGAGTCAGTGGAGGAGGTAGTTGGAGATCCATAATCCGGTATTTTGCAGACACCATCTGTGGCCACGATGAGAGCCGTGTCCATGATGTGGTTGCTCCGAAAACCTATTCGGGTGTGTTCAAGTAACTTGTGGGGTTTGAGGTGGGTGGTGAGTTGTTTGTTGATAGCCTTCTCTGTCACTTTGGCTGGGTATGGGAGCAGTGAGATTGGTCAGGAGTTGCTCAGCTCGATGGGGTCGGCCAATAGTTTTTTGAGGAGGGCTGCATGTTTCCAGTTTTCAGGCTAGGTGGCTGATTTGATGGAGGTGTTGATGATGTGGTGAGGATTTTGCTGATCTGTGGCCCTCCCATGTTGAAGATGTGATGAGGGGAGGGATCCGTTGGCATCCCTGAGTGGACTGTGGAATGGAGTGGAATATGGCACCTAGACATTAAATGTAAGTGAAAAGTAGAAATGCTCCTCTACAAGTGCAGGGATATAGCTAATTAAAAATATGGTGGCTGTGGTATAAAGTTAGTTTTAAAACAGTTGTGTTTCACAGAAATATTTTGACTATCATAGATTGCTTGGATAAAAAATTCAGGATATGCTGGCAGACAAAATGATTTTAGTTTGCTATGCAATTTTCTGCCAACTTAAAGAACAATTTTGTTTTCACAATGCTGTCATGTAAAAGTTGAGATCCAATTTCTTTTGCAATTGCGAGTAAATACTGTTGAGGAGCCATTACAGGTTAGATGCTGCAAATTCCCATTTCTAGTACACTGAGCAAAATTAGAGCATTACCTCTTTTAACATCAGCTTTATTAGCTGGGTCGTTGCATTGTGCCTGCCAATGATGTTTTCTTTTCTTCACTGTAGGAAATTGGGTTATTAGTTGTGAGGTCTGCAAAAGCAATAGGTCCACAATTTCTCCCTACTAGGAACAAAGCACCCCACTGTAGCGCTTGACTCTCTCAGGGTAGTGAAGCAGAGCAGTTCAAGGCAAACGTAGGGGAGGTGGTGTGGGCTAATAATCACTGTTCACTGGCACACATTAATAACACTCAATAAATGATTGTCCAGTCAGTGCTTTTTCTTTAGAAAAAGGAAAAGTACGTTTATTACACACACACATTACTCAATACTACACATTAATTTACAAATATGTACATCAGGCAGATTGAAAATACCATAGATGTCATTGCATATTCACCTTTGACCCCCTGAAGGGTCATACCAGCATATAATGTAGGTTTATTGGCTTGGTCGAAGGTTCAAGATCAACAAAGAACATGTTAAAGACATCATCACTTCGTATGTAAATGCAATCATCAATAATAATCATGTGTAAATGCACTTATTAATGTAAATGAAGCATATGCACTTTGATCAGTAAACACTATCAGCATTATTATAACAATAAAAAGAATGAACTGTGTCTGTGTGCTTTTTATATACTTTCAGCCAGATAGAATGTAATCCTAAACACAGCTCCTAGAGGGCATCACTTTCTTATTACATTAAATACAACAATAAATTTAGCCCATAGAGGGCACTGTAGAACATGTAGCTTTCTTTAGACACCTTCAGGCCACAATAACTGCAGCCAGAGAACATGTTCCCAGAGGGCACTGCACTCCCAGCTGTCAAGCAGAAGCTCCAGTCTTGGGAGTGCTTTGAAAATTATATGAAGAATGAGAGGTCCTGGTTTCCTGACCCATGCATTTCGGTCAATCCTGTGTGAAACTCCTTTGAGGGAAGTTGCTGCTCTTCTGCAGCCTCCTCCATTCTTCCTTGGTAATGCTGGTGGTGCCGCTGTTGTCCTTGGGCCACCACAAGAGGAGACAAAATGCAAATGAGGAAGCCCCACAGGTCATTATGGGCGGCTCCAGCCTGGAGTGGTGAGTATTTGATGAGTGGCTCTCCCACTGCGCTGGGACAGTTGCTGCATTTCTCCTTGCCACATGGCCTCATGCCACACAGCTTTTCCTTTCTTTGTTGTTTATTTTTGGTGATACCCGGCCCCACCTTGGCACCCCCAGGCCTCCTAACATTGAGGGCAGCTGAGGGAGCCCACCCCTTACTTTCCCAATGGCTCCCGCATGGCCCTCACTTCTGCGTGTGGCCACGGGAGACAGCAACTTCTCCTTCCCTGCCAAGTCCTGTGGGCAGGTATTTCTCAACTGTTGGTGGCCACCAAGCTCCCCCAGACACGGACACGGATAGTGGGGAAAGCACACCACTACTGGTTGGACACAACAGTGCTCTCCCTTTCTCCTGGTTTTCAGGGGTTGGGAATGGTGTCCTGGCCCCCTTCCTCTGAAGACAAGGTCCATTGTATGGGGCTCCCGGGACAAGGGAGAGTCTGGGGAGAGAGCTCCATGCCACCCCTTCCTGGAAAAACTATAGAGCACCATCCTGTATTGAGCCTTGGGCCCAGGACCATCCCGGGGGAAATTACAGGAATGGCAGTGGAACTCTACGAGCTCCCTTGCCGAATGGGGTCACAGGTTGCCAATCTTAGAAATGGCATAACTCAGGCCTCATTTGGTCAATATGGGCGATCCTGGGCTCATTTTAATCCGGTTGGCGAGCTCTAGACACCAGGGAAAGTTTCAGTAGAGCTTCTCACCTACAAAGCGGTGTAGCCTATTGGGAGCTGGTGCTCGTTGCTCCCTGCACCAGCCTTCCTCCTTGTCTTGGTCTCTGAATGCAAAAGTCCAGGGCTTTCCCCCAATTAATCCTCAGGGGGTGCAAGAGGGCCAACCTCACTGGCACTTGGTGAGACCCACTGGTCCTGGGGTCAGCTGGGGCAGAGTCCTTAGTCCTTTCTGGGCATCAGGGGGCTCCTCCTTCCAGTTGTCCATGGCAGCCCTAGGTTCCAGCAGCACAGAGCAGAAAGACAACAATTAATAGAGAGTCTCCCCTTGTGCAAGAGTTCTTAAAAGGGAGTGGGAGGTTCCAGAAGCCAGGCACCCATGGCCAATCCTAGGGTACCATGTCAACTATCCACCCCATCCCAACCCTCTTGTAGACCATCCTTGGAGTCTTCAAGATGGCGTCATCCTGGAGTCACTAGTCACATCTCCAATATCGACCTCAGCTCTGCCACTCGCTGACATCACTACCAGGGCCTTTCACACCAAATCTTCAAAGGGGAGCCACCTCCAGTGTTGGCTCCATAGGTCTCGGCTCCCTCCTTTGTTCAGTGGGCTTGTGCAGGCTCATCCCTGGTACAGTCTGACAGCTGATTGATTGATGCAGATTCTTCAGCCCCATCCCTTTCCTCCTCAGGAGCTGAGTGAAGCACTGTTAACTGTCCCCTTTGTGTGGGGAGGCCTTCGTTCCTGCTGACGGAGAGAAATGCAACTAACATGGCACAGCAGGGTGAGAAAAGACCTGGGCTCTTATCCTGAGCTGAGCCAGAGAAATATGGCAAATATGGATGACTCATAAGTTGTACAGATGTCTTTTTGGACCTTGCAGGTTTGATTTTCTTGCTTAGGTTACACACCATTTTGATATGTCACTGGACTTTTTAGCCCAAAGGGAAGAGAAGCCACACTCTAAGGCAGTTTTCTCCTATGTGTGTAATGAAGTGTCACTACAGACAAAACAGTAAATCACACAAACTTTTCCTATTAGTATACACCAACATTATTCGGCCTACCCCAGGTCAAAATCTAATGCTGCAGAGTCCTCCCGTGCCAGGATACCTGTGCCCAGTTACCGTACTGTGCACAACAGTAGTCCAACGTACAGCCCGCACATGCATTCACACACGTGTGTACATGTGTTCACATGTAGCCATCTGAGTGCCCTTTACCCTAGCTGGGTCGCAGCAGCAGTATCTTAAAAGGCGGACAGTAGCAGTAAACACGCACAGTCCATTTGTCATGTGATTACTGTGAGTGAGACACATATAGTGAGACTCACCCACAGTAAAAAGTCCAAAACCAGATGATCTATAAAGCCAAAAACATAGGCGTATCGAATTGGAAGAACACAACTGAAACGTTCACAATTTATCACAGTACAACTTCCTAGAATATATCTTTAAGGGGTATTCCTCGCCAAAGATATATGCCTAGAAATCCACTGCAATGCTTAGTTGACTAAATGTGTTTTCGTGTGCTCTTAATGCAGAGTGCAACAATCATGAACGAAACTTCATGTGCCAAACCACATAAAGTGACGTCGGTAGCGCTAAATTAAGACATGGTGCTGTATCACATAAAGCGAAGACTGGAAATACCCTTTACCGCCATCTTGTTTTTTGAAAAATTATGAAAAGAGGATTCTGGAGGTGGTAATGTGTGACAAGAACGTGTTTTCGTGCTGATGTTCTCCATTCTATTTTGAATATTTTGTTATAATGCGGTCTCTTATGTTTAATTGTGTTAATGTGTTGCTTTGTATATGTTATTGCATTATTTAAGTTGTTTACTTTATGACAAGAAATGCTACTAAAGATCCAGAAAAAATAGCATATGCCTTCAAAGTTCCTTTTACTAGCACCCATTTACCATTGCCTAAGATGGTAAAGTAGAGCTGATGCAGCTCTTCAACTGCTTAAGACAGCAGTCAGCCTAAAACATTTGCAGATACTGTATCTTAACTTAAAACTTCCAGTACTCACATTATGTGACACAGCACACAGAGGGGTCGATTCCGATCTCGGTCGGTAGGGCTCCGAATCGGATTCGGCTTTACCGGATCCGAGTCGGAGGCTTTGTTTCCGACCGATTCGTACATTCGTCCGAGCGAGCAAGTACGATGCGAGTGAACGCGAAATCGCTGGCCGACTCGTTTCCGGGTCCGAACCGCTCCGTCCGACTCGTTCGCACTCGATTCGTGGCGCGCAATGGAGACGTTTTACGACCGAGCCAGTACGATGCACGATCCGGACAGCCGGATCGAGTCGGAGCCTCCGACATGAAAAAGCTCCCGGACGCGGACTTCGGGGGTCCGTGGCAGACCCCCCTTCACCCGTAGCCGTACGAGTCGGACACAGGGGGGACCCATGGGTCCCCCCTATACATGCGTGTACGGTGCGGATGGCACAAATGCGTACCCACTACAGGGGGCCCCCTTGTGCGCAACGTACCCATTGAGTCAATGGGAGCCCATGTACACGTCGTACGACCGGCTCCCATTGACTTCAATGGGAGTCCGACCGAACCGAGTCCGGCAGCATACGGCCGCATCGTACTCGTTCGGTCGGACTGCAGGGGTCCGGCTCGGTCGGAAAACAATCCGGATCCGGATCGGTCGGAGAGCTTTCCGACCCAGATCGGAATCGGCCCCAGAGTGTTAAGTTTAAACTTTCTGCTGGTGCTGAGCCTTTTTAATAATATTCGTGAGAGGCCTTACATTTGTGACAAGCTATACATTTCTGAAAAGTAGACAGAATTCAGAATTCTGCAAGGGGTCATTTGGGTAGATTGCGGACGGTTTTCTTGAAAAAATTCATCATTGTTATAATCAGAAAACTAGAAATAGGTGACAATAGTCTCAACTGATATATTTTGGCCTAATGGCCAATATACAAAAGTAACATTTTTTTCATCTGGCAGACTCTTCTCATCACAGAGGTTTATAGTGTTTGTCAGATGTCCAAAAAAAAGGCACTACCCAGAGCAAATAATCGAACTACAACTTATAACACATTTTTCATTACATTTCGATCATGCGTCAATTTATAAAGTCTCATGTAATAAATAGTAAAATGGTATGAATGTTTTTAAATGTGCCCGAGAAACTGAGGTTAGGAATAGGTGTTATTTCCACCCCTTTTTGACTATTCATAATATTATGTGATTCAGATGATGTTTGACAGAATGAGTTCATGTTTTGCACACTGACTTACATTTGTAAGCTTAAAACATGCAGAAATTCAATACATAATGATGAAAGTTGTGGTATTCTGGCTTCCCACACTACTCCCGATGAAAGAAGTATCCCACCTGCTTGAATGGGGCTATTTACAGGGCAGGAAAGGCACTAAAACACATCATGGCAATGTCAAGATTAATGATTTGAATTTAATTGATACTTGAGTTGGGGTAGATGTGGTATTATGGCCTGAGGTTGGAAGGTACCCATGTTAACCTAGAAAATCCGAAAATTTAGAAAACTAGACAATAAGGGGAATCTCACGTGTAGTGTCTTGTGTGAATCCCTCCATATTTTCTTACAAAGAATGTAATGCAAACATCAAAGGTTATCCAAAATCACGGAATCACTGAATTTCCCCACATTTCTGCGTGGGAAATATATGGAATCTGCTGCAGTACCAAAAAGCTCAATGACACAGTGTTTCCACATGTCTCCCAATAAAACCAGATCTCCACTTGTGATTGCCTATTTCCCAGAAAAGGAAAGGCCCCAAAAAGCAATGTGTTTTTCATCATATTGAAACCATTCTGAATGTGGGTAGCTGTGGTATATAGACTTTGGGTTTGCTGGCACGCTGGGTAACTTAACATTCCTACAGCCTGATTACGCGTGGGTCAGTTAGTTCAGAGCCATGCATAAACCTGTGTTTACTCATGGGTCGGAATTATGAGTTGAGTGTTATTGAACCCATCTGATAATTATCGGATGTATTAAATTCCTCAAGCTTCATTAAATTTCGGCTGGTCATACCTTCTGAAATTTAACAGGAGGAAATTTGTATGTTATTTACCATACCATGCAAATTGTGGGACATTAAGCACCAAAATCCACATGTTATTCGCCACAAACTTATGATAAACACACCCGATAAATAACGTATCCCATGGTATAGTTATTTTTCCGGTGCTGTAAATAGCACCTACACTCATAATCAGGGCCCTAGTCATTCTGAGAATTTGCGCAGCTGTGATATTTGGGTCTGACATTAGCAGGCAACAGGCTAACTTACCAAACCCTGACATTTTTGTAAACTATACAGTCAAGTAAGTCCCATGTGGTGTGGGTTGTGCAGATCCCACTACTTTGTCTTATCCACCATGCCCTACAAACAGTAAAGTTTGGCTGAAATCACTGAATTTCCACACATATAGAGGGGAAAATGTCCAGAATCTGCTGCATCCCAAAACATCCTGCCATTCAGGGTTCCCACATCTTCCATTGAAAATGGTACCCCACTTGTGTGGGTGGGCCAATCTCCTAGGAAAGGAAAGGCCCCATAAGGCAATGTGGAAAGATCAAGATTTTTCTTTCAGATTTCAATCGTTCTAGGGATGTGGGTAGCAGTGGTATTTGAACAATTTTAATAACTTATCAACCCCAAACATTTGGAAAAACTAGAAACCTGGGTCCCAGCTAGGTATGTGCAAAATGCTCTTTTCCCCATCCATGGTAAGCAGAATGGAAGGAATACGGAATTCTTGTGCCACCCAGCACTGTTCGGTCTGCCATAGTAAATAACTTAATGGTAATCACATTAAATCAGTGCTTAATTTGACCCGGGCGTTTCCGGTGCTAAACACTGGCACTTAATTGGTTTCCGGTGTTGGGCACCGGCACTTAATTGTGAACACCATACTTACAACAGTCCACCACATGGTGGTGCTGCTCATCTAAGTTAGAGAAGAGCAGAACAACGGTAGTTTAGGAATACAATATACATTAAAATTGCTAATACCTGCCTCCCCAGCCATTCCTTTAGCTTTGGGGACCTGGAATAATCTGAACTGTCGCATTTACATGCGAGATAGATGGTTAGTAGTTGTTTTGGCAGCGATGACAAGGGCGATGGGTGGTGCAAGCTGCAGTGGCCTCCTGGTCAGAGCCCGGCACTTAATATTTTACAAATTAAGCACTGCATTAAATAATTTACAATGGTTAGCTCTCTTCAAAGGAACTTTCTCCAGCAAAAGGAGCTTGATTATAGTGCCTGCGTGTGTGCTAGGAGGATGCTGCAGGCATGCATTTTACAAAGACTTCCCACACTTCCGTGAGTCCCATACAGTTTTGTGTGGGTGAATCATACCAGATAGGAACTGAACAAAACTTTGACTGTGTGAAGTCAATTTTTTGTCAATGTGGTCTTTATAACTACGTAGTTTTGGCCTATTCCTACCACATGCGCTAGGCTAGGTACGGTTTTTCTTGAGAGATGGGTGGAAATGCAGCATGGTATGATTTTTGCCACCAGTTGGACGTGATCACTTAATCCCTGGTGTCTAGTGGTGCCTTGAGCCCTAGGGAGGCAGATTGAGGATTAACTCATAAATCTGCCATCATGGGGGCAAACAGATTCTGTGGACTCCTGGGATGAAGAGGTCCAGTGCAATGCCAATACGGGCCTCTCCCCACCAATGCATAATAACCAAAAGTAATCCCTAGTGTATAGTAGTACATTTCGCTCCCTTGTAAGAGGATTTATGATAAACCTCCAAATATGCCTCCTTAAGGGGCAGAAAAACTGTCTGGACCCTTTGCATGAGGTATTGTAAATCAAGACAAACGTTAATGCAGGTTCACTGACAAAATATCGAAGTTAAAAATATAGAAGTAAAAAATATCGATGTAAAAATATTGTAAAAAATCGAATTTTATATATATAAAATAAAATAATAAATATTAAATATGTTAAATAATAAGAAACTAATATAAAAACAATTAAGTAGATTTAATATAAATTAAAAAATATATAATACATACACTTAATTAAAAAAGTTAAACACACAAATATAATAATTCATATATATTTCCTTTAAAACAATTAATAAACTATTAATTTTAATTTATTTTATAATTTTACATATATATGTATATATAAATGTACATATATATATATATGTGTGTACCAATGACATAAAATTTAATCAAAAAAACCTTCTATTATAAATTAAAACATTAAACTATTTAAAAATCTTCAAACTTAAATTTCCCACTCCAGTGAGTGCAACAGTAAGGAAAGTGTTGGATAGCGGAGGGGTACAAATTACTATTCCCACTCCAGTGAGTGCAACAGTAGGGAAAGTGTTGGATAGCGAAGGGGTAAAAATTACTATTCCCACTCCAGTGAGTGTAACAGTAGGAAAAGTGTTGGCTAGCGGAGGAGTATAAAATTACTATTCCCACTCCAGCTGAGTGCAACAGTAGGGAAAGTTTTGGATAGCGGAGGGGTAGAAATTACTATTCTTACTCAAGTGAGTGCAACAGTAGGGAAAGTGTTGGATAGCGGAGGGGTAAAAATTACTATTCCCACTCCAGTGAGTGCAACAGTAGGGAAAGTGTTGGATAGCGGAGGGGTAAAAATTACTATTCCCACTCCAGTGAGTGCAACAGTAGGGAAAGTGCTGGATAGCGGAGGGGTAAAAATTACTATCCCCACTCCAGTGAGTGCAACAGTAGGGAAAGTGTTGGATAGTGGCAGGATAAAATTTACTATTCCCACTCCAATAATTGTAAAAGTAGGGAAAGTGTTGGATAGCGGAGGGGTAAAAATTACTATTCCCACTCCAGTGAGTGCAACAGTAGGGAAAGTGTTGGATAGCGGAGGGGTAACAATTACTATTCTCACTCCAGTGAGTTCAAAATTAAAAACAAACAAAATTTTAACAACAAAAACATATTTAAAAAACAAAATAAATTAAAAAATATGTAAATATGTTAAACATTAAAATACAAATATATTTAATATTAAATTTAAAAAAACATAACATAATGTTAAATACATATGACAAATACCTACAAATATTATATTAAATAAAATAAAAAATAATTTCCCCAAAAATAAATATTTTTCATTAGAAATTATTTAGGAACAAAGGGGCACATTACGATGGCGGGCGGAAGCACAACCGCCGTGCTGGCGGATGCAAAAACCACCAGTTACCGCCAGCACGCAGCAGTCCACACGCCCGCCCAATTACGATGCGAAAAGTAGGCCAAACACCGCCGGCAAGCCAGCAACACCGTCCGCCATCAAAGTGCGCCCGTACACGTAGCGGCGCAGCCCAACTGACACACACCGTCCGACGAAACACGTCCCGCCAGGCGCATAAATTACGATGCCGCAAACAAACGGCTCCCACGGCCAAGAGATACCGTACGACAAACCGAAGCGGTAACACGGACGCCGAGCACGGACAACGAAGAAGCGGCTCCCCCGAGCATGAATCCAGCACTGCAGGCCCTCCCCATGCTCCTGCTGATGCACCACCAAGGACGCAACGTACCGCGGAGACGCAGGTAGGCACACACAACAAGTGCACGCAAACAGCGCACACAGTGCAAGGGTGGAAAAAGCGGACAACCCCCCACCAGCGCGTGTACACTACACATCCACCATTGCATCCACATATGACACACAGGCCAAATCGTAACATCGCGTAACACATGTGTACACACCACCTGGGACTAGGAACCAACAACCCCGTCACGGCCCCAAAGCGGCGATGACGCCGCCACACATGCGCACAACGCAGAGGCCAACCGCAGCGCCATGCATGCGTCGCACACAGACACAGGGACACAACCAAGCAGCACACACATCAGCCCCACCCCGAACGCACATGACACGTGGCAGGCCTGCCACAGACATGTCCCCAACGCCCAATTCACGGACAACACCCAACGCCACACAACCGACGCACACATGTCAGTGAAGACACGCAACAGCAGGACACACCCCAGTGTAACAAACATGGCGTAGCACACAGCGGCGGCAACACCAACTAGGAGAAGCAGGGCCCCTTCGGGAAGAGGAACGCCAGTACCACACTGAAACACCCATACCACCCTGCACATATGAACAAGACATATAAAACGGAACACCAAAGAGCCCGGGGACCGACAACAGGTGGCCCAAGAATAACATACACACACAAGGCCCAACGCAGAGCGGAAAGGCAGCCTGCCGCCCACACAAGGGAGAGCAGACAGCACTGAATGACCTTCCATTCCAACTCCGAAACCACAGCCCTACGACAGAAGCCGGTGAATACAGCCATTGTCCAAGAATAGACCAACACAGGCATGCCGAGGAGACCGACCACAGGGCAGATAGCGCATATCACAGAAGCACACAACGGACGGGGAAGAAAGAAGAAAACACTCCCCCATGTCGGCCACATGCAAGTTAATTGGAAGGAGTCACACATCACTGACCTTGAACTGTCTGAGAAGCATGTGGGATGAGGGCCCGTGTCCTCCAAACAAGCCAACAGAACACAAGTCCTGTCTCCCTACGACTACACAGAGCTCACAGCAACCTCGGAGCGTGCACATTGCAGACTGCACACACAGCCGGAGCACGCCACCACAACGCACCGCTGCGAAATGGCAACCGCAACACACCTACCCAACTACGCCGAACAGCTCAAGCTGTACAAAACCAACCTGTTTCATATATTGGGATGCGATCTCCTGTCCCTGCTGAACGTAAGTTACCGACTGACTTACCGCATCACATTGTTCAGCTGCGTCATGCCCGTCTTCTACTGTCGGAGGTGTCCCTACCAGCATCCCGTGGAGATATGCCTCTCCAACCCGGCATGTCTGAAGGCGGACCTGCTACCACTACTCCTCCCTCTGGACGCACACGACAGGGCCTGCTCTGCCTATGGGGGCATGGCGTATGTGGCCAACATCGCACCCGCACTGAAATGGGACCACTGTGCCTCCACACGACGGATCATCGAGAACAGCTACATCGAATGTCACCCAGCATGCCCCATCATGGTCCTCCAAGGGACAACTTACGAACAACACCTTGACAGCCACCATCCGCTACATTGGCTGGCAAACATGTACACCACCAATGACATGGAAGCCCTGCTGGACGGCATCGCATACCTGACAACCTGTAAATTCGTCGGACCACAACGCAGGTTCCCCGATTGACCTATGATGTCCAACCCCGCACCCATGCTTAGCTTCCGCACGGACTGGCCAGTCACCACCACAACAGCCATACCAAACGACCGGCAACTGTAACCACACCATCAACGACATCGCCATGACATCGGATATGACCGGGACATGCACACTGTTCCCCATCACATCCAGGAACACCGCATGCATCGTGGGAGGCAGTGGCATGGGCTCTGTGTATCGCACCCACATGGACGGAACTGCACGAACAACCAGGACACGACATGGATCCAGCGCACATGGACACACACACCGCTCAGTGGACATGAATAGGTCGCCTGGAGTCTGTGGGTGCTGCACCCCTCCCACCCCCGCCCCGGGAATCCCATACCAGGACCTTTGCATGGACGACAAGTGCATACAACAACAACACGACCCCAGTGACTGTGACATGTCCAGTAACCACCACAGTGCAACAACAAGTGGCACGCCGCTGCATGCACGCAAGCACATGCCCTGATGTCATCTCACATGCACGCGTGCATGAGGAACAACCGCAGCAAACCTGTCACATGGAACTGAGATGGACTGTGCCCATGATGCCAAGCGGTCTGGTAGGCTACATGTATACCGTCTGTGTCAAAGTCCGCAGCTCCGCAGCTATACGTAAATGTACATTAGCACAGCCTTGGCCAAGCAGATGTCACTCTGAAGCCCACATCCCACATGCAACAGCCAATCACATGTAACCCCACACCCTATCCCATTTGCAATCATGCTCAGTATATCCTCAACATGTATTCCGCTGCCAGTAGTGTCCACTATACTGCATCACAGAGGACAGAAGACTCAATATAATGTTTGAAACCAAAACTGTCTCCGCTGACTCATTTCACAAGTACGAATGAGAGAGGATGAGAGTATGTGAAGTACACGGCAGTCGTGACATGACCATGTAGTCCACTGGTATTGGATGTCAACGCAAATGAGTAGCACAACTGTGGAAGACACACATGTGTCGTGTGAAGTCGTATGGACGCAGTGCTCAGGTGGGTGGGTGTGACGGGTAGATGCGCACATGCCAAGTTGGAGCACGCCGTGTTGGGAGGGCTCATGAACAGTACACCACCGCTTCCCTGGGCATTGTGAGAGGACACCTGTCGGGGGGAGTGAACACGTGTGTGCACAGCAGCCGGGCACACGTACAAAGCGGTACCAGGCGCACCTCAGCCCACCCTCTGTGGACAAGCTGGATCCTGTTGTGCGCCCGCCATGCCCCTTGACAAGGCACACACAGCCCCAGTCGACCAGGTGTAACCCCAACATAGTCAATCCGCACAGGCGATACAGTGCACGGGATGGCAGTGGAGCATGGTGTGTGAGAGGTCTCCTCGCGCTCCTCCTGGTCATATCACGCAGGCAATAGAACCTCAACGTCTAGCATGGCACAAGTCAAATGGAAGTGTAGGGGGACGCACCACAGCACGAGCAGCACTGACGTCACGGGAGGTGGCTCGCACCATCCCATCCATTGCCCATCATACCAACCACGCCACATTCCATTGCGACTAAGTGCAAGCGCGTGCGCCACCACCCCCGAGCCCTCCCCAGAGAGGCCAAAGAGTGAATGTGTGGGCCATCAGCCACAGACGGACGCGGCCTGGCCGCAAGGGCAGCCACAGCCACTGGGTGTCGCAGGTGGCGGATCCGGAAGGCGAAGACTGTGATGCATAGTCCATGCATGCCGGGTCTCCATTTGGGGCACCACGCAGGTGGACGGCGTCCCGCCACACATCATACCCTGAGACAGCCCACTCGTGCAACTGGACCAACACATACACTCCTTGCCCTCTCTGGTGCGAGCTTGGGGCTGCCTGTGCAAGCGCTAGCCTCGCAGGTGAGCATGCATATTGGGGGAGCGAGGGGAGGACATGAGGGCTGGGGCGAAGATGACTGTAGCACTGTCAGTTAGTACAAGGGATGACCCAGATGTGGTAAGGAAGAGACGTGTCCCGTGTGTACTGCAACTAGTCGCCAATCCAACTACCCCCCCATGTCCGGAATGTAAGCCCACACCTAGGCCCGCCCATCCGCCACATCGAACATACCACCAGCACGACAACCTTCCCATTCGAAACACTGACTGGGGGTGGCGACCAGTGAACAATCATGTGTAGCCTACCCACGCGTACATGTGGGCCCTCCATGATCCATGTCACCTGCGGCAAAGTCATGACATGCGCAATGAGGGAAGTGAGGAGAGCTGTCCGCCCCACGCGCAGAAGGTGCATCAGCTCCACAGACCCAGCAGCGAGTCCAGCAGGGGTCACATGTGCAGGGGCAGCTGTGCCTGGTGTGAAGGCACATGCATATAGACAGCACATCGACCAATGTGTAGTCTGCCCACATCTACAGTCCATCATCATGCGGACATAGGAATTTAACACAGGGCAACACATCTTAGTTGGTGCACCCACCGTGACCAACAATGCGCAATCATCGACGTACCCGCCCTGTGCATGGCCCCCACCCAACGGAGGCACATCCAGTGCCACCATCCCACACACACAAGCCTTCCACGGAACATGCTGTGTCCAATGGTCAGTACAGAGTCAGCGCCCATCTGGTGGATCCTGAACAGGAGACACATGCACACACATGCCAGCTCCCACTATGTATGTCTGCCACCTGGCACGTGCAATGTAACCTCTCACCTGTGACGTGTGACTGCAAGCACACAGCCGTCTTGGCATGGGGCTGTCAATGTGGACACCTGTCAATGTTTCGGGAGGTGTGATCCGTACAGTGCTGTACATAGGGTGCAGTGCTGACACCTACTACTGTCTCATATCCCCTCGTGCCACAGGTCCCACTTGTTTTGGCCGCTCAGCCTGTGCCCACATCGTCGTCGTCGTGTGCCATACTCATCCAGCCGCGGAAGCAGTTCCATGCTCAGCAGACATTCATGTTGCCGTGGCGTTGCCGCTTGACGGATATGCAGTCAGTCCCCATCAGCACGCCCCGCAAGTCATTGGGGCCTAGATCCCCATGTGCATGCACATGGCAGTGGTTTGTATCACTAGCCATTGCCATTGTTGGGAGACCTGTGTAAGTGTATTGTGGCCGTGCCGTCCCAGCTTGACAGCTGGGCTGTGGCTCATGTGCTTGCTCAGTCATGTCAGTGATGTGTATGCGAAATTGCTATGTGTCGTGTTGCTTTGACATGTGTCCTCTGCCATTGTCCCTAGGCGGAGACCGAACATTGACCGCCCATACCAATTGCTGGCGGACATGGACGATACAGAGGTTATTAGGAAGTTTCGGCTGGACAGGCCAACCCTGCATCGACTGTGTGCCATGTTAGAACCCCATCTCCGTCCCCGCAGGGTGTATCCGACTGCTGTCACCCCCACGGCTAAGGTGATGGCCGCCATGCATTTCTTCGCCACTGGGTCATTCCAGCACACAGTGGGCATTGGAGGAGGGATGTCCCAGCCCATGTTCAGCAAGGTGCTGAGGGATGTACTGGCAGCCATGATGCTGTACCGAAACAGGTACATCCGCTTCCCCAGGGCTCGTGAATTGGCGGCAGTGAAGGGTGCATTCTATGCCCTTGGCAGAATCCCACACGTCGTTGGAGCCATTGACTGCACACATGTCGGCCTTGTTCCACCACAGGCCACTGAGCACCTGTACCGCAACAGGAAGCACACGCACTCCCTGAATGTGCAAGTGGTGTGCCTTGCGGACATGGTGATCACCCACGTGTGTGCAAAGTTCCCAGGCTCGGCCCATGACGCACACATAATGCGCAACAGCATCTTGCCACGACTGATGTCCAATATGCAACAGGATCGTGGCTGTATTGTCGGTGAGTATGTGGAGTGGTGTAGCGTGCTGGTTGTGCGATGCTGTCCCCTGTCCAGTTGGAATGGCAACGATTCTCTGTGTCCCTCACACCCAGGTGACTCTGCGTACCCGAATGGGGCATGGCTGCTCAGTCCATTGAGGAATCCTCGCACCCCAGCAGACGATCGCTACAATGAGGCACATGGGAGGACCAGACGTGTGGTCGAGCGTACCTTTGGCCTCCTCAAGTCCAGGTTCAGGTGCCTGGACCGCACCGGGGGTGCGCTGGCGTACTCCCCACAGAAGGTGTGCCGGATAGTGGTGGCGTGCTGCATGCTGCACAATCTGGCCATTCGGAAGCAGATCCCCCTCATCGTGGATGACGGAGATCAACCAGGGCCCCAGCCCGCAGACCAGGACAGCTCGAGTGAGGAGGACAGCGGAGAGGAGGAAGCTGGTAATGTGCGGCAGCAGCTCATCGCCCGCTACTTCACTTGACGGTGAGTGTCCATGTACGACGGCTGATGTGGCTGTATCTGTGCAGGTGTGTGTGTGCTGTGTCAGGGTGGCCGTTTGTTCACTGCGTGCTGTGTGTCAACGCTCCATGGCCAGGGTAGTATGCCACTGTTGGTGGCTGTGGCATTGTGCCCTATTGCTCTGTGCGATGTGTGTACATTGCTTGTAGTTGTTGACATGTACTGTGTGATGGGTGTGTGACACACTCATTGAATGTGCTCCTGTTCTGTCTCCCACCCCTAGGTCCCTACAGGCCCTCCGGATTCCATTGCCATGCCACGCATCAGGTGCCTTTCCGCCCAAGGTGGCCGTTGTATTCCGTACAAATAAAACACAGGGCACAAACAGCAGTTAGTGTAAGAGGTGCATTTATTTCAAACTGTGACATGTGATTGTGTGTAAGGTGATGACAAAAGTGGTGCGTGCAGTGACAATGAGCTGTCGGTCATGGCTGCGTGATGCTCAGGGTGTACCCACTGGTTCTATGTCCATAGTCCAACACACACATGCCATCCAGATGGCTGTGTGGAGTGGGATCGTAGTC
This sequence comes from Calotriton arnoldi, assembly GCA_963921515.1. Classification (NCBI taxonomy): domain Eukaryota; kingdom Metazoa; phylum Chordata; class Amphibia; order Caudata; family Salamandridae; genus Calotriton; species Calotriton arnoldi. The sequence continues at coordinate 2,124,006 of CAWUFW010001490.1, forward strand.
CAAGTCAATGCAGTGGCTGGTCAAGGAAGGCTGGCGGAAGGCTGGCTGGCTGCCTCACTTGCGTTTGGAGCGTGCGAAGTCCTCCCGGGAGATCTGTTTCCACTTCGGACGGCCCCTTCCACGTTTGCGAGGGGGGTGCCTGCTTGCGACATGCTGGTGGTTGAGGTGTGCTCACTGGCTGTGGACGCAGGGGAACTGGACACTGCTGCTCGACCCTGCGCCCCGGCAGGTGGTGGCGGAGGGGAGCTGCTGTCCCTGGCTGTGACCTCACCGCCACCACCAGCTGGCCCATGAGGTCCACGAGTTGGCCCATACGGGCGTCCATGGACCTCAGCACCCCCAGCACCTCCCGCGTGTCTGAAGCAGACCTGACCCATTGTCCTTGGGCCTCTTCATAGGCCCCAAGGACTCTGGCCATTTGAGGCAGGGCATGGCTCCCAGGGGAGGCTGGCGTTTCCCTGACCCTGCTCCTCCTACCAGTCCTGCTGCCACCGGCCTGCCCACTAGCCACATTGCTCACCACGGTCCTCGCTGTGGCTCCCAGGGTGGATCCAGTCGGCCGGGCCACCACCTGCGCTGGGGCTGGTGCCAGCGAAGACGTGGTGGTGGTGGCGGCGGTGGTGGTCGGTGCGGCGATGGTGGCGGTTGCGGCAGTGGTAGTGGCCGCAATGACCGTGGGTGTGGCCGCAACGACAGTGGCAGCAGGGGGCTGGGAATGTTCAGCAGCCCTGGATGATGGGTTGGTGGGTAGGAGGGGTCCTGGGGAGCGGCTGGGCCCTGCCACACCAGATGGGCCTGCTTGGTGGTCCTTGTCCGAAGAGGAGGACAGATCCTCCAGATCCGTGTGTCCTCGTTGGGGGCTTGTAGGCTGGCTGTGCTGGCTGCTGGCTCCATCCCCAGCATCCAGCAGTTCGTCACCTGTGGAGAGAATGAGATTTGTTATTGTGTTGCACCTGGCGAAGTATGTATTTGTCGTCTGACATTAACAGTTCGTGCAATCTCATACATGGGTTTCTTGGAGGCGTGTGTGTGGCTGTAGCATTTGTAGTTGTGTGTGCTTGGCAATGGGACTGTGTGCTGTGCACATGTGGCATGGGACGGATTGGCCCTGCCGATGGGTGTGTTGCTGTGCCCCTACTTATTGTGACTCTGGTGTATGCGGGCTCCTGGCCCATCCTGGGTCTGGTTTGTACTTTGCTTTTGGTGTTCAGATGGGACGCTTAGGAACGCATATGGCAACATGGGGGCCATGCCCCAGATTCGCATTTGGGAGGGGATATGTTTTTGGTGTTCAAATGGAACGCTTAGGAACGCATATGGCAACATGGGGGCCATGCCCCAGATTCGCATTTGGGAGGGGATATGCTTTTGGGGTTCAAATGGAACGCTTAGGAACGCATATGGCAACATGGGGGCCATGCCCCAGATTCGCATTTGGGAGGGGATATGCTTTTGGGGTTCAAATGGAACGCTTAGGAACGCATATGGCAACATGGGGGCCATGCCCCAGATTCGCATTTGGGAGGGAATATGCTTTTGGGGTTCAAATGGAACGCTTAGGAACGCATATGGCAACATGGGGGCCATGCCCCATATTCGCATTTGGGAGGGAATATGCTTTTGGGGTTCAAATGGAACGCTTAGGAACGCATATGGCAACATGGGGGCCATGCCCCAGATTCGCATTTGGGAGGGAATATGCTTTTGGGGTTCAAATGGAACGCTTAGGAACGCATATGGCAACATGGGGGCCATGCCCCAGATTCGCATTTGGGAGGGAATATGCTTTTGGGGTTCAAATGGAACGCTTAGGAACGCATATGGCAACATGGGGGCCATGCCCCAGATTCGCATTTGGGAGGGAATATGCTTTTGGGGTTCAAATGGAACGCTTAGGAACGCATATGGCAACATGGGGGCCATGCCCCAGATTCGCATTTGGGAGGGAATATGCTTTTGGGGTTCAAATGGAACGCTTAGGAACGCATATGGCAACATGGGGGCCATGCCCCAGAATCGCATTTGGGAGGGAATATGCTTTTGGGGTACATGCTGTGAGCCATGGGTGCCGAACGTGACATGTGTTGTGGCAGCATGACAGTGCATGGTTTGAGGTGTGTGCATGCTTGACATGGCCTGCATATTTGCTGTCTGTTGTGATTACTGGACATGGCATTGGACGCATCGTTATGAGTGAGTGATGGTTGTGTGCCAGCCAACGTTTTGCAGTTGTCCCATCTCCTTGGTGTGCGTGCTGCCCTGTGCCATGTGCATCATTGCAGTGCTCGGGGGGGTGTGGCCCATGTTGTGTGTTGTTGCTCACAGTGTGTTGTGCGCTTCATTGACTTCTGGCACATGGTTGGTCATGGGCATGTATCTTAGCGTGACTGCTGTATGTGTGGCAGCTGTGCGGATGACATGCCTTTCATGAGACTGGGGCTGACGGATGGGATGGATGGTATGTTGTATGTGCATGGTGTGTCTGTGTGTTTGATGGGTTCAGTGGTGTTCGTGTGCATTTATGTTGTTCCGCTCTGTTGCGTCTAGTGTTGTTTGTCTTACATAGGCGTAGTTGTGGGGTGTGTGGTTGACAGGCAGTAGGGGCTACATGGACAGGACTTCAATGGTGTTTCGGTTGTGTGTGATGAGTTGCACAGTGGCTGCCGTGTGGTACTATATTCAGTGTGGCTTGTGCATGCAGACGTGGCTCCTTGGGTGTTGCTATGTCTGTGATGGGTCATGTGGGGTGTGAGTCTGTTGTTCATGTCCGTGTGCATATTGTTCACTTGTTCGTGACGGTGGGCGGTGCTGCGTGTTCGTCTGCTACGTGACATGTCCCATGTGTTGGTCGTGTTCCGGTCCTCATGCCTCCAGTAATCCAGCCCTGTCCAGTTTCCCACCTGCAAGTTGTTCGTGCGTGCACTGTACTGGATGCCACATGGCTCTAAGCGGGGGTGCTCCATGTTGCAGGTCTGTGGGGGTGGGGGGTGTTGTGGGTCGTGGGGGTGGCTGGACACCCACTGACACCAATTGCTGTGGACCGTGATGTCTGCCTTTCGGCTGTCGTTGTGCACTGCGGTGGCTGACACGTGGCTGTGGGGTGTGGGGGATGCTCCTCCTTGCTGTGCTGTGGGACTAGGGGCCTGGTGTGTGTTGTACTTGGGCTGTCCACCGTCCCACCCACTGCACTTTGTGTTCCTGCCACTTACCTGTTACTTGTCGGTTAGTGCAGCTGTGGCGGACACATGGGTGTGGTGGGTGCTCGTTGTGGCGCTTCTGGCATATTTGGGGACCTGTTGGTGGTTACGTGGCTGGCTGAGTGTACACATGTCCCCACGTATCTTACAGTTGTTCGGTTTGGGCTGTGTGTGGTGGTGTCTGTTGCATGTGTGTGTGATGTGTTGTGTATTGTGTGCTGGACATGGGGGTGTTTGTCCCTGGGAGCTGTGGCATGGTGGTAGTGCATGTGAGTACATAGCGGTGTGCTGGTATACATTAGTTTGTACTTACCAGCCTCCACTCCCCTGCTAATCCGGCGAGGATCTCCGGATGTATTATGACTCGCACCTTCTCCTCCCACGCTTTGAAGGTCTTGAAGAGTGCGGTATTCCCTCCGCCAGTGACGGCAGCCAGCTCTCTGTTTTTGCCCTCCTTCTTCTTGACCAGGCTCTTGACGTCATTCCAACGTTTGTTTATTTCTCCTCTGTTCCTGGGCAGGGTCCCGACTGCATTGACCTGGTCTACGATCCGGTTCCACATTCTGTTTCTGGTGGCTAGTGGTGTGTGCTGGACCATGTTCCCATAGATTTGTGGGTACACCTTGATGATCTCGTCGACCATGACCGTCAGCTCAATGGGCGTGAACTTGGGCATTCTTTGTGGTGCCATGGTGTTTGTGGTGCTGGTGCGGTGTGTGTTGTGTAATGTGCAGGGGGTTTGTGGTGCAGGTGTTTGGTGGTGGTGGTGGTGGTGGTGGTGGTTGTGATGTGTGCGTTTCTGTGGTGTGCTGCTGTCCTTGCTGTGTCACTGTGTCCTCTCCTCTCATCTCTGGTTTGCAATGTTGCAAGGGGTTGTGGTCTGTGGGAGTGCTGCTTTTGTACTTACCTATGTGGGTGTGTCCTCATGGTCTGTTGTTTTCAGGTGTGTTGTGTCTGGGGTTCTGGCCTTTGTAGTTTTTGTTTGTCCGGGGGGGTGTTTTCGGGATGTGTACTGTGCTTGTGTATTTGTGCGTGCCTTGCTGTGTGGACTTGTTGGTCATGTTGTGTGCTATTGGTTTTGTGAGCGGATGGTTTCTGTGCAGGTACGTGGGCGCCATGGCTTCTGCCGTGTCGATTCTCATCGGCGTTGTTTGCGCTGGCGGGCGGTATATTTGTAGTTTTCACGCGCTCATGGCGGTGCGATCGTAATTTCACGTGCGGTGTGTCGGCCGTGAGGGCGGGCGGTTTTGTGTTGTCGTGCGTGTTTCCGTCCGTGGCGGGCGGTTTGACTCCGACTCGGACGATGGCGGGCGGTATTTTGTGTGATTTTTCCGCCGATGGCGGTTTTCGGTTTGTGTAATCGTAATGGCGTGGTCGGTGTTCAGACGGTGTGTGCGGGCGGATTTTTGCCGCTTCCATGCCTGGCGGATTTTTTTACGCCGGGTATCGTAATGGGCCCCAAAAACATTAATTATTACATAAATTAACTTTTTTAAATTTCCTACCCTATAACACCACACAATTCACAACCCACATCTAATTTTTTTTAAAAATGTACTTCCTTAATTAACATAATAAATTACCAATTAAAGAAATATGATGATTTTAAAAAACAAATTAAAACTCATCAACATTAATTAACTTCACACACTTTACCCCTATAATCCCCACAACCCACAGCTAAAATTAAACTGTAAAGAAACTAATTACACAATTAAAACTTATTTTCAATTAAAAAACTAATAGTATTTAACAACTAATTATAAAGTCAATAAAATTATTTTACTCCCCACACTGTACCCCTAGAACAATAAAACCCACACACAAAGAAATATAAACAAATACTCTAATTAAATATAAATTAATTAATTAATATTAATGATCAACTAATTTTAAATTAATTAAACCTACATTACTTCCGACCCTTTACCCCTATAAACCCCAGAACCCACACCTAAAATTAATTACACAAATTCCATATTTAACTTACAATTAATTCATTAATATTAATTAACAACTAATTATTAATTAATTAAACATAAATTACTTCCCACCCTTCACCCCATAAACCCTACAACCCACACCTAAAAAAATCACACAATTACCATAAATAATTATCAATTAATGATTTAATATAAATTAACAACTAATTATTAATTAACTAAAAAAAGTTACTTCCCACCCTTTACCCCTATAAACCCCACAGCCCGCTTCTAAAATTAATTACACAATTTCCATAATTAATTTTCAATCAATTAATTAATATTAATTAAGAACTAATTATTAATTATTTAAAAATAAATTACTTCCCACCCTTTACCCCATAAACCCCACAACCCACACCTAAAAAAATTACACAATTACCATAATTATCAATTAATTGGTTAATATAAATTAACAACTAATTATTAATTAATTAAACATAAATTGCTTCCCACAATTAACACTATAAAATCTAAATTAAATAAAAAATTATCATTAATTTATTATAATTAAACTACTTCCCACCCTATTCCCCTATAAACCCACAATCCACTACGGAACTAAAAAATTCAAAATTTAATTAAAATAAAATTAATGACTACTAAAAATGTAACACATATATTAAAAAACAAAAACAATACTTATACAAAAAAACATACATCACATACATTTAAAATATAAACTAAAATACATAACACTAATTAAAAAATCAATATTTTAAACATCTATATTTCTGCAAACAACATTAATGACTTCTATATTTTTAAAAACGATATTTGTTACCTTAAATTCGATATTCTTGACCACGATATTCTTGCTGTCGATATTTCTGAATCACGATATTTCCAACTCAATATTTGTGTAAGTCGACATTTCCAACTCGATATTTAACACCCACCATGATCCCTACTCCAACTCGGATCATGACAGCTCTGTTAGAACTGGCATCTTTGGTGTGATTTCCCCTGTCTTTTTGCTTCTGACCTCCTGTTTTTTGACTGTGTACTGCAGTTCGAATGTGCTGGTTGTGGCATCCTAGGTTACAGAACCACTAATGGAGATGTTTTGTTACCGAAGGGATTATACAGGAGACGGAATGGAAGGCTTCACTAGAAAAGGATGTTTGTTTGCAGAATGTGATGAAAATGGTTTGGAGGGTTGGTCAGTTAAAAATAAGTGTGAGGCAGAGGTACTAGGTTTTTGGGAAGTTTGCAATGAACTCTCCATTGTTGATGATTTACTTATGAGAGGGAGTAAACTGGTACCTCCTGAAGATTTAAGACTTGTTTTGGTTAAGAGGGCTCATTCCAGTCATATGGGAGTTTCAAAAACGAAAGAAAGAGTCAGGGAAAGTTTCTGGTGGCCGTCGATGGATTTGATGATAGAGAGGGAGGTTAGAGAATGTTTGGTTTGTGCTAACAGTGATAAGGTGTTAAAGTGTAGGACACAGCCCATGGTTATTAGGGAGAGAGCTGTTGGTCCATGGGTTGACATTTCCATGGATATTCTTGGTCCGGTAAAAGTCAGTTCGCATGACAGATATGTTTTGGTTTGTCTAGATATGTTTTCTCGGTTGCCAGAAATCAAAGTTGTGAATTCCATTGAGTCTGGTGATGTCATAAAATTCTTAGAGGAGCTGTTTGAAAGAGAAGGTTTTCCCTCCAGTCTTCTTACAGATAATGGTGTTCAGTTCACCTCTAGACAAGTTGAAGAGTTTCTCAAAGAGAGAGGAGTGAAGCATAAGAAAGCTTCACTCTATCATCCAGAATCAAATGGGATTGTTGAACGCTTTATTAAGGTTTTGAAAAAGAGTTTGCAGTTGTCCCTTGTTTGTGAGTTTAGCTGGGTTGAAGGTTTGAGAAAAAAAGTGAGAGAGTATAGATTGACTCCTCATTCCAGTACAGGTGTTTCACCTTTTTGTTTATTTAAGGGGAGATTACCTTGTTGTGAGGTAAGCCCTGGTTGGCTTATTGAGAAGAGGTTGAAGGTTGATAAAGACATTTGTGTGCCTACAGGTTGGGAAGCAAAAGAGGAAGAAAAGAAATTGAAGTCTAAAGCAGGATTTGATTTGAGGAAAGCTGTTAAAGAGACAAAGGTCCTGGTAGGAGATTGGGTGAGAATAAAATCTCCTAGAAAGGGGGAAAAGTGTTCTAAATTCAGTATGCCTTGTCGTGTTAAGAAATTATTTAAAAATGCTGTGAAAACTGATGACAACAAGATTTGGAACTTGAGTAGAGTTTCAAAATATGTTCCTTTGCCTTCCAAAGTAATGGATTTAAAAGGTATCTCTGAATCTGGATCAACTTCTTTGACGACTAAAAAAATTGTGTCTGGCGATGTGGTAGTCAGACCTAAACGTGAGAAGTGTAAACCAGTTCGTTTTCATGATTATGTTTAATTTCTTTTATTTGTATTCATTTATTTATTTTTTATTTTCTTTTGTTTTTGCTGTTAGTTTTTAACTTTCTTCCCTTATTTCTGTTTGCTGTTTTGTTTATTATCAGTAAGGAGTTGATGTGGTATCCTAGGTTATAGAACCATCTCCATTAGTGGTTCTGTAACCTAGGAGCTTGTATTCTGTAACCTAGGAGCTGGTAGCTCCTGATGTCATTGTAACTGAAGACTGTGGCCTCGGTGGTTGCTTCTCGGAGCGCTCTTGTGGATGAGGTCTATATTTATGGAATCTTAATAAAATCCTGTCTCAAATCTCTATCGTCTTCCGGAACCTACTTATTACACTGGTTTTAGAACTCTGGGCACTTTACCACTGCTGACCAGTGCTAAAGTGCAAGTGCTCCCTGTGTAAATTGTATTGGTGATTGGCTTATCCATGATTGGCATATTTGATTTACTAGTAAATTCCTAGTAAAGTGCACCAGGTGTGCCCAGGGTCTATAAATCAAATGCTACTAGTGGGCCTGCAGCACTGATTGTGCCACCCACATAAATAGCCCTGCAAACATGGCTCGGACCTGCCACTGCAGTGTCTGTGTGTGCAGTTTTAAACTGCCATTTCGACCTAGCAAGTGCACCCACTTGCCAGGCCCAAACCTTGCCTTTTACTACATGTAAAGTACCCCTAAGGTAGGCCCACAGCAGCCCCATGGGCAGGGTGCAGTGTATTTGAAAGGTAGGACATATGCTGGTGTGTTTTACATGTCTTAATAGTGAGAAACTGCTAATTTTGTTTTTCACTATTGCAAGGACTATCTCGCTTATAGGGTAACATGGGGATCGCCTTGAAATATCTTTTAAGTGTAATTTCCCATTGGGTACCGATGGAGATTTGGAGTTTGGGGTCACTGAAATCATAAGTTAAAAATACATCTTCTGGTGAAGTTGGTTTTTAAATTGCGTGTTTGAAAAGGCTACTTTTAGAAAGTGGGCATTTTCTTACTTGACCATTCCGTGCCTCTGCCTGTCTGTAGAATCCACATCTGGGTTGGCTGACAGTTGGGCTCTTCTGCATTCACTCTAGACAGTCACACAAAGGGAGCTGAGATGCCTTGCGTAGCCTGATGGGCCCTCACCAGGCTGATCGGCCTTCCTGAGCTAGAGTGGTAGGAGGAGTTATCACTGACACCTGAATAGGGCTGTGTCTGTCCTCACACAAAGCTGTCTCTCCCCCTCCCCCTCCCCCCCCTGTAGTGTGCCTGGAGCCAGGTCAGAGAAAGGCAGGGTCTTGTGCACTACAAAGACTTTGCTTTGAAGTTTGCCTAATTCAGAGGCAAAAAGGAGTACAAGTATTGGATCTCTGACACCCCAAAATCAGAACGCTTCTAGACTGAGGACATTCTGCCAGGAAGAAGAACTGGGTGCTGTAGGAAGGACTGCCACTCTGCCTGTTGCTTTTTTGTGCTGGCCTGCTGCTTTCTGCTTCTGTCCTGGGAGTGAAAGGACTGAACTTTGCTTTCTGTATCCTGCTTTCAAGGTTCTCCAAGGGCTTGTGCATGCTTGCCTAATGTTAAGAAGTCTCAGGGCCATCAAAGACTTCACCTGCCTGGGCTCTTCTACTGAGAGCCCTGACTTGCCAAATGGTGCTAAATCCATTTTGGGGCCCTTGAAAGTGTAACCTGGTGAGAACATCCATGCATTGAATCTCAGTGCCCATTTTCTTGATGCAGCACCTGCTGTGTGGCTAAAGAATCAACGCAGCGCCTGCTTTGCGGCTGAAAAATCATCACAGCCCGAGTCCCAAGCACTGTGTCACTGACTTCCATGGCACCTGCTCCTACTCCGACACAGCCCCTGCTTCGCGGCTGAAGAATTGACACATCGCCTGATTCGCGGCTGTGACTATTTGCATTGTTCAGCATTCTGTCCATCATTTGTTCCTTTTGCTTTTGTCTCCTTAAGAGGGAAGGGTATGCCCAGATGTGGGTCCCATTCATGATGTGTACCCTAGCGGGTGCAAACATATTCTCTAAGCTCCATCGAGTGACGTTAGCAGAAAAATCCAGACATCTTACGGCTTTTGTAACACCTAATGGTATTTTTCAAATCTACAGAATGCAGTCTGGACTTGCTTCTGCTTCTGTAGTGTTTCAGAGGGTAATGGGTGAAGTGTTGAAAGGGCTCAAGTGTGAGCTTGTGTTTCAGGATGACATCCTGGTCTATGGAAAAAAAATTGAAGAGTATTTGGCAAGGTTGAATGATGTTTTAGGAGCTTTATGTGAGAAAGGTTTAAAACTCAGGAAAGAATAATGGGGCATATTAGCAAGACCCACATTAAAATTATCGCCGTTTTAGCGGCAGGAAACTGCCGCTAAAACGGCGATAATGGGCTTGCTAATATGCGTTATGGAATTCCAATAGAAGCCCAGGTTAGATGTCCTGCACATCTAACCTGGGCTTCTATTGGAATTCCATAACGCATATTAGCAAGCCCATTATCGCCGTTTTAGCGGCAGTTTCCTGCCGCTAAAACGGCGATAATTTTAACGTGGGTCTTGCTAATATGCCCCAATGTGATTTTGCGGTGCATGAGGGGGAGTACTCGGGTCATGTGGTTTCCGGTAGAGGCATTGGTCCTCGTTCAGGGTTACTGAAAGCTATTGAGGAGGTACCTGTCTCAATGGACAGAGAGCAACTCCAAGCTTTCTTAGGATGTGCGAATATTATGCCAACTTTTTCAAAATGTTGCCACAAAAACTGAACCCCTTCTTGCTTTGTTTAAGAAGAATGTCAAGTTTCTGTAGGGTAACACACAAGAGTTGGCTTCTCAAGAAATAAAGGCTGGGCTATCGAATGCACCACTGCTCAATCCATACACACCTGGAGAATGTTTGACTGTAACTGTAGCTGCTAGTGGTGTTGGACTTTGGGGTGTGTTGTCCCAGGGTAGAGGGAGTAATGCATGCACCATTGCATTTGCCTCTCATACACTCAGACCACTGGAGAGGCAGTATTCAGTTATTGAGCATGAGATGCTTACAGGTATCTGGGCTGTGGACATTTTTTAAGCATATCTTTGGGGTACAAGGTTCATCATACAGTCAGATCCTAAGCTGCTAGTACACATTTTTTAGTAGGTCTAATGTTCATTCCACTAAAGCTACCTCTGGACTTGTGAGATTATGTGTGAAACTGCTTGAATATAATTTTGCCCTTGAATATATACAAGGTGGTAGAAACAAGAAAGAGGACTTTTTTTCCCCGTTTCCGGTATCTGGAGAGGAGAATGAAGAAGTGGTTGATGAACAACAAGATGTGGAGTGTTTGGTTGAAACTACACTTTGTTTTTTTCAGTGAGGAAGAGTGGAGGTGTGCTCTTAATCAGGATGTGTTGTTGAATAAAGTTGTGGAGTAAGTCAGGAAGGGTTGGCCAAGAGAAGGCAAACCTCCTGTGGGACTTCAAAGCTTATGGTAAAGGTCAATCAGTGTTGTTGGTTGAAGCAAGATTGTTATTCAGGACAGACAAGTTGAGACCCCTAGTAATATAATAAGCAATAGACTGTTGACTATAAGTCATAAAGATCATTTGGGCATGATCATGACACAAAAAGATTGAGAGAAACGTATTGGTGGCCATGGACAGACAGGGAAGTGGAGAATTGGGTTGAGGAAGGCATGAATTGTGTGAACAAAGATAAAGGTCTGAAATGTGTCACTCCACCCATGATTGTTCCAGAGAGTCCTCACAGGTTGTGGGAAAGAGTGAGTATAGATTTTTTGGGACCTTTTTATGTTTTACCCAGTTTTCAACGTTTTGCTATTGTTTTGATTGGTCACTTATCGAAACGGTTTGAACTGAATTTTATTTGGGAGCCTAATACTAAGTGCATGGTTAATTTCTCACTAATGTCTTTGCCAGGGAAGGTGTTCCCTATGAATTGATTTCTGACAATGGTGTGCAACTTCTTTTATCAAAGCGAGAGAAGAGTTTTTGAGTGGAGAGGGGACTAAACACAAGCAATGTAGTCTTTATCATCCCCAGAGCAATGGTCAAATTGAAAGAGCCAACAGGATGGTGAGTGAGTGTAAGAGGAGTCATAACTGATGGTGTGGATGTGGGGGAGGCTGTTTTGCCATTCTGTGGTCATACCACAACTTGCCTTGCAGTGTGACTGGTATTTCACCATTTCTGGCTTCGAGAGGAAGTGCTACACAGGATCTTCTGAGGCCGGCCTGGTTAATCAACTTATCCAATATTTCATCCACTTGAATGCTTGAACATGATGTTGGCAAGAACCAGAAAGATATTTGGAAAAGTCAGAAAATGAGCAAAGAAAGGTCTGATGTGTGTAAAGAAACTAGAAAATTGTCTTTTGCTAGAGGTGATTGGGTTTGAGTTAATCTGCCTGAATCCAGAGTTGTTAAAGAGAAAGTGAGGTTTGGTTCACTTTGTCAGGTGATAAAGATTAGTAAAAATGGATGTGCTGTGAAATTGGTCAACGGGCAAGGGTGTAATGGTGCACAATTAGTGAAAGTGAAGAGACCTGAGGTTGCACAGAGTAAGACTTTAATTAATGATACAAATGAAATCTGTTCATGAAATAAATAAATCTGTAAGTGACCAGATTTAGAGATTTTATTCTCACTTGAGCACGATCTTTTTCCAGTTTTAGGCTATGCATTTGTGAAGCTGTTTCAGATTTTTGCAAGAGAAGTATGACTTTTACATAGGTATTATATTTGTGATTTCCAGATAGAATGTTTGTTTTTATGGTTGCTTCATTATTGTTATTTCTGTAGTTTTTGTTTATTTTTTATATTTGTCCTGATTCTTATTATGTTGTTGTTGGTTGGAAAAAAAGGGGAGCTGTATTGTATCTTGGAATGTTGTTCCTGGCTAAGTGTTCTCTGGCTTGTGCTGCTTGTTCTCTTGTGGAGTGTTTAGGTAGTTGATTCTGGAGGAGAGGGAAGTTGAAAGGAGCAAGAGAAGACAGTTGGGATGCGCCTGAAGCGCTTTGCATCTGCTTACTGCATGTATTTATGCTGACTCCTTCAATGAATACTACTGATGGAAGCTGCCTATGCTGTGTGACCTACCTGCATTTAACACCTTGCTACCCACCTACATAACAAAGGGAGTTTAGTTGTGGGTATTGTTACTACCGATTAAATGGTACCACAAATCGTTGTATTGTGGTTGCAGGTTTGAAATGTGCACCTAGCTGACAGATACATTGTGTTTTCTAAGTGTAGGGTGGGATAGAGATATTATGACATTAGTTTAATGGCATCATGTTACTGCCACAAATTCATCACACAGCATGCACAGGGCACTACCGAAAATTTTGGGACAGATATATGAAAAAGTCATGCAACACAATGTAGCTAAGCAACATTCACTTAATGATTGGAGAGAGCAGGAACATGCCATATCTACTAACATATGATGCATTCCTGCTCTGTCCCTGCGCTGATGCACTGAGTGCTGCCTAAAGCTAATGCGAGCACCCTTGCACCATGGTGCAAGGGCACCTGTCTTTTGGCAGGATTGTTTTTGTACAGGAAGGGATACCTTCCTTGCCGAAAAGCAATTCTTTGAGGCATTTTCTTCTTTCTATGTGTGCTGCAGAGGGCAGCGCACATAGAAAGAGGAAATAATGATGAGAAATAAAAATATTTCTTCTCATGACGCCTCTGTTGGGAGCATGCAAAACCAACAGTTGATGGACAGAATGCAGAACAATGTCATACATTCACCCCAGTACAGAGATCTGGGCCTAAATCCATCATTGTTTTGCTCACCATGCCATTCCAGTTTGAACCCAGCCATATGCAAATCAGTCTTGACCCTGTGCCTCATGGGAACAGTCCAGCCTGAACTGCCAAGCCAGGTTCTCCCTGGACTGGAAACAAGCATCCTAGGACCGGTTTCACCCCTCTTCAGCCAGGATAGCTTGATTCCAGTGGCATGGAGAGCACAGGACCCACGTCTGGGCATAACCGTCCCACTCGGGGTGACGAATGCAAAAACAACAGCTGATGGACAGAATGCAGAACAAAGTCATACATTCACCCCAGTACAGAGATCTGGGCCTAAATCCATCGTTTTTTTGCTCACCATGCCATTCCAGTTTGAACCCAGCCATATGCAAATCAGTCTTGACCCTGTGCCTCATGGGAACACTCCAGCCCGAACTGCCAAGCCAGGTTCTCCCTGGACTGGAAACAAACATCCTAGGACCGGTTTCGGGTTTTCACCCCTCTTCAGCCAGGATAGCTTGATTCCAGTGGCATGGAGAGCACGGGATCCATGTCTGGGCATACCCGTCCCACTCGGGGTGACGAATGCAAAAACAACAGTTGATGGACAGAATGCAGAACAATATCATACATTCACCCCAGTACAGAGACCTGGGCCTAAATCCATCGTTTTTTTGCTCACCATGCCATTGCAGTTTGAACCCAGCCATATGCAAATCAGTCTTGACCCTGTGCCTCATGGGAACAGTCCAGCCCGAACTGCCAAGCCAGGTTCTCCCTGGACTGGAAACAAGCATCCTAGGACCGGTTTCGGGGTTTCACCCCTCTTCAGCCAGGATAGCTTGATTCCAGTGGCATGGAGAGCACGGGACCCACGTCTGGGCATACCCGTCCCACTCGGGGTGACGAATGCAAAAACAACAGTTGATGGACAGAATGCAGAACAATGTCATACATTCACCCCAGTCCAGAGATCTGGGCCTAAATCCATTGTTTTTTTGTTCACCCAGCCATATGCAAATCAGTCTTGACCCTGTGCCTCATGGGAACAGTCCAGCCCGAACTGCCAAGCCAGGTTCTCCCTGGACTGGAAACACGCATCCTAGGACCGGTTTCACCCCTCTTCAGCCAGGATAGCTTGATTCCAGTGGCATGGAGAGCACGGAACCCACGTCTGGGCATACCCATCCCACTCGGGGTGACGAATGCAAAAACAACAGTTGATGGACAGAATGCAGAACAATGTCATACATTCACCCCAGTACAGAGATCTGGGCCTAAATCCATCGTTTTTTTGCTCACCATGCCATTCCAGTTTGAACCCAGCCATATGCAAATCAGTCTTGACCCTGTGCCTCATGGGAACAGTCCAGCCCGAACTGCCAAGCCAGGTTCTCCCTGGACTGGAAACAAGCATCCTAGGACCGGTTTCGGAGTTTCACACCTCTTCAGCCAGGATAGCTTGATTCCAGTGGCATGGAGAGCACGGGACCCACGTCTGGGCATACCCGTCCCACTCGGGGTGACGAATGCAAAAACAACAGTTGATGGACAGAATGCAGAACAATGTCATACATTCACCCCAGTACAGAGATCTGGGCCTAAATCCATCGTTTTTTTGCTCAACATGCCCTGAAACCGGTCCTAGGATGCTTGTTTCCGGTCCAGGGAGGACCTGGCTTAGCAGTTCGGGCTGGACTGTTCCCATGAGGCACAGGGTCAAGACTGATTTGCATATGGCCAGGTCTAAACTGGGGTGGCATGGTGAGCAAAAAAATGATGGATTTAACCCAGATCCCTTGACTGGGGTGAATGTTTTGATTTGTTCTGCATTCCGTCCATCAATTGTGTGTCTTTGCTTCCTTGCTCTAAGTGCGCCGGGTATGCCCAGACGTAGGTCCCGAGCTCACTATGCCACTGTATTCAAGCTATCCTGGCTGAAGAGGGGTGAAACCCTGAAACCGGTCCTAGGATGCTTGTTTCCGGTCCAGGGAGGAACTGGCTTAGCAGTTCGGGCTGGACTGTTTCCATGAGGCACAGGGTCAAGACTGATTTGCATATGGCCAGGTCTAAACTGGGGTGGCGTGGTGAGCAAAAGAATGATGGATTTAACCCAGATCTCTTGATTGGGGGTGAATGTTTTGATTTGTTCTGCATTCCGTCCATCAATTGTGTGTCTTTTTCTTCCTCGCTCTAGAGTGCGCCGGGTATGCCCAGACGTGGGTCCTGGGCTCACTGTGCCACTGGATTCAAGCTATCCTGGCTGAAGAGGGGTGAAACCCTGAAACAGGTCCTAGGCTGCTTGTTTCCGGTCCAGGGAGGACCTGGCTTAGCAGTTCGGACTGGACTGTTCCCATGAGGCACAGGGTCAAGACTGATTTGCATATGGCCAGGTCTAAACTGGGGAGGCATGGTGAGCAAAAGAATGATGGATTTAACCCAGATCTCTTGACTGGGGGTGAATGTTTTGATTTGTTCTGCATTCCGTCCATCAATTGTGTGTCTTTTGCTTCCTCGCTCTAAGTGCGCCGGGTATGCCCAGACGTGGGTCCCGGGCTCACTGTGCCACTGGATTCAAGCTATCCTGGCTGAAGAGGGTGAAACCCTGAAACCGGTCCTGGGATGCTTGTTTCCGGTCCAGGGAGGACCTGGCTTAGCAGTTCGGGCTGGACTGTTCCCATGAGGCACAGGGTCAAGACTGATTTGCATATGGCCAGGTCTAAACTGGGGTGGCATGGTGAGCAAAAGAATGATGGATTTAACCCAGATCTCTTGACTGGGGGTGAATGTTTTGATTTGTTCTGCATTCCGTCCATCAATTGTGTGTCTTTTGCTTCCTCGCTCTAAGTGCGCCGGGTATGCCCAGACGTGGGTCCCGGGCTCACTGTGCCACTGGATTCAAGCTATCCTGGCTGAAGAGGGGTGAAACCCTTAAACCGGTCCTAGGATGCTTGTTTCCAGTCCAGGGAGGACATGCTTGTTTCCGGTCCAGGGAGGACCTGGCTTAGCAGTTCGGGCTGGACTGTTCCCATGAGGCACAGGGTCAAGACTGATTTGCATATGGCCAGGTCTAAACTGGGGTGGCATGGTGAGCAAAAGAATGATGGATTTAACCCAGATCTCTTGACTGGGGGTGAATGTTTTGATTTGTTCTGCATTCCGTCCATCAATTGTGTGTCTTTGCTTCCTCGCTCTAAGTGCGCCGGGTATGCCCAGACGTGGGTCCCGGGCTCACTGTGCCACTGGATTCAAGCTATCCTGGCTGAAGAGGGGTGAAACCCTGAAACCGGTCCTAGGATGCTTGTTTCCGGTCCAGGGAGGACCTGGCTTAGCAGTTCGGGCTGGACTGTTCCCATGAGGCACAGGGTCAAGACTGATTTGCATATGGCCAGGTCTAAACTGGGGTGGCATGGTGAGGAAAAGAATGATGGATTTAACCCAGATCTCTTGACTGGGGGTGAATGTTTTGATTTGTTCTGCATTCCGTCCCTCAATTGTGTGTCTTTTGATTCCTCGCTCTAAGTGCGCCGGGTATGCCCAGACGTGCGTCCCGGGCTCACTGTGCCACTGGATTCAACCTATCCTGGCTGAAGAGGGGTGAAACCCTGAAACCGGTCCTAGGATGCTTGTTTCCGGTCCAGGGAGGACCTGGCTTAGCAGTTCGGACTGGACTGTTCCCATGAGGCACAGGGTCAAGACTGATTTGCATAAGGCCAGGTCTAAACTGGGGTGGCATGGTGAGCAAAAGAATGATGGATTTAACCCAGATCTCTTGACTGGGGGTGAATGTTTTGATTTGTTCTGCATTCCGTCCATCAATTGTGTGTCTTTTGCTTCCTCGCTCTAAGTGCGCCGGGTATGCCCAGACGTGGGTCCCGGGCTCACTGTGCCACTGGATTCAAGCTATCCTGGCTGAAGAGGGGTGAAACCCTGAAACCGGTCCTAGGATGCTTGTTTCCGGTCCAGGGAGGACCTGGCTTAGCAGTTCGGGCTGGACTGTTCACATGAGGCACAGGGTCAAGACTGATTTGCATAAGGCCAGGTCTAAACTGGGGTGGCATGGTGAGCAAAAGAATGATGGATTTAACCCAAATCTTTTGACTGGGGGTGAATGTTTTGATTTGTTCTGCATTCCGTCCATCAATTGTGTGTCTTTTGCTTCCTCGCTCTAAGTGCGCCGGGTATGCCCAGACGTGGGTCCTGGGCTCACTGTGCCACTGGATTCAAGCTATCCCGGCTGAAGAGGGGTGAAACCCTGAAACCGGTCCTAGGATGCTTGTGTCCGGTCCAGGGAGGACCTGGCTTAGCAGTTCGGGCTGGACTGTTCCCATGAGGCACAGACTGATTTGCATATGGCCAGGTCTAAACTGGGGTGGCATGGTGAGCAAAAGAATGATGGATTTAACCCAGATCTCTTGACTGGGGGTGAATGTTTTGATTTGTTCTGCATTCCGTCCATCAATTGTGTGTCTTTTGCTTCCTCGCTCTAAGTGCGCCGGGTTTGCCCAGACGTGGGTCCTGGGCTCACTGTGCCACTGGATTCAAGCTATCCTGGCTGAAGAGGGGTGAAACCCTGAAACCGGTCCTAGGATGCTTGTTTCCGGTCCAGGGAGGACCTGGCTTAGCAGTTCGGGCTGGACTGTTCCCATGAGGCACAGGGTCAAGACTGATTTGCATATGGCCAGGTCTAAACTGGGGTGGCATGGTGAGGAAAAGAATGATGGATTTAACCCAGATCTCTTGACTGGGGGTGAATGTTTTGATTTGTTCTGCATTCCGTCCATCAATTGTGTATCTTTTGCTTCCTCGCTCTAAGTGCGCCGGGTATGCCCAGACGTAGGTCCCGGGCTCACTGTGCCACTGGATTCAACCTATCCTGGCTGAAGAGGGGTGAAACCCTGAAACCGGTCCTAGGATGCTTGTTTCCGGTCCAGGGAGGACCTGGCTTAGCAGTTCGGGCTGGACTGTTCCCATGAGGCACAGGGTCAAGACTGATTTGCATATGGCCAGGTCTAAACTGGGGTGGCATGGTGAGCAAAAGAATGATGGATTTAACCCAGATCTCTTGACTGGGGGTGAATGTTTTGATTTGTTCTGCATTCCGTCCATCAATTGTGTGTCTTTTGCTTCCTCGCTCTAAGTGCGCCGGGTATGCCCAGACGTGGGTCCCGGGCTCACTGTGCCACTGGATTCAAGCTATCCTGGTTGAAGAGGGGTGAAACCGGTCCTAGGATGCTTGTTTCCGGTCCAGGGAGGGGATGCTTGTTTCCGGTCCAGGGAGGACCTGGCTTAGCAGTTCGGGCTGGACTGTTCCCATGAGGCACAGGGTCAAGACTGATTTGCATATGGCCAGGTCTAAACTGGGGTGGCATGGTGAGCAAAAGAATGATGGATTTAACCCAGATCTCTTGACTGGGGGTGAATGTTTTGATTTGTTCTGCATTCTGTCCATCAATTGTGTGTCTTTTGATTCCTCGCTCTAAGTGCGCCGGGTATGCCCAGACGTGGGTCCCGGGCTCACTGTGCCACTGGATTCAAGCTATCCTGGCTGAAGAGGGGTGAAATCCTGAAACCGGTCCTAGGATGCTTGTTTCCGGTCCAGGGAGGACCTGGCTTAGCAGTTCGGGCTGGACTGTTCCCATGAGGCACAGGGTCAAGACTGATTTGCATATGGCCAGGTCTAAACTGGGGTGGCATGGTGAGCAAAAGAATGATGGATTTAACCCAGATCTCTTGACTGGGGGGTGAATGTTTTGATTTGTTCTGCATTCCGTCCATCAATTGTGTGTCTTTTGCCTCTGTTGGGAAGGTGCACCATTTTGACGTATTCTTAGGTTTACAAGTCTTTGTAAATATGGAAATATGCCAAAGTCCATGAGTGGATGCATGGGAACATCTATGCTCCACCTATGGAACACCTTCTCAATTCAGTGAAATGTAAGCCAGTGATTTGAACTGCCTTGCATTTCTCTGGATTTACAAAGCCACACATAGCATTGCATGGTGGGTTTGCGTGGCTTAGTAAATCTCACTGATGCAAGCAACGCAAGGGCTTTGTAAATCTGGCTTCCAATCTATACCTAATAATGTGTGGTAGTAAAGACAACACTCAACTCTGCCCCCTCAACATCCTTACATGGAATGTTATCAGACTGCTCAACAAGATTAAAGAGGGAGTTATCCTAAAAGCTGCCACACAGTACAACTCTAATATCCTCCTCTTACAGGAGAAGCACTAGATGGACACGAAATGTAATTTATTGGCATGTCATGGGTTCTCTACTGTGCTCCATGCAGAGTTGTTAAAGGGATCTTTTAGGGTGGAGTTAGGAATCAGAAGCAGTGTTTCTAGTCACCAGGCACACGGAGGGACACACGTAGATGCTACGATGAAACCTTGCAGTCTGTATATGGGAAACCCCTGTCGCTGGTCAGTGTATAGGCCCTTCTCTACAAAGATTAGGATGCAGATGATGGGCTGCTCACAGATCAAGAATGGTAGGAAGCCCGGAGGGCCCAAGGAGGTGGCCACAGTAACCCAATTCCACACAATTCAGTTTCAATATCTGCTAAAGTATACTTCATTAGACAGTAACTGGTTCACTTCGCAGAATACTTGCAGTGAGTAGGACAGCCGGGGGACTATCGACACACACTGGGCCATATTTATCAAAGGTTTTGTGTACCCCTTGCACCATGCAAGGGGACGCAGAGTGATGCAAAACTTAGAATGAGATTTATCAAGCCACGCAAGGCCACTTTTTGTGGCTTGAGTGCCTTGGTAAATCTGAAGGAACTTAAGGCAGCGCAAGTCACTGCCTTCCGTTACTCTGCCCCAGGAAGGCGTTCCATGGATGGAGTGTGCATTTTGTCACATTCCCATATTTACTATGGGTGGTAGACCTGGGAATGCATCAAAGTACTACACTTTTCCAGGGGAGGGGTAACAAGGAGAGACATCTATTTCTCCTCGTTTTTTCCTCTTTCTACCTGGGCTTCTTTCTGCAGTAAACTTAGGAAGAGGAGAATTCCTCTGAGGACTGTTTTTGTGCAGCGAGGTATTTTGCTGTGCTGCATTGCGTGACATTTATATAAATCTGCCCCTCAGTGACTATGTCTCAGACCTTTCTGAAGAGAGAAGCTCCGTACCTTGGGAGAGGTTTTGGGAAGGCAGCTGGCAGATACCCCAAAGCTGGCTTTACTCAGTTCCATCTCTGAGTTGGAAATCAGCCGGTATAGATTAGCGTTTCTGCACATCTCTCTTGTTATTGCTAAGAGAATTATCTCCAGGTACTGGCGCAATAGGGACCTCGCAGACCATTGCCTGACCCTTGAGATCCTAGCATATAAGTCCACAGGATGTCAACAGAAACACCACAAAATGTGGGGAGACTAGATGCGACTCAGGGGTTTGAGGCCTTGATGGAGGTGACGTAGCTGGGGATTGGGGGACTGTGCAATACTTCACAGATCTTTCCTATAATAGACAATAAATCAAGGTTGTATGTTGCCATGACCAGAATGATAAATTATGCATCACTGAATGCCTTTAAGTTCTTCCTTGTTCTGACCATGAGTTGCCAATGCATTATATACACCCATTGTTTTTCCTAAATGCCAATAAAATTGTTTATTTAAATAAAAGTCACATTGTACCCTAAAAATACATTACAATCGTAACATCTCCATGGACAATAAGTCTATCATGACAATCCCCTCTGTAAAATTAAATATCCATCTCCAGAGTAGTTGAAGAGCAAAGTGCAATAGGGCCTTATCCAGAGCAGAACACAGAAATATTTGGCTAGATTTCAATACGAATTAATGCGCAATGCTGCCACACTGTGGCTGATTTATGGCATTACCATTATGCAGAACAGATAGCCAGAGTCCCTTTAGGGCAAACTATCCTTTTAGAGCAGAGGTCTTCAAACTTTTTTACTCTGAGCCACCCCCAGCCTCCTAAGCAAAATGTTTTGAGGTCGGGCCCCCCTCCAAAGCTTTATGGCAAGGATTGGGAGAGCGGGAGGGACGTGGCTGCGTGCAGGGAGCGGGGTTTATGAGATGATTTCAGGAATAATTTTTCTATAGCTTATAAACCACACTAAATATGAGAGTTATAAAACAGCAAATGCATCAAACATAAACAGATATTATCCAAAACAAGCTGCTCTCCATAATTGGGGTGTTGTGAGCCCCTCACACTTTTTGACCCCAATACAACTACACCTGCTGCACTAACGATAACTGCTGTCCTGAGTAGCAGGCTATCTCCCCTGCATCTTTTACCTCTTCCCCACCATGACGGATCATCACCTCGGTCCTAATGCTTGAAAGGAAAATAAGCTCTGATGCCCCTTTTTTAAAGGTAGACAGTCATAACTGTGATGCAGTGGGCCCCTCAAATCCCTGGGCCCCAGTCCTGCTGCATCTGCTTCCTTAATGATAACCAGCAGTGGCCACTTACACACTTGGCAGCAGTACCAGCTTCACTAATGAATGTCCCTTTAAAAAAAAAAAAAACACTTATATTGTCCCCGTTCTTTGGGGTATCTTTCTGAAGAAGCTGTCTCTGGCCATTTGTAAAAATAAAAATGAGCCCCCATACAGTGCTCCCTATTCTGGGCCTTCTCTTTGACAATATCTATGAATTTCACTCCTTTCCTCTGTCTCCTACACCATTACTGTGAGGCCCCAGGGATCGAGAGGATTAGGGCTCTGGATCTGAATGCAACCCTGCTGGCCTTCTACCTGCTACCCCATGGACTCAGTTTTCACAAAAAAAAACTGCCCCTGAATGGTTAATACTGACTTTGAGGTGCCTCTGCTTGAAAGCGAAGGGTGTGGTTGTAGTGCAGAAAGTTAAAAAAGAAACCAGCCTTCTTACCAGCCATTACTTGATTGAGTCACGTAAAGCCAGGGCCACTGGAATTATGAGTTTCTGCGGCAGCAGCGTTTTCCACATAATTATCAGTTTACTGCATTTGCTACATAATCTGCAGATTTCAACAAATAAAACTTGATTCTAGCTAAAACGGAACAAAAGTTACTTAAAGCGTGACAAAGCGTTCCGGATCAGTGGAAGGCCCTTTGCAAAGATTGCCTGGTAATCTTGTAGTTGCTTACTGCTGTATTTGAGTGTTAAACTGGTACTAATGAGGTGAAATATTTCCCCTGACAGCGTTACCTTGGGTTAAAATAATGAAGTAATGCTAACCACAAAATGTGGCGCATTGTGCCGCATAATTTACCTTTTCTTGCTGCATAATTTAGCCAAACCTGCCACATAATGTGGTCCTCTTCTGCTGAATAATTCCAGTGGCTCTGCTTAAAGCTTCATGGTGGCAAAGATGTATTCTTTTTGAGATGTAATGTAAGGGTGTTATCAGCTGAGATCTGGAATAGTGGAGACACTTACAAAGATGTCTGCATTAGATACAGTTTGATTACTTATTACTAAAAAGTATATTTTGTAAGAACTTGTTTTATCTCAATCACTGCATCATTTTGCAGCAGCCTAGCTTAGAGTATGTAAATACTGTTTTAAAATAATGACTTACATATTCACAGTGCTTTCTGCCACAGGCTGGAACCTCATAGCACTATAAACAGGGCCACTGGAATTATGCGGCAGGAGAAGGCCAAATTATGCAGCATGGTTGGCTAAATTATGCAGCAAGCAGAGGCAAATTATGCTGCATAATGCTGCATATTTTGTGATAGCATTACTGCATTAGTTTGCAATTTTTACACTTGTTAACACTGTCCTGGCCTTTATTGCCCCTCATAAGTACCACATTAACACCCACATATAGCAATAAGCAACAGAAAGGTGACCAGTCTAACTTTAGAAAGGGCCTTCCACTGCGAGGTAACACGTGTTGCTGCATTTTTAGTAACTTTTTAACCGTTTGAGCTAGAAACAAGTTTTTTTTTTAAATCTGCAAATTATGCAGCAGATGATGGATTATGTGGCAAATGCGGGAAATCCATAACTATGCGCTGTGAGTGCAGGGTGAGCATGAAAGTGAAGGGTGAGAATGAGGAGTGAGTTGTCTGAATGCAGGGTGCATTCCCAGACACTTGAAGTAACTCAGCTTGTTATTGATGGCGGTGTATAGTATCAGATATAAGTTAAACTATTGCTATTATGGCATTAATCAGGGATCGAGGGTGAAAGAAAGAAATAATGTGCTGATCCTGCAACAAACTTCCAGTCTTATGATTAGGATTACCAGTTCATTATTTTGATGTCGCAGATGATACAAAAATAAACAGTCACCTAAAGCCGTATTTTCAGCACTTATCTGTGCGTACTTCGAACAGCAAATACATATAGAAAGCACTTTTAATTGTGTTCTAGGGCAGCCTGAATGATTCATGGCTGATAATTAAAGGGAGCAAAGACAGAAAAGTCACATTACAAATGAATACATACTTTTTTATTCATAACCCTATTTAGTGTCAAGACATGGTCTTTGCAGGCTCTTTAAACAGCACAAGGCTGGCATTTTTCTATTGGCAACCCTACTTTATATTCCTTTTCATGAAATGCTTTTTCACACTACAGCAGTAAATGTAAAATACAAATGTGAGGAATAGGCAGAGTGGGGGCCCATGGGGTACTTGAACTAGAAAAAAAACTAAGCCTTGGTAACCAGTTTACAAAGGTATGTATGTATGCAAATGGTCTTTAAAGACCTGTGCAAAACTCTGGTGTGCTGGAGATAAGACTCTGGACACTGCCCAGCCGAGCCCACAGTTGCACACTCACTGACCTCTGGCCCCACGGCGCTTCAGAGTAAATGAACACAGCCTGGAAATGCAGCAAATAAACATCGCTGCACTTCCAGGCCATCTTCATTTACATGTACTTGCAGAGGCATTTGCGCCCCCCTGGGAACCCATCCACGCCCCCCGGGGGGCGCGCCCCATAGTTTGAAGACCTCTGTTTTAGAGCTATTTGGTGGAAGTAATACGACACAGATGCTTTTCTACTCCTGCCAGGGGACAAATCATGCACCCAAGTGCTGTTCTTCATCACTGCTTTCAGATCCTCACATTGAGCCAAAAAAACTTAAGGGGAACAAAATTTCTCTGGAAGGTCTGAAAGTTACTCCTACCTTAACTGCATAGCAGCCAATCCCTCTGTTCCAACGACCCTGCTTTCCAAAAACACAGATTCTGGTACAGCTTTTTGTCTCTAAGTCGTAAAACGTTCACAATCTGAAAATTGCTTGTGCTCGCCAGTGCCGTCACAGTGCCAACGTGTGCAGGACCAATTTCAACCGAGCCCTCTTAAATAGGGGGTCCTAGATTAACCTAAAGGTACGAATATGAGGTGGCTGTTTCCCCTGCCATAGAACCTGGCCCATAGACCAGATCTCTGAATTCCATGTGTCGTTTACTTTTTAACTTAATTTTTAATGTATAGAATTTAGAGAACTCGGGCATGGCTAGTCTTTATTTTTTGCACCCTATATATTATTACAGTTCTCGCGTGTACTGCTTAAAGGGCTAGTTTATTCTCTATGCAACCAAACAAAGGGGGATATTTACAACAAAATGTCGGAGCGCGGAGTTACGCCAAAATTAGTAACGCTGCGCTCTGACATTTTTAAAACGCACCCCTTTGTTTCCCCTAGTGCTGGCACCAATAACACTGCCTAGCACCAGAGCAGGCACCCTTGCACCATGTTGCAAGGGTGCCTGCGTTGCAGGGACAATTGTTTATGTGCAGAAAGGGACACCTGCATATAAACAATCTTGAAAGGCGGTTACATGGAAAGAGCAAAAAATTATTAATTTATCCTCGTATCGCCAGTCTAAGACCAGGTATCCCTGGTCTTAGTTTTTGGCGCTGTCCCAGCCTTGTAAATATGGGTCAGCATCAAAATGCAGAGGGTGTTGCGGTGGAATGCCCACTGCATCACCCAGTGCACGCCCATTTCACGCTAAGTGAAGCGTGAAAAGGGGCCTTAATTACAAGTCGGTGTTATGCTACGTTAAGTGGCTCAACGCCACTTTTTAAATAAGAAGAAGGGGATATCATCAC
Organism: Calotriton arnoldi; assembly: GCA_963921515.1. Taxonomy (NCBI): domain Eukaryota; kingdom Metazoa; phylum Chordata; class Amphibia; order Caudata; family Salamandridae; genus Calotriton; species Calotriton arnoldi. The sequence continues at coordinate 2,149,395 of CAWUFW010001490.1, forward strand.
CAGAACGTCGCTAAAAGTGATGTTCTGATGGCGTATCCCCTTGTAAATATGCCCCCTAATATACTGACTCAAACGTGGACTCATGCCACTTTTTCTGGTTCCAATTCCTAAGGGAGTATGTGTCATAGACCTGATGGATATCTGGGGTGCTTGTCAAAGACCCCATAACAAGGTAAGTGCATTAAACAGCTCAACTGGGAAAGCAGTTACGTGTTTTCCAGGAAGTAAGGCAGCAGGTGCAAGAGTATGTGACCTTAGGCATATGCGAACATGGCCTATATAATATTTATATATATTTTCACTGGAAAAAAAAGGTTAAAGTAACGTTATAGTTAGGTGAATATGTCAATGATAACATTAACGTTTTGAACAAAAAAAAAACCACAGAAATTCACCAGTTATAGTAAGTAGTGCTAACTATAACTTGCGTACCAGCCATGCACTGCACTGCTTAGGACCTCATATATTACATCACTCATGACGTCCTATGACATCATTTATGACATCACTGATGACATCTCAAATGACATCATTGATGACATCATTGATGACATGACCCAAACTTCGTTTTCCCACATATTGCTATATAAATTGCTATAGCATTACAGGACTAACAGGAAGTACAAAATAACTGAGGAGAACATCAGGCATCATTAGTGCCATCACAGATACAACTCCCTTTGGTGTAGGAAGCGAGCATTATGTGCAACAATGACCTGATACCATACACTTTACAGGTAGCATAGTTCACATTAACAATCAACCACAGATATATAGGAACCCCTCACTGAGTATGGTGTTTAACGTGTATACAGTTGTTCACAGAAAGCCAAGTTCCTAAAAATAGTGAATGTCAGTTCCAAAACAAATGCTCTATTACAGTCAGCTTTAATCTGTATCAAACCCATGACATTCACCGAACCTACAATGAGAAGTAAAGTTAATATCAGTAGAGGACTGGGTACTGTAAACAGAGTTTACTCTATGGAGAGAGTTTATTCTATACCACACTGTTTATAAACAGTGAGACTCTCATGAGAAATACACCATAGAGTATTAAAAAGAATCTACTAAGAACAGTGTACACTGTATGTAACAGCTGTAAAAAATGACACTGTTTGCTAAAAATAACTAAGATCTGAAGGTGCTAAAGGTCATACTATCTGCACCCTTCAAACTGTGGTGAACCTATACAAATAGCCCATCCTCTGAAGCAAGACAAGCACATGTACATAGGTTAGTACCTGATGCACACAGTCTTCTTTGTTAAGTAGAAATGCTGACATGATTTTCTCGAGAAACAGCCATTACAACACAGCTGTTTCCCCGCATACCATTACACTAGCGTTGTAACAACGCGTAGTCATTATTCCGCATTTTTTTTACAACGCCTGTGCTTTTACCACGCATGCCTTTACAACAAATTTCGTTGTAAAGGTATGTGTGCTAAAAGCACATGCCTTGTAAAAAAATATAGGTGATCCACCTCGTTGTGAGGAAACAGAGGCTCTTCCGTTTCCTCACAACGACGTGCACCACCCCTCAGACCCGACGTACAGCAGGCAGGAACCAGGAGGAAAGAGAGGAACCACGAGGAGAGAGAGGTAAGGGGTATTGGGCCTGGGATGGGGGTTACTTTTTTAGGGTAAAAGGGGTCGGGTAGGGGGGTGTCGTGAAGGGTAGTGTTTTCGGGTAGTGAGAGGACTGGGGGTCGGGGGTTTCGTGCAGCGTAGTGTTTTAGGGATTAGGGTAGGGTCAGGGTGGTCGTGCAGGGTAGTGTTTTAGGGTAGGGAGAGTACTGGGAGCTGGGGGGAGGGTCGTGCAGGAGGTAGTGTTTTAGGGTTTAGGGTTAAGTCGGGGGGGTCATGCAGGGTAGTGTTTTAGTGTAAGGAGAGGACTGGGGGTCAGGGGGTCGTGCAGGGGGTAGTGTTTTAGGGTTTAGGGTAGGGTCGGGGGGATGTGCAGGATAGTGTTTTAGTGTAAAGAGAGGACTGGGGGTCGGGGGTCGTGCAGGGGTAGTGTTGTAGGGTTTAGGGTAGGGCCGGGGGTGGTGCAGGGTAGTGTTTTAGGGTAGGGAGAGGACTGGGGTCGGTGGGAGGGTCATGCAGGGGTAGTGTTGTAGGGTTTAGGGTAGGGTCGGGGGTCATGCAGGGTAGTGTTTTAGTGTAAGGAGAGGACTGGGGTCAGGGGGAGGGTCGTGCAGGGAAGTGTTTTAGGGTAGGGAGAGGACTGGGGGAGGGTGTCATCCAGGGTAGTGTTTTAGCGTGTAGGGATGGGTTGTGCGGGTCGTGCAGGGTAGTGTTTTAGAGTAGGGAGTGGACTGGGGGTTGGGGGAGGGTCATGCAGGGGTGTTGTTTTAGGGTAGGGAAAGGATTGGGGGTTGGGGGGGTCTTGCAGGGGTAGTGATTTATGGTTTAGGGTAAGGAAAGGACTGTTGCTCGGGGGGGTCGTGCAGGAGTACTAAATTAGGGTTTAGGGTAGTGCAGGGTAGTGTAACTTACCTTGGATACTTTTACCAAGAGTATACCTTTACCACACATGCCTTTGTGTTGTAACGGCATGTGTGGTAAAGGCATATTTGTGGTAAAAGTATGCGTTGTAATGGTAGGTCGTGGTGAATGACAACGAGTAGTAATACCCGCGTTGTAATGACACGCGTGGTATTAGTAAGTGTTGTAACGTGTCATATTCGATTTTCTCTAATAACTCAAGCCTTCTTACAAAAGTTAGTATCTATTTGTAGTAAATCACCACATTCCGGTGCACTTGAAGTGAAGTTTATTGTAATATTACTCCAGCACAGCAAGGGGATGCATACACGACATTGTACATCCATCAACTGCCCCCTATGCATGCAGTCCTCATTCTATATTCCATCCTACCTCACCACATTCTAATCATTCCTTAGTGCGGTGTTACCACATGGACATACCTGCCAACCACGTACATTACCTCACAACACCCCCTATAGTAAAATAATTGGACAACAACATTATAACATAAAAAATATACAAAATGAAAATAAACTAAGAATAACAAAAATACATTGAGTGGATGCTTACATACATGTATAATAATGGTGTACATTACAGAACTCTTTAAACTTGTACATGTTTTTCCTTAACACTGCTCATAACTAGTTTACACTTAAAAACATAATCTCTGAGTTTGGATGGTTTTGGTAATTTTCCATCCAAATCTACTCCTGGTATCCACTTCCCAACACTTATCTAGAACATCCCTCCCAGGTAATGGTATAGATGTGGTTACTTGATCAGGTGTAGATAATGATACAGGTATAGTGCCAGATGGTACACATGTAGCATCCAATGCGCCACTCACACCCTGAACACCACCCTTGCCAGAGCTTCCACTGTGATTTTGCTCTTGATCCTCTCCAATAGCTTCTCCTGACATCCAATATGGGGAATCACTTGGCATTTTTCCCGTCTTGCCCTTGTATGGGGCGATGCGGCTTAAATGCCACACCTTGCCATCGTTTAGTAAAGCAGAATTGAACATCACTTTCACAACACTCAAAGGATGGTAACATTTCCATTCATACTTCCTAATGATACCTTGCCTTTTAACCCTTACCAAATCTCCTATTTGTATGCTAACCTGTTTACATCTGTGTTTGTGATCATAAAAGTCCTTAATACGTTTCTGTGACTTTTCTAGGTTCTCTCTAACCACCTCCGGCATCCACTAACTTTGCTTGGTTTTTGCATCTCCAGCCCAAATTAACTTTCTTTAGCGGTAACCTGCCCTATATCAGTTCAAACGGGCTATGCCCAGTAGTAGGGTTTGTTGTGACTCTGTGAGCCGACACCATCCGCAATGCCTCAGTCTCCCATTGTAAACCTGCTTCTCTAGACAGTTGTATGGAGTTCTTCATTACTCTGTTGAAGCGCTCAACAGTACCATTACCGGCTGGATGGTACACAGATGTGGTATTTTGCTTAACCCCATTCCTTTCCAAATACTCCTTGAATCTCTCTGATGTAAATTGCATCCTGTTGTCCGTCACTATGGCTTTCGGCAACCCCCCCCATCAAAATTATTTTGTCCAAAACACTTACCATGACATTTGAGTGTACTTTCGACCTAATGCTGATTTCTGGCCGTTTTGAGAAATGATCAATTAAAACCACTGGATATTTTGCCACCCCATCCTCATGAATGGGACCAATAACATTAACACCCACTCTTTTCCATGGCATATCAGGAGTCCTCATGGGGCACAATGAAGGTTTGAAAGTGATTAATGTTTACTCAGACTCAACATGCATTCTCTTACCTTCCTCTCAATTGCCACATCGATACCAGGCCACCAGTAGAGTTCCTTGACACAACTCTTGGTCTTTGAAATCCCTAGATGTCCCTAATGACAAACGTCTAGCATCTTTTCTGGGGAAACTACTCTACCATTACGTAGAACCATACAATTTTCTGTTGATAATTTATTCCTCAGCTCCCAGAACACACACACACATTTCCTGCCATTTTATTCTTAACCGGCCATTCCTCTGTTATGCATCTTCTGTTAGAAACACATTAGGGAAGCTTTCCTCCATTCCTCTTCTGGGATCCTGTGGATTCTTTCTGTCACATTGGCCACACAATACTTCTCTATCTCTTTTTCTACAGGCTGTGCAGATAATGGCAAGCTACTTAAGAAGTCTGTAATTTTATTTTTTCAATCCTGGGACATACTGCACTTCATTTTTGTAATCCAATAATTTGATGGACATTCAAGTTATACGTGGGAATGCATTAAACAATCCACCTGTGGTGAGCACCTTAGTAAGTGGCTTGTGATCGCTGCGCAATGTTACCAACAGCCCCCATATGAATGGTCTGTAATGCTGCAACTCCCATACACACGCGAGTGCACCCCGCTCAATTACAGAACACTTCTCTTCAGTGTCTGTTAGTGAACAGGAAGCAAATGCGACAACACATTCTTTCCCCAGCTTGCCTACCCATGTCAAGACAGCACTGCTACATCTATTCCTTGCCTCTGTAGTAACTGTGCATCTCAAATTGGGATCAAATCCCTGCAGCGCATGTGCACACAAACTTCTTTCCTTGATTGCTCTGAAAGCATCTTGACAATCCTGAGACCAGTTAAACACACATTTGTTTTAGAGAAATTGTCTTATGCAATATGTCTTGCTGGAGAAATTGTTCACATATCTAGTGTTGAATTCTCCCAGCCCCAAAAATGCTGTAACTTCCTCCTTATTTGTTGGGGCTGGTGCACTCATGATTGCATCTACCAATCCTTATCTAGGTTCTATACCTTTCCCACTGATTTTGTGTCCCATATACGTAACCTTTTTTTTTGCAATTTTACATTTTGAGTATTCTGCAGTGAGGCCATTAGTATCTAAAATTTTCATAACCTTTTGCAATTTGGAATCATGTTCTTCCTTGGATTTTCCCATAATAAAGATATAATCTTGAAAAATCATTACATTACATGTCTGTTTAAAAAGCTTAAACATTAGCCTCTGTAACATAGCGGCTGCAGGCGCTAATCCAAAAGGGACTCTTACAAATTGATAGCATCGAAAAGGCATACTGAAGGCACTTATTTTACAATTGTTGGGATGTAAAGCCACCTGATGGTGAGCTGAGGTTAGGTCAATGGCGATGAACCACTCCACCCCCTTGGTTAGTGGTAGCATTTCATTAATTTTTGGTAAGGGAAATTGATCCACCATGATTCTCCTGTTTAAAGTCCACACACAACCTCAGCTTACCGTTCACACGCCTAGCAACCACTAATGGTGCGACCCAGTCAGAGGGCTCTATTGTTTCAATTATACAAGCAGAAAGTTATTTTTCCAATTCTCTTTGCACTTTGTCTCTAATTCCCATGGGATATTCCTGGCCTTATGGACACAGGGTACTGCATTATCCTTCAGTATAATCTTAGGTGGGAACCCTTTCAATTCTCCAATGGCATCTGAAAATACTCTAGGATATGAATCTATGATACTTGCTTCACACATGTTATCATCTCGAACCAGGGAAACAAGTTCAGAGCTGTTTGGGACAAGGATTACACCCAGTTCGCCCCGACCCCACCATCCTAACGCTGAAGGACCTGATTTAGAGACATACATCTTACATTCTGCCTCCCTGTTTTTGAACACAAAATGCAATTTCCTAAACCCCAGTAACACAATTGGTTCCCTTGTGAAGCTTTTGTGGGATACATACGGGATTTCAAGGATTTCTCCCAACACAGGTTTAAGTTTCTTAACCCATACAGATTTCACATTTGAGTTTCTTCCTATGGTTCCCTTTATAATAAATCAATCAATCAGGGATTTGTGAAGGGCACTACTCACCCGTGAGGGTCTCAAGGCACTGGGGGGAGGGGGTTTCGCGCAGCTTCGTCTCATCCGAATAGCCAGGTCTTGAGGCTCTTCCTGAATGCTTGCAGTGTGGGGGTTCTTCTGATGCGGAGTGGGAGTACGTTCCAGGTCTTGGCTGTGATGTAGGAGAAGGATTGCCCCCCTGCTCTGGCTCTGCAGATGCGTGGGATTTCGGCTAGGGCAAGATCGACGGATCGGAGGCTTCTCCAGGGCGCATAGTAAGAGGCTCTTTTGTTGAGGCATTGGGGTCCGATGTTTTGGAGTGATTTGTAGGCGTGAGTGAGAAGCTTGAAGGTCACTCTCTTTTCAACGGGGAGCCCGTGGAGTTCTCATAGGTGTTGGGTGATGTGGTGTTGTCGTGGGATGCCGAAGACAAGTCTAGCTGCGGCGTTCTGGATTTTCTGGAGTTTGAGGAGTTGAGATTTGTTTATTCCGGCATAGAGGACATTCCCATAGTCCAGTCTGCTGGTTATGAGTACGTAGGCGACGATCCTTCTGGATTTGGGGGGGATCCATTTGAAGGTCTTGGGGAGGATGCGGAGGGTGTTGAAGCATGTGGAGGATATGGCGTTGATCTGTCTGTTCATGATGAGGGAGCAGTCAAGTATGATTCTGAGGATGCAAGCGTGGTCTGTGCGTGTGGGAGGTTTTCCAAGGGCGGTGAGCCACCAGGTGTTGTCCCATGTGGAGGGGGTGGATCCGAGGATGAGGACTTCCGTTTTCTCTGAGTTGAGCTCTAGGCAGCTGTTGCTCATCCAGGAGGCAACGTCTTTCATACCTTCCTGGAAGTTGTGTCTGGTGATGTCAGGTTCGTTGGTGAGGGAGAGGATGAGCTGGATGTCGTCGGCGTAGGACACTATGCTGAGTCCATTTTTCTGACGATGGTGGCGAGAGGGGACATGTAGATGTTGAAGAGCGTGGGGCTGAGTGAGGATCCTTGGGGTACTCCGCAGCTGATCTCTGTGGGTTCGGAGAAGAAGGACAGGAGTCTGATTCTTTGGGTTCGGCCGGTGAGGAAGGAGCAGATCCAGTCGAGGGCGGTTCCCCGATGCCTGCCTCGTGGAGTCTGGTGGTTAGTGTGCAGTGGGAGACGGTGGCGAAGGCTGCTGAGAGGTCTAGTAGGATGAGGGGAGCCGTGTGGCCCTGGTCGAGGATGGTGTGGATGTCGTCCATGGCGGCTAGGAGGGCGGTCTCGGTGCTGTGGTTGCTGCGGAATCCGGATAGGGAGGAATCAAGGATCGAGTTGGCTTCTATGAAGTTAGTGAGTTGGATGTTGATGATCTTCTCCGTGACTTTGGCTGCGAAGGGAGGAGAGAGATGGGCCGGTAGTTCTTGAGGTCCATTGGGTCTGCGGTGGGCTTCTTGAGGAGGGGCTTGACATCTGCATGTTTCCAGTCGGGGAAAGTGCCTGTTTCGAGGGAACAGTTGATGGTACGTCGTAGTTCAGGTGCTATGGTGGAGGCGGCTCTGTGGAAGATGTGGGGCGGGCTGGGATCGGTGGGGGTTCTTGAGTGTATACTTCTCATGGTCTTGGCGGTGTCTTCTGTGGGGGAAACAACCTTAACAACGCGGTCATTACACCGCAATACCTTTACAACGCGGTCGTTACAACGACCGCGTTGTTAGTACGCGACGCATTTACATCGCAAGTCTTTACAACGACTTCCACTAGGGGGCGCTGAGGTATTGGAAATGAATTCCAACACCTTCCCTACTGTTGCCCAAACTGGAGTAGGAATAGTAAATAATACTATTCCTAAGTCCAGCACACCCCCAAGTGGAAATCGTTGTAAAGACTTGCGATGTAAATGCATCGCGTACTAACAACGCAGTCGTTGTAACGACCGCGTTGTAATAGCATGCGACGTAATACATTGTGTAGTAAAGTGCTATATTCCTTCTGTGGTGACAGGGGTCCAGGCGTTGATGGTAGGCTGGGTTGCGTTGTCAGTTGGAGGAGTAGGGTCGGTGTCTAGGTTCTGCTTGTCGAAGTTGCTGTAGAGGGTTCTGAGTTTGAGATAGAAATAGGAGCAGAGTTTGTTGCAGAGGTCCTGGCGAGGGAGGGACGTCAGAGGATTCGCTGGGGGGGTTGGTGAATTCTTGTATGATGCTGAAGAGTTCCTTTGGGTTGGGGGAGTTGGTGAGTATTCTGTTCTGGATGAAATTCTTCTTAGTGGTTCTGATGAGTTGGTGGTGTTCTGTCATGGCAGTCTTGTAGGTGGAGCGTGCTTCGGGGTTTTGCTGTTCCTCCAAGCTTTCTTGATTAGTTTGCACGTGCGCTTGGATTCTTGGAGGTCCGTGGTGAACCAGGTGGCTTTCGTGGTGCGTTGTCTGTTGGAGTTCCGGAGGGGGGTGAGGGTTTCTGCGCAGTCGGTGATCCATCTGTGGAGTGTGTTGGCCGCAGAGTTGGCATTGGTTGTGGTGGGGGGAAGAGCACGGTTGAGGGCGGAGTTGAGGTGCTCCTCGGTAATCTTGCTCTAGTTCCTGCGCGGGGGTGAGGTGTGGGCCTGTGTGCGGTGGGTTTCGAAAAGAAGTAGACGCAGTGGTGGTCCGTCCAGATGGGTTGCCTGGTGTGGCTGAAGCGAATGTTGTGTCCTACCGCAAAGATGGGGTCGAGGGTGTGTCCTGCCTTGTGGGTGTGGGTGGTGACAAGTGCTTGGAGGAGTTCTCTAAGTTTTAGACACACATATTTTTATCCTCCTCCTCCTCTGAATCTAATGCTTCCGAACCAGATTCCTCCTCCAACATTTTTAACGCTCCCGTCTTTTTTTTCCTGCACACTTTAAAAAAAGGCCCTATGATACCACACCCCGAACATCTTTGGTTGCGGAGCTGGACACTTCCTGTCATTAGCAAAATTCCCCGTAAACCTGCATCTAAAACATTTTCCTTTGGAGTTTTGTTCATCCCATTCGTTATTTGGTTTGTATCTCTAAATCCCACATTGTCTCTTAGGAGTTTCTTGTGTGCTCCCTACTAGCTTCTTCCCTGTTCGAACTTTGTTCACCAACTCCTTGTGGTCCGACTTTTCTTCTGCTGTACTGTCTTTCTTGTTTTCTGACAAAACAGCTTTGGCGCACCTGCCTGTGACTTCTTGCAGTGGAGATTCTCCTTTTGCCCATAAATAGTCCTGTATGGCAGAGTTTGTGGTATGCCTGACTATTTGCCCCTTGTAAGTTTGTCATGTAGTGGTCCAAAACGACATGTGAGAGCTACATTTTTCAATGCTGAAACATAGTCCTCTATTGACTCTTCCTTAGTCTGCTTCCTATGATTGAACTTGTATCTATCTATGCCAACACAGATAGTAGATGCATAGTAAGTGTCTAAATCTTCCAGGGCACACGTGCAAACATCACCTTGCCCCTGTTGCCGTTGTTTCTTTCCCATACGGTTATACGTTTTTAGACCAACAGCCACCCCCCCCCCCACCCAATGTAATAGGATTTTCTTCTATTTGTCAAGTGAATAATTGTTAACCTCATCACATGTAGATAGATAATTTAGAAAATAGTCACGCCATTCCTGCCATCTAGTGCAAATGGTTGTGGGAGTGACAGATTTAAAGCATTTCCAGACACAACATTATTTATCAGTCCGTAAATATTAGTCAGAGAATAATATGCAGTAATGAAACAAACAAGAATAAAATAATGACACAGGACTTTCTTAAAAAATATGTATATTCCACAGTATGCCACACACAAAGTCTTTTTTATTTGAATTTCAGAGCGTTATGTTCTTTCGGCAATTCTCCTATGTTCTTATTGCAGTACTATTACACACCACAAGATGGCGGCACGTGCACATAAACAAGTTGTAGATGTCAGAAATGACGACGCTGACGCTGAGAGGAAAGTGCAGCTCGGAAAATGCAGCTTATAGCAACGCGTGGCACGGGAGTCGGAGAATGCGCGTGGCTTTGCGGTAAGGTAAATGAGGCGGTGAAATAATATGGTTGAAATTAGGATAATAGTCTGCCGGTATTCGTCTCTGCCTTTAAAAATACCGGGGCATATTATCAAGGGCTCTATCGCCGCTTTAGCGGGACTTTTTCCCGCTAAAGCGGCGATAATTCTAACGCCCTATTAGCAAGCTGTCGCTAACTGCTGTTAGCGACAGCTTCTAAGCGATAGCGACCGGGTTGGGTGCCGCTTTGCATGCCAGCGATATTTATCGCTAATGGCATGCAAAGTAGGCGTTCCCAACCTAAAAGCGACTGGAAACAGTCGCTAAGCTCGCTATCGCCTATTAGCGAGGCAGGGGAGGTGATTACGAACCAGCGCTAAACACGTTTAGCGCTTGTTTGTTAACGCCTGGTCTCACCCTGACTTAGCCATGTAATCCAATGGGAGGTGGATTACATGGCTAAATCCCCTCGCCCTATCGCCAAGCTAACACTGGTCACAGTGTGAATATCGCTTGTTTTCAAGCGATATTCACACTGTTCTTCAGGGTTTCTATCGCTTTGGAGATAAGCGTTGCTGATAGCACGCTATCTCCGCGATAGAAACCTGCGATAGCCGGCGATAATTATCCTAGCGCTAACTGCGCTTAGCGATAATTATCGCCGGTTATTGCTAATAGGCCCCACCGTCTTTGTTTCCCCTTATTCTCCACTCATCCATGAAGAGTTTTCAAATTTCTGCGTGTAGGATCCTGTGCTGGGGCGCTCGTCGCCACTTTCTGTAGTAAATCGATGTAGTGATCGATCAGCATTCTAGTGTTTCCCCCTGCTGTACCACACACTGAACACCCACCCACCACAGGCGTCACCAGTCAATAAAAGGGGCCGAGCGCACGTGCTCTGGGCCAGTTATCCACCCCAACCATATGTGTCTGTATGTTCCTTTATCGAGTATGTGGGCCTAGCGCCCGCCAACTCTACATTGGCGACGAGGGGGCTGTGCCCGTGTGTGCAGCAGCCCAGCAGCGGTGGAAAAGGGGAGGGAGCTGCCCGTATTGAGGGAACCCCCAGAAGCCGGCACGGAACGCGCCCGAAAGCCCGCGGGGCGCGTGCAAAGCCCCAGGGTGAAGGCGAGGTGACCGGGAGCCCACCCCGCACCTCGTGTGCCTGCAGTTAATCCGCCTCTGTGCAGAGGCGCCCGATAGCACGCGGGGCGTGTGCGATGAGCCCCGGGCGAGAAACGGTGATCGGGAGCCCACCCCGCACCGTGACGACCCGTGGGGCGTGAAAAGAGCCCCGGGGTTGCAAGAAGCCGAGCGGGTGCCCACCCCGCATCGGACGAGTTGGCTGCCCGTGGAAACGGCGATGTAAGGCCCGGGGAGGGCAGAAGAAAGAACAGGCGGGGCCGGACTGCCGAGACGCCGGCCGCCGCCGCTGATCGCATGCGAGGCAAGTGAGGAGCCGGTGGCGAGACCCCTGTCACCGACCTGCAGGGGCCCGAATGAAGTGCGTGCCGATCGGAGCCCACCCGCATCGGTCGCGACGCCCCCCGGGCCGAAGGTGAGCTCTGGCTGCGGGGGCATGGGGGCAAGGAAGAATGACCGAGCCCGAAGCCTAGAGACTTAAGTAAGCAGCCCCCGGGTGCAGCGCGAACCTCCCCCACTCCGCGCGGCGTGTGAGGAGCGAGCCGGGTGGGGTGAGGCCAGGAAAGAAGAAACGGGCCGCCCGCTGCTGATCGGAGCGGCACCAGCACTCCCCCTGCGCAGCCCGTTGAGAGAAGAGGCCTGCTGCGAGGGGCGGGAAGCTGTGAAAAGTGACTCACAGTGTTGAAGCGGAGTCCTCCGGTGGTGTCCGACTACCGGCACATGCCTGAGAAGCTGCCGTGTGGGTGGCTGTGTTTGGCCGTTGAGAGAGCCTCCGGCTGCATGCGTGGAAAAGAGCAGCCGGAGGTTAGTGCCCAGCCTGCGGGAAGCATGAGCGCGTGACCGGCAGGCCCAGAGAGACCCTGCCGCGCCTGCCTGCTTAGAGATTGAAAGTGAGCGGCAGGAGCGGCCGCAAGAGCAAAGAGACAGTGAGGAGAGGCCCACAGCGGGGGTGAAGCCGCTCTGGCCCATCGGAGCGCTGCAGGGCGCGTAAACAATTGCAGCAGCAAAGTGCTCTGATCGTGTGTGCACCAGCAGGAGGTTAAGTCAGCCCGTCATAAAATTGCACAGAGAAAACTAAGGAGGAAGGCACCTACCTTGCTGCGAGTGCCTGTAATGAGTGGGGGACAGTGATGAGGAGCAGCCAAGGTCATGAGACAATCCGGGTGACAGCACACTCGGAGAAGAGTAGAGATAGCGCGAGGCCTTGGTTCTCAAACGAACAGTCGGGGCCACGCTTCATTGTAATGCAGCACTGCCACCTAGTGGCCATCGCGCGGAAACGCACCCATTGGTCAAAGGAGGTGCATTAGGTAAATAAACTAAGGACTGCACTAAATGGCATGAGCTAGTAGGCAACAGTGTGCCAGGAAGAAAGTAATGCAGCACAGGGGTAGCTGCTGCAGCCCAAAAGTGCCTGGGGAAAGAAGAACAGCACAAGGTGACAGCGGAGTGAAAGCACAGGTCTGCAACAAGGGAACAGTTTACGGCAGCCCGCCTGAGGCTAGTGCCAGGGGAGAAGCAACCAACTCCCTCCAGGAGAGGAAAAGAGAACAAGCTCCTGGTGTCAAGAGAACCCTGAAGAGCGTCCAAGGTGAAAGGCAGTGCAGGAACAGGAGCTGCAGAACCCGCCGACAGCAGGAAGGGTACCGGCTAGAAGGAAGCCCTGAACATAGCAGAAACAGAAGGTGCAGCGGTACCTGGTGGCCACAGGTTGTCGCTGCAGCAGCAGGAAGAGGCAGGAGCACCACCAGAAAGACAAGGGTGATTCAGGAACCCAGCACCAAGCAAGTGCGCAGCAGCACAGGAACAGCGGCTAAAGCTCCAGGAACGAAAGACTCAAGAGAATGCGCAGCAAGTGCGCCAAATGAAGCAACCGAAGGGCACAGTCAGAAGCGCGCCGAAGCAAGGCGACTGCAGCAAGAAGCAGAAGAGGTGGTTGCGCGGACCACCAGAAGCACGAAGAAGCCGACCTACCAGATGGTCGCAAGGAGGAAGAAGCCGAACAGCCAGATGGTCGCAAGGAGGAAGAAGCCGACCAGCAAGATGGTCGCGATGAGGAAGAAGCCAACCAGCCATATGGTCACAAGGAGGAAGAAGCCGACCAGCCAGATGGTCGCAAGGAAGAAGCCGACCAGCCAGTTGGTCGCAAGGAGGAAGAAGCCGACCTGCCAGATGGTCGAAAAGAGGAGGAAGCCGACCTACCAGATGGTTGCAAGGTTGAGAGCGAAGTGATCTGCAAAGAGGTCAAAAGAGAGAAGAGATCTGACAAGAGGTCCGACAAGAAGAATGGAGAAGAGGTCCGTGAAGGGAACGACCGACGAGATGTCCATGAAGAGGACCCCAGGAGAGGTCCGCGAAGAGGACCAGGAAGTGACGGAAGAGAAGTCTAACGACGTCAACAAGAAGTCAGAAGTAATCAAGCGAGAGAAGGTCGCGACGACAGGTCCAGTCACAGATCGAGGTGAAGATAGTGTCCTAGGGGAGGACAAGACCAGGGAGACACGTGTGTAGTGCACGCTACACAGAGAGGCCTGGTTAGGGCAGACCAGCAGAAGAGACGACCAGACCGCGTCGCGAAGGAAGGAAAGAGAAGACAGAACTTGAGTGGCAAGAAGCCATGGCGAAGGAAGAAAAGCAGAGGAGAAGAGTAAAGAGGTGTACGTGACAGGTCAACTCACACACCAGAAGAGAAACACCCGAAAGGAAAAGTGCAAATGTGCAAGAACATCGGAACACTGTGCCTGGAAAACATCAGTATCACTGGAAGTACACATCTACTTGCGAATCCTAAGGTCACCCGGTGACGTCAGAGGCGAGCAGGCCGGTCCATTGGTAACAACTACCTCTGGGATGAACGGACACTGGACCGTGGATATCCAAGGGGCAGAGGCCTCTGGGACACCGGTGGCAGCGGGTCCCGACACGAGAGATGGACTGTTAAAGCTCGCTCTGGAAATCCTGGGAGGACAAAGGTAGCATGCAAAGGAGCAAGTGCCAACAACACCCTTTCAGGCGGAACTTAGGACACGCAGAGGTGACCCGTAGCGACTCCTCCAACCTGATTGGAGCGACAAGGCGGAAGTCCACCGGTCCAGTGGAAGCCTGGCAGAAAAGGGCCTCTGGGTCGTCCGGTGAGAGGGGACACCCACGAGAGAGGGGCATCCGTGAGAGGGACGTCCTGCAACTGCAAATCCCTTTGGAGATAATCACCAGATGGAGAAAATACTTCAACCAGGACTGTACAGTGGAAAATAACACACAACTGATCCACCATCATTCCATCTGCACTTTCACTGGATGTGGAATGGGAAGAAAGAGACTGTAGATCACACTTCCACGTTGCAAGTCCAAGAAAGACTACATCCACAGGGCACCCTGACATCGTGCCAAGGAGAACTAGTGGTCCCGGCTGCAAGGATACCCTCGTAGGCGGTTGGCCAGCAGCGGAAGAGACTACGTGGAAGTCGTTATTATTGTGTTGTGTTTGTTTTCAAATTGTATTCTCTCCCACAGGTTCGGACTTCATTGTTTTGACCTTTATTAAAGTTTGGGAGGGATGTAGTGATCATCCGATTAGCATTCTAGTGTTTCCCCCTGCTGTACCACACACTGAACACCCACCCACCACAGGCGTCACCAGTCAGGTGACCCTGACAATAAAAGGGGCTGAGCGCACGTGCTCTGGGCCAGTTATCCACCCCAACCATATGTGTCTGTGTGTTCCTTTATCGAGTATGTGGGCCTAGCGCCCGCCAACTCTAAAATCACCACACTCTGGTGCACTTGAAGTGAAGTGTCAGTGGCGGCTGCTCGCTGGAGCCAGCAGTGGGGCAGGAAGGGGGTACGAGGGGAAGGAGTGAGGTGGGGTTAGAAATCACTTACCGGCCGGCTGGCCGGCCGCCGCCTCTCCTTCATCTACTCCGTCCTCTTCCAGGCTTTTCTGTGCGGTCTGAGTGCCGAGGTTCATCGCTCAACCAGGGAATGGGGGCCTGAGCATGTTCTCCACCCAGGCTGTAATGCAGCCTGGGTTGAGAACGTGCAAAGTGCGCGTGAATGTTTGCCCAGCTCAAAAGGGCCTGCCAAACATTCATGTGCACTTAAATAATGCCCAGCACTCCTCCCCCTGCTCTGAGCAGAGCAGATCCACCCGGCCCAGCCAAGACACCACAGCAGGAACAAATATAATGATAAAAATGTTGAGTTATTGTCATTTTATTTTTCCTTTTTTTTCACTGTGAAAAGCAGTGGGACGACGCTCCTCCACCTTAGCGGAGGAGCCGCCACTGGTGAAGTTTGTTGTAATATTACCCCAGCACTGCAAGGGGATACATACACGACATTGTACATCCATCAACCGTTTCCCTACGCATGCCATCCTCGTTCTATATTCCATCCTACCTCACCACATTCTAATCATTCCTTAGTACGGTGTTACCATATGGACATACCTGTCACCTATGTACATTACCTCACAACACTACTACCTAGAATCTTTCTCCTGTTTGAACCTTTTCTGCAGAGCCAAAAACTTCTTTGAAAAATAATGAAAACAAGTCACCTTCTACCTACGCACAGACTTACTCTTGAATACAAAGATTTATAACATGTTCAATACCTCTACAAACCTCTGGTGCATTAGGAGTGCATGTGTTTTGTAAACACATACACCCATTAACTGGAACCAAGCTGTACAAAATTAGGTAGAGAAGTAATATGGTACTTACCCACCACTATGTAAACTATAAAACAGACTAAAACACTTATTGCATGATGTTAACAGTAATTTCACCAGCCATAAATGTCATAGAACATGTCATGAGTGATGTCATATATGAGGTCATAGCAGTGCATGGTGGGGGCACAAGTTATAGTTAGTGCTGCTAACTATAACTGGTGAATTTCTCTGGTTTAATTTCTGTTTAAACAAAAACAGATCTTTTCATCACACCTAACTATAATGTTACTTTAATCTTTGTTTTTTCCAGTGAATTTCTGGGTGTCTTTTAACGTAAAGTAATACTTAATTACCATATATAAATGCAAACCCCGCCGCTGACAAATGTCAGAGAGGGGTTGGCCATAAGGCGTGGCCCTGGGGACCCCCCCCCCCCTCAAGACCTTTTGTTTTTTAACTAAAGTAGAGGGGGGGCACACGGACCCCCTCCCTTAAGCCCTGAAGACCCCAAGCCCAGGGCCATTTCTAAAAATAAAGTGGAGGGGGCTGCGCGACCCCCCCTCCCTGAGTGTCTTTAGGCCCTGGGGAGCCTATCCCTGAAGGTCATGTATTTTTTTTTTTTAAAGGAAAGGGGGCAGCGCAGACACCCTCCCTGAGCTGTTGTCTGCCCTGGGACACCATCTGCTGGAGCCAATTATTTAAATAAAGGGGAGGGGGCCCTGTGGCCCCCCTACCCGAGCCTTGTTAGTCCCTGGGGAACCTATCCCCCAAGGTCACTCTTTAAAAATAAAGGACATGGGGTGCATGTGTTCCCCGCCCTCGGCCGATTGTGGATCTGGGGACCCCATCCCCCGGGGCCCAGTGACATTTTCAGGGTGAGAGGGGGCCCACTTCTCTCCCTCTGGGCCGATTTTAGCCCTGTGGACCCCATGATCTGGTATAATATTTCGGGAAAAGGGGTGTCATGGCCCTCTGCCTGGGCTGATTTTGGTCCTGTTACTACATCCCCTGGGGCCTGGCATAATGTTTCGGAAGAGGGTGCACGCGGCCCCCCTCCCTGGGCCAATTGCTGCACCAGGGGCTCTATCCACTGGGGCCCTCATCATTCTAAGGGGGAGGGAGACAAACTCCCTGGTTGACTTCGGACCTGGGACCACCCAGGGCACCCACCATACTCTCGTAGGAGGCCACGGGGAGCCTCAAGGACCCCGATGCCCAATCTGGCTCCCCGCATAAAACTCCTAATGCTGCTCCCTGTGGGCTGGAGCAATATCTTGATCTGTTTCCCTTCCCACATCACTGGAGGCAGGGAAACAGATCAAATGTCTGCTCCCAGTGGGAGGGAGCATTTTTGAAGCTCTCTCCTGCTGGGAGAGGGCTTGGTGTTTGCTGCCACTTGGCGAGAGATTTGAAAATGCTCCAGCCAAGCGAGAGTAAACACAGGTTTCCTTGCCTGTGCTGCTGAGGGCAAGGAAACTGCTATGTCCCGGAGGTGGGATCCACGGGACATAGCACCTGAGCCGGCCCCGGGGGAGGCGGTCAGTGGGGCCTTTAGGGGATCAGGGAGGGGGGCTGTTCGGCCCTGGGGGTGGGCTTTCGGGGGCCTTTAGAGGCTTGGGGAGGAGGGGGCACGTGCCCCCCCTTCTCTTCATTGGAGAATTCGGCCCGGGGGTAGGGTCCTCGGGACCTCGAGTCTCGGGGATGTGGGCCACATGGCACCCTACCCTTTTTAACAAATTTCAGTCCCAGGAGTGGGCTCCCCGGGGCCTTTAATGGCTTACAGAGGGGGGGCCACATGGCCCCTCTCCCCTTTATTAATAAATTCTGCTCCAGAGGATGGGGTCCTCTGGGCCTCTCCATGCTTGAGGAAGGGGCTGAGTGGCCCCCTCCCCCTTTTTGATGTTTCTGCCCCAAGAGTGGGCTCCCCAAGGCCTATAACTAAGGAATACAGTCTGTCACCATTTTCTTTTTGATCCCACTAGAGCAGAGGTCTTCAAACTTTTGGAAGTTGAGCCCCCCCCAGCTCAATTTTTTTAGATGTTGGGCCCCCCCACCACCTGACAGAAATTTCTGGAATCTGGTACACTACATAATCGACCGACACGTGCATATCCCGGGCCATATCCGGCAAATAATGTTCAACCTTATTTAAACCTCTGCGCTGTGTGGGTGGCAGAAGGGCCCATGTGAGTGCACGGTGAGCCATGCGACAGTTTGATAGTAGGGTAAGAGGAGTGGCTGCAGGGTGCGTGAGGTGACCATATGAATTTGGGTGCGGATGTAAGTGCAGAGTGGGACGAATGAATGGATGGTTAGTGATGGGCTTATTTGAGTGAGACTGCAGATTAAGCAGTGAGGGGGACAGTTGAGTGAAGTGCCACATGAGTGCAGGTTGAGTAGTGTGCTTGTATGACTGCAGGGTGAGGTACAGGGTGAACAGAGCAAGTGCATTGTGAGTGCAGAGTGATCACTGTGAGTGCAGGGTGAGCGGGTGAATGGTGTGAGTGCATGGGGATCAGTGTGAGTGCAATGTGATCGCTGTGAGTGCAGGGTGAGCGTGAAAGTGAAGGGCGAGAATGAGGAGCGAGTTGTCTGAATGCAAGTTGCATTCTCAGACACTTGAAGTAACTTAGCATGTTATTGACGGCAGCGTAGGGTTTCAGATATGTTAAACTATTGCTATTATGGCATTAACCAGGGATCGAGGGTGGAGGAAATAAATGTGCTGATCTTGCAACAAACTTCCAGTTTTATGATTAGTGTTGCCAGCTCATTATTTTGATGTCCCAGGCCGTACAAATATAAGCAGTCACCTAAAGCTATATTGTCAGCACTTGTCTGTGCGTACTTCAAACAGCAAATATAAATAGAAAGCACTTTTATTTATGTTCTAGGGCAGCTTGAATGATCCATGACTGATAATAAAAGGGAACAAAGACAGAAAAGTCATATTACTAATGAATACATACATTTTTATTTATAACCCTATTTAGTGTCAAGACAAGCAATTTGCAGGCTGTTTAAACACATGGCTGGCATTCTTCTTTTGGCAACTCGAAGCCCCTTTAGCCCAGTGGGCGTTGCGCATCTGCTTGTGTAATTAAAAAAAAAACGTTGTCTCCTTTCTGGGAAGACCTAACCCTCCCAGGATGGGGTTAAATTCGTAAAGCTGAAATGCTTCAGCTGCAGTGGGAGGCTGGACGTCTCCTCTGCTAAAACCGAAAACAAGGAACAGACTCATTTCAGCTGCAGTGTAACTTGCAAACATTCCTACAGAGAAGTTAAAGTCTTGAATGGTCAGCATCAACTTTGAAACTCCTGCTTTAAAATGTTGGTCCCCTTTCACAGACAGGACTTGAAGCAGCCATTTAGTTTTCTGAAGACGTACAACCCCCAAACGTGCAAGCAACTCATGATTTTGCTTTATCTATATAGCTCAAGTTGAACCCACCCTGAGTATATAAAACCCATAACGTTTTTCCAGAACACATCCATACTGGATTTAGCTCCCCATGTGCTCTGTATTGTGCGACTTTAAGAGCATTCTTAACTCAATGACTCCTTCCTTTTCTCCCCTACCCATGCTCGAGTTTTGCCACAGATGATCCTTCCTTTTTAGCTACACTGACTATAGGCACCTATTTATAGTTCAAAAATCCCACTTTTTTAGTCACACAGACAATAAGTACATATTAATGTTTATTATATTTGTTCCAGTGTTTCTTTGTGCATATTTTATTTGTTTCAACGTCTCATTGGTTATACTGTACACCATTCATTCAGTGCTTAATTTGTGCCGGTGCTTTCCGGTGCTTAGCACCGGCGCTTACTTATCAGGGCCGGGTCTACACGTGTCTGCACATCACATATGGCATTCATGATATAATTACCTCTCTGACTCGGCGCAGAGTGTTGTTCTCATCTCTCGAGTCCCGGTGAGTGTTGCGGCTGTGAGAGCGTGAGCAAAGATTCATGCCTGCATAACCGAGTATTTGTAATTCCTAACACCTCGAAGTGCGTGGCAGCTAAGACACAACTCTGGATATCTAGTCCAGACCTTTTGTGTTCTATAGTATCGATGTTACTATGGGCCACTGTATGTTGCGTGGCACAACCTAAATTGATTCTGAATGGTTAATAACATTATTATTAAATAACTACTCTATATAGCTCTGCATACTAACAATGCAAATGTGAATTATTGAATTAGTACCTTCAGGGCATGAAATTAGAGAGTGCATTGCTGTTATTTTGCTTTTACATAGCGGTTGCTACAGCACGTTTTGTCATTTCACGCTGCATAGGAAAACAGAGCCATCTCTCTCTCTAATTCTCTCCTTCATTTGATCTCTATCACACTCTGCCTCGTATTCCGTTCCTCTCTTTTCTGTTCTATCTCACTTAGTTGCTTTCCCTTTCTCTCTCATGCTCGCCATCATCAGCGATCCTCACACTTGACACCTGATTTACGCTACTAATTTATACATGAATAAGCACTGGTGTACTTCTGCTGAACAGTGCCTGATATATTGAAAATCGGTTCATTAAAAGTATTGCTTGCTTTTGAACAGGGCAGGCACTTCGCACTTGAATATATAAGGTTTTATAGCGAATTACCAGTTCTGTCCCATTTAAAGTATTGCAGTCTTTATTTCAAGCCAGTGTTTGCCGGTAGACCCACCAACACTTATTTTAGGTACTAGCACTTATTTTTTCTTAACATAATTTGATCCCAAGTAAGATAGTGACAAAGGGAGAAAAAGGAGGAGAATGAATGTGAAAGTGTGAGGTAAAGGGGCCGGCAGTTCTGGTGGTGAATGCGAGAGGCATGAGGTGAAATCAAGACAACGCAGCCTTAGTATTCACCACCTCGACCTTTGATTGCAATGACCCCGTTGTTCTGAGAAAACTTTAGCACCGGCACTTTTTTATTTTACAAATTAAGCACCGTCATTAATTCGTAGAGCTGAAATGCTTCAGCTGCAGTGGGAGGCAAGGAGTCTCCTCTGCTATGAAATAGAACGCAAAGGAACAGGACTGTCTGTTCGTTTGCTTTCGGTTTTAGCAGAGGAGAGAGACTTCCTGCCTCCCACTGCAGCTGAAGCATTTCAGCTATACGAATTAACCCCCTCCTGGGACGGTTAATGCGTCTGCTCTTAACATAACAAAAGCACGGGCACGTAGTGCCTCGTCAATTTACTCTCCCTCCCCCCTCCAACCCTCTGTTACCAGAGTTCTACAAGAAAAAGAAACCCCATTTGAAATGGGTGAAGACTTGCAAGGCGTGACAGTGAGACGAACAAAGGTAAGATTTTAGGGTGGAGTGCGCGCCCCCCCTGAGATGGTGTCGCGCCCCCCCGGGGGGTGCGCCCCACAGATTGAAGAACTCTGCACTAGAGTCTTTCGGGATCACAACACTTTTTGCTGATTTGTATTTTTTGGCCGCAGTGTCCTCTAATAGCTACCAGCAAAATTGTTCTCATATTGCTGGCAGCCAATCCGAGCGCTAACTCTCATGGGAATCTGACTTTTAAGGGAGCGAGATGGCCCAAGGCAAATAAAGCTCTGTGGGCCAATCAGAATCCTCCATTTTTAAATTGCTGCTCTCGAAAGAGTCTATCGAGACTCTCGCGGACCCAACCGTCTAAATAAATACTTATTTCTGGCCCATTTTTTGGGAACTTTTCCGGGAGATTCGTGAAACAGTGCCAAAGTTATTAGCAACAGAAAAAATGTATTTCCTATGGGAACTCTGACCTAACTATAAATACCCAGCGGCGACCGCCACTGGGTAATGTATTAATGTATGGGCATGCTAATGCTGAATGCCCTATTGCCCCCATTTACTAAAGACCTCCGTTTTGAGCTTACCAATATTTAAGCACCCCAGAGCAGCACCCGCAGTGCTCCCCTGCCTACTTCGAGCATCTCTGGTCACTTCTGTAATCATGCTCGAAGTCTTACAAGATTACGGGCAAGATCACATGACCGGTGGACATTATGAAGGGGCGGGCATAAATACCACAACCCTTCCCTTCACATGACAAACTGTGTTAAACATCTATATGTTTTAACCAGATCTGTGTATAATGTACGTAGTTCTGGAGCTCTCAGATTATCTATATCTGGATATGGTGAGTATCTGGCTAAGACTGGCCATGTTGCTCCCTCATTGCTAAGCGGGTCCAGTCTAAAATTGTTGTTTGTAGGTGGTAGGGCACCTTCAAACCAATTTTGATGTTCTTGGTAAGTTTATGGTATGTCTAGAGTTTCATAAGCTGTGTTATTAGGAACTGTTTCTGCAGTGTATGTGTGAAACAGTCTTGAAGTTGTAGTTGCTGCTGGGAATGTAACTAATGTATAGATTACCTCTGTCGTGAATGCTTTGTGGGCCTCAATCATGAAGATAATGTCTCCACTCGTCTGAGACAAACCTCGTTGTAACAGCATTTGTGTAACCACATTTTTGCAGTTAGCTGGTATGTCAATTGGTGGTTCGTCATTCTCAGACATTTGAATATGTGGAATCAGAGAGAGTACCTCTATGAGGAAATGCTTTGAAAGGTTGAAGCTTGAACAACCTACAGCCAATACATAGGGTTTACCTACTCAGCCGAGGAGGATATTTTCCCTAACACCAAGGATGTCTCCTGTTAGTAGGTGATTAGGGGTCTTTGGGTACACAAAAGAAAACTACTGAGGTGATCCATTAAATAAGAACCCTACCTAGAACGTTAGCAGCACCACGTCAGACTTTCTCAAGTAAAACGTTGCATTTGTTGGACAACATAAACGTTGAACGGGTGCGAGACTGATTCTGAGCACCCCTCAGGATATGTTGGCTTATGGTCCTACTAGCTCACAGCGCTCCATCTGTACCCCTAACCTTACAGGGTAACAAATGGATGTGCAACCTCAGAACATACAACTCCACTCCCCAAGTAAATCGTGGTAACAGATCTAGAACCCTTTCACTCGGATACTTATGCATACCCAAAAAGATGCACAACAAATACACAGTGAAGCGGTTCAATATTTATTGAAGCATTGTGATTCTTGAGTAGAATACTTGTGCTGCAATGATTAATAGAAGGAAACCAATAATGTAATTTACATTACGAGAATGGTGAAGAAGATGAACAATTCAACCATTTTGCTGATTAAAGAAAGCTATATGCTTGCATAGAAGTACTATAATAAAGTGTACTCCTAACTAGCACATTCTACTCTATCGTGTCTAAGGTGAGTGGATCTGCCAAAACCCTGTTGGGTGGTCTAACTCCCTGTTACCTGTGGATAAGTGTCAGCAAGCTTACCATCTTGGGGCCTTATTTACAACAAAATGATGCAGCGCGACGCCGCAAGCCATTTTGCTGCACTGAGCTGCAACAGATTAAAAGCACATGGATGTGTCATTTTGCAAAACTATGACGCATCCCTGTGTTTTTCCCCGGCGCTGGTGCACAACTGGATGCCTGTGTTGCGGTGATGATTGTTTCTGTGCAGGAAGGGACACCTTCCTGCACAAAAACAATCACAAGAAGCTTTCCTCTTTCTATGTGTGTTGCAGTATAGAATACACATAGAAAGAGGAAAAGCGAAGAGAAATAAAAGTATGTATCCTCGTTGCGCCTCCTGGGGAGGCATAGGATTCTGACGCATTTCTAGATTTATGAAATGTTGTAAATCTGGGAATGTGGCAGAATCCATGGGTGTTGCGTGAAAACACCCACAGCAACACCCATGGCACTCCCCTTTCATGCAATGTGATGCATGAAAAGGGGCCATATTTACAAGGCCATGAAAAGCCACTTAGGGTGGCTTTGCCTGGCCTTGTAAATATGGGGCAGCACACGGTGCCGCCGAAGCGTCAAAAAAAGTGACACACAAGCGGCACAAGAGGCTTGTAAATAAGCAACTTGGTGTAGAGCTGTACACCATCCCTCGCATGTGGTGACAGGAATCAGTTGAGCTGGAATTCCAGCATGGACCGACCTCTCAATGCCAGAAAATGCCCCTCTGGATAAAGAAAGGCTTGATGTTATGTATATAATAACATCCTCCATGTTACCATGCCGAAGCCCCAGTGAGGCCACTATTGTTTATTCTATTGTGATAGCTTAGTCGCTGAGAAGTCAAAAACGAATTACAACATCTTGCGTGCTGAAATTACCCCTAGTACAGAATGTTTAAGGTGTTCTGATAGAGTGCCTACGAAGTGGTATTGTAAGCAAACCGAGTATGAGTAATGTTATCCTGTGTGTGCACGCAAATGAATGTGTGTCAACTGTCATCATGTTTAGGAAGAGAAGGCAACTTAAGAATGTGTGCATTTAAAGATGGGGTTTCTTATCCGGGCCTAAAACCTCAACGTCATACTTGGAACTTTGAACATTCTAGTTTGACACTTGCTTAGGAGTGCTGTGATTTCTTCGACTTAGAAGACTTCCTCTTTGAAGTGCTGTGATTTCTTGGGGAACAAGCCTAATACTAAAGGTATCTAAGTGATTTTTGATGCAACAACTCATTGCAGAAGAAAACAAACTTTTGCAGACAGAAACTTTGAGAGTTGAGATCTAACTTTCTGAAAAATTTGGTGTAATTCCATTCAGTGGTTCGGGATGTAGTCGTATTCAAAATCACTATGGGAAATTGCATGGGGAAAATGCATCTTCGGAGCCCTCCTTTTTCTTGGCCCCTATTTAATGAATCACCCCAAAACTTTCCAAACAGCAGCTGAAGTGATTGGTATACTATATACTATTGTAATAATACAACTGTGCCATGTTAACAGGTAATGAATATATAACCATTAAAATTCCAACCATGCACACTAACTGAGTAGATACAATACAGCAAACCGCATTTAGCCCCTCAAACCAGACTCTTTCCACCCAATTATAATAGTGATCATAAATCAATAAACATATCTGAGCCTACTATTGGAGCTTTTTATTTTTATTAATACACATTTCCTTTAAACAACACATCTATCAAACTGCAGTGCGATGGTAGAGGTAGCTAATTTTTGTTTGGTTACTTATCAGTGCTGAAGGAACTTTATTTTTATTTTTACTTATTACATATTTTAATTGTATTGTGCAGTGAGTTGCTGCTAATGATTCAACTCTGGCATGGTTGGAAAGTCCAAATATTAAAGCAAAACAGTGACATTTATTTGGCAAACTGTGACACACTGTATTTTCAAGTGGCTGTAGATGTTCCGGTTGGCTTCTTCTCTGAAAGAGATCTTCTCAAACACCAGGTGCTCTGCCTCAAACTTGATGAAACAAGCTGCAAGGATTTTCAGCAATGTGAAGAGCTGGACTTCACTACTTTTGCTTTGATAAGGCCTTAGCCATTCACCAAGTCTCCAATCATAGAACCTGTAATGGCTTGTGCTCTTGCTAAAATGTGATAAATGTGATTCATACACATAATAATGACTCTTGTAAAACGTGCATTTCTTGAGTACCATTCTACACAGGAATTTTTTTATATATATATATATATATCTATATATCTATATATATATATATTTAGATATATATATATATATTTGGCAATCCCAAAAAGTAATAGACATCTAATATACCAGTCCAGCACCAAATGTCATGGTGATTTTAAATGATCAATGCTCAAATAAAGATTTACGTCTCAGATTCATTGATATATTGTTCTATTAATCAGATACATCTAGGGCAATATGCTCTGATTTAGAACATTATGAGGAGGGCTACAAAGGTCTGGCAGATGAAATCAATTGTTCTCTAAATTCCATTATCCATTCAGTTAATTACAAATGTTACACATTATTAAATATCTCAAAGACCTCTGATTGGTTTTTAGAGAGGGGTTTAAAAATCAGATTTTTATGTGCCAAAGCATTTTCTAAATCCTTTGCATTTGTATTACATGTTACAAGTGGAAATTACATCAGAATGTCTTACTCAAAGAAAACGTTAGTTACTATCAAGTGATTGTTTTTGGAAGCAATTTCAAATGCGATCTTAAAGTTTAAAGTGGAAATCTTAAACCTTAAATAAATGTTATACAAAATGCCCTTCTAAAACAAAATCTTAAAGTCCATGTCAATTTGTTGTAATGTCCATTAAATGTTATACAGGCCAATGTAAAGGCTCTGTGTACGGTTCTACACTAAAGTTTTCAATTTCATTGTAATGCAGAAATAACATGTGCAAATGTTTAGTGTGCTAACTTGCAGTTCAAATATTACTGTCAATGCTCTGTGAGCATCCAAAACTCACAATAGAACGTTCTTTCCAACATTCCAAAAATCACTACAAGTTTGCACAAAATGGTAAATGTCACTTTTAATCTGTGATTCTGCTTTGCAAAAACCTCATCTTGTTGAATGTCTCATCTCATAAAAAGGTTGTCAATCCTCTTAAAGCATCCTATTAACAGGTTAACATTCCAAATTGTATTTTGATGTTTATTTGCAACTCTCAAAATCACACTTTAATGCTGTATGTTGGCTTTTTCAAATTCTCTTTAGAGTTGACATTCCTTATTGGTCATTCAAACTCTCTGATGACATAGATAAGATAGGACTTCTTTTTCTGAATCAATATTAAAAAATATATTTTATATCCTCTTTTGGCAGACCACATGTATCGTTCATGTTTGCTGTTAACATTCAGATTCTACCAAAACTGTTTATAATTGCTAAATATTTGTTATGATCATGAAGCACATAATATAAAATCTACCTTTTAATATTTCAAGTCAGCTTTCTAGTTCACTACGTTCCTCTATGCAATCTTACAGACAACTTTAGCTTTTTAAGATGGATTACCCTTTAAAATCCACACTTGTTTTGAAAAGCCTTCTTGATTACTTTCTGATGTTAACTGATTGATCAAGTAGAATTTTTTTTATAAAGCCAAGTGTATCCAGTGGGAGCTTTATGGCACTTTGAACACTATTAATGTGACAAATACAACAAAGAAAAGAGTAGTCAAACACCCTCAAACTGAAAACTTACTAAGGATTCAATCGATAAATTGTGAAGGACATACAAATCAATATATTTACTGGATCAGCCATAATATGGAAGGCCACTTCGTATTCCAGTGTCTTACTCATAAATCCTACTCATGCAATCCTCTCTGAAATGTAGATAAAAGCAAACCCATCTAATTGTAAGATGATAAATGTTTGTAATGGGAGTTAATTGACAAACGACACAAAACATTAAAATATTGGCCTTTTTCATTTGGGGCCAGGCCATTTAGGCCTGTGTAGCATTGAAAGTGAATTGCAAATCCAATATTTATTGGTCACAATTATTTTGTAAACATTTTAGGGGTTTGATTACATCTCTCAGTAGCCCACCAGAAATAATACTAAAATAATATAGCCTTTATTAATGTATTTAATCAGGAGTTTTGTAGAGCGCAATGTGCCACCTTTTAGTTACCTCAGAATGCTAATATGTGTAACAGAGTAATATAGGGCAGTTATAGTCCATTCAGTAATAGGGGGCTAGGTGCAATATTCTGCATGTAGTTCCCATGGGCAGGAGGCTCAAAAGAAAGCAAGCCAGAAGAGTAAAGTAAAATTCACCCTCGGACTCGAATTGCCTGTAGTTAAATTGAGAGCTTCTTTTGAACCAGAGAATTCTATGGCATAACCATTGAAGGAAAGGAGCATTTTTTCAAACTGAAGGGATATCAGGCTCTTTTTAAAAATAAGAAGCAGGCTGCTAGGCATTACAGACACCATTAAAGAATGTATTTCCATTTTCAACTATTTCATCTTATTTTAATACAACAATGTAATATTCTCATTTAGGCAGTTACTCGGTCATCCTAGTTTTGTCAGTTATGAGATCTGGGGCACATGAAGACGAAATGTGTCTATGATCACATAATATTAACAAATGAATGTGAAAACCCTGGTCTCTGTGGAGTGTAGAAAGGTCCTGCTCTACTCACATGATGTTTATAGAAGTATCAATGGTTTACGCTTATTTATTTAAATATTACGTAGCGAATATGATTGAAAATGAAGGTACATCACATATTTGAGAATATACAACATTACAATACTGCAAAGCGAGGACCGGAGTACCTACATATGATATCTCAGTGGGTAGAGGCAAATTAATGATGAAGGACAAGAAGTTAGTTAATGCTTTGTAATTGCTGATGCAACTTACTTATTTTGTGTGTGAAAAATCACGTTAGAAAATTCTAGTCTCAATTGCTTTGTGTTTAATGCCAAGATTCAATAAGAAAAGCTCAGTATCTGCCATAACAAATTTGACATCAAAGAAGACACATGTAGCATATTGAATAAAATAAGTTCCGTCTTAATGAAAACCTTTGGGTGCCTATTTGGTTGGAACATGTTGACTCTCTGGTCCAGTATTAACAAAGTATTAAACCAAAGGATTGCTTTACTTAATATTGGATCAAAGTAATCCTTCCAATTTTAGCAAATCTCTTAATCTCTTCATAGTCCTCTCTTTTTCAGTCTCTCTTTCTTTTTGAGTAGAGATGCTAAACAGACTCTCAAATGTGGATGTAGAGCAAGAGCAATTATGTAAGGGAAAAAATAAATTGTCACAAATAAACCAAACTCTGTGAAAAGAGGCAGAAAAGGCAAAACAAAATGTATGTGGACTATTTGTCATGATTAGCACATATGCTAGCACATTTCTCTAATCTTATTTAGTTCACCACTATATATAACAGTTCAGATAGTTATCTAGACCTGTAATTGTGGCTTCATAAATGCTGTCTAAGAAACTTTCATATTTGACAGTAATCTGTCTGAGAGGTAATTATAATCGCCACTGCAGCAAAGAACAGAGTTAATAAACAATTAATCATAAGATTTCCAAGAATGAAATTGTTGAAGGATGAATACAAGTTGAAAGTACTAATAGTCTCCAATATTTCAGAGAAGAATAATTGCATCAAATTCTGATTTTGTAAAAATAATTCCCTTTTAATAACCATACGTCCTTTAAAACTAAAAGAAGAGTGGATTAAGTATCAATGCCTTCCTGCCAACTAGAATGCTATTTATAAAGAGGCATTGTGCTAACAAACCCACAGCACAATTCTTTTATGAGTCAAAGTGCACATTTTAGTTCTGAAGGAAGGTCTCAACATTCCAACTTTCCAACATGGCTGTAAAAAATGTCAGTTTTGTCATTTACAAATGTCAGTCAATATCATACAAATATCAGTTTTATGGTCAGAAAGAACTTAAAGATGGACAGGAGAAGATCACCTAATGAGAACTTGTTCACAATGAATGATAAATCTAAGACTGGCAGTGCATTATGAAGGATCCTAAGTGCAGCGCTGCTGTAATGTATAGGTAATATGTAACCAACTGATAAAACATCACTGCTTGGCTCTTTAACATATAAATGTATTCCGGGATACTGTAGATCATGCCAAATGCCTCATATCAAGTCATATTTAGGAAACAAAAAAGGCATTCGAACTTACCACGTTACTCTGTTTAAGAATTAAGAAACTTTATGTGGCTTTTTCAGTCTCTTTTCAATGAGAGAACATATCTAAACTTTTAAAAGCATTGCCGCAAACTTGCACACAATAGTGCCCTGGAAACCCACTCCAGGGTCACCAAACTTAAGATCTATAAAGACATTCTCAAAGTATTTTTCTTATTCAGGAATATAAAACATTGACACATTTTCTGTTCGAAAGCCCCCAATGATATTCTACCCAAAAGTGATTTCTTAAGTTGTAACAAAAAAAGTGTAACCTTTTCACTCCTTTGTAACAATAATTTTCTAGCTTTTGCTCTTGAAGTCTCACTCAGGTAAAAAAAAAAAAGAAAAATCACATTCATAATCCTTATTCGGATGAAAAAACAAGATTGCTAATATACTGATGTACTCTTTTTAAAAATGTATAATCGCTCAATGGCATTGACTAATAAGGAAAGGTTTATATGGTTTTTGGAGGAATCCCTCAACATAACGTCCATAATAAACCCGGGAAAACCATTCTGTACTACATTTAATCACAATAAAGAGGTTCCTGTGTAGTTTCTTATTTTACAGGGATAAAACTATTGTCACACTTTCCCAAGAAATCCCAAGGTCCTCAGAGAATGTCTCTCCAAAAGAGATTTCTGAACTTGTAACATCAAAAATGTAACTTTTTCTCTCCTTTGTAACGTTTAGAACAATGATTGTCTAGCTTTAAGTCCCTATATTCCCACTTTTAACAAATGGATATTACCATCTCCCAATTACACATTCCCTTCATGAAGGTAAGTCAGTGCTGTTAAGATTCAGATGGATATAACCATTACAGCTTCTCAAGTCTGCAAAAGTTCTCAGCTGAAAGACTGCAGTACTGCCAGCAGAGAACAACAAATGGGGGCATGCTGTTAGCATGTTGGTCCAGAAATGGGTGGCTGGGCGACCAGCTACTGCAAGATGGCTAAATGTTATTCTGGAGCCGAGGGCAAGCGAGTCCGGGGCTTCTGCTCTTGGGAGTCAGTGGTGTCTGGAAAAGTATGGACATCGCTGCCGCTGTTCCAAGAGGTTGAGCGGTTAATAGAATGTCTTCCTCCACCGATAGGTTGCGTAGAAATTGTATCATCTGTGGGTGAGAGATTATAAAATATTTAGTGTTAGAGTAGTACAGCTTTGCTTGAAAATAATGTCTCCCTGTGCATGGATGTTAGCTGAGTTGTGTTGTGAATAGGGGCAATGAAATTTCATTGTGCGGAATTACATTAAAATTCTGCAAGATTCAGGGGAATTCCATGAAGGGCCAGAGTGTGCATCGCAAAATGCAATGCATACCCCTCAGTGCCCTTACATAAGTATGTAAGGGCACAAAGGGCTATCCACTCCAGTGCATACCACTTAGTACCCTTATGTACTTATGTAAGGGCAGCAAGGAGTATGTGCTGCATTGCATACCCATTGGCGCCCTTACATAATGAGGTACGGGCACCGAGGGGTATGCACTGTAGTGCATACCCCTCTGTGCTCGGGCATAAATATGTAAGGGCGTGGAGGGGTATGCACTACAGTGCATACCCCTCCATGGCCTTACATAAGTATGTAGGGAGCTGAGTGGTATGCACTCCGTGCCCTTACACACTTACATACAGTGCAGTGCCGTGCATACCTCTCGGTGCCCTTATAATAGTACGTAAGGATGCTGAGTGCACACCCCTTGGTGCCCTTACATAAGTATGTAAGGGCACCAAGGGGTATCCACTCCAGTATATACACCACTCAGCGTCCTTACATACTTATGATTGGGCACCGAGGGGTATGCACTGTAGCGAACACCACTCAGCACCCTTACATAAGTATGTAAGGTCACTGAGGGGTATGCCCTGCTGTGAAGTTTTTTAAACAAGGGTGGAGGAGGGAGCAGTCCCGCTAGGTTTAAAAACCAGTCCAGATTAAACTTCATCTGCTGCGGTTTTTAAACACAGAGGGACTGCTCCCTCTTCCAGCCCTGTTAAATTAAAAACCACTGCAGATTAATTCCGCAGGTGGAGTGGCAGAATTTAATCAGTAATTCTGTGTTACAAGAGTAACACAGAATGACCAAATTCCTCCAGTTCCCCAGTAGAATTAGAATTCCGATCTCCCCTATTTGTGAATCTTGCTATCACTTTACAGATCTGTCATAGCTAAACTACCAAAGGTTAAAGAGTCCACAAACTGATTGCACTGAAAATTACCATACAATACCAGACGGATCTTTGGCAGTTACAGAGAGTGACTTCTTTGTGAGTAGGTACTTACATTTGGTGACATACATTGCTAGCTGAGGTGTCCCTTTTTGTTGGGCTGCTTGGCCCTCAATTTCATTTCATGGGTAACATGTATGCCAACATCTCAGCATCCATCATTCATTCATGCCTTCTCACCCACGTCTAAGCAAAAAAATATGACATCCCATAATAGTCAAATAGTAAAAAAGTAAATCCCATCATTCCACACCTTTTGATATTGGAATGTTAAAAGGGGGGTTTGAACCCAGAGGAAGTACCTTATTGAATTCTATTGGGTAAGGTTGAGATGTAGGAGAGGGAAAGATTAAAATACACATAAATATAGCCAATAGGGGATCTCAAAATCACACTATTCTCTACTGGAAAGACCAGCCTGAAAGAATGCCTTACCCTCTCCTTTAAAGAAAGAAAGGTTGTCACTTTCTTCACAATAATTGGCTATTTCACTTATGGCAATAAGTCTACATTGTGTTCTGGTTGGTGATCAGAGTGTATAGAATATCTTTTAATCCTTACAAGTGCTTTGCAGTTCTTTTTCTAAATGTAATATTTTTCACATGCCTTTTTGTAACAATACTGAAAGTGTTAGAATCGTGTATGTAGGCCACAAATATAGGTTTTATATTGTGGCAACACATGGCCATTTTGGAGATGCTGATCTTACTCTTTTTAAGATCAACAGAGGTGAAACAAAAGAGGCAGAGGGAGATGCACAGGAGGGACTACACTCTTACAGAGGGACTTGATGCTACATCTTTATTGCTCTCTTCTGTTCAAGAAGTCCCTTAAAAAAGGTTTCTATCATAGCTACCTGAATGTACAAGCATTCTTCACCTACAGAATGGCCATAATCTTTGTAGAAGCAGCTTCTGTGAAAATCATGCTGTTGGTCATGGACATTTCTTACATTTAAGCAGTAACTTTGGCAAAGAGTGAGAAAGTTGGTTTTCAGAAATTTCTGTTGTGAGGGGCCAGGCAGAGTGATGCTGTGATGAGGCGTTTTTCAGGATAACCCTGAAATGATGAACATTTCATAAGCTGACAGTGGAGATAATGAACAGATAATATATAAAGAGATTGATGACCGTCATGAGCAGAAGGGGAATGAGAGATAATGTACTGCTGTACATAAGCAAGAGCTGATAGTGGCATCTGACATTTTGTGGGATCTTTCAGGTGGCAAAATATGTCATGGGGTGATGGGGCAATTAAGAGTTGATAAATTGATAAGAAGCAGGTGGAGGTCATGAGTTGCCACAAATTCTCATGGGCAGATGTTGGACTATTTGATAGTAAGATTTTCTCCTGGATGTAATTAGTTATGTTTAAGCTGATGATTGAGATCCTGAAATGGTGAAACATGGTGAAAAATGCATGAGCAGCTGGAGCTTCTTTTAATGTCTGCTTTTGTTATTTACTGGCAGGAGATTCCTTTTAAGCTGGTGAGAGAATTTAAAAGCCATTCAGAGAAAAGCCTGTGCTGGTGGTGGAATTATTGAGGGGTAGGTATCATATAATGCAGTAGCTGTAGAATTAATGAGGTGACCAGGGAGATATTAGAAAATACAAAACAAAGAATTTCATGAGCTGCTGTCAATATTTGTGAACTCATTGGAGAATTTTGTGGTGTGCTATGACAGATTGGCGTTCTCTTGGTACTTGAGCTGCTAAAGATGGTTTGATGAGCTGATGGGAGAAATCAAGCTGTGCCATTGAGTGGTGCGATTAATAGGGAATTCTTGAGCTAATGTAGAAGATAAAAAGTTGCTGGGACTTTTATTGGAAAAAACATCAAGATCTATCGGGTGCGCATTAGCTAATGAGCTAAGAATGCAACACTAATAGTAGCATACTGGATATTTTGGTGAAAATCTTGTAATGCAATTCATTCATGGGTTAATACATGAATGCATACATCTCTGGAGCTTTCAATACTTTGTGTATGAGATTCATGGGCGGATATTATAGCAGTGCTTATTTGAAGGTTTCTGTTGCCTGTTTCTAATGACCTGGTTAGGTCTCACTGATATGTTGAAGTGGTTAAGAAGTTGTGAAACTGTATGAGCTTTTGATGATTTTTAATAAGTGATTGTGAAAATCAAAATCCAATGGGGCATTAATTAGCCCATGGGATTTTTATTGTATTCCTTAAATGATGGAATGCTACAATATGATGGACCTGTTTATCAAAAAATATAGGGTGGTTGTAACCATGAGCCGGTTAAGAAAGTCATGAGCGGACTGTGACATTTTTGATTGTTTATGGTTTTCATGAATGATTGGAAAAGTATGGAGTAATGTGTTCGATCATTATTTATGAGCATTTTTATGAGCAGATCACAAATTTCATAAACACCTTCGAGCCGTTCATACCAGTCCCATCTAACTTCCCCCTCTTGTCTTTCCCATTGGCTTTTCTTGATGCTCATGTTCTTTACAGCATTGTTACATCACTTGATTTCAACCTTTCCTTCCTTCCTTGATTAGTCTTATTGCCTCCTCCCTCATCTGTTTGATAGACTTCTCTACCTCCACCTCCTCTTCCTCTCCTCACACCCACTTGTATTGTCTTCACTCCTTCCCAGTTCTGGATCATCTTATTTCACCTGCAGGTGTTTTCTGAGACTTGACTTTGTTGTTTGTTTCCTCTTGAAGCAGCATCTCAAACCTCCGCACGTCTTCCAAGGACATGCCTGAAAACAGAAAAGATGGACCTCAATTACACACCACATTTTAGTCCTAAGAACACTGGATTGAGAGTGCACATGATGCCACATATGTTGGCATGAACTGCAGTGCAATCCAGAGCACAAGCTATTGCGTTGGGGCCACTCTCTGCACATTTGCCCAGAAACAAATGCACTGATCTGATGCAGGACCAAAATCCTGTCCTAAGCAAAGATCACAAACTACCTAGTGAATATTCTGACCATCAGCAATCAATGAGATTACAGCCCAAATATATGAAGTCAACAATCTAGGGATGTTGAACTCACAACTTACCATGGCACCTCAAACCTTGTAAGTTGTCAAAGTTGTATATTTTCTTAGGTTTGCTTTTTATTTTAATTCTTTGACAGTGTATTAGAAAGGAGGCAGATATTTAAAAAACTTCTTCACATTAAAAACACCTCTCATTTGCCTGACCAAATCCCCCTGTCCCTAACATTTAATAGATTGTGTGTATTTTGTTACATATTTCCATCTGGACATTATAAATACATTTCAAATATATTGCAATACCAATGTACAGGTGGCAGCTAGATAAGCAGCAATAGAACAAATAGCACTTAACATCTTTTCATGCTTTTCCATTTGCTTTGCACACTTCCTTGCCACTTGACCCCATCCTGAGACACAGTTTGACAAGAAGTGTCAGTACCTGAATCAATAAACTTGACTCCAAGGAAATAACTAAGCCACCTGGTTTCAAATACACTCTACAACTATTAAGGTCC
The DNA here is from genome assembly GCA_963921515.1 of Calotriton arnoldi. NCBI lineage: Eukaryota > Metazoa > Chordata > Amphibia > Caudata > Salamandridae > Calotriton > Calotriton arnoldi. Next base: position 2,184,746 of record CAWUFW010001490.1, read on the forward strand.
AATTCACCAACTCAACAACAGAGCCAAACGTGCCTGAACCCTAAAGAGTGCACACCAGCCATTGCCCTGAGGACTCGCATATACAGGAAGTTGAAATGCATTGACAGAATATACCAAGGGAAATTGGACCACATAACCCAGAAAAAATGTGTGCCCTGCAACTATCCATCTGTGAAATCCAGGGAGGGCCTAGACCACAGCATCCACACCCTTGGGAAGGACATTCAAAGTGGGGTGTATAATAATCTGATTACAATCCCCCAAGTGACTTTAAGAATATTGGACTGGTGTTTAAAAATTATTTCATACCCACCTTTCCCTTCTTTCGTGTAAATACTTTTTGACCTGGGTCCGTAATTTGTACCTTTTCATTTGACATATTAATGAATGGATAAATGGACTACATCTACAGCATATTATTGTTTTACTCTACTTAGGCACATTTTGCATATTGGTGAAGGTAATCACCTCATAGGTTTCTCCTTCCTTTTGGGAGCACTAAACACTGTCATTTTAATGATACCAATACTCAATAGAAAAAAGCATGACAAAGAACAGAATTTGTGCTCTTACTTGTACAAAAGACATAAATACAATAATCAGTAAGATGATAAACTTTGTTTGTTTATTTACCAGCATGATACAATAGATTGGTATGTAAAGTACAGTGAATAATTGAAAAGTAAAGCATGATTGCCATTATTCATTGCATCTAGCTTGATCAAGGTTGGCTCAAACCTCAGCCTTTTTCCATGTGTTTCCCAAGTCTCAAGTCTCTGTCCTTCAAGCCTGTTGGCTATTTGTCACACAGGGTTCTAGAGGTTCTCATGCTAAGTTTCAGAAGTTCTCTTTCTTACCACTAAGCAGTGTCAACCTTGGTCTTCCGCTGCCTGCTTCTCCCAAATCTAGGCTCAGGCTCTGATGACTATGGTACAGCTCTGAAATGGTAATCTTCCTCAATTATCTGACTGACAACCTGCAATGCCTTCAAAATGCTGGAGCCAAGACACTGCTCCATCTCAAGGTTAATGACCATATGTCACTGCACAATCAGATCCCATTTCCAATCTAGTAGATTAACATACTATGAACCAGTGCCAACTCTTATGTTCAGTAACCTCCAAAATGAATGTGCCCATGGTCAAGAACCTAGAACGGGGTGGACAAATCACTTCTGTCCAAATTGCCTAATCATGGATTGCTCTTCTCTGGAAAACCACTACAGGTTGAGGTGAGCTCTGGATTTTTTTGACTGGATAATTCATCCTGTAGATAGTATTTATGACCAACAAAATACCCTAACATTAACTTTTTTCTTCAGAAAAGGTACGTAAATTGGTCTTTATGTAATAATCTTGTTGAGGAGCTAATAGCAGAGATTGCTCAAATAGCCAGACATCGCTGGCATATTGTACTGTATTAAAGTACTTTGTACCCACGCGTTTTGCTCATAACAGTTGTTGAAATTAGATTAATGCACTTACAGAGATTCTCTCTTATGTGCCTCTCTACCAGTTGAGATGTATGGACTAAGGTAAATTCACACGAGTGAATCTACGTGTGTAAATTTACGCCTACAATTTATAGTAAATTCACTACTTTTAGCTATTCTTTATCTACGAGTATAAATTTACTACGAATGAAGACTTATATGCTTCCACCCTCTGAATTTAGGGGTTGGAGCCTAATTTACAAGAAGTTAGTACTATTAACTTTTCACAAGTAGGCAGAAATAGATTTTGATTTGATTTGATTGTGAAATTTATATAGCGCTTGAATGCCCTAGGACGTCTAGGCGCTGAAATAGGGCAGAGATTTCCCTATAGTAAATTATAAGGAAAGTTTAAAAAGTTTATTAAGTATAAAACAAAATATGAAAACCATTTTTATGCTAAATATAAATGTAAAATATATTTACTGCACTGTTGACTTATTTCTCAATTTAATATTTATTTAATATGTAGTAAAAAGTACTACAGGTTATGTATAGAATTAAGTTCAATTAATTTAATTATTTTTAAAATAAATTAAAGTTACACTTATTCCTAAATTCAAACAGGTATTTAAAATATTTAGGGAATTTCAAGGGATCCCCTGGTCAGTTGATCCTGTGATGCACAGCTTCTTAATTTTTCTTTTGTCATAAATGCTTTCAGACTCAACCAAAACACAGTGAAGCTCCCTGCAATAGAACGTGCAACGGCCAGGCACCATGAGCCAGATAACTCATAATGAGGGCCTTACTAATGAATTTGTTGTTTGAGAAGATGATGACGAGATAAACTGGTTGGGTAGATGAAGAGAGCAATCCCAGGAACTAGATCTATGACATTAGAGCAGGAAGTTTGGGAGGGACAGCAATGGTTGCCTAGGTCCCATTGCAGACCCTATTGGATGAATGAATGGATTAAAAGATGGACACTGAGTCAGCTGCCCTGGACCTTCTGCAGGCCTTAACAGGCTGTGGCCAGAGAGGTGTTTCAATTGCTAGGGGCCAGTGTATAAGGAAGAATATACCTTTCAAGCTCTGTCAGAGGAAAAGAAAAAACGCATCTCACTTCAAAACCAAATAGCCACAGCAAACACCTAGAGGTAATGCCGATTTGATTGCTGCTAGGTATAATTATTAAGGGCTATCACTGATGTTTGTTCTGCTAAAACTGATTAGTAATAAGATTTATATTAGGTATATAGAACAAATGGGAAGCTCCACCAATGTCCCTGATCATTTCAATGCTGTAAATATTGCTGAATTAAATCAAAAAGTGGTAGGAGTTGCTTTTGTACATGTTTCTTTACCAGAACTGTATGAATTGGTTGACTTAAAATCTATCTGAATTGGTTTCTGTAGCAAGTCTCTGGCAGTGGTACAAGTGTGTAATAAGATTCAGTTGAATCTAAACTAATGTCTCTACAAATGTAGGGCCAGATTTACTATTCTTTCACGCTACGCCATGCAGAAACAATGTTTGCTGTGCTGCGTTGCTTGAAAGGGAGACAGTAGAAACGTGGCATATCTACTAAGATGTGGTGCACTTCTGCTTTCTCCCAGCGCTGGTGCACTTCAGGCAGCCTAGTGCCAATGCAGGCATCCTTGAGCCATGGTGTAAGGGTGCCTATGCTACGGGCAGGATTGTTTTTGTGCACACAAAAATCCTTAGAGGCATATTCCCCTTTCTATGTGTGCTGCAGAATGCGGTCTATTGCGCTAGTGATGGTGTTTGTTCGGATGCTCCATTTAAAAATGAAAATGCTGTTTTAGTGGTGTTATGTGGAATGAATGTGCTTCTAATGCTCAAGATACTGTGAATGTTTCATCTCAAACCATAGTTGATGCTTTGGCCCACAATCTGTCCTTCATGGTAGGCTAGTGATGTAAATTGTAATTTAACTGCTAACTTTATCAAAATCAGGTTGTATCCAAAGAAAAAGCTTTTCAGCGTACCACAAAACCCAGTGCATCCCAAGGCGGAAAAAGGAATGCACCTGTCTGTTGTTCAGTATGATGATGATTTGTTGATTGTTTCCGATTTCTTGGACCAGTGCAAGTGTGACTCCATATATCTGTCTATCAAATTAGCCAAACAAGGGCATGAAGCCTCTGGATAAAAACTGCAATTTTGTTTTATAATATTTAAGCCACAACATCTCGGCTGGGGAGAGGCATCAGACTGAGGATCGCTGTCCATATGCTACCCTGACCTGTTATCTCTCAGGTACACACTGTAAACAATGGGTTTGGGTGTAAGCAAACACTGTAAAATCATTTATGGTTTTGTGAAATAAGATACTCCTGAACCTTTGTCATGATCCACAGAAGTGAAAAAGCCTTTGTGTCTCTGACAAATGCACCATCATCCACACCTGCTCTGTGTTTACCTGATTACATTAAACTCTTCATGCAGTACTGCCATGAGAGGTAGGGTTTTGCACTTGGAGTGGAGAGGATCATGGTGATAAAAGGAAACTGATTGTTCATCTACTCCTGAGGACTGCCTCCATGTTTATGCCCTTTTGTGGCATCCGTTTATCTTGTTGAAGAGCCTGAAAATATTGGAGCTGGGCCAACTATCACTGTTGCTGTACTTCAGGCTTTAGCTGCTCTATTACTAATGACAAAAACGCAGTATCTTTCCATGAAGAGATTGTCAAATGATGTACTTTTGTTGCTCTCTGCTTTTGACATTACCCTGGCACGATGTTCTGTGCTGATACCAACTTTAATATCCTCATATTTCTTGATGATAAACCACTTGACAGTAATCTCAACACCGCCCACTTTATCAAACCCTGTGTTGAAAATAATGACACTCCTTTGCTTAATTGTGATCTTGTATATTATGCAGATGGTTCTTTCCTCAGAAATAATTAAATGATGTTGGTTGCTTGCTATGCTGTTTGCACTTAAAACAAGTCAGTGTTTACCACAGGTTCACTCTGCACAAGTGGTGGGACGGATAGCTCTTACACATGCTTGTATTTTAGCTACCCAGAAAACTATAGCCTTTTTCACCAATTCAAAGTTTGTGTTTGGTGTTGCCCATGACCATGGGCTTTTTTGGGTGCAGCAAGGGTTTCTAAAATGTGCATGGACCTTACTCATAAATGGGTCCAATGTCAATGGTTTGCTTGATGCTCTCCAGATATTCCTAAATGTAGCTGTTGCTAAGTGTGCTGCCCATCAATCTACCCAATGTGGTGTGCCATGCCCCTTAGGATAGTGCTCCCAATTAGGGGTGGGTGATAAAATCTGCTCCGTTAGTGGAGTTCGCAGAGTTTTGCCCACACAAAACTCAGCTCACCGCAGTGTGGCTGAGTTTTTTCTCACGTGCAGCTCGTCAACAGTAAAATGGTGAGTGAGAATTGGTGTCTTCTAGCTAGGTTTTCTCAATGCGGGCGGTTGCGACCGTTCGTGGTGAGAAAGCTGCCGCTCGAGTAGAAAATCCACTTGAGCAGCAGCAAAGAAGCAGTGCCCTCTGTCACACTGCATGGTGCTGTTCGTGCTGATTTTGTAGCGCAGAACAAGCTCCCGGCGCTAAACATCAGTGCGAGCAGCACGACGTGCTGATTCTACCGGCTCACAGAAATCCGCAGACTTTCGCAGAGTTTTCATGTAACTCCGCACAATTCCACGGAGTGAAACTAAGCGAGTTCCAACCACTTCTACTCCCAATCTGGCCAGCTTATATCATGGTATTTCCCACATCTGTATGATCGTACTATTGATACCGATTAATTTGCACCTTATTTCCCTACCACTGCTCAACAGGACTGCTGTGTGTGTGTTGCATGTCAAGTTTACATTGTTAGTTTAAGATGTCAAAGCTACCACGGCTGCCCATCCTGCCCCTATTAGTCCTTTTGTCCATGAATAAACTTACTTCATCCATATATTTTATGCTTATATTCTGGTTTTAGTATATATGTTCCTTGGCTGGAATGTTGTCCACCCCTATGCCTGCGCTGATGCGATCACTGTCGTTAAGAGATTTTACTATTAGTTTTGGGATATCACTCAAGACTGGGAGTGACAGAGGCACTCACCTAGTATACTCTGTAGTTCAGAAACTATGAAAAGCTCCACAGATCAAACAACATTTTTACTGAGTCATCATGATCTGCAGGGAAAGGGGTGAGTATGCTCTAAATTAGCAAATAGATCTGCCTGTCAACAATAGTAATTCGCTGGCAGAGTCTGCTCTGTTTTCTTTTTATACAGCCAGTAATTAGAGAGAATAACATGAACAATATATCTTGAGAATACAGGCCAGACTATAGGACATCACAGGTCTCTGTCGGAGCACAATTTACGCCAGATGTGAGTAATGATTTCATTGAATAAGCGGGGTAGAATACCACAATATGAATTTATAAGTAAAGCCAGACAAATCTGACTAATTCCAGCTCATCATTATTCAGTCTTAGTCAAATTATTCATCTTTGTTTGGTACTAAAAAAAAGGATTACCACACTTCAATACCATTTCCTCACAATTTGCAACAGAGTCTAAAATGCCACACGTGTCAGAACCTAATGTGGCCGCAAAAAAGAAACGATGTATATGTCACTTTGGGCCACATGTATCAAAGTTTTTTGCATTCACAAACAGTGCGATTCGGGATTATCGGCCGTTTGCGAATGCAAAATAGCCTTTCATGAAGTATGAAAGGCTTTGTAGTCGCAAATTTAGGTAATGGCAAAAAATTGCGATTACCTAAAATTGCGACTACAAATAGGGAATGGCACATTGCGATTCCCTTAGCACATGTATGAAGCATTTTCCAAATGAAAATTGTGCATTTAGGAAAATGCAATTACCATCAACTTCAAGTCGATGGTAACAATGTAAAAAATTTGAAAAATGCACAAAACTGCATTTTTCAAAGTGTGTGTGCTTCACATGTGCATAATTAATTTTTGGGGGGTGATTCAGGGTGGCCTTAGGCCCCCAGGCACTCTTGGGCATTACCTAATTTGCGATTACCAACTAGGAAATCGCAAATTAGCTAATGCAAAACCATTCACACCTATGGGCCTTTCACCCCATAGGAACGAATGGAGTAATAGTACCTAATAGCGATTCGCTATTTACAGAATCGCCATTAAGTAATATTAAGGAATCACAAAATCTTTGGTGATTCTTTACATACATAGCATTTTGCAATAATCAAATAGTGATTTGGTAAAAATCGCTATTTGGTCATCGCAAAATGCTTATTTGATACATGTGGCCCCATGTGACTAACATAGAACATGACCTTATTTTGAATATTGTGTGACTACAGGGAGGTGCCCCCATGCCATGGCCAATGTGCTTTTTTAACCCAAACTATGGGTAAGCGATATGAAGGTTGCCCACAGGGCTTGTCTGCTCTGATTTTGAGGTGCTCTGTGTTTTAGCACTCACAATGCCAATCTCAATTAGCTTGCTCAGGTGAAAACTATTCACATTGTTGTAACTCTCGAAGGCCATTTCACCAGTTCTCATGAGTGTGGCTAGTCACCTGCTCGTTTTCTTTGGGATATCAATACTAGAAACCCTTATGGAGCGTATATTTGAGTTTTGCCTGTACTCTGAGAGCTTGATTCTATGTATGGTGTCAGTAGAGCCCCATATCAGTTGATCCTTCGATGCACAGATTATAATTTTATCTTTATTCACTAAACACTTTCTGGCTTAACATAAGCATGAGGTCAAGCTTTCTTCAACACCTATTTTTTATTAAAATCCATAGAAATATGTCCACTTACCGTACCACTCATCCATCCATGCCACAGCTTGTCTGTGTCCCACCAGTAAAATGTCTTTAATATTCTGGAGGGTAGAGAGAAAAGAAAAGATTAATATTTGCCTAAAATGTTTATCCTCGTATGTTTCTGGTCACTGTATATCTATTTAGAACCTCACACAGATAAAGGTAAAATATATTATTGCATTGTACTTCTGTAGCAAAGAGTGAGTTATCGATAGATTAATGGCCATGAGCCATTCTTGTGGAACATGTGGGTTTAGATGGGCTGATCAATTATTTGTATGAAGACAAAGGTTTTGAGCTGTGAAAAATTACGGAGGGGACGGATCTCAGTCTGACAGCCAGGGGAAGTTTGCTCAGGAGTATAGGTTAATTAAATGAGAAGGATTATTTGCCTGCCTTGTGTTTGTTACATTTCTGGACTCTTAGCTGGGCTATGGCTTGAGTCATTCTGCCGTGATGGTGACAGACAACTTATTGGCCAAGTTTCCTTCCTTCTTTACAGCATCAGGTTTTGGAGATGAGACACTTGTAGGTGGAGACCCATTGTATAGGGAAATGTTAAACAGTTAATTAAATATTATTTTAGATTAATTTGATATATTTATGTTAAACGTAGGACAAGATCAAAAAATGCTACAGCCCTGCTAACATAACTTTGAATTGAATATGTAATTAATTTATAGAAAAAAATTGAAATTATTTGTTAAAAAAGATTTAATTAAAAACCCCACTTAAACTAAAATGCTTACATTTATTTAATAATATTAAAAGTACTAGCAATTATGTATAGAATTAATTGTAATTAATTTAGTTGTTTAAAAAATGAAGCTGCATTTTTACATAAAAAGGTTATTAAAGTATTTTGTAACAATTTTTTTATATAATTCTTTTTAAATTAGATTAAATGTATGTATATTTTTAAAAGTAAAACTAAGTAATTCTATTTTATCATTATTTCCTATGTTGTTCTTTTTTAAGTCCCTCTCTCTATTAGTTTCTATGGGAGTGAGTGGCCATTTGTTTTGCTGGTCTTACTCCAGGGCTGGGCTGGAGAACATATACTACTGTTTTGTTGCCTTTGGATTATGGTAACTTTAGATGTGTAGCATGTGAAAAGCAATTGGCTCACTATTTTGTTGGTGGGTGTCTGTATTTTCATGTCTCCCTAAATCCCTCCTTGCTCCTCCCTAAACCCCTTCCATTTTATAGATGATATTCCACATTTTCCAACCACTCCCATTAGCCCCTCCCATATTTTCTACTAAGGGGCCGATTACAATGAGTGTCGGAAAGCCTCCGACCTCAGGTTGGAGGCTTTCCAAACACTCGTCGGTTTCACTTCCGACCGCCTAATTACAATCTAGGTGGTTGGAATTGAAAATGGCCGGTCATTCCGGCTAGATTCTGAAGGGCTCAAGGAGCCAGTTGGCCAGTCGGAGACCGGCACGTAATCCCAATGGATGGCGTTTCTGCCGTTGGGATTACGATGCTCGGTTTCCCACAGGCTTTCCATGCCGGGCTTTCCGACATGGAAAGCCTGCCGGAAAGCAAGTTTGGGGGCCCCTAGCAGGGCCCCCTGCTCCTTGAAGCTTCCGGTTGGGGGCCGAGGGGGCACATATGGTGCCCCCCTGTTGATCCCTGCACCACATGGCAGGCACCTTGAGGTGCAGGGATGAACACAATCTCCCATTTCTCTATGGGAGCTTGTGCTACGGCCGTAGCATAAGCTCCTATTGAGAAATGGGAGAATGCGACCGCACCATGTGCATTTGCATTGTAATTGCGGTGTGGGGACGCGGACCCGAGGTCGGTCAGTCCTGAGACCGCAACCTCATAATAAGGCTCTAAGTAAGTAGTAAATTTACATGTGTGGAAATCTCTCACTAAAAATGATAAGGGGGAAGGAGGTATTAATTTACACCTGCAGGTCTGTGAATTCCATTTTGGAGTAAGTAGTACTACTGCCGTACTACTTTATATACTACAAAATGTGGATTGTGAAGCAGGCCCCTGAATGGAGCCACAGTGGTGTGAAAGACACTTTCAGAGGTTTGGACGTCTGAAGAACTCATTAACAGAATCGTGTGAAGTATATAAACAGACATTCTTTTACAAATCACCCTTTTGTACCATGTTCTTTGTATGTATGTTTTAGAGTAAGACCCATTTTACTCCAAGAGTCACATCTTCACCAGTGCATGATTACAGCTCATATGAGATGCCTTATTCAGCGTGGGACCTACGGAAGGCTTGGGTCCATGGGCACACTAGATAGGACCACTAATATTTTATATACAAACAAATATCTAGTTGCATAAATCCATTAAACAGTTGGACAAATGACGAGCCAATGTTGCTAATCCACAAGCTTGTGTGATTTATTTCACTTTTCTTTTTAACTTTTAGAGAAAATTTTTAAATGCCTTTAAGTCATGTCATCAAAAAGAACAAACCAGCATTCCTACACATTTTGAACGGTTTGTCACATAAATACATACATTAAACATTCATTAAACATCCATGAGTGATACAAAAAATAATAAGTACACATTGATAAACAAAGTGTAAGACACAGCAACATTGGCTCGTCATTTGTCCAACTGTTTAATGGATTTATGCAACTAGATATTTATTCAGCGTGGGGGCAGAAGGAACATGTTGTAATCTACTGTCTGGTATAATGCATTCTCCCCATTGATGTTCCCTGCCTTGCTGCTCAGCCAGCGTGTAAGGTAATTAGAATGCTGATGTGTACTGCACCCTTATGTTAGTGCCCTTCCCAGTCGGTTATGGGCTTGTTGTTTGAACGTGTTGCCACTTTTCCCGGATGAACAGAGGGGTTTCGGGGTTCCTAATTAACATTTTCTGTTTACTGCTTTGGGGTGGTATTTATGAATTTGTTGGACGTGTTGCTTGTGTGTTTTGTATCTTGCATCCAGAGGATCTCTATAAGAGGGGAGATGTGTTGTAATCTACTGTCTGGTATAATGCATTCTCCCCATTGATGTTCTCTGCCTTGCTGCTTAGCCAGCGTGTGAGGTCATTAGAATGCTGAGAGTGTTTGTGCTTGGATAAGAGTCCGTTGGAGTGTATGGGCTTAGCAGCAAGGAGGCTGCTCCTGGTGGGGCATTACATTGGAACCTACCATCTTCCTGCAACTGAAGATATAACTTGAAGAATAAACTTACATTCTTTATCTACTTGACCTGACTAATGGCATTCTTCATTTTAACACTACTGGTAACATATTATAGCACATGGATTGCTAAAATCTCACTTGTTCACATTCACCATTGCTGATCTACATTAGCTACTCAGGGAGAGAGGCTTTCTAAGTACAGTGCAGACACCAAAGAAATCCCCAACAGCCTTCAACCCTTTCCAGAATCAACTGTGGTTAAAAGCTACACATATTATGACAGTTCTGCAAGACAATTTTTTCATTTACACTTGATTCTATTCCTTTTATTTTTAAGTTGATCTTTAGACATTTTGTCTGTTTTTTAGGTCTCGGCCTGCATCAGCGCTTGCGCTGGTCTGGCCGAGAGTTTTAGTAAGCGGGTTTTGGAAGTGCAAACACTGGCTTTCGGCTGGCGACCAGCTTGAGTTCACGAAGGCGTGCACGCGCAGCTGCCATCTGTTGTTTCCTATCTCTTCCTCATTTCCTCGTCATGGCTCATTAACTCTCTGGACTCTGATGTTTCAATGGCAGCAGCAGCTCACATTACCAACTGAGGGCCCTGGACTACAGTCACATGAAAAACAACAGCGATTAGCATTGAAATGCAAGCTTTTTTTTGTCTAGTTAGAAATATTGCTTCGGTGGGTTGATTTCACCTTATATCGCTATTTGTTTTATATTGGGAGTCACAGCCTAATTACCAGTATTTTTGTCTCTCACTGTTTTTTAAAAAAATATTTATTCGCGCAAAGCACAAAGCTATATTTAAGGTTACTTTTTCCGCGTCACTTCTTCACTCTATTTAAACTCCACACCCCCACTCTTATTGTCTCTCTCCTTCTCTCTCTCTCCCCTCTCTAATTCTCTCTCTACTTAATTAACTCTCCCTCTCTATCTTTTTTAGCCTTTCATTCTCTCTCACCCCTATCTGTTTCTCTTTCAAACTCCTTCATTCACTCTCTCTCCCCTTCTTTCTCTCTCTATCCCGCTCCAATCTTTATTCTATGTACACCCTTTCTCTCTCTTTCTCTCTCACCACCCTCTCTAATTGGGCATTATATCTTCACTCTATCTCTCTCGGCAACACCACAGCATCACTCAGCGCAACCACAGCATCAATCAGAGCCAGCACAGCATCAATCAGAGCCAGCACAGCATCACTCAGCACCAACACAACATCTCTCAACGCCATCACAGCATCACTCAACGCCATCACAGCATCACTCAGTGCAACCACAGCATCACTCAGTGCAACCACAGCATCACTCAGTGCAACCACAGCATCACTCAGTGCAACCACAGCATCACTCAGTGCAACCACAGCATTACTCAGCACAACCAGAGCATCACTTAGCGCCACAACAGCATCACTTAGCGCCACAACAGCATCACTCAGCGCCACAACAGCATCACTCAGCGCCACCACAACATCACTCCGCGCCACCACAACATCACTCAGCACCACCATAGCTTTACTCAGCGACACCACATCATCACTCAGGGCCAACACTGCATCACTCAGCACCACCACAGGATGACTCAGCACCACCACAGGATGACTCAGCACCACCACAGGATGACTCAGCACCACCACAGCATCGCTCAGCGCCACCACAGCATCGCTCAGCGCCACCACAGCATCGCTCAGCGCCGCCACAGCATCGCTCAGCGCCGCCACAGCATCGCTCAGCGCCGCCACAGCATCGCTCAGCGACGCCACAGCATCGCTCAGCGCCACCACAGCATCGCTCACCGACGCCACAGCATCGCTCAGCGCCGCCACAGCATCACTCAGCGCCGCCACAGCATCACACAGCGCCACCACAGCATCACACAGCGCCGCCACAGCATCACTCAGCGCCGCCACAGCATCACTCAGCGCCGCCACAGCATCACTCAGCGCCGCCACAGCATCACTCAGCGCCCCCACAGCATCACTCAGCGCCGCCACAGCATCACTCAGCGCCGCCACAGCATCACTCAGCGCCGCCACAGCATCACTCAGCGCCAAGACAATATCACTCAGCACCACCACAGCATCACTCAGCACCACCACAGCATCACTCAGCACCACCACAGCATCACTCAGCACCACAGCAGTATCACTCAGTACCACAGCAGTATCACTCAGTACCACAGCAGTATCACTCAGCAACACCTGAGTATCATTCAGCATCACCTCAGCATCGTCTCCGCAACAGTCACCACCACCACCACTACCACCTCAGCATCACTCAACACCACCTCAGCCTGCTCTCGGAATCTGGCATCTGTTGATTCTCCCCTAGCGTCTGGCCGCTGCTAGTGTTATAATACAGGTACTAGTTCCCAACCTTCACCCTCCGATTGTTTATGCCCCCTCAAAAAAAAAGCTTTAACAAACAACCATTGCAATAGGCAGAAACAAGTTGCCAGCATTGCAAGAACAAAAGAAAACTGAGGAAATGTTTTATTGTAAATACTTTTTTAATATGGTCGTTCAGTTTTACATAATGCCTTCTTGGTCATATATAAAGTAACAAAAATGCTTCTGACACTTTTTTATTATAACTTTTCAGCATGCCGCACAGCAGCCACACTTCTCTACAGCACAGCTTGAAGACATTGGCAAAGTCAATAGCTCTGGCTAAACACTTATAAGGCCCCAAAGGCGAGACCTATTGGCTATGCCAATGCTTGTTTTGTATTGTATGGGATTACAACACACTATGGCATTGGACATGTGTTTTATAATCAACATGGTGACATTTCGAATGAATAGATCAAAGCAAGCTCCAAAGCTTTGTGTGAATTCACAAATGCAGAAACTGATTTATCAAAGATTGTAAAACATCACACACTTATGATTTGATTCATTCTACATATGCATCTACCCTAAGAGAGGGTGGCATTTTCATGAACAATTATAATGCCAGGTATTCTGTTGCCTTTGTACACTAAATGTGGTTTATTATTTCAGAGATCAATTTTTAAATGATAGAAATGGAATGATTACTGAAATTATTGACTGGCCCACTCCCACGGCCGAACTGGGAACACAAACCAGTCCTGGCATTTCAGGTGGACCCTCCCCTGGTAGTGGGAGGGGGGTGTTAATGAGAAGCACTACTGCAACTTTTGTTACAGGTGACCGATATTGCAGCACAGCTGCAAAACCGGCCCCCTGAAACAAAAGAGTCCCCCACCACTTCAAAACCAGCCCCAGCCCTTCCAGCCCACCGGGAAAACGCCCAGTGCCCGCTACAGCCAGTCTGGCCCTGCCCACTTTGATCTTCCAGCTTTGGATATATGAGAGCCAAATGTACATAAGTTTTCAGAATTTGCCAACCTTTTTACTTTCAATGTGACATTTAATCTGAAAATAAAACACCAGGCAAGACTGTAGTTTAAGCTTCAATTAACACGCAGAAGTATGTTTTATCACATTTATTAATATATTTCTCTTCTGTTTTATTATATAATTACTCTATTACATGATACTATATGTTGGAAGCCCCAACATTTAGGATTCATACCTTTTGGAATACCACTGGCAGCCCTGACCCAAGATTATCTAACTCTACTCATATTTTAGCTCGATATCGAGTTGAGGATGTAGGGAAATACATCGGTGTTTTATTTCCCAATTGTTTTTCTCCAATTTTGACAATTCTTTGAGAATTGGTTGTCGAGTTTTTGAGGATGGATTTTGGTGAGTGTTCATTTATTTGTGTGTGTATAAACAACAAGAGAGAAAGGGAAGTCACTGCTTCCACTCTTATTCCCCAAGGAAATATCAAATAAACAACGGAAGAGTGAAGCAAAAAGTACAAAGAAGCTTAAACAGAAATCACTCATTTTAATTAACATGAGTGATTTCTGTTTAAGCTTCTTTTGTACTTTTGCTTCACTCTTCCGTTGTTTATTTGTTCATTTATTTGGCCATGGGTTGGTACACGTTTACTGCTTTATAAGAACAGATGGTCTAAGTATAGTCATGCTTTGGTTGATATGAGCCGTGAGGATGAGCACGAATGAGAGGCAGGGTTATATGCTGCTTTACTTGCATAATAATCTTGCACCTAATGCCCTCCCTGCTTGCTTGGATTTTTTAAATTTCTTTGCCTTTTAGATCTTTTAATGTATGGTACTAGTACATAATAGTATGAATCCGCTATGAAATTTTGTAGCGGTTGTGTTAAGTTGCACTGACACTTTATATGAATCATGCATTGTTCTTTGTGTATGAATCTTTTATGGATTTTATTGTGCTGTTGTTAATTTGTTGCACTGACACTTTTCATGAATCATGCACTGTTCTTTTTCCTCACAAATAATGTATGCAAGACACTGTGGTAACAAGAGAAGCTATTGCTTTTCCTTATTCGGGCAGATGGTTGGTTTGATTGGAGGGGAGATTTTATTATTGTAAAATGTATGGACGTGTAGGAATACAATGTGCAATAATTGTTTTTAAGAATTTGTATTTATGCTTTCATGATCTGTTTTGATCGAAATAAAGCTATTATGATGATGATTTATAAGAACACAGGGGAATCATTTACACTAAAAAAATGTGTGGAATTGCACAGGATTTGTGAATTTGTCAAAAGCAGACAAAAGGCAAATGTTTGTCAAATTCACATTTGTCTGCATAAAATTCATCCGAACTTGTCAGAAATGTATTTTTGGAAGGGTTCAGTTGCAACTGGTTCATGTACACGTCGACATTCAAAAAGGCAGCTGCATCTGACAATTTAAGAACACAAGAAATCATGCAAATTTGAAAAGTTGGACGGAGTAGTGTGAGGCAGGTTCCTGTGTATAGCTGCTGCACTCAAGATTGTCAGAAGCTGCTGTGGTGCCACAGACAAACCTTTTACGGGACCCACTCTAGTCTGCAATGCCCCATCGCAATTAGAATGGAATGTACTACCTAGTGTCGCGACAGCCTTAGATGCTTTATAAAAGTTCATACTAGGTCTGCTTTTTATTTCAATACATCTTTAACCGCAGCCCGGAGACCCAAAAAGTGATGGCCTAGTGTAAGAGGCCTGACTACTCTCCCCTTGTAATAGCCTAGGCTGCAGTGCATGGGCCCACTGACGTTTCGAGGTTCAAAGAAAGTAGCAGAGTCCTAAATCTTGTTTGAAAGAGAATTTGGTCCATTCCTTGTACTATTTGAGAACAGACTAATGTACCAAAAAGGTAAATGAAATGGCCTTATAAAAACAACAAAGCTTACTTTATGAGTGAAGCTCTCCACTCTCGTCTGAAAACCATACACTTCAAATTTGACTGTCACCAACTTATAGGAACACATGATGGGCTGAGATGTCTTCCTCCATCCCTCCACCAGCGGTCCCCGCCCGGTCTTCTGCGAATGAAATAGTGTAAGGTCCTGTGGAGCAGATCATAAATATTAGCCTGGTCAAATAATAATTTGAAAGAAATGTATTTTGTTTAATTCCTTTTCACAAAATACAGATGATGGATACATTTTTAAATGTATAGGAAGATACCTAGATATAGAGGGTACTTGAATACATGATATATTGATGCATTTTATATGTCCCATATACATCCATACGTTCATGCATGTAGAATCTTTTTGCTAAGTAAGTACATCTGCTCCGATAATTCTCTAGTTCTTTTTAAATGGTGTAGTTCATAAATCTTTATAAATCTCTGACTTTTTAATGACATGCTCCGTATATGTTTCCTATTGGTTGATGTTGGTTTGGTCATGACTATGTTGATAAAGCACCTCATCTAATCACAGTGTATGTTTAGAAGTTTTTGCACCAATAGGCTACATTCCATCAGAAGGAGTTTTGACACAAAAATGCCAAATGCCAAAGTTCTCATAGCAACAACAGAAACAAATCCATATCAAGTAAGAACTATCATTTTTCAGAAGAGTGCACATCTTTGATCTACTTTTAGCACGGTACGCATTTGTTGCAGTGGCATGTGGTGCTCCTTAGTACCATTTATAACTTTATGGAAAGATGAAATTGTCTGCAAGTACATGCCAGCCAAGTGATGCTGTGCTGAAATCTACAAAACTCCAAGCCCACTCACTCATTCGTGTTTCTAAGCCTGGCTCATCTTTCTTTGGTGCCAATCCTCTGAAACAGTAAGTTTATACACAGGGGCATAGCTTCAAGGGGGTGTTTAGGGTGTTACACCCCCCTAATAAATATATTTTGAAGTAAATAGTTGGACACAGGTACTTTAATTCGGGTATGGTGACGTGTTTGCATTTATGTAAAAATCCCAAGTGAAATCCGACAAACAAAAACACTCACACACTCTCTTGTTTCTGTTTCGAAGGTCTTAAAAAATGGTTATTCTACAAAACATTGAGTTATCAGTACCCCTCACAATCTGCACTCCTCTCCCTTCCTTTTGCTCCCTAAGCCCCTCCTTTTGCCCTGCTTCTCCTATAATGTATTTTAAGTAGCATGATTGTTGGGAAATCTGAAACTTCCCCCTCCCCAATCTTACTGACCAAGCAACGCCCCTGTTTATACCCTAATGGGGATAGGAGAGGGAAAGTATTGCAGAGACATGGATGAAACTGGATCCTTTGTGCCAAATATAGGCAGGGAAAACCGCAAACTGTTGGGACCAAGCAGTCCTCATCTATCCTTAAATCTGTTCCTGCAGCTTAGGTTTTTCCACAAAGGGTCGTGAAAGGACAATCTTTTTTACACATGTGTAACCGGGGGTGTCCGGGCATTGAAAGAACAGACCTACCTGCACAGCAAGAAAACACGACTACCTTCGTTTTCCCTCTCCCTTCACAGCGGCAGGACGAGTGGTTACGTACAGATGTACGGGAAGAGGACAAACAGGAAGAAAAGGGCTGCCGTTCCTTTAAGGTGGGAGACTGGGCCATAGGACACGCCCCCAGTGACGATGAGGAGGAGGACTGGCCTATTAAGGAAGAGAGAACGCGGAAGCCGGTGTGTGGCATCACCGGAGGAGTCAAGGAGAAAGACGGAGGCGAGGAAACTGCGAGTGGGACGGAAAGGAGAGAAAGGACCGAGGCGGTGCGGAGAGAAGACGACGGAGTGCCAGGAGGCCAACGGTTTCACGAGTCGCCCAGCCGCGCTCCAGGAGGAGCGTGGCTCTCTCAGGTACGAGAGCGTTTCACGGGCTGGGTGGGTAGAAAAGAGAGACCCCATCAATAGCGGCAATAACTCCCGTTTTCCCGGTGACCCCGTTCCTGAGCATTTCTCCTCACTTAAAAGTAGATGTGTTGAGCACTGAGTGTTATTCCCTCACCTTCCTTCCCTATCACACCCGTGTTTGAGAACAACCCACTCATACAGAGACCCTGTCTTTCTTTGTTTACATATATATCTCCACGACCGGACGGACTCGAGCTGGAGTGGACCAAGACCAGGCGGGGCTCGAGCAAGACCCGGGACACCAAGGACAAATCATCCCTTTCTCCACTACCCTATTATAGACTGGCCACACACAGACGACGCTTGCTGTCTACAATAAAACCCTCTTTACCACAACCTCGTCTCCCGTCCCTTCCTAACCCGCTACAAGTGGTGGAGAATGCGGACATAGACGACACCGTCGGTACCAACACGATGGACACACTGATACAGCATCTAGTGAAGGGCCAGGAGAAGCTGGAATGGGCCGTGGAACGGCAGATGTCGTCCGCCCAGGCGGACAGAGACACCTTCAGAGACACCATAACCGCACAGGTAGAGGGCCTACAGAAAATGGTTACAGGACAGCCCTCCTATCACCCCGCAGATCACGGAAGCGTCACCCCAAGACCCTCCGGTGTCTCTCTGCAGAAGTATATCACTGGCGAGGACCCCGACGCCTTCCTGCTCAATTTCGAGCGTGCCGCAAAGGCATGTGGCTGGCCCCTGGAGAAATGGCCGTTCTTCTTGGCCCCCCTCCTGACAGGGGAAGCACAGGCTGCCTACCAGGTGGCCAACGCAGCAGGTAACACCCCCTATGCCGACATTAAATCCATTATTCTGGACCACCTGGGACTAGACTCGGAGGCATACCGGGTACGCTTCCGGAAGGAAAGGGGCGGCCCAGGGGAAAACCCCAAGACATTGTTCTTTCGCCTAAGAACGGCTGCGGACAAATGGCTGACTCCCTCCATGAGTACAAAAGAGGAGATAATGGATAAAATATATCTCGAACAGTATTTGGATGCCCTCCCTTATAACACCCAGAAATGGTTGCGTCAGCACACTCATCTGACTGTCGAGCAAGCCGTGGAGATGGCCACCACGTACTCCCGCGCCCAGCCTAAACAAGGGGGGGGGAACATGATAAACCGAACCGCCCCCTCCCTATGAGATTTGATAGAAGACCCCGGGCTGCCCCAGAAGCTACAAAACCCCGAGTCCCTAAACCAGAGGTACCATCATTCAGGGGACCCCAGTGTTTTGAGTGCGGAGACTGGGGCCATATCGCCCGGGTGTGCCCTCACCGTAGACCAGCCGACGAACCAATGGAGGTGGGATACATCCCTAGGTCCATTCTCTACACCTCGGAGATGGGGAGCGCGTTCCATGTAAGTGTACGGGTAAATGGGAAAGTGGTAAAGGCCCTATTAGATTCCGGTTGTAGGCAGTCTGTAATACAGGGTAGGTTAGTGCTACCTAAACAGGTGAACCCCGACACCCTGGTTCACATCAGGTGTGTTCATGGAGACGTCAGGCCATATCCTGTAGCTGAGGTAACCCTTGAACACACCGGTGGCAAGACCTACGTTATCCGGGTGGGTGTATTAGAGAGCCTACCCGAAGACCTCATTATAGGAACAGACAACCCCGAGTTTTCAGAAATGTTCCTACAGACGGTACAGAAGCAGATCCTAACAGACCATTCAGGACAAACAACAGACACTCCCGTACCTGCCCTGATAAGCCCCGACCCTTGGACAATAGACAGGAGCTTTAAATTCGCACAGGCCAACGACGCCACCCTGTTCAATGCCTGGGAACAAGCCCACCGAATGCAGTGCGACCCCTCTCCCCCGTATCCCCGATTCAGCATACAAGAAGGCCTGTTATACCGACAGGCTTCTAGAGGAGAACCCCAGCAGCTGTTAGTGCCTTTGTCTTTTAGAGAACAGGTCATGTTCTTCTCGCACTCCCATTTGACCGCTGGACACACGGGAAGCGAAAAGACAACACAAAACGTACTGCAGCACTTCTTCTGGCCTGGGATATATAAGGACATAAAAAGCCACTGTCAGACATGCGAGATATGTCAAAAGAGGAACACCCATCGTCCGCCAGCGGTGCCTTTACAACCTCTTCCTGTCATAGTTACCCCATTTGAAAGGATTGGAATGGACCTCATAGGACCTCTACCAAAGACAGGGAGAGGAAATCAGTATGCACTTGTGATAGTGGACTACGCCACCCGATATCCGGAGGCTTTTCCCCTGAGAGCCCCAACCACCCGCCTTATATCGGAGAAGCTTTTGGAATTGTTCTCACGAGTGGGGTTCCCTAAGGAGATCCTGACGGACCAAGGAACCCCTTTCGTATCCCGGATGATGAAGGAGGTCTGTGGCCTGCTGGATCTGAGACACATTAGAACGTCTGTCTACCATCCTCAAACCGATGGCCTCGTGGAGAGGTATAACGGAACACTCAAAGCAACGCTTAAAAAGATGCTTACCGTGAATGGCAGAGAGTGGGACCAATTGATGCCCCTGGCATTGTACGTCATCCGTGGACAGAAACAGAGCAGTCTCGGTTGTTCGTCATTTGAGATGTTGTATGGACGACAACCCAGATCACTGCTATAGATGACCAAGGAAGCATGGGAGAAGGAAGAGGCCAATGAAACCCGTGGTATGTTGGAATATACCCAGGCCCTGAAGTCCAGAATAGGAAAGCTGAGAGATCTGGCGTATTCCAATCTCGAAAGGAAACAAGAGAAGCAGAAAAAGTTTTACGATAGAGGGAAGAGGTGGAGGAAGTTGGAGGTCGGCGACTGGGTACTGGTACTGTTACCCTCATCCACAAAAAATTCCAGGCAGAATGGACAGGTCCATTCCGTATCACCGAGACTATCGGGAAAACCAGCTACCGAGTACAGGTCACCATCCGGAGAAACCAGACGTACCACATAAATCTTTTAAAGAAGTGGTTGGGACCTATACCAAAGGCGGCTCACCTTACTTTGCCGACACAGGCTCCCTCTCACAATACTCTGGAAGTCTTAGGGGTCAACGAAGAACTAAGGGACCCAGAAAAAGAAGAACTCCAACGGGTCCTGTCACCGTTTTCCTCCCTGTTCTCTGATAAACCGGGAAAAACGATCCTAGCTGAGCACCGTATTGAGACCACCCCCGGAAAAACCATCAAACAGCGACCATACAGGATACCCGCGGCGAAGAGGGCAGCAATACAAAAAGAAGTACAAGAAATGCTCCAACTCGGTGTCATAAGACCCTCGAAGAGTGAATGGTCTTCTCCCATTGTGATGGTGCCTAAGCCGGATGGGAGCACCCGCTTTTGTATGGACTTCAGAACCCTCAATAGCATCTCTTCATTTGACGCCTACCCCATCCCACGGATGGACGAACTGATCGAAAAACTGGGTGAGGCCCGCTATATCACTACCTTGGACCTCACCAAAGGCTACTGGCAGGTGCCCTTGAGGGAAGAAGACCGGAAGAAAACAGCATTTTCCACCCCAGACGGGCTGTACGAGTTTACGGTTCTTCCCTTCGGCCTACATGGGGCACCTGCAACCTTTCAACGCCTCATGAACACAGTGCTCCGGGAATACCAAGCGTTCACCTCCGCTTACTTGGATGATATAGTGATCTTCAGTCCCTCATGGGAGTCCCACCTTGATCATCTACGGACCATACTACAAGCCCTATGACAGGCGGGTCTACAAATCAATTCTCGTAAGTCCCGGGTGGGCTATCAGAAAGTGAAATATTTAGGTTATGTCTTGGGGCATGGAATGATCGAACCACAAATCGAAAAGATCAGAGCAATAGCGGAAACCCCTTCCCCAACACGAAGAGAGACATGAGAGCCTTTCTTGGGTTGATCGGGTACTACCGTCGGTTCATCCCTCAGTTTTCAAACGTAGCTGCCCCTCTGACAGACACACTACGACAAGACGTAAAGGCCCGAATACTCCTACATCCCACACCAGACATGTGGAAGGCATTCAACACCTTGAAACAGGCCATCACCACCAATCCGGTCTTATCATCCCCTGACTTTTCCCGGCCTTTCATTCTTCACACTGACGCATCGGATTATGGCATAGGGGCTGTCCTTTCTCAGTTATCACCGGAGGGTAGTGAGCATCCAATCCTCTATATCAGCCGTAAACTCTTCCCAAGAGAGCTCAAATACCCCACTATAGAGAAGGAATGCCTGGCTATCAAATGGGCTGTTGATAAACTAAGGTACTACCTTGAGGGCCACCCTTTTACCCTTTACACGGATCACGCTCCCCTCCAGTGGATGAGCCGTAACATCTCGCTTAATCCTAGGGTTTTGCGTTGGTTCCTCTCCCTTCAACCTTTTTCATTTACGGTGAAACACCGGAAAGGGGCAGACAATAAGAGTGCGGATTACCTCTCCAGATATCCTCTCCCCGATCGGGAGAATCCAAGGGGGTGGTGTGTAACCGGGGGTGTCCGGGCATTGAAAGAACAGACCTACCTGCACAGCAAGAAAACACGACTACCTTCGTTTTCCCTCTCCCTTCACAGCGGCAGGACGAGTGGTTACGTACAGACGTACGGGAAGAGGACAAACAGGAGGAAAAGGGCTGCCGTTCCTTTAAGGTGGGAGACTGGGCCATAGGACACGCCCCCAGTGACGACGAGGAGGAGGACTGGCCTATTAAGGAAGAGAGAACGCGGAAGCCGGTGTGTGGCATCACCGGAGGAGTCAAGGAGAAAGACGGAGGCGAGGAAACTGCGAGTGGGACGGAAAGGAGAGAAAGGACCGAGGCGGTGCGGAGAGAAGACGACGGAGTGCCAGGAGGCCAACGGTTTCACGAGTCGCCCAGCCGCGCTCCAGGAGGAGCGTGGCTCTCTCAGGTACGAGAGCGTTTCACGGGCTGGGTGGGTAGAAAGGAGAGACCCCATCAATAGCGGCAATAACTCCCGTTTTCCCGGTGACCCCGTTCCTGAGCACTTCTCCTCACTTAAAAGTAGATGTGTTGAGCACTGAGTGTTATTCCCTCACCTTCCTTCCCTATCACACCCGTGTTTGAGAACAACCCACTCATACAGAGACCCTGTCTTTCTTTGTTTACATATATATCTCCACGACCGGACGGACTCGAGCTGGAGTGGACCAAGACCAGGCGGGGCTCGAGCAAGACCCGGGACACCAAGGACAAATCATCCCTTTCTCCACTACCCTATTATAGACTGGCCACACACAGACGACGCTTGCTGTCTACAATAAAACCCTCTTTACCACAACCTCGTCTCCCGTCCCTTCCTAACCCGCTACAAGTGGTGGAGAATGCGGACATAGACGACACCGTCGGTACCAACACGATGGACACACTGATACAGCATCTAGTGAAGGGCCAGGAGAAGCTGGAATGGGCCGTGGAACGGCAGATGTCGTCCGCCCAGGCGGACAGAGACACCTTCAGAGACACCATAACCGCACAGGTAGAGGGCCTACAGAAAATGGTTACAGGACAGCCCTCCTATCACCCCGCAGATCACGGAAGCGTCACCCCAAGACCCTCCGGTGTCTCTCTGCAGAAGTATATCACTGGCGAGGACCCCGACGCCTTCCTGCTCAATTTCGAGCGTGCCGCAAAGGCATGTGGCTGGCCCCTGGAGAAATGGCTGTTCTTCTTGGCCCCCTCCTGACCGGGGAAGCACAGGCTGCCTACCAGGTGGCCAACGCAGCAGGTAACACCCCCTATGCCGACATTAAATCCATTATTCTGGACCACCTGGGACTAGACTCGGAGGCATACCGGGTACGCTTCCGGAAGGAAAGGGGCGGCCCAGGGGAAAACCCCAAGACATTGTTCTTTCGCCTAAGAACGGCTGCGGACAAATGGCTGACTCCCTCCATGAGTACAAAAGAGGAGATAATGGATAAAATATATCTCGAACAGTATTTGGACGCCCTCCCTTATAACACCCAGAAATGGTTGCGTCAGCACACTCATCTGACTGTCGAGCAAGCCGTGGAGATGGCCACCACGTACTCCCGCGCCCAGCCTAAACAAGGGGGGGGAACATGATAAACCGAACCGCCCCCTCCCTATGAGATTTGATAGAAGACCCCGGGCTGCCCCAGAAGCTACAAAACCCCGAGTCCCTAAACCAGAGGTACCATCATTCAGGGGACCCCAGTGTTTTGAGTGCGGAGACTGGGGCCATATCGCCCGGGTGTGCCCTCACCGTAGACCAGCCGACGAACCAATGGAGGTGGGATACATCCCTAGGTCCATTCTCTACACCTCGGAGATGGGGAGCGCGTTCCATGTAAGTGTACGGGTAAATGGGAAAGTGGTAAAGGCCCTATTAGATTCCGGTTGTAGGCAGTCTGTAATACAGGGTAGGTTAGTGCTACCTAAACAGGTGAACCCCGACACCCTGGTTCACATCAGGTGTGTTCATGGAGACGTCAGGCCATATCCTGTAGCTGAGGTAACCCTTGAACACACCGGTGGCAAGACCTACGTTATCCGGGTGGGTGTATTAGAGAGCCTACCCGAAGACCTCATTATAGGAACAGACAACCCCGAGTTTTCAGAAATGTTCCTACAGACGGTACAGAAGCAGATCCTAACAGACCATTCAGGACAAACAACAGACACTCCCGTACCTGCCCTGATAAGCCCCGACCCTTGGACAATAGACAGGAGCTTTAAATTCGCACAGGCCAACGACGCCACCCTGTTCAATGCCTGGGAACAAGCCCACCGAATGCAGTGCGACCCCTCTCCCCCGTATCCCCGATTCAGCATACAAGAAGGCCTGTTATACCGACAGGCTTCTAGAGGAGAACCCCAGCAGCTGTTAGTGCCTTTGTCTTTTAGAGAACAGGTCATGTTCTTCTCGCACTCCCATTTGACCGCTGGACACACGGGAAGCGAAAAGACAACACAAAACGTACTGCAGCACTTCTTCTGGCCTGGGATATATAAGGACATAAAAAGCCACTGTCAGACATGCGAGATATGTCAAAAGAGGAACACCCATCGTCCGCCAGCGGTGCCTTTACAACCTCTTCCTGTCATAGGTACCCCATTTGAAAGGATTGGAATGGACCTCATAGGACCTCTACCAAAGACAGGGAGAGGAAATCAGTATGCACTTGTGATAGTGGACTACGCCACCCGATATCCGGAGGCTTTTCCCCTGAGAGCCCCAACCACCCGCCTTATATCGGAGAAGCTTTTGGAATTGTTCTCACGAGTGGGGTTCCCTAAGGAGATCCTGACGGACCAAGGAACCCCTTTCGTATCCCGGATGATGAAGGAGGTCTGTGGCCTGCTGGATCTGAGACACATTAGAACGTCTGTCTACCATCCTCAAACCGATGGCCTCGTGGAGAGGTATAACGGAACACTCAAAGCAACGCTTAAAAAGATGCTTACCGTGAATGGCAGAGAGTGGGACCAATTGATGCCCCTGGCATTGTACGTCATCCGTGGACAGAAACAGAGCAGTCTCGGTTGTTCGTCATTTGAGATGTTGTATGGACGACAACCCAGATCACTGCTAGAGATGACCAAGGAAGCATGGGAGAAGGAAGAGGCCAATGAAACCCGTGGTATGTTGGAATATACCCAGGCCCTGAAGTCCAGAATAGGAAAGCTGAGAGATCTGGCGTATTCCAATCTCGAAAGGAAACAAGAGAAGCAGAAAAAGTTTTACGATAGAGGGAAGAGGTGGAGGAAGTTGGAGGTCGGCGACTGGGTACTGGTACTGTTACCCTCATCCACAAAACAATTCCAGGCAGAATGGACAGGTCCATTCCGTATCACCGAGACTATCGGGAAAACCAGCTACCGAGTACAGGTCACCATCCGGAGAAACCAGACGTACCACATAAATCTTTTAAAGAAGTGGTTGGGACCTATACCAAAGGCGGCTCACCTTACTTTGCCGACACAGGCTCCCTCTCACAATACTCTGGAAGTCTTAGGGGTCAACGAAGAACTAAGGGACCCAGAAAAAGAAGAACTCCAACGGGTCCTGTCACCGTTTTCCTCCCTGTTCTCTGATAAACCGGGAAAAACGATCCTAGCTGAGCACCGTATTGAGACCACCCCGGAAAAACCATCAAACAGCGACCATACAGGATACCCGCGGCGAAGAGGGCAGCAATACAAAAAGAAGTACAAGAAATGCTCCAACTCGGTGTCATAAGACCCTCGAAGAGTGAATGGTCTTCTCCCATTGTGATGGTGCCTAAGCCGGATGGGAGCACCCGCTTTTGTATGGACTTCAGAGCCCTCAATAGCATCTCTTCATTTGACGCCTACCCCATCCCACGGATAGACGAACTGATCGAAAAACTGGGTGAGGCCCGCTATATCACTACCTTGGACCTCACCAAAGGCTACTGGCAGGTGCCCTTGAGGGAAGAAGACCGGAAGAAAACAGCATTTTCCACCCCAGACGGGCTGTACGAGTTTACGGTTCTTCCCTTCGGCCTACATGGGGCACCTGCAACCTTTCAACGCCTCATGAACACAGTGCTCCGGGAATACCAAGCGTTCACCTCCGCTTACTTGGATGATATAGTGATCTTCAGTCCCTCATGGGAGTCCCACCTTGATCATCTACGGACCATACTACAAGCCCTACGACAGGCGGGTCTACATATCAATTCTCGTAAGTCCCGGGTGGGCTATCAGAAAGTGAAATATTTAGGTTATGTCTTGGGGCATGGAATGATCGAACCACAAATCGAAAAGATCAGAGCAATAGCGGAAACCCCCTTCCCCAACACGAAGAGAGACATGAGAGCCTTTCTTGGGTTGATCGGGTACTACCGTCGGTTCATCCCTCAGTTTTCAAACGTAGCTGCCCCTCTGACAGACACACTACGACAAGACGTAAAGGCCCGAATACTCCTACATCCCACACCAGACATGTGGAAGGCATTCAACACCTTGAAACAGGCCATCACCACCAATCCGGTCTTATCATCCCCTGACTTTTCCCGGCCTTTCATTCTTCACACTGACGCATCGGATTATGGCATAGGGGCTGTCCTTTCTCAGTTATCACCGGAGGGTAGTGAGCATCCAATCCTCTATATCAGCCGTAAACTCTTCCCAAGAGAGCTCAAATACCCCACTATAGAGAAGGAATGCCTGGCTATCAAATGGGCTGTTGATAAACTAAGGTACTACCTTGAGGGCCACCCTTTTACCCTTTACACGGATCACGCTCCCCTCCAGTGGATGAGCCGTAACATCTCGCTTAATCCTAGGGTTTTGCGTTGGTTCCTCTCCCTTCAACCTTTTTCATTTACGGTGAAACACCGGAAAGGGGCAGACAATAAGAGTGCGGATTACCTCTCCAGATATCCTCTCCCCGATCGGGAGAATCCAAGGGGGGTGGTGTGTAACCGGGGGTGTCCGGGCATTGAAAGAACAGACCTACCTGCACAGCAAGAAAACACGACTACCTTCGTTTTCCCTCTCCCTTCACAGCGGCAGGACGAGTGGTTACGTACAGACGTACGGGAAGAGGACAAACAGGAGGAAAAGGGCTGCCGTTCCTTTAAGGTGGGAGACTGGGCCATAGGACACGCCCCCAGTGACGACGAGGAGGAGGACTGGCCTATTAAGGAAGAGAGAACGCGGAAGCCGGTGTGTGGCATCACCGGAGGAGTCAAGGAGAAAGACGGAGGCGAGGAAACTGCGAGTGGGACGGAAAGGAGAGAAAGGACCGAGGCGGTGCGGAGAGAAGACGACGGAGTGCCAGGAGGCCAACGGTTTCACGAGTCGCCCAGCCGCGCTCCAGGAGGAGCGTGGCTCTCTCAGGTACGAGAGCGTTTCACGGGCTGGGTGGGTAGAAAGGAGAGACCCCATCAATAGCGGCAATAACTCCCGTTTTCCCGGTGACCCCGTTCCTGAGCACTTCTCCTCACTTAAAAGTAGATGTGTTGAGCACTGAGTGTTATTCCCTCACCTTCCTTCCCTATCACACCCGTGTTTGAGAACAACCCACTCATACAGAGACCCTGTCTTTCTTTGTTTACATATATATCTCCACGACCGGACGGACTCGAGCTGGAGTGGACCAAGACCAGGCGGGGCTCGAGCAAGACCCGGGACACCAAGGACAAATCATCCCTTTCTCCACTACCCTATTATAGACTGGCCACACACAGACGACGCTTGCTGTCTACAATAAAACCCTCTTTACCACAACCTCGTCTCCCGTCCCTTCCTAACCCGCTACAACATAGAACATACAGCAATCAAAAGACATGGACAGAGGTCAAACAGTGGTTTAATTTACCTCACTTTTCTTGTAGTATGCCTGCGGGAGGTCATCAAATGCAATATCCAGTTGGCAGACATCATCTGAAGGGGTAGGTTTTCCTCCGAAGACCTGCCAACAGGAACAAACTGATTACACAATCAAGTAAGGGAAAGCAAGGGAAGTGAACATGCGGAACTCTCATGCACTTATATGTAAAATGGCGGTCTCCGTAGAGCAATGATTGCAGAGAAGGTGGTCACCAGAGTAGACAATGAAGGATACAAGTGTTTACAAGCTGTGTAGACGAAGCAGTTATGAGTCGGGGTACTTAAGGCAACAGGGGGTAGAGTTTGTTATGTCTATGCCATCATCTCTGTACACGACAATACAGACGTATGACGTGTGACCACTTGAAGGGGATAGTACTATTTATGTACACATCTATTACATGCAAATTCAGCTGTTATGAACTACAGTTTATATATGTTCATGTGTTCATATTGTGGACCAATTACTTCTGTCAAGTTAACTGTATTGCAATGCATGTATGGAACCCGGGATGGGTTTACTGTAACTGTATATGTTGCATTGAACCAACTAATATTGACATGTCTTTGTAACATTAAGATGAAATTCATGAAATATTGCAGTAATGAGATAGATGCATTTTATACCTGGGGACAGCTAGAGCTCACCTGAATCAGACTTTTCTCAGATCTTCATTACACTAGGTTACTACCACTTGGGATTATAGGTAGAAGTCCTTTACCAGGACAGTAATACCTAGGATCCATGCCCTGTCCCATACTCCACAAATGACAAGGATCATACATTTTTTGTTCATGGTGGTTGCGGTTTTTGGACTTAAGTCATCAGTGGTTCTGCATGAAGGTGCAGAAGTCACTACAGGCCATTTAGCACCAATTGTAGTGTGTCCCTAGGCCTTTCCAATGTAGCAATCTGGCTAAGGTTTCATGTCTATCCCACTGCCTTTACTAGGCTCAACTGAAGCTGTTCTGTCTGCTGCAGAGACTGATCTTTAATTAGATTACCATAAAAGGAGTCATCCAGGAGCAGTTGGATGGCTGCCACCTTTTTCACGTCCTCAGCAGTGCCTCTGCATAGCTTTACCACTGCTGCGCAATTGATATCTGAAGTGCCAGCTAATCTCTTTGCTCATGGAAAATGGGAATGTCTTTTGAATTAAGCTTTATTGGTGAATTTATTTGGAATTTAATATAGCACTAGAGTGCGTATTGATGGCCAGTACAAAGCACTGAAGAAGTAATTGAAATCTTTCGCAGTGTATCTGGATGAGGGTAAGTCAAATCCAACTGGATGTGGTGGTGTAGCAACTATTCAGTATTCTTAGTTCACTACCTGTAAGTACCGAGACTTTAGCAGAACGCATTCTTAAATTGTTCAGTTTTCGGATGGGTGGTGATTTGTTTCTGCTGTCTGCTGAGATTCAGGGTGATCTAAAGTCCTTTACAACCAAGGACCTTGATCCATTTCTCAGGAACTTTTGTTGCATCACGTGCCAGTGAATCCTGTTGTTGGTGCAGTGCACACTTGGGCAGAACACAATACTCCAGTGCTATTGTTTGTGAGGTAGAGAAATTTTATGCAAGCTACAATCAATATACTCAAATGGATAGATCAACCCTGATGAAGTCTGTAGTTGGATGAAACGCATTGGCTGAATGACAATATAAAGAATATTAATAAAGGTCGATTGTGATATCACTACATGTCTCCTCGCTGGATGATTGGATGATGAACTGGTTAATTATCCCTTGATGATTGGATGAACTTTTTGAATTATCATTATTCTTCTGAGAGCTCCTCTTCATTTTGTGGGGTTAAGGGAATTAAAGCCATTAAGGGCAATATGTACAGAATTTAGGGATTGCGATTTCCTAATTGCGATTCTTTGCGAATCACAATTAGGAAATCGCAATTCTTAATGTACAAAAACCTAGAGATTGTAAATAGAGTCTCCTCATGGGGTCACAATAGACCTACCTCATGAATATTAATGAGGTAGGTCGCAGTTTGAGACCCATTAGGAACTGCAGCCATCACAGGGATGGTGGCCTGCTGAGGTCAGCAGACCACCATGTCTGTGACTGCTTTTTAATAAAGCAATCTTTTTTTTTTAATGCAGCTCGTTTTCCTTAGAGAAAAATGGGATGTGTTTAAAAATAAAAAAATGCTAAGTTTAAGTTTAATTTTTTAAGAGTAGGCAGTGGTCCGTGTATAGTTGTATCAACATTCAAAAAGGGAAAGGGGCCCCATGAGGGCCCCTTCCCCTTCGTGAATCGTTACCACCACCCTTGAGGTGTTGGTAAAAAATGAATGTTTTGCAACTGTAATTTGGTCGCAAAACATTCATATATATCACTGCTAATCAGTATTATGAAGGGTCGCCCTAAACACGCCCCTTCCAAATACCGATTCGTAAACCCAAATTGCAATTTGGAAATAGGTTACCGAATTGCAATTTGGCTTTTGTACATTTAAAAAACCTTTTTTGCAGTCGCAACCGGCCTGATTCGGCAAATCGGGCTGTTTACGACTCATACAAGGTTTTTTACATATGGCCTCAAGACTCGTTACAAGTTGGGTGGAAATGAGTAGTGTATTTACTATGCATGGTAAATACTTCCTATTTCGAGCTTTTAACTTCAAAATGAGGCATAACATGAAGATTTGGTATTTAGCACACCAAATTCTACATATTTTGCATTTTTCGTATGCTTTTCCCCCAATAAATTTCAGCAGGTTCGACCTGCCTGAATATATAATGGAAAACGGTGAACGTATGATAATTCTAACACAACTCGAAATTCCGATCCATGTGTAAACTTTAGTTTGCACAGGGATTGGAATTTAGCCCTAAATGTGTAATGACAGCCAAAGAGTATCTGTTTCCATTATCCTTTTTTCAACATGATCTAGGTTTGTCCTTGCATTGCCTTAACTCCTTCTGGAGGATTTTTGATTAGATTTTTTCTAACTTGAACTCTATTAGTAAGCATTTAGTACTTTGGCTATTGGGACCTAACTCTACTGACTCTACATTTGATTCTGCCTTACTGTCATAAGGTTTCTGCACATACACAGAGCTATGCACAGGAAAATGGGACCCCGGAATACAGTGGTTTGCCACCATATACCGTAGCACCCAAAAACCCCAACCCAACTAGCTTAGCATCCCATTAGCACTCAAGTACTAATGTTTGGACAACCCAGAACACGGTATCTTTATCTCAGGACTCACAGAAGCAAGAACACTCTTTCGTCACTCACTCGTACTTGTCCACAAGGTGCGTAGGAAGAGACACTGGATAGGTTAAAATGTTTATTCCAACTTACGTGCTCTAATGTACAGTACACGTGTCAGTACTAATAGCATAATGCATATTACTAATATAAGCAGCATGGTTACAATTCCATAGAATACAAACGGGGAAAGCATCTCAGAGCTCAGTGGATAAACGTATAAATAACATTACCACCCTCCCTTGCAGTAAGATAGTTTATTATAATAATAGAAGACCTCTGGGCTTTGACTAGCGAACCCCCATACCTCAGTCTCTAGATGCAGAATTACATCAGCAGGACATCATAGCTCTTCTCACTGAAAGGGATTTCTCCAAGTGTGTTAAGCGCTAGTAAACCACAGTATTAAAAGCATACCAAATTCTTCATGGCAATTGCACCTAATGTTATGTCTGGGTGCGCGAGACTAGCCATATCAGGAAGAACCAAAATACATTGTTATGCGACCTTGTACATGTTTGTGCAGACTGAGCCCAAAAAGGTGAACAACAGAAAATGCAGACAGTGCAAAAGAACTTGGCACGAGCAAAGGGCGAGGAAGGCCCGGCTCAGTGTAACGTGCGCAAAGAAAAGCAGCATGGCAGCCAGGCCTAGGCCGACATAACAAGGCAGGTAACAATCCACAAGACACCCTCCCCTGGTCAGTCCTGCGGCCAGGACAGAGGCCCATCAGAGGAAAACACAGCCGTTGGAGCACAGGGAGCGCCCAAACGGCGAAGGGCAGGTCAATCCATGAAAGCGAAAGTGCAGAAAAAAGCCATACCCTCCAAGAGTTCATCATTGGAATCGTCAAAAAACATAGATGCCATCCAATCCATGAGTTCAAAGAGCAGGAATGCTCCTCAGCAAAGGGAGCATCCAGAAGCAATGCGGGACAGCTTGCGTGATAATCGAAACAGCTTCGTTGTAGGAGATCCTGGGCAGCCGCCCAGATATCCCATTGCGCCAAAATCCCCAGTGCAGCCGCACGCGCCATACAGCCAGCGACGGAACAGTCCTGCTCTATGGGCCTCTAAGGGACCCATCAACTGAACAAAATCCGGAACAGACAATGACGAATTGGAGAGGCAATAATCCAGAGTCCAGGTGAAAGGACAGCGGACACAAGTCATCACAGGTTGCACGCAAGTGAAATACGCAAAGCGAAATGAAAGAGTATATGACACACTTAGTGTCGCCAATGGCAAGACACCAAAACCGGCCAAAAGGCGCTCACGGAGCAGCTGGAGGCGTTCTGGATCGAGCAGGTCCCATCGGGGAGCAGCCATTGCGCAGAAAGCAAATTAAGAGCAAGACACCAGCCGCTAAGCGAGGATCAATGGGAAACCGCCAAAGACACTGGAAAATATAGAATGTATGAAAGCCGGGATGACACCAAAAATAGTTTGGAAGGAGGACACCAAGCCCGACCCAACGACCTTAAAAAAGTGTACAAGGCCTTCAGTGTTAGATGCATTAAAAATACGATGTATTAACTCCCCAAAATGTTGGGGGAGATTAGTGTTTAAAAGGGCCTGTATTTCACTGTGGGTACTCGCCACCTGGAGAATGAATGTCTCCCGGGCGGACGTGAGCATAACTTCCTCGTTTAATAATAGTGCCTTTATTCTGCTCAGTCTATTGAAATCTGCTTCCATGGTAGGGATGGAAGGCCAAATAGAGATATCAACCTTGCCATGAGGGGAGGAAAAAGCACATTTTTGCAGCAGACAACCCTGTGTGAAACTGTTACAATATAAGGAATGCCAGCCTGCAGGCCACAACAGTTTTCGTTATTTAAAAGTAAATAACTACCATTGGAAAGGAGAGTGAAAGTAGGAGAAATAACAGGAGCAGGAATACCTTTCAGCACACAAGCAAGATTAGGAGAGGAAACGCTACATGAGCCATGCAATTTAATGTGTTTACAAATAGCGAATGACCTATAGTCGAGTCGCAGTACTCCCCGTGAGAAAGACTTCCTTGCCGTCCCGAAGGCATTTATACATGAAAGGCAAGGACCAGAGTTCATGCAGGAAAGCACTGCCCAATGGCCGGTAACGGCCCACAGGATAATGTTTCATGCACGAGTCAAATTCAAACAGGGAAAATGGTAAAGCTATAACCCCATGGACTAGCCATACAGCAGAATCGAGTTCTGCAATAGAGAACGGCAAAGGATCCACCTTTTCGATATGTAATAGAGTGTAAGCTGCATCCTTCATGGACATAAATTGCTGTTTGTCAGTTAAGTTAAAAGGTAGAAATAAGGCAGAGGTATTCAAAAAATGCCAAGGCACTTTACCTAACTTAAGTGTTTGTAAAGTCCATGCAAACTGCATAACTGAGCGCAATTGATTCTGACCATGATATAACACAGAGACATCATTTTGTACAATATCGACAACAGAGGACACAATATTCTCTAAAGTGTAAATGCGAGAAGACAGGGTATTAATACTATTGTCAACAACAGCAAGCACCTTTTCCATATTTGCTTGATCTATTTCCCGAAGACGGGAGGCAGCTTCAATTTGTGATAGCTTCCAGAGTTCATTATATGTTTCATAAATGAATCTCTTAGGTCGGGGACCACGAGGTCCCAAAACAAAGTCGGACAGATCAATATTGCCTGTAAGGAGGGACAAATGTTGTTTAACAGAATCAAGGGACGAATGTTGCAGCCATTGTTTGCATAATTTACCAACAGAGTATGTAGTGACAGAACGGGCATCAGTAAACCTCGGATCAGGCCTATTCTGTGTGTAGCTAGCACCAGTATCATGAAAACGCATTTGACATGCATTAGATGATATAGGCCATACTAACCAGGGTGACTGAACCAGCTCAGAAACATTAAACGAGTTATTTTGTAACATTGCCTGCAGGGACACGAGGGACTGATTGAATCGTGAGCTTTCATTTGGAAAACTCGACAGGGATGGTATTGATGGCGTATTCAATTGTCTAGTGGTTGCTAAGCCCCAACATGTAGTCTGATAGATGGAAGCATTCAGGAACATAATTTGGGCAGGGATGAGGCAAGCACGATGCAACGCCTCGGTTCCCTGTACCTGCCATGGCTTGGAGCCCCAAATTGATTTTAAATCCACTGTATTATCCCAGTACTCATAACCACCCACGGCTAGGGCTCTTAGAAAGGAACCTGAATAAAGCAATTTGGTGTGTGTTAACATAACTTTCTGTGTTGATGTGTTATTTAGTCTAAAATAATATGATGCAGGGTTCGACCGATTAAAATCAGTGAAATAATTAAACTTATTTCGAAGAGTTTGAGAGCTACCTGGCAAGGGGTTTGGACAATGTTCCCATTGGGTATGGTTAACAGAACTACGCAGGGCACTGGGCTTATGGAGAAAATGATTACCCCAATGTTGGTAACAATACAAATCGGCATAATTAGCAGAATTCATATATAAATCTTCAGCATTAAAAGATGCATAATATTTTAAATCGGCAAACAATGCTTCAACGGCATGCACATCCCAATCATCAGAATGAATATTATTTTGTACTACATCACCCATTGAAACACGAAGGACATTAGGTACATTAATAATTTCCGTCGGACCATGGATTTGATAGTTCACTGCATCCCATACGATGCCATCAGCAACTGGAAAAGCTGAAATGTTCACAAATGTGTGGTCACGCTTCATGATGTGAGACGAGGAATGAGGAGCCAAAGTTCCAGAAACATAGTCCACAGCAGAGCGTTCAGGTAAATAGTGACCATTGATTAGTAGAAAAAACACTGTGACAAAGCCAATGGACATGAACAGAAAAATCAAGAAAAGTACCAACCAGAGGTATGTCCAGGGTGGAATCAAAAAATTGTCTCTAAACCAGGATACAAAAATACTGAACTTGGATGGGACTTTTGAAGAAGTGGAATCCGAATCAAAGGAATAACGAGTCGGGCCAAGTGGCGTTGTTGGTTGATGCGCCACCGATTCAGATGCAGGATAAGTATACTCGTCCTCATCGATATTAGTGGAGAGTTGGGGATCAATTGTAGTTTCAGGCAAAGTAGAGGATTCAGGCAAATCAACCATCTCAATTACAGCATCAGCGATCGTTCGTGTAGATGGGCCACGAACATATGTCCGATAAATGGCAGGACAAGAGACCGCTGGTGTGACACTATTCAGGATCGGCCAGGCGCTGTAGCTTGACATTTTCAACTGAGATGTATCTGTTCTCTTGCGACCAGGAAGCGGTGGTAAAATGACTGTACGTGTTCCCTTCAAGCCCAGAACTGGAACTGGTGCACGAAAAGAGGGGCCAAATTCTTTTTATTTTCAACCTTCTCTCGAACCAGTTCTCCAACTTTCGGAAGCCAGCCGGCTACCGGAATCTGCAACGCAGGATCTGTGGCTGAAGGCAAATGTGTAGTTGCAAGTTTGTCTCGGGCTTCTTGTAAGTCCTGTAACATAGCAGAGTGGTTATCTACATCAAACTTGGCGGATTGCGCCGCGATGTCTGGACCTTCAAGGTCAGGCACAAACATTCTTATGCCAAAGAGCATTTCGTATGGGGTCCGCCCACCCAGAGGTCTTCTAGGGAGATTATTAAGTGCACGCTGAACGGTATACAAATGGGCCAGCCAGTTCCTGCCAGTACCTATAACCCTAGCTGTTAAGGATTGCTTTAAGTCACGGTTCATTCGTTCAACGATAGAGTTGCCCTCAGGCCTATACGGAGACGAAAATTTCACCCGCACCCCAAGCGAAGCCATTGCATCCTTGTAAGCCCTAGAGGCAAACGCTGGACCTTGGTCCGAATGGAAGGTGCCGCATGCGAAAATTCCCACAAAGACACGCAAATCCCTGATTACATTTCGGGCGTCAGCACTCCGTTGTGGCCAGACCCAGAGAAACCGTGTGCACGAGTCCACTGCCACTAAGATGTATTTATAGGCAGTGTCTGATGAGAATGGACCGCAGTGATCCAAGTAAACACACCCAAAGGGTCTGTTAGCAATGCAGAGCGGTGTTTGTGGTGGGCGTGTTACCGTGGAAGGCTTAATCTGTTGACAAACGTCGCAAGAAAGCACAAAAGCACGGGTGTCTTTATATAACCCACGCCACCAATAACGCTGCTGCAAGATGGAAACCGTAGCTGACACACCTGCATGTGCAGAGGCCATGCCTTCGTGTGCAGCTGATATCAAGGCACTCCTGCGGTCCGCGTTGGGGATCAGCCGATCTCCAACGTCAGGTATAGTTACATAAGGAACCTGATCGGGACTTAATTTGTAAGAATACTTGGAAGGGAAACCTGTAGGGTAATTATCACCTTCCTTGGTTGCAGCTATAGCTGCTAAAATAACAGGGTCTATTTTAGACATGGACCTGGTAACCGCTGCTACTGAACACGTGACTACTGCTGAACGGGCAGCTTCATCTGCCAGATCGTTACCAATAGCGTGTGCGCCCACCCGCTGATGGCCTAAGGTGTGAACCACCTGTGTGAGGGGCAGACGTTGTTGCAATTCTGCCACTCGAACCCAAAGCATTTTATGCTTAATTGTGCTTCCTTTTGCGTCCTTGTAGTCGTTTTTCGACCAGAAAAACAGATTGTCATTGTAAGATTGTACACAGTAAAAAGAATCACATACAATAAGAGTGGTCTCATCCTGTGAAGCGAACTCAAGTGCAAGTAGCAATGCATGCAGCTCGGCCAATTGTGCGGTACTATCTCCAAGTGTGCGAGTGTGCACTACAGAGGATTTGAACGTTCCATTCACAAAGGAACCCGCAACAATAGCACATGCAGCTGAATAAGCGTGCTTGGACCCAGTGGCCGGTTGCGCCGAACCATCGGTGTAGATCACACATTTGTAATCCTCAAGCGGTAGTAAAAACAAAGGAGGAGGATGAACGAATTCATACTGCAAAAACTCCTGAGTCTGAAGAGAAGAATCAAAAACAAAAGTGACGTCCGAAGACGTCAAAGATGTAGCCCATTGTATCCAACGGGGATGCATTGCTTTTGAGTTCGGTACACTTGCCTTTGTTACTGCCTCCAGGGCAGGACAGGGTGTTACCACCAGAATCCGCTTACCCTGTGCCAGTGCGCGTTCTTTTAGAATCGCCATTTGCACTGCAGTCAGAACTTTTTCAACAGATGTAAAGCGTAATTCAGCGGAAGTGTACAGATGTGACTTGTATGCGATAGGTACTGTATCACCTTCATTAAAGGTTAAATAGGTGAATCCCACCGCCCCGGAATTATTCTAATCACCAGGTTTGTGTGGTTATCACGAGTCAAAAGATATTTAGACTCTAAAAGGTCTGTCTGCAAAGACTGCAGAATTGAGGTATGCTCAGGCAGCCAGCAAGACCTTGAATAAGTAGGTTGTATCAAAGCATACAAAGGCTTGATACGCTGGGCATATTCGGGAATGTAAGTACGCCCGAAGTTCAGGAAACCCAGCAAAGACTGAAGCTTCTTCAGAGTATTTGGGGGGCACAAATGTGCACATTTTTCCAAGAAATGGGGGGCTAAGCCCTTACCTTCGTTGTTGAGCTCATAGCCCAAGAACAGAACGGTAAATTCAGCAATGTGTGACTTAGCAAAGTTAAATTTGTAACCCTGCTCCGCAAATTCAAGAATAATGCGGTCCACACGGGACAGATGCTGATATAACTCGTCGTCTGTCAGATAGATGTCGTCAACGTACGAACATGCGTCTTGATCAATGTCATTTAACAAAGAAACAACACGGGCGGCGAATATACCCGGACTATTTTTATAGCCCATGGGTAATCGCCGGAACTGGAATAATTTACCACCGGATGTGAATGCGGTCCATTGACCACTCTCCGGGGCTAGGTTGTGCGTGTAGAAACCGTTTGAAAGGTCAAGTGTCGTTTTGTATTTTTACGAACAAGACTGTCTACAAGCGCAGAACTGTGTGTATTTTGCACCGCAAAGTTCCGACAATGAGTATTTAAATGCCGGTAATCCAAAACTAAGCGGTACGATCCATCGGGTTTAGAAACCACGAAAAGGGGATTGTTCATAGGTGATACGCATGGTTCAATTACTCCCTGATATTCCAACTGTGTCAGAATTTCGGAGACGGGGCCTTTTGCCTGCCGTTTGATGGGATATTGGGGTTGTGGCTGCGGTAGTGACCGCAAAGGTATTGCATGGGGAGGTGACTCTTCATCCCATCCCACATGGTTGCGGTATAACGCTGGTGCCAGGTACACAGCCCACTCAGCTGCAAGTGCTTCAGCTTTGTCTTTTGGGACATGCCGTGAAAAGCTTGGAAGGATTACCTCCTCTCCTTTATGTGCAGCTAAAACGAATGGGGGTGGCCAATCCACCTCTGCTAACAAAATGTCATATGAAGAGGTTAGATTTTCCCAAAAAATCCCTTTTATTTCACGCGGTATGTCACCTTCAATTTGTATAACTATATTATATAGTCTGTCAGGGGGTGCCACTCTCGTGTCAGCTGTCTCTACAGTAACGAATGTTTCAGTTGCTGTCGCCTCCATATGAGGACGTGGCGCCTCCCGCACTATGGTAACTTCCGCAGCGCTGTCTAGGAG
Organism: Calotriton arnoldi; assembly: GCA_963921515.1. Taxonomy (NCBI): domain Eukaryota; kingdom Metazoa; phylum Chordata; class Amphibia; order Caudata; family Salamandridae; genus Calotriton; species Calotriton arnoldi. Next base: position 2,223,548 of record CAWUFW010001490.1, read on the forward strand.
GGTCACTGCCCACGTCCAATTCTGGAGTCTCGTTCTCACGGTCTGTGGCATATTTCGCTGTTACAGCGGCAACTTTTTTCTTTTGAAATTGTGGTCGAGGAAGGTGAAAGTCTTCCGCTTTCCCTCTGACTTGTTGTCGAGGTTGGTCTCGCTCCTGGGGAGCCTCTCGGCCCCTTCCTCTATCTTGCCGTTCTCCTCCACCAGCCTGTGACGACGTCTGGGCCTGTGAAGAACGAGGAGAACGCGTATCAGAGCTTTGAAACCTATCCGGTGATTTAATTCTCGACCTATCACGTAAATCATATGTACGTTCAGAAGAAACCGAAACTGGGGAAGCGCCTCTCGACCCCGGCGTCTTTTGTTGCTTACCCTGTTTTTCTGTCTCCAACTCTTTTTAGTGAAGACTGGTTTATCATCTTTCTCAGATGCACTTTTGCTTGTGCAACTTGTGTTTGCGATTGAGTTTGCGTTTTTACAAAAGGCTTGTTGCCTAGGCTATTTCGTCCAATTGTTTTATAAGCCCGGGCAATGATTTTCGGTAATTCGCGAGGCCTGTCCAACTCTGGGACCAAAGCCAAAGCATTCGCTACTTGAAAGTTCATAGCATCGCCCTTGACATTTCCAAGGATCAGCTCTGCTACTACATCAAACACTCCCACTAGTCTCATCCCTAATTCCACAGCCGCTTCAGGGCCATGTTCATCCTGTACTTTTTAATTACAGAGGGTAGAACCGTCATGGAAGGAGTTCCAAAACATTTTGAATAAACTGCTGCGAATACCTTACCCCAGTTTTCACATGATGTCAAATCGGGGATTATGTCTTTTGGCAAACTTATCGTGAGGATGCGGTGTTTATCTACTGGGGATGTATGTGGAAACACCGCTTCTATCTGATCGAACTTTTCTGCAAGCCAGTAAGGATAGTCGTCCTTATTTTGTGGACGTTTGCCCATCACAGAATTTACCATGACAGGACTTATAGTCACTCCAGCGGCTATAGCTGGTTGGCCTGCGACTACAGGAGCAACTCCATGTAGACTACCTGTAACGTATGTCACTAGGGCTCGATGCACTCGTACCAATTCGGTATGCATAGTGCGCAGTTCATAGCGGTAATGCCAGATAATTTGGATGCGGGGTATACCCGGCCAATACAGGCCAAGTGGCCCCTGAATTGACAAGGGGCCTAAACGAACTGCGGTAGTTGGTTGTGGTAGGGCGCCATTAAACCAAACACGGTGCTGCCAAGCCGTGAGAGGTACTTCAAGAGCAGTATAGGGTCGATAGGCAGCAGGAACAGCGGTGGGCTTATATTCATGAAACAGCTTGTCACCTGCATCCACCGCTTCAAAAGTGATCCAAGTGTAAAACACTTCAAAGTGATAAGCCGCATCGGCTTGAACCACAAAGACCAACTCGACCCCTGTATCGGGCACTCCATACACAGCTAAGTGGTCTCGGAGTGCTCCTCGACTATGTGCAGCTATCGCCACACCAGCCATGACTAAACAATTATATTCGACAACCTAACAGGGAGCACAAAAATGGGTCTGCTAACTAACCTTTTTTAATAATATCAAGCTTGAAAGAACCTATAAAACATTCAATATAGGAGGTATCACCGTCACATACGCCTCCGGAAGCGTACGCGAGGGTTTGTGGACAAGCACAAGTACTACTCAAGCGTCTGCAGATAAGCTGCCCCACGGTGGTCGCGCCATGTCATAAGGTTTCTGCACATACACAGAGCTATGCACAGGAAAATGGGACCCCGGAATACAGTGGTTTGCCACCATATACCGTAGCACCCAAAAACCCCAACCCAACTAGCTTAGCATCCCATTAGCACTCAAGTACTAATGTTTGGACAACCCAGAACACGGTATCTTTATCTCAGGACTCACAGAAGCAAGAACACTCTTTCGTCACTCACTCGTACTTGTCCACAAGGTGCGTAGGAAGAGACACTGGATAGGTTAAAATGTTTATTCCAACTTACGTGCTCTAATGTACAGTACACGTGTCAGTACTAATAGCATAATGCATATTACTAATATAAGCAGCATGGTTACAATTCCATAGAATACAAACGGGGAAAGCATCTCAGAGCTCAGTGGATAAACGTATAAATAACATTACCACCCTCCCCTTGCAGTAAGATAGTTTATTATAATAATAGAAGACCTCTGGGCTTTGACTAGCGAACCCCATACCTCAGTCTCTAGATGCAGAATTACATCAGCAGGACATCATAGCTCTTCTCACTGAAAGGGATTTCTCCAAGTGTGTTAAGCGCTAGTAAACCACAGTATTAAAAGCATACCAAATTCTTCATGGCAATTGCACCTAATGTTATGTCTGGGTGCGCGAGACTGGCCATATCAGGAAGAACCAAAATACATTGTTATGCGACCTTGTACATGTTTGTGCAGACTGAGCCCAAAAAGGTGAACAACAGAAAATGCAGACAGTGCAAAAGAACTTGGCACGAGCAAAGGGCGAGGAAGGCCCGGCTCAGTGTAACGTGCGCAAAGAAAAGCAGCATGGCAGCCAGGCCTAGGCCGACATAACAAGGCAGGTAACAATCCACAAGACATTACCTGCATTCACAATTTCTTCTACCAGGAACACAACTGAATTAGCATATTGGTGGCATCTGTACCCTTTCAGCATGTGCATGAGAAAACACATAGGACTTGTTTACAAGTGGATCATAATATTCCGACCCATGAGTAAACTCCTGTTTGTGCATGGATCAGAATTACGAGTTTGAAGGCATTTATTTAAATTCCCCAATCTTCGTTAAATTTCAGCAGGTCAAACCTGCCGAAATTGAACAGGGGAAAATATATGATATTTACAATAAAATGCTGATTTTGGTGCGTTAAACAACAAAATCCGCAATTTATTCATCATGAACTCGTAATAAGTGTTACTTATCACACCCGATAAATAAAGTACCTTGTGGGATCATTCTTCATCAGGGGCAATAAATAACGCAATCAGGCCCCTAATTCCTCATCCAGCCTCTCCTGTGTGAAAACCACCTAAGGCAGACTAATTCATGGAACACCTGGCCATTCATTTGCCTAACAGAAGAGTGAGTTGTCACTCGGAGGTGCCGAATTTCCATCAAGTGAGGGTGTAAATTAAATGTATGGGGGTTTAAAAAGTGTTTATTTGTTAATAACTTTGGCACTGTGTGGGAAATTTGCACATAAATTGGCAGGATTCATTTTCATTAGTCTTTTATCGGTAGGGGAGCGTAGTCTCCTCTAGAAATAAAAACCTTCTTAGGGGTTCACTGATACATCTGGTCCTTAAGACCAACAAAGAAGAGATTGGCACAGAAGCTGTAATATCAAAAAACATGTTTTATTAACCTCAGATGAGGGAGATTGCATCTTACGGTACCCGCAGGCCACTGTAGGAGGCATTCTAATGAGTGCAGAGAACAGGGTCCTTATATATGTATTTGTTACATAGTCAGCATAAAATCAAGGGAGGTCCTAGCACATACAAGCATGCTTATTGACTAATATGGGTATACAAAATTTGCTTGCTCCACAAAGTGGGAGGGAGACTAAACTGCTTACATGAGTAAGAATAGCTTGACAGTTCTATACTAGGAGCAGGTGCATTCTACCAGCTAGGCCTCTCTGAGCATGTGCAAGACTCTGGAAGAGGGAGAAAGCACATGGCGAGCACATGGCTAACTAAAATGGCTGCCAAGTACAAAATGGCTTTCAGCTCATGCTAACAGCGATTCCTGCAATCTTTAACAGACGATCCTTTTAGCATGAGCTAAAGACATTCCCATGATCTAGTAGAGACATAGAAAATATTTTGCACATTTTCTTCTCATAAATTCATCAACATCCTATGCTAGGTGGGCATTTACATTCTAAACATTTCATTAAGCAGGTATATACAAGGTATAAGCAGGAGTACAAAGTGAACAGAGCATTGGGTCATACAGGTAGCAAGAGAGAATAATGACTATTATCTCAAACAGAAATCTCAATATTTTCCAATGATAAGTAATGCAAATGTCAGGGAAGTCAAAATAGATTATTACAAAAACAATCCTGGCTCCGGGGGACCAGGAGGACCACACAAGACCATAGGAATTAGGACAAGGAGCCGCAAAGGGCTGCTCCTCCTCAAAAATGGGACGACCAAAGGGGTACATTACTAACAAAAAAAAAAGAGTCCTTGGGAAAGTTCTAAAACCAACCAGCCAGAGGGGAGTCTTCTCCCTGTGTCCGTTTTGAGCCTCACAGGCAGGCTCTTGTTGTTCCCACGGTGGAGCTGCACAACTCGCAACTCAAGAATCACGGAGAAGAAAAAGTCTTTCTTTCAGGATAGGGCAATCACCCCCCCAGGGCAAATACCCTCAATGATCCTATCCAGTGTCTCAGGCAGTGCACCAGTTTTCTTCACTTTAATCTAACAGGCACCAAGGGCATAGCACTTAGTTCAGCAACGACCAAATTCACTCATATGATGTGCATGCCTTTTAATGTCTAATACAATGTATTTAAGGAAAAGGCTGTAACATTGTGTATTTAAGTCTATTGATTACAAAACACACAATTTCGTTTTTTTCTCTCTGTATGAGGCCTATTTTAATCCTATTGAATACTGAATTCTAATTTTATGTTTAGCATTGTGGCAAGTTGCACACATGTATAGTGTCTTACTCTGTCAATTTAATAGTAACATGCAGCTGTTTAGCATATGTTACATAATTTATTTCTGGATTTTTATTTAATATGTAAGTAACTAAATGACATTTTGCATAACAGAATGATGACAGCAAAAAAACATAAACAAACTCATTGAGCTCATTCAGACAGTTACAGAAGGACACAACACAGCGCGCTTAAAGCTAGCCATTCTTACATAAAGAGTACTCACACAAGTATTACCAATGTCAAACCAAAAACCCCACATAGACATTTAAACACACATTTAACCCACAAATCAATACTTAGAACAGCTTACAAAGTGTACGCAAGACCAACCTATTTGTAAATACTAATTGTAAGTCATATTTACAAGAAGAGCTCTCAAAAGTAGCCCAAAAAACTGTTCCATGGTCAAGAAGCCAAAATACACCAAATTCGCCAGTTTTGGCTGGTAGAACACTCAAAAAGCGCTCTGCATATCACCACTTATGAATGTTACTAAGTGCGCAGATCCGGATCCGTTTTATGTACATATTTAGTTCCATGGGGTACTTAGTCACCAAGGAAGAAATATCTTTTTACTATACGTGAACCTATTTAGGTATCCCCTCTGAGGGTAGTCAACTGAGTACTTCCTAAATCCATATCGGTACCTCCAAAACAGCAACACTTTCAACAAAATGTGCTGGAAACAGGCATGCCAAAAATATTATAGCATATATAATATTATACTCCAAGTGACACTTAACACAATGTGTGCCGTTCAAATTTTCAAAGTTAGAAAAAAATCTCCTCATTACCTGCCTATATGAATTGCAATGCATATATAATTACAAAACAAATTCCAAAATTGGCCAATCATACAAACAAAGCCACAGTAAGTGTTACTAAAACTACCTTACCAATCAAAGGCATCAAACCAACAGCAAGTGCCGCAAAACGGCTCTTACCAATCAAATGGTGTCCAAGTTCTGAGTGACCTAACGGTCGTTTTAAAATACTCACGCCAAAGAAGTTCTCAGTCGGGAGCGGCAAACACTTGGAGGATCAGATCAGGAAGACCAGAAATATACTGGGCTGGAAGACAAAACAATCTCCGTGCGCAGGGTACCTCCTCAGTAGATTCCTGTCCTGTACTCCTCAGTAGATTCCTGTCTCCCTTCAAGACCACTCCCTTGGATAGCCGCTTCACCGATGAGTCCCACTTTCGGGCGCCATCTCTAGAAATAAAAACCTTCTTAGGGGTTCACTGATACATCTGGTCCTTAAGACCAACAAAGAAGAGATTGGCACAGAAGCTGTAATATCAAAAAACATGTTTTATTAACCTCAGATGAGGGAGATTGCATCTTACGGTACCCGCAGGCCACTGTAGGAGGCATTCTAATGAGTGCAGAGAACAGGGTCCTTATATATGTATTTGTTACATAGTCAGCATAAAATCAAGGGGAGGTCCTAGCACATACAAGCATGCTTATTGACTAATATGGGTATACAAAATTTGCTTGCTCCACAAAGTGGGAGGGAGACTAAACTGCTTACATGAGTAAGAATAGCTTGACAGTTCTATACTAGGAGCAGGTGCATTCTACCAGCTAGGCCTCTCTGAGCATGTGCAAGACTCTGGAAGAGGGAGAAAGCACATGGCGAGCACATGGCTAACTAAAATGGCTGCCAAGTACAAAATGGCTTTCAGCTCATGCTAACAGCGATTCCTGCAATCTTTAACATCCCCATGACCAAGATGACAGGATCCCCTTGAACCGCTCGCCGAATCCCAGCGCTCAGACGTTTATTGCGCTGTCCCCGAGACCCCACAGCTCCTCAGATGACCTGGCATCAATGACTACGTAGATAGGGACCATGAATGGAGCCTCTGGAGGACACTAGCAGACTCGCCGAAGCCTCTGCAGAGTGCTTGCAATGCTGACCGCTGTGGTATCCATGCCTCTGTGCCATGGCCTTGCGCTGACAGTGAACGTGGACTTTCCGGAAGCCAGAACCGGTGGCAAAGGCACAGAGACTTGTGGCACCGCAGCAGCCTACCCAATATATCCACTGACTGCACCTGCCTGGGCTTCTTCTAGACTGCGCTGCCTGGCACTGTGGGGGAGACAAGGGGCTATTGTAAAGAAAGAGAGCACCCTGGGACCGTATGTCCATCGAGGACAGAGAACCAGATGTGGGACATGAACTCTGACTCCTGCAGAAAAAAACTGACTGATGTCGAAGAGCAGAGCAGGTGGAGCAATGTCCGTTTCTTTGAAGTGCCAGAGGGGGCAGAGGCTCAGGGCATCGAGAGCTTCCTCTCTTCTTTCCTTCCTGAACTAATGGGCATGGTGTTCTCACTGTCAATGGAGATCAGAAGGTCCACAGGAGCCGCTCTTGATCCGACAGAACCAGAGAGGCCCCACAACCTATAATAACCTGCCTACTACGCAAACAACAAACACAGCAACTTATCATTGTGGCTACAAAGAACAATGGTCCCTTCCTCTTCAAAAACTCCAAAATGTATACAGTGGCAAATTTTCCCACAATATGATGATCTGCAGAAAAAACGTTTCTTACCCTATGCCCACACCTCCTGGCACTGACCATCCATTATGGAGTTAGTTCTGGAGCCAGCCATGATGCTGAATACTGTTGGCGGGACAAATTGGGAATTTACAGAGCCGGAAGATCTAGGCAGGTTCCTCACCATGCTAGAGGCTGGGGACTTGGCCATCTCTAGTCTGGAGGAATCATCACTGCTGCCATCTTGTAGACCACAAGAACAGATGACTTTCTTGGGCCCCACAGGTGACTCAACGGACCCGGTATTGGAAAGAAGACGATTGTAGGCAGGAGTGAAAAAGTGGGAGGACCGAGACAGCCCAGGTCCCTCCAAACCTGCTGATACATTTGAAACAGAGGCAGAGACAAATCCCATTCACTTTTGAAACCTTGAGGGGACTGCGGGTGCTGTTCTTTGCTCTTGTTGAGCAGGGCAGAGGACAACAAATCCTGGATACCTGAGCGGAGAACTCTCAGCTGAAACTGAACTGGTAAGATCCTTCCATGTTTATGGGATAGGATTACTGCATGACCATGGGGAGAAATTGGTTATTCGTTTGGATACGAGAGGTGTGGGTCTTGAGGACTGGTGGCTCCATACCGCTTTCGCTGAAATCATGCACCGGGGAGCGGCGACAGGGAAAGGGGATACAACTTGCCCATTCAAAGTAGTTGCAAAAAGTCACCAGTCAGGCACAAACTTGTCTGCACAATTCTCTGTTTGGTGAACATTGTCTTTCTCTTTATCTCTTTTTCTTTCTCGTTCATTGCTTATTTCAATTTATCTTCTTCTTCTTGTTTCCACCATATACCAAAGCCTTGGACCCTCCCCCCCAGCTTCTGCACCTTCTCAAAGCGATAGGTCCAGCACTTTCCCTAGTTTTGATTGTAGCTGAGTCATGAACTTCTTCTACACCTCCATAAGACCGACTAACCCCCTCCCTCACCACCCCAACACTTGAACACAGCGACCCTCCCTCTAGTTAATCCACCTAACTGTGTCACGCACTGTGCTTCCACTCCTCCAGCGGTACAGGGACTAACTTCAGCAGTTCGCGTTTGATATCCGACCCACCTGTCGTAACTCGGGCAGTTTGGGCGTGAACCGAGCTGTGATGAACTGGGCATGCCCGAGGCACTTCTGGATGCTATCACTCAATGTTAGTGATATGGCACTTACAATAAGAGGAAGAAATTCCTCACCTACCTAGCCTCCAAATCCCACCATTCACAGAGAGAGTCAGACAAGCTGAAGCAAGACTGGGTGGGGAGAGTCATCAGTGCCAGCTACAGAAGACTGGCCAGGCAGGCTGATGATATATCAGTCAGCCAGTGAAATTCAGTCAGTCAGTGAAATTCCGAAAATAAAGAGGGTTTACCCAACTTATTCGGAAGACACTCCAATGCACAGTACACAAATCATGGGCAGATGGTGGAGGATGCTATGTTTTCGCCAAGATTAGCACGAAGGGGGGGGGATCATAGTCCTGGAAACAATATCATTTCAACAGGAATGAAACCAGAGCACTCCACGGTTTTAAATCCATTTATTGCACCCAGCATGACGCGGTTCGGCTAACAAGCCTTTTTCAAATGCTGTTTGTAGCACAATTAATATCACTAACCCTTCATCTGTCGCTTACTGCACATTAAATATCCTGTACCTGAAGATGCTGGTCTGAGTGACCGATGCCCTTCCATGTAGTCATGTCCCAACTTGCTGTTAACAGGTAAGTTATTCGTTGGGCCGGGGTGGTTCTGGCAGGTTAAAATTCAATAGGTAACCAAAGGCCCCTGGAACTGCCCAACTCTTTATTGACAGGCGCCTCCCGTGCGCAAGTGACCCGCACGTATTACATTGGCAAAAAATATCACTCCAACAGGAATGAAACCGGAGCACTCCACAGTTTAAAATCCATTTATTGCACCCAGGATGATGTGTTTCTACTAACAAGCCTTTTTCAAATGCTGTTCGTAAAATAAATCATTAGTGCACAGGTGTTTTGAGAGGTCACTTAGCTCCCCTACGTAGTGGCTAGCGAGAGAGGACCAACAAGTATGGGTACTGCTGTGAAGTTCTGGTTCGGACTGGGTTCCCATAGGAAATGTTCAGTGTTTTGAGAAATTAAGGTTAAAAATGTAAAGATCTACCAGGCTGCTGTAGAACCGCAGGACTGGCAGAGCAAAAGATAAGATCGGATTGGCTGGCTCGCGTCAACAAAGTTGTTTGACAGCAATTTTTGGTCTTGAAGGCTGAGTTCCCATGTCCTGAAAAAATATAAAAATAACATATACAGGCAGGGTGGGCTTCCCTGATCACATAAGCCTTGTGGGAGTCCCCAAGAGACATCCCCCTGTACCCCTCATGCTTTGGGCAAAAACCTAAAAAATATTTTGCAATACCACAGGAAAAACAAAAATGGGAGGGCCGCCATTTAACATCATAATCCCCATGGGATGGACCAGGGCCTGGGAGTCAGCACATTCTCTCTGCTCTTTTAAAAAAATATATATATAGGGAGGGGTGGTGTGTCCCTCCCTCCCTGAGCCACATATTGGCCCCGCGGATCCCATCCCCTGGGGTCGTCAACCAATATTGCTCCAGTCTCTGGTGGGAGCAGAAAACAACCTTACTGCAATATGTTTCTGCAGCGGGATCAAAAATTAAGCTCCCTCTGGGCGGGGCACATTCAGTGTTGCCAGAACACAGGATGGTTGCTGGCTGAGGAGCCGGGGGACCACAGGGGGCCTTTGGCCTCCCTCCAAGCCCCCAACGTGATGTAAATTGTGGTACTGGGGTACCCACCAAACAAAAAGTGGACTCCCTGTACTGCTGTTTAAAAAAAAAAAAAGATATAATGTGGCTGCCTCAGGTGAGACTGGGGTACCCAGAATATATATTTTTTTAAATGTTGCGGCCTCGCCGCTTCATAATTGAAGCAACGAGACCGCTCACTAAATAATCACTGCACCCTCCCAAGAGTGCCCCATAATGCCCTGTGTGGGCTTTGTTCTTAAATATTATCGTTGTCGTGGTGCCCCAGTGATGGGCAGAGGTACCACCAATCATTTATATAAGTGTTGCTAGGGGCTGGAAGAAGCACAGCAGCCCCTCAGGAAAGTTTTTTAAAAGCTAAAAAAAAAACATTGTAAGTTTCATGGATGATTCATTGTATGCATGCCCCCAGTAGAGCTTACCATCACATTTAGAGCATGCTGAGCTGGAGCTCTATATTTTCCAGCTGGAGTGTGGGGACCCTTGGTGGTTGGTCCTATGGCAGCCTTTTTCGGGTCTGAAGAGTGTGAAATAAAGACTGAAACACACTTTTTTTAAAATTTGGAATGAAAATGGTGTGTTGGCCCTGCATCTAACTACTGATTCGCACCGCCATAGGACATGCGCAATGCATGTCCTCCGCCTGCCATTGGCTGGATGCAGGGCCAGATCCTGTGCCCAACATCCGAAGGCCATATGCAGTGGCAGTTGCCTGCCTGTGGAGGGTTGGGCACTGAAGCATGACTGAAGTGCAAACTATAACTCACACATACCTAATGCAATGCCTATGACCTTACAATATTTACACCAAGAAGTAACAACAGCTATAATTGCAATGTTATTAAATAGAACCACATGATCAAACTAATAAATAATACTGCATTCTTAGTTGTCCCATTCATAGTGGTAAAAGCAATTTTAGAAAGAGAGAAACAAAGAGAAAGAGAGAGAGGGAGAGAGGGAGAGAGAGAGAGTGTGTGTGTGTGTGTTTGGTTTGGGTAGTTTATGGTTTTTTTTTTTTTAATCAGTAAGGCTTGCTATCCCTTAGATGTTTTTAGGCCAAACCTAAAAAATATAATATTAGACGGTAATACCTTTGATCTACCAGCAGATGTCAGACTAGGGCAGATAGTTCTGAGGATACAATTTCCTACGTACTCCCATTATCCTGGATAAGTAATGAGAGTGCTATAAAGGCTTTCACATATAGTTTTTACTGCCTGAGACTTCACTTGTATATACGTTATAGGCTGTTACACACATACTTCTATAGACACACCGCACACTTTTAGAGGAGTTTGTGAGCGGGAAGATCAGCAGGTAGCTGGGAATATAAAATGTAAATCACATTAGTGGCAGAACTGACACACAGAGAAACCGCATATGCCTCAAAGAAAGATAAATATAATGTTAACCCTTTGTATAGCTCTAAACATAACCAAATTGTGTCTTCGTACTTAAATAATTAAGCAATTTTATCCAAGGAGAATGGCACTCCCAGGAGTGTATTTCCCTGTAGATGTTAAATATGTCAGAGGTGAAGTAGAGGTCATGGCCTGTTTGTGCCTTGCCAAACAAGACAATATTGATAATTTACCCTTCTGGTCCCATCTCCCCTTTGGGGACATTTCCTGTAAGTACTTCTCTCAAGAGACAAACACGATAGACATAAAAGAGAGACTAGAACAAGCATGCCACAGTGATTGTCAGAGCATGCTACCTAGAACAAACAACAGTCTAAACTGAATTCTCATGAAATAGTTTCCTTTTGTCTGGAAGAAATCTGAACATCATAATCACGCATTTACAAGGCCTACTAAACCCAACTTGGCATCTAAGTTAAACAAGAGTGTAAAAAGATATAGATAAATAAATATTTATAGATAAATATGTATTTAATTATTTATTTAAAAATATAGATGATCTAGATTAAGGAATAGTAATGTTTGGCTTCTTCGTGAAAAAAATGTCCCAGAAAAGGCAGTAAGTGCCACAAAACTGTGGATGCCAGCATGAGAATAGCAATTATCAATTTATATTCTGAACGCAAATAACGGATTGAATTATAAACCATTAACTTTGTCTAGATCGAGCTAGAACCAATGATTGCTTGGCGAACCAAAGTTAATGGCTTAAATTGATTCTTTCTTAGGCTCAGGAGCCAATGCAATTTCTGAAAACTTCTCACCAAATTGGAGTTTGTGTAGATTTTCTTTAAAGTACTAATCAGCAAAGCATTTCCATAATTTTAGAGGGAATTGCTCTATTCCTAAAGGAATAGGTGAATGAAAGCTTTTGAGAACACTATGTAGTATTAGAACATTGGAATGTTAGGAGCTCCATTGTAGACAATGGAGTGCTCCATGCTTCTACGGGCCGGTAAAGGCCCGCAGAGCAACATTCCAATGTTTTACAAAGGCCTCGCCCTCGGTTCGGGCCTTTAACGCGGGAACGGGCCTTTAATAGCCGGTATAGCCCGCTACGGCGGGCTATAAGGCTATAATAAGCATGACTCCCGGGAATTTACTTGGCCCTCCACCAATAATCCTGCATTAAGGATCCTTTAACTTTTTCCATTGGTGATAGAATTGCTTTTCCTCCTGGGATATTATAATGGGAAGATGTGATTTCAACCTTTTGACTTTCGCAGGGACAAGTAAGAGCTCTGCCTTATCCTCGATTAGAATTGACCAGTTGTTATTCATCCTAACATGAAACATATGGACAGTGTTTAGCATGTTTCTCAGTGACGCCTGAAACAACTCATCGGCAAAATGGTGAAAAGGAATGTCAAGAGTCTTCGGTAGTTGTGAGGAAGGTTTTTATGTAGATTATAAGTAGGACTGGGAAGACAGGAGTCTTTAGGCATAGCATTTCTACCCTAGATGATGCTAATGGGCCATCTCTCACTTTCAACCTTTACTGGATGAAGCTGAACAAAGTGGGCGCATGTTCTGACCCCTACACCCGACAGGTTCAGGCGCTCAGTAAAGTGTTGCTTTTTTCCTTAGTGTCCGGCATCGCAGACTGTGGCCCCGATTCACAAAGGGACTTACGACTCGTAAAGTTGAGAGTGCGCAGGCTCCGCACTCGGGGAGGAGTCTCCGCACTCGGGCCGAATCTCCTTGTGGCGCACTGCAGAGGGTGTGCCGTACGGAGATTCCGCCCCGAGTGTGGAGATTCAGCCACGAATGCGGAGACTCTGCCCGAGTGTGGAGACTATGCACTCGTAACTTTACAAGTCGTAACTGCCTTTGTGAATCGAGCCGTGTATGTCCAGGTCATCTGTTCCTGGCCCTCCATGAGATGTAAACGAGAATGCTAATCGCCCTGAATACTGGCCAGATGTTCAAGGATAGCCTGAAGCTATACAGAGGCTGCATTGTCAGGCGTTTTAGCAGGAATGAAGTGTTGGAAATGGGACGGACGTTTTTATTAGGTCTTGTGTGCAAACAGTTTCTAGATGTTATTGAAGACCTATTGTTTACTACTCCAGTGGACTGTGTTAGCCCATTTCTTCTTATTAGCTGGCTTTCTTGTCAATCTCAAGAGCTTGCTTCTTATTCTATGGCATTCCTTCCTCTTCTTATCTTTTTCCTAGTGCACATATTCTTTACCACCATTTTGAATGGATGACTTGTGTCCTTCCACTGCTTAAATTCAGGGAGCTACTTTTTCTTTCAGCAATCTACAGCAGTGTATGTTTTCTTACTCTCTCTTCTGTGCTTATTCACCCCCTCAAATTCTTGCCCTTGCTTGCTCTGTGTTGCTTCCCTCTCCACTCAGTTCATCTGTTGCTTCCCCAGCCCCACCAACGTCCAGCTTTTTTTTCTTTTTTTAACCCACCAGCTGCTCCATTGTTCCCCTAATGCCAGTTGCTCCCTCCTTGTATTTGTATTTTGTATTTGATATTTGTAAAGCACACAACTTATCCCCAGAGGGATATCCCGGTGATAGACTATTATCGATGCTGGTTCTGATCGTGGACCTAGAGTGGGAATAGCCATGTCTTCATTTTTTCACGAACTCTTAGCAAATCTGGCACAGTGCAAAGTTCATGAGCAAGCTTGTTGCAGTGAGTGGAGGCCAAAAAGGTAAAAGAACGGCCACCCATCCAGGATATTTTGATTCTTCCTTTTTGGCTGACCTGAGGTTCCGTGTGGGTTTGTGAAAATTGACTTTGTTCAACAATAACATAGGGCTGTTTCCATAAAATAGTCTGTGCATATGGCACATTAGCCTAAAAATGGCTCGTTTACGGACCAGAAGCCAATGGAGCTGGTCAAGGCAGGCCGATGCTGAGCTCCTTTTACTTTTATTACAAATAAGTTTAGCAGCTATGTTTTGAATAGTCAAGAGCAGTGCGAACAGGTACTCGGCCATGCCTGCATACAATGCATTTTCATAATATGTCCTACTCAGGATTAAAGCTTGGATTATGTTTCTTCTCCAAGCTACTGGAATACATCGAAATAATTTCCAAAGGGTACGTAATAGTCCAAAACAAATCTCTTGAACCCTGGTTACTAGTTCTTGCAGGGACAGGGCATTGTCAATGAGAAAGCCCAGGTTTTTGACTACTTTCCTAGGTTGAGGTGCAGGACCTAACATTGTTGGCCAACACGCATCACTCCAGAATTTTTTCAGCACCCCCAAACAACAGAATCTCTGATTTATCAGCATTTAGTTTTATGCAGTGGATATGCAGCCACTCTGCTACCTCAGAGAGACACTCAACTAGATTATCCTTTATCTCGTACTTATCGTCAATGGAGATAATCAGTGGAGTGTCATCAGCATGCATAATGACCTCAAATCCTCTTTTTTTGCAATGTTAGCCAGCGGTGCTAGACAAACGTTTGAAGAATGCAGGGAAGAGCCCTGAGGGACTCCACAGTACAAATCTTTGGGGCTAGATCCTAAAAGGCCGAAGCTGGGCCGATTGCGATCTATTGCTTAGGAAGGGATTGAACAAATGCAAAGTGGCTGAGTGTAGACCGATTCCATGCAGCCCTCAAAGTAGATGTTGAAGAGATACAGAATCGAAGGCTGCTGATAGGTCTAATAGTATTAATACAGCTGATTTCCCTTTGCCTACTAATGACCTAATGCTGTCAGTCACCGCAAGTAAGTTTTGCCCTGAATCCTGTTAGAACTGGATCCAGGGTGTTATTACTCTCTGGATATTGAATTAATTGAGTGTTAACCAGTCGCTCCAGTAGCTTAGCTGATTAAGGTGTCAATGAAATGGCATGATAGTTAGAGAGTGTGGAAGCATCCACCCCTTCTTTTGCAGCTAATGGCACTACTTGTTGGAAACTCCACCTCTGTTGGAACTGGCCCTTTTTGCAGGGTTATCCCCAAACTTTTTGCCTTCCTCCTGTATTTTTTCTGACCTGTTTTTGTTGCTTTTAGGACTCTGGGCACTTTACCATTGCTGATCAGTGCTAAAATGCATGTGCTCTCTCTTGTAAACTTGGTAAGATTGGACTACCCCTGTTTGGCATATTTAATTTACCTGTAAGTTCATTGTACAGTGGTATCCCATGTACCCAGGGCCTGTAAATTAAATGCTACTAGTGGGCCTGCAGAGCTGCTTGCACCCCCACCGAAGTAGCCTCTCAAACCTGTCTCAGGCCTCTGCTGGTGCAGGGCCTGCGCGCGCAGTTTACTGCCACCGTGACGTGGCATTTAAAGTGTTTGCCACGTCTGAAACGCCCCTTTTACTACATACAGGCCACCCCTAAGTAGGCCCTAAGTAGCCCTATGGGAAAGGTGATGTGTAAGTAAAAGGTAGGACATGTGCCATTGTTCTGTGGCATGTCCTGGTAGTGACAACCAGCCTATTTGGTTTCCCACTGCTGCGAGGCTGCCTTCTCATAGGTTTGCATTGGGAATTCCCTGATATGTGCTTCAGTGGTAATTTCTGATATGAAAGGGGTAGCGTGGCCATTTTGGTATGTTTGGAATAGTAGTAATAAATCCTGCTTATTGGTGAAAGTGGATTTGTTATTACTATTGTAGAAATGCCACTTTTATAAGTGGGCATTTCCTTGTGCTTATGATTCTTTGTGCCCTGCGTGGTTGTGTATTCAACAGCTGGTTCAGACTGACAGGGGTTGGGGTTGCGCATTCACTCTAGACAGTCACAAGGGGGGTTGATGAGTATCCTGCTTTTCCTGGGTGACTCAGCGCTGAACTGAATAGACCTTGGCTGCATTTAAAGTGGTGGAAGGAGTTGCACCTGCACCTGAATAGGGCTGTGCCTGCCTTTCACCAAGCTGTCTCCACCCCCTTGTAGTGTGTCTGGAGCAAGGGCTTGAATGGGGGTGGTGTGCACTTCTAAGGTTTTTTGAAGTGCCCCCCAGAACAAAGACTTTAGGGGTATAAGTACAGGGGCTGGGGCCCCATGTTTTTAAATACTGTACGGGACTTGTACAAGACACTGCTGGCTCTGCATGCTGCACCAAAGGACTGATGGGCTGCCAGAAAAGATCACTATTTGGACTGTTTCGGCTTTGTAGTGCCGGCCGGCTTGCCTGCGTGGCTGCCAGAGACTCTGCCACTTTGCTAGGAAATCCAGTGTGCTTGTCTGCTGCTTGCCTGCACCTTGTGCTCCCCGATGTTCTCCAGGGGCTGGTGGCTACCACCCGCCCATGCTTTGTGGATGCTGGAAGGGTTCTAGGAACTAGCTTTGGGACGCCGAGTCTGGCTGTCTGCAACTGTTCTCTCCAGAGCGTTGTTTAACACTTTGCCTGCCTCCGCCCGGCCTGCATAACAAAACTTGCGTTACTTGGTGCCCCCGGGGCACAAGCAGGCACTCACTATAGTGTGCCTTAGTGGTTGAGAATCCCCTGTGTACTGAGGGGTTTCCCACAGACCAGCACAGTTCCTGGAGGACTCCGGTGGCCGGGACGGTGCCCGCTGAGTGCCCCTCTCCCCTTTCCTTGCATCCAGCACGTGGGCCCGCTTGTGGCAACTAAGCCAAAAGGATACCTCGGCACAGAGTCTCTGCGTTGCCGAGCAACACTGACATCACCAGTGAACAGGGCCCAGCCCTCGGGGAAGACCAAGAAGAAGGAGCGCCTGGTGTCAAGGGACCGAGCCCCAGGCGTGGGCTTGTCTTGTCATGGAGCCCTCGCCTTTCTTGGTGCATTGCGCCGCACTCACCAGCGAGGGGGAGGCATTGCTAGGGTGAAAGGCAGCCTCCGGGAGCAGAGTCACAGAGTCGGCCCAGACCGCCACAAGTCCTGGTGTGGCAGGAGTGACCGCAAGTGCTGCAGTCACCGTCACCGTCCCGGTCCCAAGGGACCAAGGCGGGCTTCCCCCATTTTGTTCCGTGAGAGCGGCTTCACCTACTTGAAAAGCTGCAACATTGCAGCAGCTGCCTTTCGGCCATTCTCCTTGCAGGGAGGATCGAGGGAGGGTTCCCCTCAGGCGAGGGTACCCTTCCCCCTTTTGCATACACGTACCTAGGGGGGCCCTGACTAGTGTTGGTGACGATCGAAGGGTGAGACCTCAACGGAGGCCCCCGATTATCCAAAGGAACTGGCAGCATGTACACATTACGGTAATTCCTGTGATAGGTGTGCCTGCCACCAAAGTGTTGGGAAACCTATTGCATAATACCTATAGGAGCACAGGATTAAGGTGCCCTATTGCCTGAGGATGAGGTGGTAGTAATATGCCTAGGGTGATTCCTGTACAGCGAAATGTGGTAACTTATAGATTTTACCCCTAATCCAACAAACTGCATGTGGTACTAATGTTATAAAATATCTGGGTGATATGGTGCGCACAGTGATGGTGCTCTTCACAATCTTTTATAATGTGTGCAACCTATAAGGATTTACTGGATTGCACTAACTTGTAATGTTATGACAATTGCCTGCATGGTAAAGTGATTTTATGATCTAGGTGATGTCATGACAATCGCCTGGTTGGTGAAGTGATTTATGTGATTGTGATCTAATGTATTTTATGTATAATACACAAATATGCAAACGCTTTACACATGCCTCTGTGATAAGCCTGACTTCTATGCCAAGCTACCTAGGGGTGAGCAGGGGTTATCTTGTGTGTGTAACTCCCTTACCATGACAAGAGTGTGGGTTCTGTCTGGCTTAGGTGCATACCCTAGCCAACCAGAAACCCCATTTGTAACAGCCTCCGTTACAGATTTATTTAGGAGAAGTGCTACCAGAGGTGCAACTACAGGGATTAAGAGAGAATAGACAAAGTGAGAGCAAGGGTCAAGCGCTGGTCCAGACCTCAAAATTCTCATTGTCCTTTCCACCATTTCAACTGTTAAATATAAAAGCTCCCCCCAGTTGGAAGTAGCTTCCGGATGTTCTGTAGTTATCTCGATAATTCACTTTCTAAGAGTGGTTGAACTCCAAATGTTGAATATCTGGACATGATTTTATTGTTAAAGAATGTGGATAAGTCCTCACAAAAAGATGCAGAAGCTTTGATTTCTTGAATCAGCACTGTAGGTTGAGCTTTCTAGATGAATTACTATTTTCATCCAGTCTTTTCATAAAATGTTGCCTCTTGGCCTTTCTTAGTTGTTTGTAAAAGGCATTCAGATGCATTTTTATAAATCGTTCTGTCCTCTGGACTTTTAGTACGCTGCCACTTGCATTCAATAGTTTTACAATCCCTTTTTTGTTTCCTCAATTCTCCTGTATACCACTTCCTGGTTGGGTGTTTGTTTGAGAAGGTATTATTCCTTGCCATGGTGCATATTTCTAAAGCTGTAGACATAGCGTTGCCCAACTCCCCAACTGCTTGGTCCAAAGACCAATCCTCTCTCATTGTTGGTGGAATAAAATTGCTTATTACAAGATCAGGACTCACTTTCCTCCATGGACACCTGCTAGTAACAGTGGAGTTAGAATTTCCCCTCCCATTTTCTGATAAGCAAAAGAGAATTGCACTAAAAAGTGGTCAAACCACATTATGGGCTCTACCGATTGGATTGTTATCAAATTCATATTCGAAAAGAGTAGACGTAACATGTCCTGCTTTGTGTGTTGGACCCATAATCCATTGCTTAAGCTGCAAGGCCTTCATCTCGTTATCCAGCAATACTCTGGCTCTCTGCCTTATCTTTAAATTGTAAATTAAACTCCCCCACTAATAGGAAATATTGAAATTTCAGTACAAATTGAGACAGCTTATCAGCCAGTTAAGCTGCAACCAGAGGGTCATATTTATGAGCCCTTCGCGCCACCATAGCGTCACTTTTTGTGACGCGCCGGCAGTGCAAACTACAGAATCATATTTATGAGGTCACGCATGCCACTTTGTGTGGCTTTGAATGGCCTCATAGATATGTAGTAAGGCAGAGCAAATTGCTGTGTCGCCTTACTCTGCGCTAGGGAGGCATTCCATGGGCATTGCGGTGGGTGTTCCCACGCAACACCCATGGATTTTGACGCTTCCCCAAATAAAAAAAAACATGTATATCTGGGGATGTGACCAAAATCTTACGCCTTCCCAGGGGAGGCACAATGAAGAGAAATAACTTTATTTCCTCGTTTTTTCTCTTTCAATGCATTCTTCAGCACACATGGAAAGAGGAAAACACCTCCCAGGATTGTTTTTGTGCAGGAAAGTACCCCTTCCTGCACAATAAAATCCTGCTGACAACATAGGCACCCATGCACCATGGTGCAAGGGTGCCTGCGTTGGCGTTAGGCTGCCAAAATGGCGCCAGTGCAGGGGGAAAGGACAGGAATGCACTGTGTTGGATAAATATGGTGCATTCCTGCCCTTTCACTTTGACGTAGGGCTGCGCAGCAAGGTGACTTCCTCCCTGCCCTACACCAAATCCCCATAAGAGAGTTTTGTCCAGGCAGTCTGTAAACACAGCTCTTCCAAGTACTGTCCATTTGTTCACTGATATCTGGAAAATCAACATTTCACAGTCATTATCATCCTGCATATCATTATTCACTAGTGGCATTGACTTGCAACCCCCTACTCCTCCGCCGCTCCCCAGCCTTCCCAGACATGTTGTTTACATTTGATATATATATATATATATATATATAACGATTCCTCGCTCACATCTGCTGCTCCAAACAAACGAGAGTGGACCCAGGTATTGTGCATATTGTGTTTATTCACGCACAAACAGTCTCGCCATTACGCGTTTCGGCAGATCCCTGCCTTGATCACATGACAGCGTTAGGAAGTCTGATCGCCATTTTTAAAGTGACAGTGCAACCAGTTAATTGATAGAAATGGAAAAAAGATATATATATGTGCTTGAATGCTTCAATTACTCTACAATCATTGGTAATACAATTGTTGGCTTAAATGCATTTTGTAGATTTCTAAAATGTGCATATACATTTCATTAAATATAAAATATAAACACACCTAACCAGATTTAGTATTAATATAAATAACTAAAACTTCATTGGCTCAGATGCTACCCTGGATCATCACCAATATTTCATTTATTTCCAAATCTCATCACATAACTGATTAAAATAATATAAAAGTGTTTATCCTTATAAATACCATAAATAAAGTGCTAAAAACATATAAATTGTGCTAGTGCTAAAAATAATAAATAAAACCAAATGTTATCAATTATATGTGTCCACTTATGTCAGAGGCCGTATGTATTGACATAATGTCTTTTTACATACTACTAGACATGCCCCGGCAAAAGATTTCTAGTGCAAAACATGACATGTGCAAACTAAGCAAGTATATATGAGGGAATTAGTTAAACCTGATAATCATCATTTAATATGCAATTGATTCCCACAGTTGTAAACATAGACATAAATTATGTAATTAAATAAATAAATACATATAAATATCAATAAATATACAACTCAAATGCTAAAACTCTATTCCATTTTACCCCCACTATATAAAATTCCTTAATTTATGTTCCATGTAAATATATTGCAGATTGTAATCTGATGGACATTCATTTAAGCACCATTTCAGGGAATAATATGAATTATAATAAAATCAATTGAATAAACAAACACATTCAGTTTAGGTTCAAGATCCTATTACCACTAGACTTTTAGAAATAAGGGGATTTATTGTAGATTCATCATAAAAATGTGTAAAGGTCCTCACTTGTATTAAGACCCCCGGATGCTTGGTAAACAACTCTAAGATGTATTGAGTTTCCAGGCGTCTAAGTTTTGCTTCCCTGTTTCCCCCTCTCTTTTCTGCGGGAATAGCATCTAATACATAGTATCTTAGATGCTTGAGATTACTTTCATGTTGTTCTTTAAAATGTCTCGCCACAGGGTAGCTAGGGTCATTGTTAGTGATTGCCCTTGTGTGTTGTAGGATCCTTTTATGTACTGCCAACTTTGTACTGCCAATATATTTTAAATCACAGCTGCATTCTAAAACATAGACCGCATATTCTGTTCTGCAGGTCAAATATCGATTGATGGTCCGAGGACTATCGCTAAAAGCTGTGTAGTATAAAGATTTGTTGACTCCAAACTGGCATGCCTTACAACTTGCACATTTGAAAAATCCTTTCCTAGGTGTGATCCATGTTCCCATCTCTTGGTCTTCAGGATTATTTCTCACTAGGGCATTTCTCAAAGATGCCGTTTTTCTATAAGTAATGGCTGGTTTCCTGGGGAGTGACTGTCCAATTATGGGATCATCCAATATAATGGGCCAACTGCGTCTCACGATCCCCCCAATCTGTTTCTCCTGCCTAGAGAATGACAGAATAAGTCTAGTGGGTTTGTTAGGTGCATTCAGGGTGTTACTGGTTGCTCCATCCAGCCTATTTCTATATGTCAGTAAATCAGCCCTGGGTTTCTGCCTAGATTTTGCCATGGCTTTGTCTATGGTTGTATTTTTGTATCCCCTCTCTAGAAATCGTACCTTACTCTCATTTGAGATATATATATATATGAAACCAGTCCCGTTCCTCAGCAAAGAAACAGGCGCCGACACCATGGATAATATGACACCAAACTTTATTCCACTAGAAAGCCCTGACGCGTTTCGACGGCTGAACCGCCTTGGTCACTATATATATAACATTTTGCTACCAAGCCACCCCTTTCTCTTTCATGTGCTTTTACACATTTTTTTTAATTTGCCGCTCCAAGACTTGGAATGGTAAATGAAACGTTTTTTAAAATGGCCACTGCATCAGGCCGCCTTCGTACGCATGCAGTGTGATCCATGCATGCTTATATGACAGAGCAGCAGATGTTTTATTTTGCATCAGCAAACAAGCAGTTTGTCTTTTTACTAATGCAAAACTACATTGGAAAAAATGCTGACAAAGTCAATAGTTTGGATAATGCCTTCACAAAGGCGTGAGCTATTGGCATTGCCAATGCCTTTTTAACAGTTCCAATTCCATGTGCGGGTCTTGCTTAGAAGCGTAACTCATGCTTATTTCATGTGGAGAAGGTCTGTGGGAGTTGCTCAGTGCTCAATAACACATGGAAAGGGTCATCTTGGCACTAGCTTAAGTTTCATTTAGGGATCCGGATATGAATCTCCTCTAATGAGACCTCCCATGAACAGACCATGGGTCGTGATGTATCCAAGATTGGTTGGCATTACTCCTCTGTGTCTCAAGGTCACTCTCACCACTGATTTTTCGCATGACATTGTTTATAAATTATTCTTGCATTTGACTGCAACCCACCAGTTTCCCAAGTTGGTCGAATAGATGTCTGAGGGGTTTAAACAGTGCCGTAGAGTTAGTCTATTTATGTAATTTCTTGGCATACAATCAGTAGCGGCTGCTACTGAACGGTGTGATGAGGCGGGGTGAGTGGAGGGGGGAAATAAGAAAAATAAAAGAACTTACCTTGGTACGGCCAACCACCGTCTCTCCTCCGTCCTCTTCTCTTCTCCGGCAGCAGGAAACACACAGGCTCCCAGAATCCCCTAGCCAATCACGACGCTGCATGACAGCAGCGTTGTGATTGGTCTGAGCACCGTGGTTCTGCACTCAGACAGGGGCTGGGAGGCAGAGCCTGTTCTCCACGCAGGCTGTGCAATACAGCCTAGTGGAGAACATGCGAAGTGTGCATGACTGTTTGGCCGGCCAAAGACGGCTGGCCAAACCGTCATGCACACTTAGAAAGTGCCCAACACTCCTCCACCTGCTCTGAACAGCCCAGACCCACCTCGCCCCCTCAACCAACTGAGCCAGTATGTTAAAATAAAATGATAATAACATCTCATTATTATCATTTTATTTTTCCTTTTTGAACAGCTCAGTGAGCAAAGGGGCAGCTGCCGGTGAATACACTTTTTGTTTGTTTTCACATATAACTAATTTATGCCCCTTACTGAGTTTCTTTACTGCCATTGCTGTATCTCCCGGAGATATTCACTCAATTCTTTTAGGCCTTTTGACACATGAATTTTCACAATTGTATTTTTCAAATACTGCCCAACCATACCGATTGTCATCAATTAAAATTAAAAGTGTAAGAACTCAATTGTATGTTTGTGAAGTAAACAAATGTTGTCATTCATCAGAATGAGAACAATGTGGCAGCCAGAGGTGCTAGTGCAATGCAGTACTCAGTGGTTATCAGATAAAAGTTTGCCCTCCAGGAAATAATTCTGTGACCTGCCAGTATGACACAATCTCTTGAGAGTCATCTCATCGCCTTACAATATTTTACATTTGGAAAATTAGACATGATAAGCATGAGTCACAAGATAATTTCCACGCGCCAGTTTGTGTCTGTGAAAAACGTGCAGGATACTTGAACAAGTGCAAACGATAACTTTGAATTTATTGCTTAAATTCACCCCTTGCCATTTCTAATTATTGTAAACAGCATGTGTCACTTTTTCCTAATTGAATAGCCCTCAATATATAGGCCTTGGAAGGATGAAAGGCTGAGTAAGCCCAGTTAAGATCCGAATTTATAAACTACAGATCAGACTACTGCTATGAACCGGCAAGCACTGGATGCTGGCCCTGGACACAAATAGTACATTCCAGGCGAATTATCATCTTGCAATTTTTCGGTTAACATGACTGTGGGTGGCGGTGTCATATTTTATCGAAGTCACCCAAGCTCTGCAAGACCCACAGCGAGATTAAGGTGAGGAAGCCATGGTGTTGGACAAGTTAGCCTCTGTTTATCTTTGGAACCAGAATAGGTAATCATTGACTAAACGGAAATCCTGATCTTCGCTGTCAGGGTTGGCCAGTGCTCCAGGCCCAGGCTCATCTGTGAGGACTAAGGGGCATATTTACAAATCCCTATCGCCACCGGAGCATCCCTTTTTTTGACACTCTGGTGGCGTAGCGCCATTTTCTATATTTACAAGGTGGCACCAAGCCATTTAGCGTGGCTTAACGCCACCTTGTAAATATGCCCCTTTTCGCCGCAGTCCTCTGCGGCACAGGGGCGTGCAATGAGTGTTGCTGTGGGCGTTCCACCAAAACACCCATTGCTTTTGATACTGCCCCAGATTTACAAGGCTGCGTAGAGCCAAAAACTAACACCATGGAATACCAGGCGTTAGAATGGTGATGCGTGGAAAAATTATTACTTTCTCCTCGTTTTTTGCTCTTTCCACGTGTGCTACATGTGCATGCACCACACATAGAAAGAGAAATCACCATTATTGATTGTTTATATGCAGTAATGTATCCCTTCCTGCACATAAACAACTGTCCCTCCAGTGCAAGCACCGTTGCCACATGGTGGCAGGGTGCCTGCCTTGGCGCTAGGCACCTTTTTTCGAATTAGCGCTAGGGGAAACACAGGGGTGCACCATATTCTTGTGAATACAGCGCATCACTGTGTTTTCAAAATGTCGAACACGGTGCTGCCAAAATTGGTGCAGCTCTGCGCTCCGACAATTTTTTGTAAATATGCCCCTAATCTTGGATTTCTGGAGCAGCGTGCAGCCCGGTGCATGGCACATCAACGCCTCGTCGAGGGATGTAAGCACTATGTAAATTAAATTACAATACAATAATTGGAAAGCGAGGAGCAGTTCACATGCGTGCCACGGAGATTACCTGCTGTCTGCACACATGCCAGTGTGCCACACAAGCCAGCGCGGACGCTCACTTCAAAGAGGGCCGTGTGCCGCCTCAGAATTGTTGCAAACGTACACCCTCGGCTATCTGATGAAACGGGCTCATTTCTATCAACCTGCTCGCCACATGTGGCCAGCGGTAGCCCTTAGCCAGAGCCTGCTGATATACGAGTGCGGGGAGAACCATGCCAGGGAGGTGGAGCGTGTCTGTGGAATCACTCATCAGAGGAGAGCTGGCTTTCGAATACACCGCGTTCAAGCCATTTCGCCTTGTTTCGCATGGGAACTTCGCAGCCTTTTTGAAGGCGGCTTGGTACGTTTTATTAAAATATTATCTCGAATAATGTAAGGGAATACATTCGTATTTTCTTTTCAATGCATGTTCCCAGTTTTTATGGATAGTTTTTATGACTGGCTGTTTATTGCGTTGTTCTATTTGCACTGCCTCAATAAGCTGTCCTAATGTTTGGAAACAGTGGATGAGTAGAAATGTGCTGGCAGGCTTCTAAAAGCGGGTTAATTATACATGTGAACTAGGTGGCCCTGAAAAAGCACCAGAAATGCAAACAGCGCCCAAAGCTGTGAATAAGAAGAAAAACCTGTTGAAACGCAAAGAGAGCACGTGATTTGCTCACAAAAATATACGTTAGCTAACTTTGGCTGCAGTCCAAAGCAGGAGCCAGGTTTGCAGCATCCTATAAATCTCTTTCCGGATGCGGCTCAGGTGATTAAGTGCATTTCAAGTTGCTCTTTTCTCCTACGCCGAGGCAACTTTGCATTTTGAATATGGAGGCCTCGGTGATTTGTTTAGAACTTTGTGGCAGTTCCCAAAGCATACTTTACATGTGCCTCATTGAACGCCATTTGCAAGTTTCAAATTTACATGTATGATTTGAGCATTATGCAAGCCTGCGCCTTTTGCACTTGCTAGGTCTGTGAAATTTGATTAATTGCCAGAGTTGCACTTTTGCACTTCATGCATATTTAAGGGGTGCATTTATTGCATAAGAACTGAAGGCCTGATGCTTATGGCTGTTCACAAACCATACTTACGAATATTCACAATGCAAGTCCGACTTCATTTGCATGCTTCAAATTTACTTATATTACTCTGATCTTATGCAAGACTGTTTTTAACAGAGGTTACATTGAGGCCGTGGTTGATTGTCAGATATGCATATCTGTGCTGATGCCATTAGAAGGGACTCGCCCATTACATAATTACTGAAGGTGTACAATTATTTCTCGGTAGAAAGTGCAGTACGTCCCCTTGCTGAGCATTACGCCCCTTTGTCAACTACGTCTCCATTCCCATTTACGTCTGTGATGCTCGGAAGACGTCAACTCCACCCCCTCCGAGAGTTACTACAGATGTGTCTGGCTATGTCCCTGATTGGTAGGTGCACCAACCCTTCTCTCTCCTACAAACCACTCCCCCAAAGGGAAGGGCTTATGCTGCAGAAGGCTGCCTGGCCTGCCAGATTTCCAAGCAGCTTCCATATGAGAGCAGTAGCTGCCTTGAGGTCTCATAGGACCACTGCCACTCTCACTGCAGCTCCACAGTTGTGCGGAGGCCACAGAGGTGTCATTGACGCTTCGATACCCAATTGTCTAATGGCTACATCTGAATTTAGGAGACGCTAGAGGAGGAATTTAGACCTCATGATAAGGATAGGGGCCTATGAATGAGACCTACAATAAGTGCTATTTTACATTCAGAATATGAAGCGGGACAGAAAGATAGGGGGGGGTGGCACTCGACATTTCAATGAACCTTCCTAACCATAAGTTGTGCTGGTTAGGAGTCAGAGAAACAGCCTTACTGCTTGGTTGTGTTTGATGCTGTGGTTAGGCCTATCACACTCTGCCACACTTTACTGGCAAGTGCTCAGGGCTGGAGGAGCACTGCTGAAAGCCAAGGTCACATCTGGAGACAGGTGGAGCCCTCATATGTTCAAGATCTATGCGTCGATTGTGAGGTAATAAAATATCAAAATACAGAAAAATCCACTGCAGTTGCATTTAAAAAAAAAATATTATTGTGAAGTGGTCAACAACATGAAGTTGAAAAAACATAGCTTGAACCTTTTTCAGGAAAACATGTTTTGCACACAAGATGTTTCCGTTATTAGGTGTATCAATTTTACTAAAAATTACAATTTTTTCTGTTCCTTTACTGATTGTGCGCGGTTTCACAGAACAGTTATTTTTAGAAAATTAGGTACTTGTAGCTTACAGTAAAAAAAAAACCAGACATTATTATAAATACCTTTGATTCTCGAAATGGAAAAGAAGGTAGCACTTCCCATTTTTAGGTGGAAGGACATCTCTACAATAGGAAACCGGTTAACTCAAACAATGAATTCCCATTTGAAAGTGCCGATACCATCTTTTCCCTAGATGGCAAAGTCTTATAACTTACTGAAACTTGCCTTAATGAAGGGTACAACCAATCTAGGACCTACCCTTACCTCCTGATAACTCGATCATCCACTGTGATAGGGAAGACAAGTCTGGGGTGGAGTATGTTGAGAGTGGAGAGGTGTGGTGCAGCGGCCAGGGCAGCTGACTTCGGAGCAACAGGGTTCACGGTTCGATCCCCGGCTCCGGCGGCAGCTCAGCTCAGCACCATGTGACTCTGGGCAATAGCTCACTTAATTTCCACTACGGCCCCCAGCGCCTTGAGACCCGTAAGGGTGAGTAGTTCGCGCTTTACAAATACGGATTTAGATTTAGATTTAGATTTATGTCAATATGTGGAAAATCACAAAGAAGGAGGGACTGGGAGCAGAAGGAAAGAAAGGTCCAGACCCCGCGCTTCCAAGACTTACGTTATAATTACCGGAGGGTGACTGTTCCTACAGAGAGATAGAAGCGGGCCAATTTGGTCGCTAAAAGGACTAGTGAAAGAGATTATCTCATCAACAAGGTTGGATAAAAGAGATTAATAAGGCAGGGGATTCCTCTTTTTTGAAGAAGTGCCCTCTCACACCCATGCGGGTGTCATGCTTCATCATCGGGCGTTTGCTCCTCGTGGGGGTGGCGCTGCAGTCCCCCACCGGCCCCGCGAGAGGGCTCTTTATCAGAGTTCTTTTTTGGAGAAACAAAAAAGTGGTGAGTGTGGGTGTGTGGGCGGGATAAACAAGAGTGAGTGAATTAAAAGTACTGCACTGGTACCCGAAAAAAACTTTATTCTGGGGCCCGTGTAGTATGGTTAAAAATCAGTGACAAGAGAAGGCCTCTTGATCTAATTTATCAGAGAGGGTGAGTATTTTCCTTCTGCTTGGTCAAGGTGAGGGTGGTAGTGAAAGATAGGTTGGTTAGGTCGACATGTTTCGCGCCTGGAGGAGGTCCCTAATGGATCCTAGGGCGCTTCATCAGGACCGTGCAAGTGGTGAGAAAAGTGTATAAAAAAGGGGTTCTGAGACGACGACACCCAGTAACCCCTATGGTACCGATAGTAAGGTGTGTTCAGGGTGTCACTGCACCCAAAAAGGAACGCCCACTTGGAGTTCCTAAATCCAACCTACAAAGGGAGAGAGAAGAGATAGCACATCTAATCCTTAAACTTGGTGATCATCGCACTTATTAGTATCATACCATAAAGGTGCAAATGACTCGTATTCTGCATGCGCATCAGTATTGAGGACAGCGAGGCATGCTGTCACATTCATAACATTAGTGCCGGAGACCCGGCTTAAGCAGTGTTCACACACACTGCACATTGGTGCTCTTAGTATTAACAATTAACACGATTTTTTTCTGTCTTAACACACACGATATGCGTTGTAGAGACAGCATGTCAGCGTGCACGTCCATGAGAACGAGCACAAAGGCATCTGTCTGTGATGGTGGAAAAATATCTATGGCGTGGGAGCCGTGATTGTGCTGCTACCGTTACAAACACTTGTCGTGCAAAAGTTACCCCGGTGTGAGTAACCGCATCCATAACCATTATGTCACACACAAAAACATACAGACATACAAACCGGCATTAGTCAATTTCTCTCTCTTAGAGACACCAGATACAATAAAACTTCTGAGTTCCATTCGGTCTGGATCCCCGATGGATCCATGTCCGGCATCGGTATTAAAGCAAATCCCAGAAGTTATAGGATCGACCCTTACACCATTGTTGAACAACATAATTACAACGGGCAAATTCCCCAGCAATTGGAAGAAGGTTTCTATCCTTCCCCTATTAAAAACCTACCCTGGACCCTAGCGATCCAAACAATTATAGGCCAATCTCAAGACTCCCGCTTCCCGCCAAGATTATCGAAAAGGCCATGAACACCCAGCTCAGCACATTTCTGCTAACTAACAATCGCAATACGGGTTTAGAGCAGAACACAGTACCGAGCTGGCCCTAATCAAATCCACAGAGGAGGTGCGGGAGGCGTTGGACAGAGGAGGAAAGGCAATTCTGATTTTGTTAGATCTGTCAGCAGCCTTTGACACGGCCCATCATGAAGTTCTGATGGACCGGTTGTCTGAAGTAGGAGTACATGGTGCCGCTTGGAACCTTCTACAGTCCTTCCTCTCTGGAAGAATGCAAACAGTGGACCTGGACAATCACAGGTCAAAGCCTTTCTCACTCCCGTGTTGGGTGCCACAGGGCTCATCGATAAGCCCGACACTCTTCAATGTGTATGTGATCTCTTTGGCGGGCCTAATTAAATCCTACGGCTTCCAGATCACCTCCTACGCAGACGACACGCAAATAGTGTTGTCAATTAGAGACGGGGAAGAGAAGGAAACAGGGGCTCGCTTTCATGATTGCATGAGGGCCATCTCAGGATGGATGTCGTCCAACTGCCTGAAATTAAATTCAGGCAAAACAGAGGTTATTATGTTTGGAAACAACCCTAACCTGTGGATGCCAGATTGGTGGCCAGCAGAGCTGGGCCTCTGCCCTTCTCCCACCAGGAAAGCAAAAAACCTGGGGGTGATTATGGACAATAAGCTCTCTTTTGGCGATCACATAAGCTCGGTGGTCTCGACATGTTTCTTAATCCTGAGAATCATAAGGAAAATAAAGTTCTTTCTTCCGGAGAGCAGTCTCAGGACAGTGATCACGCCCCTTATTATGGCACGGATTGACTACTGTAACAGTCTAAATTTAAATGCCCAACAACAGCATGTTAACAGGCTTCAAATTGCACAGAATGCTGCAGCCAGAATGCTAACAGGTACTCCCAAATTCGTCTCTGTAAAGAAGGAGTTAAAACAACTACACTGGCTCCCCGTGAAGCTAAGGGTACGCTTTAAAGCCCTCTGCATGGCCTTTAAAGCCCTCAATGGAATTGGCCCCAACCATCTGAGGCAAAAATTCAAATGGTATGTCCCCGCAAGGAACCTTCGGTCTACAGGAGCAAAACAAGTCCTAGTTCCTCCGATTAAAAAGGCCAGTTGGGGGGGCAGAAGTTTCATCACTTGTGCCTCTAAGGCATGGAATGAGCTCCCATTCCATTTGAGGAACTCAGCAGATCTCCTTTCCTTCAGAAGGGGGCTGAAAACTTGGCTTTTCTCACAGTAAAACCCCCATCACTGACGACCAGCAGGTATGCTCAGCGCCAGGACACCCTTGGGTAACCGTGCGCTATATAAGCTTAAATAACATAACATAACATAACATATAGATCCTACCCCAACGATTGGAAGAGGCTGGCCTCATCGGCGTGGAGCGCGGAATGGAAAGGGCTACCTATGAGCGAGATGGTTGACATGAACATTTGCCGGTTTCCCAAAAACATACTTCTCTCGTAGCGGTCGCATTAGGCATACTGGAAAATACTCACTCTGCTTCTCCTAGAAAGCAGCGTTATACCTGCCTCCGCCGCTCGATTGCCGGTGCGAGGCGGAAAACGATGCGTCCTTATTTAAGCAAACCCGCACGAGACCACACAGATCCGGGTTGCGTGGGGGCATGGAGCGTAACTTCACGTGGCGTGACATTCCCATGGTGGCGGCCATATTGGAAGTAATGTAGCCTAACGAGAGGGGCTATGATGAATACAGGACAGATCTTCGTCTGAAAGCAGAGCGCCAGAGTGACGTTCATGTGAAAAATAGAGAAAGATAGGCAAAGAGCACATTAGTGACAAACCAGCCTGAAGTTCCGGTAGAAAGAAACGGTTAGGAATTACCATACAAGTAAAGGAGATAGTATGAGAGAGAGAGTATGTGATAGATGTTCGTGGCCAGATTGACTGTGGCCGTCTAGACCGTCATGCTCACGGATCCTCAGTCTGCCACATATTCTAAGAGAAGCATTCTCTTGAAGGTTGCACGTTACAGGTGCCAAAACATGCAATCGCCAGGATGGTGGAAGGATTGTGTGACAGGCATAATGATCTTCATGTGAGATTGTTCTAAAAAGGTACTAAAACAAGGGGGGGATTGGTCTTTACCAGTAGTGGTGGTGTGAATGGACAAAAGGAGCAGTCTATAGAAACAGTACCCCAAAGAAATGTCAACAATGTCGATCAAATGAGTTGCAGGGGGTAATGGGGTAATGTATAATAGGAGTGATCTCGAGCTGTAAATCAGTTTATAAACTCCGCCCAGGGGATGTCATCGTTGAGACCTCTGGTGTTGCTCCGTAGACGGAACACCCAGCGTTGTTCCTGTGAGAAAAGGGTTCTGGCTGACCAGTTGGGATTGGACTCAATAATGGTCCAACGCAGACTGTCCGGTGTATGGTGGGTCTCTAAAAAATGACTGAGCATTCTGGTATTTGTGTTTTTACACCGGGATAGTATTCCTGTGTTCATTGATCCGGACCTTTCCCGCCAGTAGAGGGACACTTTCCCTGTGGATGTTGCGCCATATGCTCCCTGACTTCAGCAACAAAACACATTGAACTGGGTCTTCAAAGACCCTGGCATCAAAAGAGGCATACCAATTGCAACACCAAAAACTGTGTATACTTAATCACCTGCCCTTGCGGTCTTCAGTACGTGGGCATGACCACCAGACCAGTCAAGGTCCTGATCAATGAACACAGGAGTACTATACGGTGTAAAAAAACGAGTACCAGAATGCTCAGTCATTTTTTAGATACCCACCATACACCGGACAGTCTGCGTTGGACCATTATTGAGTCCAATCCCAACTGGTCAGCCAGAACCCTTTTCTCACAGTAACAACGCTGGGTGTTCCGTCTACAGAGCAACACCAGAGGTCTCAACGATGACATCCCCTGGGCGGAGTTTATAAACTGATTTACAGCTCGAGATCACTCCTATTATACATTACCCAATTACCCCCTGCAACTCATTTGATCGACATTGTTGACACTTTTTTGGGGTACTGTTGCTATAGACTGCTCCTTTTGTCCATTCACACCACCACTACTGGTAAAGACCAATCCCTCCCCCCTCCCCTTGTTTTAGTACCTTTTTAGAACAATCTCACATGAAGTTCATAATGCCTGTCACACAATTCTTCCACCATCCTGGCGATTGCATGTTTTGGCACCTGTAACGTGCAACCTTCAAGAGAATGCTTCTCTTAGAATATGTAGCA
This sequence comes from Calotriton arnoldi, assembly GCA_963921515.1. NCBI lineage: Eukaryota > Metazoa > Chordata > Amphibia > Caudata > Salamandridae > Calotriton > Calotriton arnoldi. Next base: position 2,256,145 of record CAWUFW010001490.1, read on the forward strand.
GACTGAGGATCCGTGAGCATGACGGTCTAGACGGCCACGGTCAATCTGGCCACGAACATCTATCACATACTCGCTCTCTCATACTGTCTACTTTACTTGTACGGTAATTCCTAACCGTTTCTTTCTACCGGAACTTCAGGCCGGTTTGTCACTAATGTGCTCTTTGCCTATCTTTCTCTATTTTTCACATGAACGTAACTCTGGTGCTCTGCTTTCAGACGAAGATCTGTCTTGTATTCATCATAGCCCCTCTCGTTAGTCTACATTACTTCCGATATGGCCGCCACAATGGGAACGTCACGCCACGTGAAGTTACGCTCCATGCCCCCACGCAACCCAGATCTGTTTGGTCTCGTGCGCGTTTGCTTAAATAAGGAAGCAGCGTTTTCCGCCTCGCACCGGCAATCGAGCGGCGGAGGCAGGTATAACGCTGCTTTCTAGGAGAGGCAGAGTGAGTATTTTCCAGTATGCACAATGCGACCGCTACGAGAGAGGTATGTTTTTGGGAAACCGCCAAATGTTCATGTCAACCATCTCACTCATAGGTAGCCCTTTCCATTCCGCGCTCCACGCCGATGAGGCCAACCTCTTCCAATCGTTGGGGTAGGATCTATATGTCATATGTCTGTATGTTTTTGTGTGTGACATAATGGTTATGGATGTGGTTACTCACACCGGGGTAACTTTTGCACGACAAGTGTTTGTAACGGTAGCAGCACAAATCACAGCTCCCACGCCGTAGATATTTTTTCACCATCACAGACAGATGCCTGTGTGCTCGTTCTCATGGACGCGCACGCTAACATGCTGTCTCTACAACGCATATCGTGTGTGCTAAGACACAAAAAATAGTGTTAATTTTTAATACTAAGAGCACCAATGTGCAGTGTGTGTGAACACTGCTTAAGCCGGGTCTCCGGCACTAATGTTATGAAAGTGACAGCATGCCTCGCTGTCCTCAATACTGATGTGCATGCAGTATACGAGTCATCTGTACCTTTATGGTATGATACTAATAAGTGCGATGACCACCAAGTTTAAGGAATAGATGTGCTTTCTCTTCTCTCTCCCTTTGTAGGTTGGATTTAGGAACTCCAAGTGGGCGTTCCTTTTTGGGTGACACCCTGAACACACCTGATTATAGGTACCATAGGGGTTACTGGGTGTCATCGTCTCAGAACCCCTTTTTTATACACTTTTCTCACCACTTGCACGGTCCTGATAAAGCGCCATAGGATCCATTAGGGACCTCCTCCAGGCACGAAACATGTCGACCTAACCGACCTATCTTTCACTACCACCCTCACCTTGACCAAGCAGAAGGAAAATACTCACCCTCTCTGATAAATTAGATCAAGAGGCCTTCTCTTGTCACTGATTTTTAACCATACTACACGGGCCCCAGAATAAAGTTTTTTTTGGGTACCAGTGCAGTACTTTTAATTCACTCACTCTTGTTTATCCCGCCCACACACCCACACTCACCACAGTGGCGTTTCTCCAAAAAAGAACTCCGATAAAGAGCCCTCTCGCAGGGCCCGTGGGGGACTGGAGCGACACCTCCACGAGAAGCAAACACCCGATGATGAAGCATGACACCCGCATGGGTGTGTGAGGTTACTTCTTCAAAAAAGAGGAATCCCCTGCCTTATTAATCTCTTTTATCCAACCTTGTTGATGAGATAATCTCTTTCACTAGTCCTTTTAGCGACCAAATTGGCCCGCTTCTATCTCTCTGTAGAAAGTCACCCTCCAGTGATCATAACGTATGTCAATATGTAACACAATTGATCACATTTAAACCTTCATATCGGAGTCTTTCTTCACATTCCATTGTGTGGTGGTTGAACTTGCATCCATATCTCTTTCACCTACCATACTCAACATGATTTAGAATGCTCAATTTGTAGAGCAATCCATTTAAAGTGTTTGTGACTGTTAGACTTGGCACCATTGGCGTGGGTCTCCCTTCCATTTTTTTGCTGTTGCCTCTTATGTTTTGCTGGTTTTAGATGCTTTTGGGCACTGTGCCACTGCTGTTCAGTGCCACAGTGCAAGTGCTCCCTACTGTAAATTGTGTTATGGATTAGTGACTCCATGATTGGATGATTGGTTTACTTGTCAGTCCCTAGTACAGTGCACTGAGTGTGCCCAGGGCTTGTAAATCCAATGCTGCTGGTGGGCTTGCAGCCCTGGTTGTGCCACCCACAGAAGCAGCTTGTAAAATGTGTCTCAGGCCTGCCATTGCAGAGCCTGTGTGCAGCCTAGGGCTGCCATGTCGACTTGGTGAGTACACCCACTTACCAGTCCCTAAACCTTCCCTTTACTGCATGTTGGTCACCCCTAAGGTAGGCCCAAGGGCAGGGTGCATTGTAAGTATAAGGTAGGACATGCCCTGGTGTGTGTGGCATGTCCTAATAGTGAATTACAGCCATTTTCGTTTTCACTATTGCAAGGCTACCTGCTCCCCATAGGCCAGAATGGGCAGACTGACTATTACACCTTATAGTCAGAACTGACCCAGGGAACATGGTAGAAAAACGAATTTAGTATGCCTGAACTCAGAATGATAAAATACATCTTTTAGTGAAGTTGGTTTTAACATTCTGTGTTTGAAAATACCACTTTTAGAAAGTGGGTATTTTCTTGCCTAAACTTCCAAGCCTGCCTCTGCTAGGTTGTGTATTCCTTGTCTAGAGATTGAGTGACAGGGGCTGGGGGTGGCTACAGGAGACAGGGTGAGTCAGCACAGGGCTGAATAGGAAGGTCTGCATCCAGAGTGGAGGGAGGAGTTGCACCTGGGTCTGAATAGGGCTGTGCCTGCCTTCCACAATGCTGGCTCCACCTCCTGCCGGGCGTCTGATGGCTCTGCCCCTCACTCACAAAGGAAAGAAGGAGTCAGAAAAACAAAGTGCTCCAGGACTGACCAGAACTGGTTTTGGACTAGGCAGAGGCCTCTCTGCCTTCAGAGAACAAAGGGAAAAGGTGTATAAAAAGGGGACCCAGACCCCTAGGAAATTAGATCACTTCTGGGAAATCAAGAAACCTGTTGCCAAGGAGAAGAACCGGAGAAGCTGAAGGAGGAGTACTGCCCCTGTGCTGTTTTGCTGATTGGGGTTGGCCTGCAGTGGTTGCTTTCTGCCAAGGACAGGAGAAAAGACTTTGCTGTGCTTTGTCATCTTGAAGAAGGGAATCTCCAAGGGCTTGAACTGAGCTTGCCTCCTGCCTGAAGTCACAGGGACACAAAGACTTCACCCCTTCTGTTTGCCTGCATCTGGAACTGCTGTTTTAGCTGCTAACAGAGGGAAATTGCAACACCGACGCCGGCGAGCGACGCCGTAACCTGCACCGAAGCCGTGGGCACCGCTCGTGAAGAGCACGACGCACCGCCCCGACTTGCACCGTAGGCCCGACGCCTGCCGACGCCGTGCGACATCGACTCCGAGCCGTCATCGAGGCCGCTGCCTGCACCGGAGCCGAGGACACCGCTCGTGACGCTCACGACGCACCGTCCCGACTCGCACCGCAGCCCCGACTTCACCGACGCCAGGGCTTCATCATCGCGGAGCCGATCCTCGACGTGGGTGACCCCGAATCCATCGACGCCGCACCATCGTAAGGAACCGACGCCTCGCCGCCATCCGTGACGTCACCTCCCCGACACAGTAAGGAACCGACGCCTCACCTCCCCTGCGCTGCAGTAAGGAACCGAGACATCACCTCCCCTGGGGTCGTAAGGAACCGACGCCGCCGGCGCCAACGAAGCATCACCTCCCCGACGCCGTGCACCGTCTTTGTTTTCATCGAATTCCAGGTACTGTTCTTTGTGGGTCTGCTCGACTCCAGGCCCGACGCCGCGCACCTCGCGGTCGGCGCCGTACTTTGGGATTTCCACCGGTCACGACGTCGTGATAACTCCAAGTGGAGTTATTTGTTGCTACAAGCTTTATTTGATTGACTATCCTATTTTTGAAGATAACGTGAACTGTCTCTATCATTTTAAGTCTATTTTTGAGTACTGTATTGTGGATTTTTGCTTTTGGGTCTTGTGATAAGTCTATATAAAGATTACTTATTTTTACATAAACGACCTGTGTGGTGTCCATCTGTAGTGTTTTCACTGTATTACTGTATGTGGTCACAAATGCTTTACACACTGCCTCTGAGATAAGCCTGTCTGCTCGCGCCAAGCTACCAGGGGTGAGCAGGGGTTATTTTAGGAGTGTATCCCCCTTATCCTGACTAGAAGCAGGGGTCCCTATTTGGACAAAGGTGCAAACCATTGCCAACTGGAGACCCCCAGTTCTAACATTGGTGGTCAGCGGTGAGGATTTGGACTTGCATTTGTGATTCATATACAGTGATTGGTGTACACTACTAGTGAGTGCAGACCAATACGCGACCACATACATTTTGATAGGACTTTTTTCCTTGGAATCTTTATTTTTGTTGAGAACTGCCAATTTTCACCATGAGCAAAAAGGATCCATTGCACCTGCAGATATTGAATTTGAAGAAGATAGGGTTGATACCTACACTGTGCCAGAACTCAAAGCTGTTTGCAAAAATTTAAAATCTCTATGAGAGGCCTCACCAGGAAGGAGGAGTTTCACAAGGCGCTAAGGGCCTGGTTGGAAGCACGGAATGCCAGTGGGCAGTCCGAGGAGCCTGTGGAGGAGGCAGAGAATTTAGATGGGCAGCTTGAGGGGCCATTGGGCTTAACTGGGAGGAGAGCGCCTTCCAGGGAGGGCAGCAGTGTTTCTCAAAGGGCCTGTCTCCAGAGGAGCTGGAGGACAGGGACAAAAGCAGGATGCATGAAATGGAGATGGCCAAACTGAAACAGGGAAGCCATGATAGCCTTGAGCATAAGAAATTGGAGTTAGAAAGTAAGAGGTTGGCTATGGAAGAAAAGAAGATGCTTTTAGAGCATGAGAGAGTGGTGAGGGAGCTAGAGCTAAAGGCTAGGAGCCTAGAAATCACTCCCTCTGGTGGCAGCACACCTCCAGTACCTGTAGAAAGTAGAGTGTACATCCCCAAGGAGGTTATTAAGGATTTCATGAAGGGGGAGGACATTGGGCAATGGTTTAAAGCATATGAGATCGCCATGACATCACACCGGGTCCCTGAGAAGGATTGGGGAGCGGGGTTGTGGGGCCGCTTTGCAGGTGAGGGAAGGAAACCTTGCTAGCCTTGCCCACAGTGGATCAGATGTCCTATGCCCACCTGAAGGAAGCTTTAGTGGCAAGGTATGGGTTAACTCCAGAGCTTTATAGGCAGAAGTTTAGGAACTGCAAAAAGCTGGAGTCTAGTACCTGGGTGGAGTATGTGTCTTATTTTTGCAGAGCATTGGATGGATGGGTGAAGGGTAGCAAAGTAAATGACTTGCAGGAGTTCTATGATTTAATTGCATGGGAGCACTTGTCCAGTAGTTGTTTTCCAGAGCTACGCCAGCACCTAGTTGACAGTAAGCTGACTAATCCTAGGAAGCTTGCTGAGGAGGCGGACCGCTGGGTCAGTACCCGGGTCCACAAGGGTCTTGTGGGAGACTCCGCCAAAGGTGGGCAGGGTCCCCAGCAGAAGAGTGGGGGGACAAGGGTAAACAGAAGGAGTTCCAAAAAGGGCCCCAAAGTAAACCCCCAGGGAACCAAGGTAAGGGTTCCCAGCCTCCCACTGAGAAAAGACCATGGGTCCCAACAGATAAGTCTGTTCAGAAGGGGCCCAAAGCATGTTTTAGTTGTGGTCAGGTGGGTCACTTTGTAGGAAGTCCCAAGTGCCCCAATACCGTGACCACTGCACCCACTGGTGCACCACCCCGGCAGATGGCTAGTGTAGCCCTGGGGGAGGAGTTGGGTGCCCAAGGTGGGTGGGGTCCCGCAGAGATGTCCCTGGTCTCTTTAGGAGACAGTGAGATGGTCCCTAGGACCCAGCTGCCTGATAACACTAAAAAATACAGGCAGTGGGTGACCATCAATGGCCATAGGGTGGAGGCTCTGAGAGACACCGGGGCCAGTGTGACAGCTGTCAGTTGTCGGCTGGTGTCTGAGGAGCAGGTGGTCCCCAATGTATTCTACCCTGTAGTTGCCGCTGACAACTCAGAGAGCCACTGCAAGGTGGCCCAGGTTCCCTTTGAGTGGGGGGTCTCAGGTATCCTTCAAGTAGCTGTGAGGCCAGCCATGCCTGTTGACTGTCTGCTAGGCAATGATTTGGAGAGCTCCCCTTGGGCGAAGGTGGAGCGGAGGTCTCATTTGGAGATGTTGGGTCTGCCAGAGTGGGCGTGTGTGACCACTCGGTCAATGGCAGCCGGTAAGGGTATTCAAGAGGACCTGGAGCCTGGAAGAAGGGCCCAGGTGCCTGCCTTAAAGAGAGGAGGCAAGGGCGCGGGAAACCGGCCCCCGAAGTTCCCACGGTCCAGGAGGAGGCAGACCTTGAGGGGATGCCCTGGAACCTACAGGGGAACAAGTGGCTGAACTGGGGGACCTGCCTGAGCTGACCCATTGGCAGCAGGAAGGAGGCCCCTCCAGGGAAGAATTCTGCGAGGAGTAGAACAAGTGCCCTTCTCTTGAGGGCTTGCGGCAACAGGCTGTAAGCCAGGCAGCAGGTGATCAGTCTGGATCACACTGGATCTACTGGGAGAATAGTCTCCTGTATAGTGAGCCTAAGGTTGCTGAGCCTGGGTCAGCCCGTGTGCTGGTGGTACCCCAGCGCTTCAGAGCCTTCCTACTGGGTCTGGCTCATGATGTGCCTTTAGCAGGACATTTGGGGCAAGACAAGACCTTTCAAAGGCTTGTCACCCACTTTCATTGGCCCCAAATGCGCAAGAGTTCAGATACTCATTGCAGGACCTGTCAGACTTGCCAGGCAAGTGGTAAGAGTGGGAGGAAGCACAAGGCTCCTCTCCAACCTTTCCCTGTTGTCAGTACCCCCTTTGAGAGGGTGGGTATTGACATTGTGGGGCCTCTGGATCCCAAGACAGCCATGGGCAACAGGTTCATCCTGGTCTTGGTGGACCATGCCACCCGGTACCCGGAAGCCATCCCTCTTCGGACAGTGACGGCCCCCGTGGTGGGACGTGCACTGATGGGGATTTTCTCCCGTGTGGGGTTCCCCAAGGAGGTGGTGTCTGACCGTGGTACTAACTTCATTTCCAAGTATATGAAGTCCCTGTGGCAGGAGTGTGGTGTAACCTATAAGTTCACCACTCCTTACCACCCCCAAGGTAATGGGCTGGTTGAGAGATTCAACCGGACCCTTAAGGGCATGATTATGGGTCTGGAAGAACCCATGAGGCGTAAGTGGGACGTCCTCTTGCCATGCCTGCTCTTTGCTTACAGAGAGGTGCCCCAGAAGTCCTTAGGGTTCAGTCCCTTTGAACTGCTGTACGGCCATCCTGTAAGAGGACCTCTGAGTCTGGTCAAGGAAGGCTGGGAGGAAGCTCCCAGGAAAACTCCCCAGGATGTATTTAGTTACATGCTGGCCTTCAGAAACCAGACTCGGCGTTTCAGACAACTCGCTGAGGCGAATCTGGAAGCCAGCCAGGAAGAGATGAAACGTTGGCATGATCAGAATGCCACTCTGATCGAGTTTCAGCCTGGACAAAAGGTGTGGGTCATGGCCCCAGTGGAGCCCTGTGCGCTCCAGGATAAGTGGACCGGACCATTTGAGGTGGTGGAGCGCAAGAGTGAAGTCACCTACTTGGTGGACTTGCAGTCTCCCAGGAACCCCTTGCGGGTCCTGCATGTGAACCGCCTGAAGCCCCACTTTGAGAGGTCTGAAGTGGGCATGCTCTTAGCAACAGATGCTGGGATGGAAGAGGAGACTGAACCTCTTCCTGACCTCCTGTATGCAAAAGAGCAAGATGGGTCAGTGGATGGTGTGAACCTCTCTCCCACCCTGACCCCGGAACAGCAGAATGACTGTCGCCAACTGTTGGGACAGTTTTCTGATCTGTTCTCCCTGACTCCCAGTATCACTGAATGGTGCATCCATGATGTGGATACTGGGGACAGTCCTCCTGTGAAGCATAAAACTTACAGAGTGACTGACAGGGTGAGAGCTTGCATCAAGGAGGAGGTCTCCAAGATGTTTGCCTTAGGGGTGATTGAGTCCTCTAACAGCCCTTGGGCCAGCCCAGTGGTCTTGGTCCCAAAGGCTGCCGCGCCTGGTGCCACACCCGAACTCCGGTTCTGTGTGGACTACCGAGGACTCAATTCAGTCACAAGGACTGACGCGCACCCCATCCCCAGAGCTGATGAGCTCATTGATCGGTTAGGGGCTGCCCGGTACCTCAGCACGTTTGATCTAACGTCTGGGTACTGGCAGATCGCCTTAACTGATGGGGCCAAAGAGAGGTCAGCATTCTCCACACCAGATGGGCACTACCAATTCCGGGTGATGCCCTTTGGGATGAAGAATGCCCCTGCCACCTTTCAGAGGTTGGTCAACCAGGTGTTGGCTGGGCTGGAGGATTTCAGTGCCGCCTACCTGGATGACATTGCAGTGTTCAGCGCCACTTGGGAGGAACATCTGCACCACCTCTGGGAAGTGTTGAAGGCGCTGCGGAGGGCAGGCCTCACGATCAAGGCGAGTAAGTGCCAGATCGGGCAGGGTTCTGTGGTGTACTTGGGACACCAGGTAGGGAGCGGCCAGGTAGCGCCCCTACAGCCCAAGATAGATACCATCCTGGCTTGGGAACCCCCCAAAACCCAAACAGAGGTGAGGGCCTTCTTAGGACTCACCGGGTATTACAGGAGGTTTGTCAAGGGGTATGGCAACATTGTTGCACCCTTGACTGAGCTGACTTCCAGGAAGCAGCCCAATAAAGTGAACTGGACTGATGCCTGCCAAAAGGCTTTTGATGCCCTGAAATCTGCCATGTGCACGGCGCCCGTGCTTCAGGCGCCCAACTTCTCAAGGGAATTCATTGTGCAGACAGATGCTTCAGAGCATGGTGTTGGGGCTGTGCTTTCACAGATGAATGAAGAGGGCCTAGACCAACCTGTAGCCTTTATTAGTAGGAGGTTACTCCCACGGGAACAGAGGTGGAGTGCGATTGAACGTGAGGCATTTGCTGTGGTCTGGGCGCTGAAGAAGTTGAGACCATATTTGTTTGGGACTCACTTCCGGGTTCAGACAGACCACAGGCCCCTCAGATGGTTAATGCAGATGAGGGGTGAGAATCCAAAACTGTTGAGGTGGTCCATTTCCCTACAGGGGATGGACTTTACGGTGGAACACCGCCCTGGTACAGAACACGCCAATGCTGATGGTCTGTCCAGATTTTTCCGCCTTAGTGATGAGAACTCCCAGGAGGAAGGGTAGTTCTCCCCACATTTCAGCTGGAGGGGACACGTGTTAGACTTGGCACCATTGGCGTGGGTCTCCCTTCCATTTTTTTGCTGTTGCCTCTTATGTTTTGCTGGTTTTAGATGCTTTTGGGCACTGTGCCACTGCTGTTCAGTGCCACAGTGCAAGTGCTCCCTACTGTAAATTGTGTTATGGATTAGTGACTCCATGATTGGATGATTGGTTTACTTGTCAGTCCCTAGTACAGTGCACTGAGTGTGCCCAGGGCTTGTAAATCCAATGCTGCTGGTGGGCTTGCAGCCCTGGTTGTGCCACCCACAGAAGCAGCTTGTAAAATGTGTCTCAGGCCTGCCATTGCAGAGCCTGTGTGCAGCCTAGGGCTGCCATGTCGACTTGGTGAGTACACCCACTTACCAGTCCCTAAACCTTCCCTTTACTGCATGTTGGTCACCCCTAAGGTAGGCCCAAGGGCAGGGTGCATTGTAAGTATAAGGTAGGACATGCCCTGGTGTGTGTGGCATGTCCTAATAGTGAATTACAGCCATTTTCGTTTTCACTATTGCAAGGCTACCTGCTCCCCATAGGCCAGAATGGGCAGACTGACTATTACACCTTATAGTCAGAACTGACCCAGGGAACATGGTAGAAAAACGAATTTAGTATGCCTGAACTCAGAATGATAAAATACATCTTTTAGTGAAGTTGGTTTTAACATTCTGTGTTTGAAAATACCACTTTTAGAAAGTGGGTATTTTCTTGCCTAAACTTCCAAGCCTGCCTCTGCTAGGTTGTGTATTCCTTGTCTAGAGATTGAGTGACAGGGGCTGGGGGTGGCTACAGGAGACAGGGTGAGTCAGCACAGGGCTGAATAGGAAGGTCTGCATCCAGAGTGGAGGGAGGAGTTGCACCTGGGTCTGAATAGGGCTGTGCCTGCCTTCCACAATGCTGGCTCCACCTCCTGCCGGGCGTCTGATGGCTCTGCCCCTCACTCACAAAGGAAAGAAGGAGTCAGAAAAACAAAGTGCTCCAGGACTGACCAGAACTGGTTTTGGACTAGGCAGAGGCCTCTCTGCCTTCAGAGAACAAAGGGAAAAGGTGTATAAAAAGGGGACCCAGACCCCTAGGAAATTAGATCACTTCTGGGAAATCAAGAAACCTGTTGCCAAGGAGAAGAACCGGAGAAGCTGAAGGAGGAGTACTGCCCCTGTGCTGTTTTGCTGATTGGGGTTGGCCTGCAGTGGTTGCTTTCTGCCAAGGACAGGAGAAAAGACTTTGCTGTGCTTTGTCATCTTGAAGAAGGGAATCTCCAAGGGCTTGAACTGAGCTTGCCTCCTGCCTGAAGTCACAGGGACACAAAGACTTCACCCCTTCTGTTTGCCTGCATCTGGAACTGCTGTTTTAGCTGCTAACAGAGGGAAATTGCAACACCGACGCCGGCGAGCGACGCCGTAACCTGCACCGAAGCCGTGGGCACCGCTCGTGAAGAGCACGACGCACCGCCCGACTTGCACCGTAGGCCCGACGCCTGCCGACGCCGTGCGACATCGACTCCGAGCCGTCATCGAGGCCGCTGCCTGCACCGGAGCCGAGGACACCGCTCGTGACGCTCACGACGCACCGTCCCGACTCCGCACCGCAGCCCCGACTTCACCGACGCCAGGGCTTCATCATCGCGGAGCCGATCCTCGACGTGGGTGACCCCCGAATCCATCGACGCCGCACCATCGTAAGGAACCGACGCCTCGCCGCCATCCGTGACGTCACCTCCCCGACACAGTAAGGAACCGACGCCTCACCTCCCCTGCGCTGCAGTAAGGAACCGAGACATCACCTCCCCTGGGGTCGTAAGGAACCGACGCCGCCGGCGCCAACGAAGCATCACCTCCCCGACGCCGTGCACCGTCTTTGTTTTCATCGAATTCCAGGTACTGTTCTTTGTGGGTCTGCTCGACTCCAGGCCCGACGCCGCGCACCTCGCGGTCGGCGCCGTACTTTGGGATTTCCACCGGTCACGACGTCGTGATAACTCCAAGTGGAGTTATTTGTTGCTACAAGCTTTATTTGATTGACTATCCTATTTTTGAAGATAACGTGAACTGTCTCTATCATTTTAAGTCTATTTTTGAGTACTGTATTGTGGATTTTTGCTTTTGGGTCTTGTGATAAGTCTATATAAAGATTACTTATTTTTACATAAACGACCTGTGTGGTGTCCATCTGTAGTGTTTTCACTGTATTACTGTATGTGGTCACAAATGCTTTACACACTGCCTCTGAGATAAGCCTGTCTGCTCGTGCCAAGCTACCAGGGGGTGAGCAGGGGTTATTTTAGGAGTGTATCCCCCTTATCCTGACTAGAAGCAGGGGTCCCTATTTGGACAAAGGTGCAAACCATTGCCAACTGGAGACCCCCAGTTCTAACAGTGACCTACTGATTAATTGACGAATAACATATTTTTGGAGACATCCCTCTCAACTAGGGCACCTCCATGGCTGTCTCTGTGATCTCCTATCCTCATCCTCCTTCTTTACAAAGAAGTGACTCAAACCTGCTGGAAACTCACCCATAATAAAAGGTACTGTCCAAGTCCTCATTATCACAAAAACAACAAAAACAGCCTTATGAAGGAATACCTCATTCCGATGGACTGCTGAGATCACTCCAAGTTATACTTTTTCACTACTTTACTTGAAAAAAATCAATATCCAATTAAATGAAAGCCAGTCACACCTGGGTCCGAGACAAATGTATTGACAACACTTACCTACCCTCCTGCATGTCCTCAAGACTTACCATTACAAAAAGAATTACAGTGGTCAATAATCTACAACCCAATCCAATGAGAAGATCACCAGTTTACATCACTGACTTTGCCCCCAGTAAAGGAAAAAAAATCTGATTCTATGTAGGTACTCCAAGGATCTCAATGAAGAAAGTCAAATCCCGGGTGACTGAAAGAAATCAAAATACTTCACCAACTAGCCGACCTGTATACACATACAGAAAGGTGTATACAATCATATCTTTCAAGCAAAGGCTAGCACCATTACAGTAAAATTTAACTCAGCTAAAATAAACCCCAAAATATTATTTGATATTCTAAAATCTGCGATAAACATTGCCCACTTCTTTTGCTATTGAGGACTCTGATGGCAAATACAAGGAAGTTGCCAAATTCACCAGATCTTGAATTAAACCAACTGACGTTTCTCTTGCAAAATATTTCTAAAAAAACTCCTTTTCCACGACTCTACAGAGAATCCCCCAACACATGGACATAGCGCAACAGATTATCTCAGACTAAAGAAATACGATCACCCAGCTCAAAACCTTCAGTCATTTCTTTTATCCCTTCCTTGCTTCATTGGCTAAATACCTAAACCCTCCCTTTACTCGCAACTGAACTAAACTAATCAACATCTCCCTTGCACAAGGTACATTTCTTGAATGTCTCACATTGGGCCATGTCTTTCTACTCCTTAAGAAATGAATGGCAAGACAGAAAGGGGTCATTAGGCCCACTTAGATTGCCCTCTTCCTTACTTTTTTCAGGCCCTGCAGATCTTCTGTAGTCTCCAGACTTACTGGATGTAACCCAACTCTTACTCATCCATGTGTATATACCGATACATTTGGTTTCTTTGCTGCAGTCCTCTTTTACGCAAAATGGATTCTAGCGGATAATAATGCCTACACTTTATTTTTTTGTTTAATAAATGTAGCCCCACCCAAAAATCTTCGTTTGAGCCATGATGGTTTGGAAGAGCCATTTGCATAATGTAGTCGTCCCAGGATGCAATTGTGTCCTTTTAATTTTCTATTGCTCCTTTGGCTATCTGGGACCTTTGAAATAATTTATTTTGCTATTCGAGGAATGCTTGGGAAATAAGTCTCAGGGAAACTGTGTATGATTATGAATTACTTAAAACCTGCGTATAACCTGGTTATAAATGCTGTCATATTTTCTCGATAAGGGAACTAAAGCTGGGTCACTTGCACAGAAATCACGCAAGAACCCAGGAGCATCTTGTTCTGTCCCAGACCACAGCAGTAGGTTTAGGCTCACTGGCCTGAGTCACCCTACTCATTTCAGGGCTGAATGCCTGTGCTCCTGAGTTCCATTGTCACAGAGCGATAGAACATACATTGTAGTAAAGGCACTGATTCCTCCCCCCCTCCCCCCAAAATTTTTTTTACTCCGATATGTAGTTTCCTCCAAGATTTGGTGTACACTTTTTACTTTTTTTGAATTTGTAAAGGTTTTCTAGGAGTTAACTTGTAAAACGTTTGTAAATTCCTGTTTCTGGTTATGCAATGCAATTTCCACATGTGTAAATATACATAATGTTCTGCCCTATCTTCCCAGGAAGAAAGTTGTGTTCCTCTAGTCTCTATGTTTAAAAAGTCTCTTCTCTCTGTAGGACTAAAATGGATGGACGCTCTTTTTAGGTCGAGCGTAAGCATACGACCTCTTGTATACTTTAGTTTACATATATCGCGGTCGGCCAAATGCCATTCCTTGCTTCTCATTTGTTTGTTTCAATGTCCTTTAAAAATCCTTGCTTGCTAGTGGCCAGTCCTGCCTCTTTGTCCCTCCTTTTTCCTCCAAGGAGCAGGGACTTAGTACAATATCATTATGCTTTGTTCTGTTGATCTGTTCGTGGGGGGACTATTTTATTATGTTTTCAACCTCGTGTTACACTGTGGCTGCTCAGACCCGTAGCTGCTTACATTTTATTGCAGCATTAACCCTCCCAGTTCCTTCCATGTGGCTGGCATTCTTTTGTATTCTTCCTGAATCCAGCTCGCTGGCTGGCTTGGAATGCAAGCAATTAATTATTGTGGTTTTAAGTCTAAGTCTGCCTCCTTTTTTTTCCTCCAGAAACAGGCACAAAAACAGTGCAACAGCATGCCGTCTAGCTCCTGCAGCTCTAAATCATGTAAAAAAAGTTAAACCACTACTTAAAAACAGCCATTGTTTCAGTTCCATTAAATCAACGCTCCAAATGATACTTTAATATGCATGCTGCTTGTGTTATTTCCTCCCCTCCAGGACCTGTGCTTGGCTGCTGGCTAAGGGGTTGGAAGTCTCTGCTCTTGGTTTAGCGCTGAGGCCAAAGTGTTTCTTTCTGGAAGAATGTCCCCTGTAAATGTGCATTTGAATGTAGTACATTAAATAAATGCAGAACAAGAACGTAGGGCTGGCACAAGGGCAGTGCGATCGCACTGGATACTGACCATAGCAGAGGGGCCGTGTTTCCAAGTTTATTTTGCTTTTAAAAGCACTCCCTGACACATTCCTGGCCTCAAGCAATTCCAGACAATAAAAATGTCAAGATAACTCCAGTAAATGGGAAAAAGTGTGGCATCAGTGGGAAGTGTACAGGGGTAATTGCGGAATACCGGATTGCTAAAACGGGAGGGGGTGGTTGACTGGGAGTGTATTGAGCGGGGAATCTGTGAGAACTGTTGGCTATTTTATTACCGTCCATTTGTCAACGAAATGCGAAGCAAGCTGGTGTGTATGTATTATCAACCATTGCTTTTTGTAATGTTGTATATTGATACTGACAAATGTTTAATAAACAGAAGTTTAAAAAAAAAAAGATAACTCCAGTGATTAATGTTCTTGCTGGAGAGATGGAGTTGTCTAGTGGAAGAAGTTTTGACTCCTTGCAAGGTAGCAGAGGGTTAATATGCCGACTGCAAAGAAAGTGTACCATGCAGAACACAAAGTGCATAAAATGTAAATAGGTCAGTGGGTTACTGCTTTTCTGTTACTTGCAGCTTATAAGTTAAAATCCTCATCAAAGAACTGCATTCACTGCAAAGTATAGTTTAGAGCAGATATTAATGTTGCAAAAAGGGTTCATCTGGGTAGAAATCAATTGTTTTTATTTAAGAGCAACCCCAACTATGGTATTCCGCTTTCAATTCTGAGTTCTTGCTTCTGAGGCCCAAGCACTCTTTATCAACGCTGCCTACCAATATGCATGACTTGTGACTCCTACACCCTGTAGTCCTCTGTCTTATGTAACATTTCCTATATGCTAATGTATACACGTATGATTGATTGTCTCTGTGTAATTTGTGTGTGATGCAAAGTGCTTTGACACCCTACACTGGAATGAATGGCGCTTTATAACTAATTAAGGGCCAGATGTAGGTGGCCAAATAGCGAGCGCTAACGCTGAAATTCGCAGAATTTCAGCGTTTCCGATCGCTATTTGGCAGCGAGCAATGTAGGTAAGTTGAAACCTACTAGCAAAATAAGGAATCGCAAAATTGCGATTCCTTATTTTGCTCTTGCATTTAAGGAATCGCAAATTGCGATTCCTTAAATGCAATGTAAGTAGCACAAAAGAAAGTGCACTTTAGCCTTAAGGAATCGCTAATTACCACCAACTTCAAGTTGGTGGTAATTAGCGATTTCCTTTAAAAAGCACTTTTTGCTTTTTTTAAGTGCCATGTGGCACACATTCATGCCCTTAGGGCATGTATGTGCGCCACATGTGCACACATGCACATTTCAGGGGTGCAACAGGGTGTCCTTTGGAACCCTGGCACCCTTGAAGTAGTGCCCGCAATTTGCGAGTGCCTCTTGGTGACTCGCAAATTGCGGAGCAATTCCTATTCATTCCTATGGGCCTCTTGGCCCATAGGAATGAATGGGAAGGTATTCCTTAATTGCGAATCGCAATTTGCGATTCACAATTAAGGAATATTAAGGAATCGCTAAAAATATTGCGATTCCTACCTACATGGCATTTTGCGATTCCTTAATAGCGATTCCCTAAAAATCGCTATTAAGGAATCGCAAACATGCATTTACCTACATCTGGCCCCAAAGGAATCTGAACGTTAGTGGTTATGGAGCCTTAAGGGACACTGTTAAAGCGTGGTGGTGATGAAGGAATCCGCACCACTGAGCCTTACCTCAACATCACCCCAGCACCACCTCAGCATCAGCACAGCACCAGCGCAGTACCATCTTAGCTTTAGCACAGCACTATCTCAGCATCAGTGCACCTCCACCAATGCAGCCCCACCTCAGCAGCAACTCAGCACCACTTCAGCATCAGCGCACCACCACCTCAGCACAGCACCAACTCAACATCACTCAGCACCACCTCAGCACCAGCTCAGCACCAGCTCAGAACCAGTGCACCACCTCAGCATGAGCACAGTACCACATCCTCATCAGTGAGCCACCACCAGTGCAGCACCAAGCAGCACCAAATCAGCATCAGTGCAGCACAACCTCAGCATCAGTGCGGCACCAACGCAGCACCATATTCGCATTAGCACAGCACCACCTGAACACCACCACCTCAGCATCAGCACAGCCCCATTTCAGCATCAGCCCAGCACTGCCTCATTAGTGCAGCACCACCTCAGCACCAGTGCTGAATTACCTCTGCATCAGCACAGCACTACCTCCTCAGTGCACCACCAACTCAGCACCAGCTCAGCACCCCATCAACATCAGCACAGCATCATGTCAGCATTAGCACAGCACAATCTCCGCATCAGTGCACCACCACCAGTGCAGCCCCACCTCAGCAGCAACTCAGGACCCATGCAGTGTCACTTAAGCATTAGCGCTGCACCACCTTCGCATCAGCACAGCATCACCTCAACACAGCACCAACTCAACACCACTCAACATCACTCAGCACCACCACAGCATCACTCAGCACCACCTCAGCATCACTCAGCACCACCTCAGCAGCAACACAGCACCTCCTCCTCATCAGTGCACCACCAACTCAGCATTGGCGCAGCACCACCTCAGCACCAGCGCAGCACCACCTCAGCACCAGCGCAGCACCATAGCCACATCAGTGAGCCACCACCTCAGCACAACTCCTCATCAGCATCACTTAGCACCAACTGAGCACTAGCTCAACACCACCTGAGCACCAGTGCAGCAGCACCACCTCAGCATGACTCAGGTCCACCTCAGCATGACTCAGCACCAGCACCACCTCAGCATTAGCACAGCACCATCTCTGCATCAGTGCACCACCACCAGCACATCACCACCTCACCACCAAAGCAGCCCCACCTCAGAAGCAACTCAGCACCAATACCACACCACTTCAAGATCAGCGCAGCATCACCTCAGCACAGCACCAACTCAACATCACTCAACACCACCTGAGCACCAGTGCAGCACCACCACCTTAGCATGAACCAGCACCTCAGAATCACTCTGCACCACCTCATCATCACCTCAGCATCAACTCCTCATCAGTTCACCACCAACTCAGCATCAGCGCAGCACCACCTCAGCACCAAAGCATCAAAACGTAAACATCAGCACAGCACCATTTCCGCATCAGTGCACCACCAGCATCAGCAGAGCATCACCTCAACACAGCACCAACTCAGCACCGCCTCAGCACCAGCGCAGCACCACCACCTCAGCATAACTCAGCACCACAGCGTCACTCAGCACCACCTCCGCATCACCTCGGCATCACTCAGCACCACCTCAGTATCACTCAGTATCACCTCCACACCAGCACTCACTACCTCAGCATCACTCAGCAACACCTGAGTATCATTCAGCAACACCTGAGCATCACATCTGCACCAGCACACCACCACCTCAGCCCCACTTCAGCATTACTTAGCACCACCTCAGTGTGCCCTCGAAATCTGACATCTGTTGATTCTCTCCTAGTGCCCGTCCACTGCTAGTGTTGTAATTCAGGTACTATTTCTCAATCTCCACACTCCCATTGTTTATGTCCCTCCATTCATAACAACAACAAAAAGCTATAATAAACAAGAATTACAAAAGGCAGGAAGAGATTGCCATCATTGCAACGACAAAAAAACTAGAAGACATTTTTTGTTAATTCTTTTTTTAATAGAGTCATTAAATTGTACATAATGTCTTCTTTAAACTCCACTACATAACACCCCACAACACAAAATACCATTCCACATACTTACACTCCATTACACACAGTCCCACTCCACATAATTCCAATACACTCAAAAAAACATAATTACTATCCACATAATACAACTGCTCATCATACCACTTAATTCCACTACACAAATCCACACCACACAGTTTCACAACTAACAAATCCAATCCAACCCACATAATTGGTACACACCACATACATCCACTTCAATCCATAAAACATAGGTAAGAGACATTTACATTTACAATGCAATAGCTCCAACTCTTTTCTTTTTTTTTAAACACACAAATTTGATGCTTAGCTCCAACATATTTGTTATTTTCTGTCACCAAAAACGCAAAGCTATACACACAGTTCCATGCCATACAATTCAGCTCCACACATTTCCATTCCACACCACATAATTTAACACCGTATCACATAATACAGCTCAACAACACAATTACACAACACACCACATTCATCTAAGCCACACCACACAATTACACAACTAACTAATCCAACCCATATAGTTCCACTACACACCACATACATACACTCCATAACACATAAGTAAAATACATTGCCATTTACAATGCCAATAGCTCCAACTCAAACAAATGCGAGACCGATTGCATTTTCAATGTTTGTTTTCCTTCCTGTCCTGCTGCGTGGAATGCTCTTTCACTTATTATTAGGCCCACAGGCCCTCATATTTTTTCCATACAACAATTAAAAACGTATGTGTAGTTTCTTAAATAGTGTGGTGGGGTTGTATTTAATGTAACCACATTCCTAGCTCTACAAATAGGTTCACATAGCACAACTCATGCATTGCAGTGATGGTTCCGCACTTTCCGTTTTTGTTTTTACATTTTTATTTTTTGCATGCAGATTATATTTTTCTCATAGAGAAACTGATTTTCTCATCACGCAATAATTCTGAGGAGGTTTCTTTTTCATTCCAACCCTGGAAACAGATTTCTGTCCATTTCCAGAGTGGCAAAGGGCCGTGGAAATGCTCACAAACATCACCCGTGCAAAAAACATTTATGAGTGCAAAGCTACATTTTGTGAAACACAAACGTGTCTTACTCTCGTAAAAAAAGGCTTTCTGCACCACAAAATTAACTAGTTTGAAATATTTCTTTCTGAAATAGACCGAAAACGATTTTCTCAGGATCGGAAAGATTTTTTTTTTTTTCCCACGAATGGGAATTCCAATACCAGTACTATTACTTAAGCCCTCTGTTGCCTTAGCTACTTAGCCAACATCCTCGCCAATTTTAATGGTGTTCGATTCCCATTATCATCCAGGAAGTGGACTGATTCCATAGTGGTAATAGGCTGTGGAACTGCTTGTGAATACTTACAAACAAGTAATCTTCTGTATTCAGAGATTTTCCATGGCTTTCCAGGGAATGCTCACTACCTGCCTCTGGGAGATTTACTGACGTGAAGCACTCTCTGTGAGTAAAATTTAGAAGTGTAAATCTATATTTGTGAATTATAAATGTGACCTGGCGCTCAAAAAGGGCTCATTGGGAATTTAATTTGAACATTTCAGAAGTGGCATTGTAAAATGGCACAGAAGCGAGCTGCACATTTTCGGAATTCTTGACAAATGGGTAAACTGAAATCCTAACTTTGTCTTCTGGTGCCGATCACTGAACCACCAGATAGATCTTCAGTTGTTGGGACGTTTCCAGGTCAGACAATTATTAAGACTCATGGTAGGTTTAGTGGAGCTGGACCTGATGTAAGGAAGGTTTGTATGCAGAAGTGATGTTATAGTTTTCTTAGAGAAAGAGTGCAAGGCTCACCATCATGGTAGATTCCTGGCTAGCTGTACATCCGAACCGGAAGAAGGCTGGCTAAATAGATTATATTTTATTACACACAAATAATGGGCCAACTACTGATTCATTGCTAATTACTGAAATGGTCACTGGTTTATGCACAGTCCATCTTCGATTTGTTCTTGCCTTTCACTAGAAAATAAGTCCTTTTTCAAGTTCCTGTTCTCTGATTTGTGTCCTCACATTCATTCTCTGCTTTCGCCCTCAATCACACGCACGACTGTCTGTGCTGCCATTTCTGGCCCATTGGCAGTCCTTCGCGAGTATTCGAGCCATTGGAAAAAAATCAAACATTGGTTAAAAAGTGAATATGTCTTAACACACTCAAGCAGAGGTATGCAAAAATAAACACAAGTGTCTGTGCTGTTTCTTTTTAAACCATGGCATTATTATTGATTCAGTTATATATATTTTTTCAAACTTATCCTTTTTTACTGTTCCTTTTACATGTTCTCATGGACGAGATGTATGATGCAAATATCATATTCCTGTGTGTTGGAAGGGTCTTTTAGGGCTCACCCAGAGCCATCCCCATACTTTTTGGTGCCGTTGGAGAAAATGCCTGGAAAACGTCCCATCACACCTTCGACTTCCCGGAACACACACATATCACACAACATTTTCCCTGTTGTAAACCACATGAATCTCTTTCATATTTAGAAATTACTCAAAATGAAAACATTTAAACTAGCAGCTAAACCTTGCTTTGGTAAGCACATCTAAAATGTGCACTTTTTACTGTCATTGAATACATTAAATGTCCTGCATATATTTTTAAAGGTAGTCGTTTTGTGAGTTGAGAGCGAGGAATGCAATTCATTACATTTTTATTAATAGCACACAAGCAGTGCATTTGATGTACTCTCAGAACCCTTGAGGCTGCTATTGAAATGTATACATATGTCAACAGTAGGGCTTACAAATGTTCTTTGTACAAAGCTACAAGGCCGGGCCTCAGCCCACCCCACCACGAGAGCAGCCCTGAAGGAGTGCAGCACACACTTCATATAGCCACAGGCATGTTTTGAAGTTGTGAATAGATGATGCTTCTATGTGCTTAACAGACCCCAGGACTATCTTCAGGACCACCAGTAGAAGATGTGCCTATAGGATTGTCCGATTCAGTGACAGTTTTCAGAACTGACGGTAAAACATATGCTATGTGGATGGAAACGGTGCTGGTAAAACAATTTCTCATTTTTAAACTGAAATTCTAGGGAGCGAAACTGTCCTTCCCTCGCCACACCCTACGGAGGAGGTGGACTTACTCGCTTCCTCACTTGGAGCGCGTAGGCTACCAACATATCCCCCCGGGTGTTCTTGAGTCTAAACTCCAAGCTCAACTTCTTCTCATTCCCCCCTCACAAAATGCTAATGAGCTCACTGAACACTTTAACAATACTGTCACTGGTATTCTTGACCAATTAGCCCCGCCGAAACTCAAAAACCAAAGAATCACCCCCTCCAACTCTTGGTTTAATACCGAGCTTAACAACGAAAGACGGTCACTCAGACTGTCGGAAAGAACCTGGAGACACCATCCCTCTCCCTCCCATCTTGCACTCCTCAGACACGCTAGATCCACGTACAAAAAACACATCTTCAAGGAAAAGGCATCCTTCTTCCGCACTCAACTTGATCGTGCCAAAAACAGACCTAGGGAACTCTTCAAAATCATTCGTAACCAAACTTCCCCTGCACCTCCAAATCTGATCGCCTCCTCAGCCAGATGTGAAGAAATTTCCCACTTCTTCTCGGAAAAAATAGACAAAATTGATCAATCCTTCCGTTCCACACAGCTCCCTCCAACTCCCAATGCAAACCCGTCCTCACCTCAAATGCCTACTCCACATCCCCTCGACCAGCTGACCCTGATACCTCTCCGGAAACCAACTACCCTAACTCACAATTAAAGAACAATGCCTCCTTGCTCAACTTCCTCCCCGTGACTGAGCTAGAAGTCCTTAAAATAATTGGTAATCTTAAACCGTCCTCCCACACAAAAGACCCCTTACCCTCTAACCTTGTCCCTGCCCTTAAGCACATCATCACCCCATACTGGACCACAGTCATCAACACCTCTCTCTCCACTGGCTGTGCCCCCACCTCCCTTCAACTTGGACAAATCTCTCCCATAATCAAAAACCCCAATGCTGACCCCAATGACCTAAACAATCTCTGCCCCATCACTAACCTCCCCCTTCTCTCAAAGGTCCTTGAAAAATGTGTCCTACTACAACTAGACAAACACATCGAAAACTTCAACCTACTTGATCCCTTTCAATCAGGCTTCAGGAAAGCCTGCAGCACCGAAACGGCAATGCTCAATGTCGTCGATGACATCCACCACTCACTTGATAATGGCGAGACCTGCCTTCTTATCCTCCTTGATCTCTCCGCAGCGTTCGATACAGTCAACCATTCAGCCCTACTTAATGTGCTTAGGACCCGTTTCGGCCTCAATGATACTGCCTACAAATGGTTCGTCTCCTACCTACAACACCGAACTCAGCAAATCAAAATTCAAAACTGTCTTTCTAAACCCACTCCTGTCTCCCTTGGAGTCCCCCAAGGGTCTATTCTCTCTCCCTCCCTCTTTAACCTCTTTATGGAACCCCTCACCCTCATTCTTAAACAAGCAGGCATCAACTACCACCTCTACGCCGATGACACCCAAATCTATTACAAGATTAAAACTCATGCCGACATCTTACACCTGAACAACACCCTCACCAAGATCCAAACCTGGTTCCACTCCAATCATCTCAAACTTAACCCTAATAAAACTGAAATCATTCTCTTCTCCCCTAAAAACAACCCTCTCCCCGTTCAATCATGGATCTCTGACCTTAACGCACTCAACTGCTCACTCTGTCCAACTCCGTCAAATCTCTTGGTATTTCTATCGACAACACCCTGACCCTTAACGTCCACATCAAAAACTCTGCTAAAGGAGCCCTCTTCACTCTCTGTCACCTCAAGAAAATCAAACCCTTTATACCCACCGATGATTTTAAACTTGTAGTTCAGTCACTTGTTCTTTCACGTATTGATTATGGTAACGCCATCCTCAACGGAATCCCCAAGGTCCACCTTGCTCCAATCAAAGCAGTGCTCAACCTTGCAGCCAGGCTCATTACAGACTGCAAACGCTTCGATCACATATCCCCGGCTCTCAAATCTCTTAAATGGCTCCCTATTGAAGGCAGATCTGCCTACAAAACTGCCTGCATCACTCATAAAGTCCTCCACCAAAACACTCCGCAGTACCTCTCCAAGAAACTCCTCATTGCGGGCACCACACGACTCCTGAGAAGCACCAACTCCCTCCTCCTTATACCACCACTGCATAAAAAGAAAGCCACACAATCACGCTCCTTCTCTGGTAATGCCCCTATCATCTGGAATGCCCTTTCAAAAAACCTGCGCTGCAACCCCTCCTATTTCAGCTTCAAAAAAGACCTCAAAATCCACCTCCTCAATTATTATTGGGGATCCTAACCTGTGACCTGCACTCGATCTCCAATTTCACTATGTTATATTAGTCCAGTAATACTTGTACATTTCATGAACATCATCGGCCTAATTACTTGATATGTATAGCTCCTGCCCCTGTTTATCTATTTGATTCGTTTATCTATTTGTTTGATTTGTTTATCTATTTGATTTGTATATTTCACATGTTGTTGTCATTATCTTTTATCTACTTATACGCCATGTTTGGCCCAATTATTATTGGGGGTCCTAACCTGTGACCTGCACCTGATCTCCAATCACCATGTTACATTTTGTCCAGTATTATCTGTCCATTTCGCGAACATCATATACCTAGTTACTTGAAGTGTATAGCTCTTGCACCTGTATATTTATTTTGTTTTGTATATTTCATACTTTGTTTCATTATCTTTTTATCTACTTGTATGCCATGTTTGCTTTATATTATCTTCTCATGTAAAGCGCTCTGATACCTCTGGGTCTAGCCAGCGCTATATAAAACTTTTAAAATAAATAAATAAATAAATAAACAGAATATGTTAAGAGCTGTGTTTGGAGTTCCCACTCGAGTTCTTGAGATATGCATTGAATATTTGGCCCAAACTCTGGCGATGCCAACTTATGTGGGCTTTTATTTGTCAAGGACCAGAAGCTCATTGAGAGCTGGGTTCAGAATTACCAATTATTGCAACAGAAGCTACCAAGATGGCACTTACATGAATTTGAGTTCGTGCCAGATTCAAACTGGTGTGCCCATCGTTTAGTCTGAGGGCTAGACAAGCTATCGGAAAATGTATTCACTCATGCGCTGCAACTACCGGAGAGCCAGAAACATCCAGATATTTTATACAAGTTGAATGGGCATAGTTTTTACCACTAAACTGAGTCATTGACCACTGGTGACCTAGCGTGATACGGCTTCCACTTAATATCTCCTGCCATCACATCATCTCTTCACACCACATTGTACACTGAGCCAGGAATAGGACAAAGAAAGCACCCTCTGTCCTATTCCTCATATTAATAAGTTTTAAGTAGTGGGAGGAATTGCAGTGGGCGTGATAATGTGGCTCTTATAGGGCTGTACAATATTTATATGTTCAGTGTGCCTCTGTGAAGCCAGCTTACGGAGATAGCCACTACTTTCTACTTTTGGGGTGCTGCTCTTTGACCCCTTGGGCATTGGATGTCTGTAGCAGGATAAGGGATATGGAGCAAAGCTATGCTTTCTCAGGTTGAGGGAATAGCAATTTACGTGACCCACCTTTCTGTCTTAAGTCGCTTGTTCTCTTTATTGTCCACTTGCTACTCTAAGACCTGATTTCGATGTCGGACGGAATTCCTTCCGTCTGACACCGACTCGGTCCTAGGACCGACCGACACCTGGTCGGAAGTCCCAACTGCCTCATTAGGATGCGACCGAACACTGTTCGGTCACATTCCTACATTTCACTCTGGGAGCATGCATTACGGCCATGAACCGGTCCTAATGCATGCTCCCATCGTGAACTGGGAGGTGTGGTTCATCCCTGCACCCTGTGGCAGTCACCTCAAGGTGCCTGCCACAAGGTGCATGGATCAACAGGGGGGCATCATAGGTTCCCCTTCGGCCTCCAACCAGAGGCCGTGCATCAAAAGGCTCCCTGCTTGGGGCCCCCAAACACGCTTTCCGACATGGTTTCCATGTCAGACAGGCTGACATGGAAACCATGTCGGAAACCGTGCATCGTAATTTGAAGGGCGGAAAGGCCCGCCCTTGAGATTACTAGCCGGCTTCCGACTGGAGGACGGGCTCTCTGAGCCTGTCGGAAGCCAGGCAGAGTGACCGTCCGGTTTCCTTTCCGACCGCCTCCATCATAATGAGGAGGTCGGAAAGGAAACCGAGCAGCCCATTATGATGGCTTTACGGGCCGCATCGTAATCGGCCCCTAAATGTTACCTACATTAACTAGTCTCTGACCTAGGAGGCACTGGCTACCTGAACCTACAGTAAGAGAATTCGTCCAGGTGCTGGCATGAGGGTGGCCATTGTTACGAGAACTGAGCAGAATTCCAATTGCTCCGGAGTAATCAGAGAAATTTCAGTAATTCCATGTTACTATTTGATGCGGAAATACAGAGAATTACGCAATTACTCCTCCTCACGTAATTTAGAGTAATTTGAGGGAAAAATTCTACTACGAGAGCACATTTAGTGAGCGCTCGCGGCTGTTCATGCTCGCTATTCATATTCTGCTCAATTTAGCGCTGTTTCTTAGAGCAAAATGCAGCCTTGCATCCATTTTGGAAACGAGGGTGCATTTTGCGCTAAGAAAATAGTGCTAAATGGTGGAAGTAACTCGGGGGAAGAACCACCCAAAAAGCACATTTACCGAGTGTGAATGGCTGCTTGCGCTCACTATTCATGTTCTGTTGCATTTAGAGCTTTTTCTTAGTGCAAAATGCATCATTGAATCTATTTTGGACACAAGGATGCATTTGTGCGCTAAGAAATAGCGCTAAACACAGATTTACTCTTCTTTGTAATCTTGCGGAATGCTTAGGTAATTTCACGTGATTACGCTAAATGGAATTACACAAGTTACGCCCACCCCTACTTGTGACCCCCCAACGATCTATCCTGCATTTGCTCTCTCAAGGGCCATGTGTGAGTGGCCATTCAGCAATTGAGTGAAAATATCAAAATTGCATCAGTGTTAATAGCATTTTAGATTAATGGTTTGGCCCAGGTCACCTGGAACCCGAGACAAGGCGTCAATACTAGATACTTTTGAAGACTCTTTAAATTGAAAAACTAGAAAAGTGTGACTTCATTGGATCACACAAACTCTCTTGACGCATATTTCTCTTCATATATTAAAAACTGAGAAAACACTATTTTGTCTCATTTATATAGTGATAAATAATTAAATTTACCGCCAGTGGCACTTGTCCTATCATCCTGATAAAAATATTACTAAGCATGTGTGCATGGACATACTGAACAGGATGATAACTTGGGTACGTCATTTTCTTTCAGAGGATTTTTTACTGAAATTTGGTTGGTGGGAAGTCTGCACGATTTGTCTCAAGTTTCATCTGCATGAAGTGAAACCTTAGACTACCAAACGTTTTTGATAACTAGAGAACTGGGACAATCTGCTATCTTAGGCAGATTTGTAGAGCGCACTATTGCACAGGAGGGTATCCCGGCGCACAAGCTTGCTTTCCTCGTACTACCAGACAAATGTGAAGCTAAGGCAGTGCATAATTTGAGCCGGTGGTTTCTGGTGCTCTGCACTGGCACATAATTGTCAGCACTGGCACTTATGACAGCGTACCACATGGCGGCGATGTTTGTCTAAATTGGAGAAGAACACAACTGCTGTTTATTATTTCAATATACGTTGATAATGACTAATACCTTCCTCCCAAGCCATTTTTATAGCTTTGGGGGCCTGGAATAGTCAGAATTGTCACACTTGTAGCAGTGTGATGGTCAGTAGTTGTGTTGGTACTGTCATTGCCAGGGCTGGCAAGGGCAATGGGTGGCACATGCATCAGTGGCACTTATTTATTAAGCCCTGCTATGGCTATAATATAAGACACTATTTCCTCAGTTGTATTTGTTGTAAATACTATCAGTTGATGTCAGGCAACTGAGCTATCATCCTTCGGCCCCACTCTTCCGGAAAAAAAAACAGTACCTGGCGGATGTGCGTGGGCAGATTGTATGGGAGAGGACCAGCTATTTTGTAAGGGTATCGACTTTAAGTGAATGTGGTTCTGCCTTCTCTTCCACCCAATAGACCCATTCACAAACATGGGGGACTGTTTTGTCAGGAGGTGTGTGGGGACGCAGAATTGTAGGACCTTTGCCACCGGATGCAAATTTCAGTGCTTCAGAGCTGGTCCACGTGAGGGTAGTGTGAGTAGCCTCTCGTGGTGGAGTGAGGTGGTGATACGAGGGGCGGTTTGAGTGTGAGGATTGTTCACTACTTTGTCCTGTAACAGCTTGCACTAGCCACAAGTGTGAAAACTCCTTTCTGGAAACCACACCCACCTCTAAAACTCGGCCAATCCCCTTGAAGTAGTTCAATGCAAGTTCAAGGTGTCGCTCGTTCACTTCTTCAGAGAACAGATCATGTTTTCATGCTTTTTCCCTTTTGACGGCATCAGAGCCCTGATCATTTCTGCAGATACGGTGCTTTGTTGCCATATGAGCAGTGGAAAGTCTTCGTGTCCCTTTCCCTTTCCATTTCCACCCCGCACCGACTCACCTCTCAGATGGACGAGATAAAACATGGCTCGAATTCATGTCTCGTGTCTCTCTTAGAATTGTCTAGTGTCATGGATTCTGAAGACGGCCGTTTTAAATAACTCAGTGGGTTAAGACAACTGCTGCAGAAATCTGTGTGGACACTATACACCGAGGATTGGCTTTCCCTGGGACTGGTTCACATGCTCATCCTTCAAAGTTTAACAAAAAAAAGTGTTTTTAAAGTTGGAAAATTGCAATGTCAGTGCTGCACGGCCAAGGCAGGAAGTGACATAAAAACAAGCTATTCATTTGTGGCATCGACACCTGTGTCTAACATAGGTCAATCAGTTCACCAGTGACTAGATAAAGGCACTTGGGGGCTATGTGCAGCAGAAACAGGACTGGATGACACCATTTATCATTCAACCAACAAGTGTCCCCTAGAAATGATGCTCAAGAGCATGGCAAAGTCTTTAGAAATCGAGGAGTTCAGGCTTTTCTTGCTCATGCTTCTTGTGATGCATTTTTTGACAACTGATTAAATACTTTGAATATCAGACCTGCTTGGGCGTAATCACACTGTCAAGCGACACTTCAAAATCGGAGCCATGATTTGCTCAAACAATATGGCGCGCTCTGGTTTGTAATAGAAAGAAACAAGGCCGCAAACTCGGCAGAAAACACAGCTGCTTAAACAAACACAACTATGATGCCTTCTGTACACTGAAGGGCGGCGTCGCACTGCTGTACTTACGTTTTCGTTGCACCCATTATTGTTCTCAAATTTGGTTTCTATTCGAATTTGGAACTTGGGCAGGAAGGAACACTGAAATACACAATCATTCAAGGGTTAGCTTAAGTCTTTTAGGAGCTGGAACAATGCAGACCAGGTATTGTCTGTCATATGTATGTCTACATTTATAAAGGAACTGGTTTGGAAGCTTCTGGAAACACTGGACAACTAAACAGTGGCCTCTCAGTAGCCTCCAAGGAGCGTCTTAGAGAACAGAGTTATAAGCAGGGCCACTAGTATAGAGCAATCCTGTTTCTGTTGCATATAGTGCAGTGTTATGGACGTACACCATTTGCCACATAATTGACCAGCCATATAATCAGGTACCTGCTGCATATTTCATTGACAAAAATGTGTTAAAAGCTCAAAGGCATCAAAAGTTAAAAAATAAATTGACCTTTCCTACTGCATGATTTAGTTACACCTGCCACATAACTTTAACCTCCATTGCCACATTGTGCCAGTGTTCTTAGTTATGGGGAACTAATACTATCACTCCCATTTGAATGAGGATTTTACATTTATTGTCCGATGTGCGTGGGAGAGAGAGAAAGAAAGTTTGTGTTTCATTTGCACTTGCTGTGTGTATTTTATGCTGTTACTTATGCCACTATCTGGGTGCCTGCTTTATCTCTGTAGCCCTACGCTTGGATTTATGGTGGTGTCTGTGGTAAATGAAATGCGCATCTTTCTGCAGGGACTGAAGAGTTCTTGTTTTCAAAAGTGTCTCTTCACTGCCTTTCTGAGGGTAGGTTTCAGTGTGTGTCCCCTATCTGAAATGGGTGGCGATATATTTATGATGTGAGTGTAGGTTGTCTATCCTTGCACCTCTATGTGAATGTGCTTAGTTGAGATTGTTTTGAACATGCGTGTATGTAGTTTGGCTGTTGTTTGTCTGTTCTGAAGTCTTGCTGTGATTTTTTCTGTGCAGTCTGTTGATGCATCCGTGCATGAGCCAGTTTCATCCCCTGTGCATGTCTAGGACCACATGGTACTTTTGCTCTGTAATACTGGGGAGTGTACCATGTAATTAAATTAGGGCTTCCCTAAAAGGTCATGCCTCTGAAGAGCAGTCACCCACATGTCAGGCAAGCATGTTATGTTACTGACACTGCACTGGGTTTACTGGCATTTCAAACGCAGAGAGAGACTTGCCGGTCCACTTATGAGCATATCAAAAATATAACAACTAGATACACCCCAAAGTCTCAGAAAGAGCCCTAAAAATGAGATTTATGTTGCATGTTCAGACTTAACCATTTTTACAACATATACTAGGAAGGTGTCATAACTAGGAAGGTGTCATATGCACGCTTTCTAGGTGAATCCTGTTCTCTCTCAAAGTGTTGCCCCTACCTGTACTCCTCTCTCTCCTTCTAACCCCAGCGTAGGTCCCATACGTTCTGCTTTCTACCTTCTAATGACTGTCCCTGGATGTATGTAGGAGATACCCGAAGAAGGAGCCAGAGGGCATTGCCAAAGGATATGTTAACATGGCTGTTAGCTAGCTTGAGGGCATGGGATGGCTCTTAGGAAGTGTTGTGTTTAATTCGGCTCTCCCGTGCTGCTGCACTGCCCTGCTTCCTCCCTGTTTTTCAGAGTGCTTTCCCTGCTTTTGCCTAGTTTTTTTTCTGTTTTCTCCTTCCTTCCTCCATTGTTCCGAGTGCTTTCTCCTGCTTTTGCTTCATTTCTTTTTACTTCTTTCTCCTTCCTTTCCCCCCGTTTTTCTGAGTGCTTTCCCTGCTTTTGCCTTATTTTTACTGCTTTTTCAGTCCTTTCCCCCTATTTTTCAGGGTGCTTTTCTTGGTTTTGCCACGTTTTTGACTGCTTTCTCCGCCCTTTCCCCCATTGTTCTGAGTGCTTTTCCTGCTTTTGCCTCATTTTTAACTGCTTTCTCCTTTCTTTCCTCCCGTTTTTCTGAGTGCTTTTCCTGCTTTTGCCTCATATGTTTTACTTCTTTCAATGTCCTTCCTCCCCCGTTTTTCTGAGTGCTTCTCCTCTCTTTGCCTCGTTTTTTACTGCTTTCTTCTTCCTCCCATTTTTCTGAATGCTTTTCTGCTTTTGTCTAATTTTTCATTGCTTTCTCTGTGAAGCAGCTAGCAACTCCAGTGCCTTGAAACCCTCACAGTTTGATTGACTAAACATTCAGAGACTAGTGGGAAATGTGAAACTACAAATCCCAGCATGCTTATAGAGTTGACGACTAAGCAGGCAAGAGTGGGACGAAATCATCCTCATGATATTGCAGTAGCTGCATGCAATGCACACAAGGGAATGTCATAAGCAGACAAATGCTTGTATTTGTCCACACCAGTGAAGGGCATGACCTCTGTAGTAGTTCTCAATTTTAAGTGTTGCTCTCAACTGTTATAATACTAGCAGTTAAGGAAGCAGTTTCTTATGTCTTTCAGCGCCCTAGTTTGAGGCTTGTTCAGCAAATAGGACCATTTAGCTATGTCGGAGCAGGGGGACCAATAAAAAGGAAGACATTAGACACATACTGTGCTCAATTTGTAAAAAGACTTCTCTGTAGCGGTCCAAAGTTTATTCTTAGGAGCCTGCTGCTGGTGCTACCAAATGTCCAGGTTACTGAACAGGACCGGACTGGCCGTAGCGGGGACCGGTCATTTCCCCGGTGGGCTGGAGGGCTGGGCGCCGGTTTTGTGCCCGCGGTGACTGCTTTTCTTACTGGGGGCCGGTTTTGTAGCAGTGCTGCAATATTTGACCCCTGTAAGTAAAGCGGGAGTAGTGCTTTTTGCTAGCACCCCTCCCTCCCCCAGTGCCAGTCGAGCAGCAACCTGCCAGGGCTGGTTGCTGTTCCCAGTCCGGCCCTGTTACT
This sequence comes from Calotriton arnoldi, assembly GCA_963921515.1. Classification (NCBI taxonomy): domain Eukaryota; kingdom Metazoa; phylum Chordata; class Amphibia; order Caudata; family Salamandridae; genus Calotriton; species Calotriton arnoldi. Next base: position 2,287,596 of record CAWUFW010001490.1, read on the forward strand.
GGATACCAAAGCTGTCTAGTGCATTTCATGCCTCTTTATTCAACCACTCTACACTTCTTTCCTCTTTATCTCACTTCTGCAGGCTCTTTTTCTCTCCTTTTGTCTCTCCTTGTCACCGTTTGTCTAGCCTTCTCTTCCTCTTTCAATGTCCCTTTTCTGCCTCTCCACCTCGTTTTGGATCAATGCCTGGAGATGAAAAATAAATCCCCAAAAATGACATCCGCAACCACAACCACAAATGAAGCTCGTGTGGCTTGATTTCAAAGGCCTAAACGTGTAGAGAGGTCACTGCAGGTCAAGTATAGCTCATCGCCCCAGTCACACTGCTTCAATCTTAACTGGATTTTCAACTTAACTGAAAAACATCAAGCTATCGGGTCATGCGACTTACTGTATATTCTGCCGGCGGCGTCCAGAAGCGGATGGAAAGAGAGATAGAGGGAGAGAAAAAACAAAACAGGCGGTTAGTGAAACAGTTCTCTGCTGTGAAGTGAGCATCGCCTCGAGGGACAGAGGAGGCGGGGCTCCATGCTAAAATATTTAGGCTTTGCTGGGCTCACTTTGTGCTGCTTTACCCGAGTCCCTCATTACTTATTACTACGGCTCTGTGTTCCACTCCACAGCTGCTGAGTCTGCAAACACCACACAATTGTACAGATGACAAAATATAGAACAGCTGGAGTCCTGATGCATGCTGCGCTCCCTGGCGCTAGCCGCATGCGCAGTGCGGCATCACAAAGTACCTGTTAGAAAATTGCCCAGTGGTCAGGGAATCTGATCCCATAATCCACTACTGTATTACCGTTTGCCATGAAGACACACCAACAGCAGGGACCACCAAGGACACCCTTGACATCGCTACCCGACTGAAGGCCGCCGGGATCCAGTTTATAGGGCATGTTATTAGGATGTGCTACTGAGGAGGGATCAGATAGCTCAAAGGATTTTGGGCAGGTGTATGGTGTCTCAGCTCCCAAGGTCTCCAATTGAAATGATGGCAGGTCTGCTTGAACCAGAAACATTGTGTGTGTGCGCCGGGATTCGTTGAAGGCCTTCTGTGGTCTCATCATATCTGCTTGGATGCATTACCACCAAGGCCTGCATTCTAGGAGCCTTCCAAATCCTGATTCGAGCACAAACGGGAGTTTGCTCACGAATCAAGAGAACATTAGAACATTTGGGGTTCTTTACCCGCATAATTTTTCACCAGATAAAACTTGCCACGAATCATACTGTCAAGCTGCTCATGGTCCAAGTTTAAGCTCTACAGAACAGGGAAAATGTAAATTAGTAAATTTCCCCTCTACAGAGATTCAAAATGTGAAATGGTGTAGAAATTGTCCACCCAGTAATACCACAGCCCGCAATATTGGTATTTAATGAGTGTGCAACTGAGTGGCTAAATTAGTAATGATACATATTCTTGCTGAAAATATATTGGAAATAGAGACATGGAATTAAATGGGCATGGGCCGTGACCAGACTTTTCCTGCGTTGTAGGGGACTTCAACAGACCAGGGTCCAAAGTGGCATTGGCAGGACAGCGCTGATGTGCTTTTGCTGTGCCTTATCAAAGGATGCCAACTGCAGGCTTGAAAATGATGGACCTTTATTCCTCACTAAATGGCCACAGACTGGTAAAGCGGAAGTCTGACTTCTTGTCCAAACACCGTCGCTAAACTTCCAATACCTGAACAGATGCATGTGTGACTATAAGGGGAGTCCAAGGACTGGTAAATTATCTGAACCCCTTTGATTCAAGTTCTCCTCAACTAAGGCTACCCACAGTCTTCAACCTTTCTGAAACTGAAACAGCACCCTGCTTGACTCAAGCTTCCAACTCATTGTGATTGGCAGATGACTGAAGTCAATCACTGCTAAACTGTGTAAGGTTTGAACAACCTTCATAGATGGGGGATACCAGTCTCTTTATTTCCAAGTCGCAAAATTGTTCAATTCTCCTTTGACAACTGGCTTAAGCCCTGTGATAACTCACAATGGACAATGGCTGTTGTACGTTTTATCAATGATTACCCTGTCCAAGACACACTTAGACTGGGTTCACAAGTGGTCTTTATAGATTACGTGTTTTCACCTGTGTTTCAATGTATCTATTTTAATGAGTTTACAATAAACAAGATTGGTGGCAATGAGCATTGGCCTTTGCAAATTTTCTTTAGGGCCTGCCCCTCAACCTAATAATGTACAAATAGTTGGCGTCTTACTTGTTAAGATCTTCAATGGCAAATTAGTTGGACTCCTAAATTAGATTTTTCTTCCTCCGCAAGAAATGTGTGACTGTTACACTTCCTTTACTTATACTGTGACTTCATGTTAAAAAATTCTGAAGCATACTTAACAAAATATTGTTTTAGTGTGCAAACTAAATTGAATAAAGCCAATAGCTTGTGAAACATGGTGGACATTCTGTAGCCAAAGTCAATCTTTTTGGCTTGAAAAGGGACTATGCAAGCTTATTAAAAGGGAACAAGGGGAAATGTCTGAGGTTATCAATTACGGGGATGTAAAAACGTTTTGGAGGCTGGTAAATGTGAAGGTAGGGAGATTAACGTCCCTAGGGCTTATGATCCCTGATGATAAATGGGTTCTCCATTATGTTACTTTGTATGGGCATTTAAGAAATCACCCCTGGCTGTTAATAATTTTCTTGTGACTCTTTCAGGCCATTAAGTCTAGTTGAGTGGCTTCTCTCGATTATCTGCCTCCAGTTATAATTAAGGATAACATTGACTGGTGGGCTGATCAACATTCAGTTTCATATCTTTGGATCAACGACTAGGACAGACGCTAAGTCCTGGCAAGGAGCACTTCAAAAAGTATCTTAAATCCAACAAACCCTTCCATTTACTGTGTAATAAGCTTAATGGATGCTGTTGTTAAAATTTATGACAAACTATTTTTCTCTTCTCTCTATGAGTAGGTCATTCATAATAATCTGATCCCCAAGACCAAGGAGGATTTAGAAATGGTCACTCCACCATGGTCTACGGCCTCGCTCTATGGACTTTTGTCCGTAAAGCAACTGAACATAGTGGTGTGTTCTTCTGAACATCTGGGTGACCTTTAATTTAGTGGATAGAGATGGACTTTGGTGTAAGCTTGAGCATTGGATAATTATTCTCTGTAAGCTACCCATTTTGCTGAAGATGCACACAAGCATTTGGACACGTGTTGAAGTTAATTCACACAGTTGTTTTGCTAGGAAAATTGAGGTGCTTAATGGCCTAAAGTGGGCTACAGTATGATTTCTGATTTCTCAATTTTTGGAATATTTAGCTGATCTCCTAAATGTATTGCAAGTTGTCTATTCTTTTCTCCAAAAATTGAATCCTTCTCTACTATATGCAGAATACTAGAAATTTTTGATCTAACCTCAAATGGGTGGCAATGCACAGTGGATGGTTTTGTGGGAGTATTGCACTTTCAATCATTTTACAGTAAATGTAGATATATTTTGTTAGATATAAATTCAATTTTTCTAGAAACGAAATGGCTGCACTTTAGAATGGGTTAGAGATTGTAAGTATTTAGGTCTCATGTTTTATTATAATTTGGGTTGCCAAGATCATTTCGTCTCATTTCTTATTCGTGTTCTTACCTGAATAGCTTGAGATTTGATCGTACATTTAGAGGAAGATCTTTGGGTCCTCTATGTACAGTTTTATAGATAAAAAAAGTCAATTTGGGAACGACAGAAAGGAATTTCTTGAAACGTTTGCTCAACACACCAGTGAGTTTTATGATTTAAGGCACATACAGCAAATTCAATTGTACCTTGTAGACACTAAATGCAGGTATACAAGCTTTACAACCTTTCAATCCAATTAATACTAATGCATTTGATAAAATATCTGCCTTAGGTTTCCAAGAACTTCCTCATAGTGAATTATCTTAACCTGTGGTGTGGTTGATAAGATATTATCTTTAAAAACCTTGCATTGTGATTCAGGAACTATTGACATTTTCTACCTTTTTTCCGGGTCAAGATCCCCTTTAGGGACAAAGCAAAAATCATTCATTATATTTATCCATTAAGACTTTAATCTCATTGACATGGGGCTCGGAGGTTGAGAAATACTTCCCTGTAGGAAATTAAGAAGAGAACTATTTTTGTTTAGATTAGTGTACAGCATTAGTCAATATGCAGTTTAATGATTGCTGTCGGGTTGGTTATTTATTTATGCTCAGTAGAGCGTTTTAATCAAAATATTTGTGCAATTTTTTCAAAATGTTTAAATTAATGTAAAATATCTGTCTACCTGTGAGTGTGTGTGTGCGTCTGAGAATATATATAATTTAATTATGCAATATTTCAATAGCCTCTTTGAGTTAAACAATGAATGTACCAATACATTTTATTAAAATATAATTAAATTACTTTTAATTAATTCTATACATCACTTTTCATTATTTAATTTAAAATATTTAAATAGACTAAATATTTAATTCAAAATTAAATTAAGAGTGTTGTAGTATTTTTTCTGTACTTCTACATTTAAAATAAATATATAAAATGAATTTACATTAATATTTAACATAAAAATATTTGTGCTATTTTTTTCGATTTAAATATATATATTTTTTAATTTCGCCATCGGTGGAGAGTTCCGCATGGTAAAATATACGGAAAATGTAAACAAGTTTATTAAACTTGGAAAAAGTTTGTACAAATATTTTTATGATCTGGAAAGACTCCCAAAGGTGGGCAAGGTATGGGGCTCCTTTTAAGGAGAGTCGGGGAACTAGGAAGAGGAAAAGGATAAAAGAGTCAATAAATGTCGGTAATGTTATGGAGATGGAACCATGAAGTTCTGTATAGTGACTCTGACTAGGGATGTAAAAATGTCCAAGTATGTAGAAAGATGGCATCCACTGTGTGCGGTGTCTTGCAGTACACTGTGTTGAGCATCCCTCCTCTGCTTATATTGGTGGTGGGATTCAGTGTGTACCCCAAGAGTGGCTCGGGTCACTATTAATGTCATGTTGTGTGACAGAGCTAAATGTGTGGTTGATGACTCGGTACTGGTTTAATAGACTGGAGAGGTGCTGCAGCCATGAGGGTTTGCAGAGTTAGGGGAGAAGGGTGGGGTTGCTGAGGAGTCAGACAACTCCACGTCTGATGTCCATAAATGAACAGATCTTGGCATCAAAATTGGCAGGTTGGTCTGTATGGCTTGTACCATTAGCTTGCCCTTGTAATAGAAAGCTGACAACGAGAGCCTGTTTCCACATTTGAACACATGGAGTGACAATGAGCAAAAGTGGATTACATGTTTAAATTTAACATTTTAGATGTTGCTAAGAAGAAGTGATTTGTTTCCATTACAACACTTTTTATGTTTTGGTAGATTTAGTTCAACGTTTTAGGAATCTGCCTCAGGAGTAGGCCCTTCGCTTTCTGCTGCTTTTAGTCCAACCTTTGCCTGTGTACGTGGTGACAAAGCTGGCACAGCATACGTTTTAAGAGATTTATATTAGCAGTAGTAGGGCATACATCTTTAAGAGGTACAGATATCTGGAGGGTGACAATTGGGTAAAAAGTTTAGATGCATGGTGATACCAGGGAAGGTAATAGACACTGCTCGAGAAAACTTAAATTAGGCTACTCATTATAATTCTAACTCCCAATGGATGTTCCCTCGTCTGAGGTGAGTAGGCATGGGATAAAATAAAATTCTGCACTTACGAACATGGTAATTTTTGCTCTATTTGGGATAAATATGTTGCCCTTACCTTGGAGAACATGGCAGACGCTAGACAAACACTTAGTGCAATGTCCCCGCTCCCAGTATTGCTGCTCCTCATGATAAACTATTAGATATATCTTAGGACCTAAAGTGATAACATCTTTCGGCTGGGGTTAATGGGATCAGGAAAGATGTAAAAGAGATTTTGTATTAAAATTAACTGCATCTACTGGCTTAGAAAGAATGCTCTTAACATTGACGGTGGTGATGGACGCTGTCCCAGCGAGAACAGCCTTTCAACGACATAGACTTGTCCTTTATAGAACGGATCTTCCCCGGTTTTCTATAAAGATAACTCTGTAGTTTCCAGCCTTCTTCTTTCCTTCCTCTTCTTAGGGTAATCAAATGACTCCAGGTCACAAAAGATGCCAAGTTCCAGTCCAGAACTTTCCTTTTACAGTACCTGCAGTTCTATACCCAATTGGCTGAAGAGAATCAAGACATCTTTGTGTATACAGATCCTTCCCAGAATGCACTGGGCTGTAAAATGAAACCTAGGACGGGAGCCTGATATCGCTGATTACTATACCTCTTCAGTTGCTGCTTTCTCTTCGAGTGACCAAGCTCGAGAACACAGAGCCGCCACTGACTTGTGGCAACCTCTGTTTTGGTTACATAAGCCTCTTTCTCTAAGGGTGCCCGGAGCAGGCCACAGCTGCCAGGCCTTGGCTCCACTTGCCTGCAGTAGCACCTAGCAAGGGTGTAGGATAGTAGGACAGGCACCATTGGCTTTCTGATGGCACGATTCTTCCTGTTGCCAACGTGGAGGCACCTCGGATGAGCAGAGTGGGTGAGCGCCGTCCCGTACAACTGGGAGACCCCGTGGTTCTACAAGGAAGTGGAGAAGTTCGTGCAGGAGTTCAGGCTGGAGGCTGCCGCTCCCGCCACATGGACCCCGAAGCTTGTCCAACGCCAGATATGAGCAAAGGACATCAGCGAACCGATTGGCGCCCTCCCCTCTGCCACAGCGGACCACGTGTGGGGAAACATCGCATCTAAGAGCCTGACCAACCAGCACAAAGTCATCGCCTGGATGGCCATCCAAGGAGGACTTCCCGTGAGAGCCTTCATGCACGCAAGAGGACTCAACCGATACAAGTCCTGCCCAAGAGGGTGCATCGTGGACGAGACAACATACCATCTCTTCTGGGAGTAAGCGTACGCACAGGACCTGCTGAAGGCCCTAGGCACAGAGCTTAGGGCCTGGATACCTACGCCCTGCATCACCGCGGACTCTGTGATGTATGGTTTGTTCCCAGGGACACACGCACTGAGTGACCTCCAGAACTGCTGGAGGCTCCTGTGCTGTTTTAAAGATGTTCTTCTGTTTTCCAGAAACCGCCTGGTAGTAGAGAAGAAGGAGACATCGACCCTGGTGTGCCATAAGATGATCCACAGCCTCCTGCGCGACTATGCAGCACTGGACGGATCAGATGAAGACAACGACGAAGAAACCTGAGGACCCAAAGGGGTCCCCTTGTACCCTCACGCCAGGGGGGGGGGAGGGCCTGGAAGGCTCAGTTAACGAAGAAGACGATGACAGCTGAGGACCAAAGGGGTCCCCGTGCCCTTACATGGAGGGGGCCCCAGAGGGACCACTAACCAGTTTTTTTGCCCTTTTTTCCCCACGCCCAGGAACCGGTCGGTGACAGGGGAGAGGAGAAGGCAGATGAAGACAGGTGGAGTAAATGTAGTTATTTACTGTATGTATTTGACTAACGTGACCGTTTTCCTTCACAGGTAAAAGGTCAATGGGATAGCTTGTGCACTTGTTGTCAAGTTTGTTATCAACAACTTACGATTAAAATAGGGCTTTGTGGAAGGTGACGATTGACGTATCTGAACCAGAAACAAGGCCCTAACAAGGGTAAAAAAAAAAAAGAAAAAGGCGCCATTGGCTGGTGCTGAGTCACAGGATTACGACACAAAAGAAGCAGCCTTGGCAGAGCTGCGCCTGGGTTTACCGACCGTGAAAGCAAGTTGGCTCGTTGAAGCTACTAAAACCTTTCTTATCATTATCAAAACTACAAGTACAACTCTCTCTTTTTCTCCTCACAAAGCGGCCCTTTTGTTCCATTGTATTTGTTCTTGCTGGGAACAGATTTGTTTGTGAATTGGGAAGGCGAACCCTGCAGAAGGTGAGTAAATCATCTCTTTAAATCAGACAAAAGGTGCATTATGAGTTTTCTTTTCAAAAGCCTACAGACTTAAAATTGCTTTTGAGGCTTCCATTCGTAGATGTCAATTAGAGGTCAACAGATGAATCAGCTGCTGTCCCTGGATTGCTCTTTGGTACTCCCAGCACTGCCATTATAACCCCTGGGGTCAGAGGTCATGAAGGAAGAGTCAAGAGCAGAAAGTAAATATGAATTTAAGTCAGTGGGTAATAAGGGCGCGATGGGGTGAGGAAAATGTGCCCCTTGTCACTGGATGGGTGGTGAAAAACATGGGACGCTGTAGGTCTCTCAGAAACCTTTACCCTGGTACCACTGTACCTGCTGAACTATTGATATTTGTGTTTCTGCTTTCAATGACCACTTTATTTTCTGTGAGTTCCTATACTTGGACTCCTAGCCCACAGGAGGCTGTTGAGGGTTTAATGGTGAGGCAAGGAGTTATCCCTGTGATGTTGTTACTGGCAGATGGAAGACGGGGGCGAGGGCCATCAGGAGGGTCAAAGGGTGAAAGATGCCACTTACAGAACTCGTGGAATGTTGGTATACCTACACCCATGCTGCAATTGAGGTTAAATCAGTACTATGAAATGTGTTTCTGAATGTCGAAGCAAAGCCATGCCTCTTTGTACCAGCCTTCCTTGATCCCGGTTTAAGAGATATCAAACACAGTTCTAATGCCAAGTTCTCTTTGATGCGGAGTTCTGGGTCAGGTAACTGGATAGTACATTTAGAACTGCATCTGCCCAGGTGTGTGCTGTACACAAGCAACTCCCAGCTCTTACACCGATCCTACGTGTGCACCTGCTCCACAAGGAGAGGAGCTTCTTTTATAAACACAATTCTCTCCTATCTCAAGAGCCCATCATTTAGTGTCTGTGCACACCTCAGAGACAGGGAACTTCTATATCCCTAACAATCCATTCAAAACACCAAGTCTTAAGTCACTGTGTGTATGCACCTCAGACACACACACCTTATCCACAACAAACCATTCCCTCCATTGCTACATTTGCGGTGCCTGCATGTCTCAGACGTAAGGATCCTTCGTATTACGAATACAACATTTACTGCACCCGAGCCTAATGCAGTGTGTCTGCACATCTCAGAGGCAGGACTTTCACCTAACAAGCTTTTTCCTCCCTATTACTCAATGCATTGTGCCTGCACATCTCGAAGACAGCAAGCCTTTTACTAGCTGCATTCGATCTAATTACAGTGCACCAATCCACCTCTCTAATCTGGTCTGACCTCTATGGAATTGTATCCCTCATAAAATTACCGAAGTGCACCGGTAGCCATACATTTTGGCATTGAGCAGCAGGTGCAACTGGAATCTTTTAATCTTTGACCAAGTTGCCAAATAATTAGTTAATCTATGGGCCAACACTCATAGATTTCTACTCTAACATTCTGCTTTGTCATTTCAACTCTGCTAAAGACTGCTTATATGGAAACAAAAATCTGCACACAAGAAAAGCAAAAATAATCCTTGGTTATCAGGCAACCTGGAAATTCCTAATCTAAAATTTCAGCGAGCCGAAAGGAAATGGAGAAGAGACTACTTCACCTCAGATGAGGGGTGTACTACTCTGTAAAGCTCTCAGATAAAGCAAATTGTTAAGAAAATGTCATTGTTCTCTGAAAGGATTTGTAATTTCCCCAAACTTTCTAAATAATGGTTAGCATTGCCCCTTCACTTCAACACCCTGCAGATGTAAATTTAGAAATGCCACCATCACATGTCCTTTGAGACAATATTTTTGCCCTTTTCTCAGATTGCAGGATTAATTATCCAATTCCTATGACTGCTTCACCATTTAAATCCACTTAGCAGACAGGGAGCTACCTAGACTCCTTCATACAAATTACGCATGAGCAACTCCATATCAGACCATAGCTACCCACTGTCTTTCAGTTTCCCCAAAAGATCCTGTCCCAGCACTCTTTTTAGCCACAAGTGACTAGTTCCTGATTGTTTCAACAGCTGTTTAAAGCATGGCATTTTTCCAGACCTTTGGAAGTGAGACTTTTTCTGACGAAGCTCATCACGGTCGCGAACAAATTAAACAATCATAGACCATCTCCTTGCTCACTTACATGGGCAAACATTGTGAAAAACTGGCCCTACATCAGTTTCAGGACTTGGGAGAATAAAACGACCTAATAGATGGGCAACAAGTTAGGTTCCATGCTGGGCATAGCACCAAGAAGGTAGTCCTATCGGCCCTCAATGATATTCGTCGGCTCGTTGATAAAGAAGAAACTGGCATACTAGTTGTCTTAGATTTGTTTGGCTGCATTTGATGCCATTGATCACAACATCTTGCATAAGACCTTGGAAGCAGCAGGTATCACTCGTACGGTCTTGAAGTGGACACATTCTTTCATTTCAGGGAGACTGCAGGTGGTCATTCTTCCCCAATACTCTTTAAAGGCATACGATATTGAAGTCGGGTTTCTGCAAGGGCCAATCTTCTCGCCCTTTCTGTTTAACATGTACAGGCAGCTCCTTGCCCAGTTGTTCCACCAAGTAGGGGTAGACTTTTACACGTATGCTCACAATACTTAGGTCATCGTTAACCTTCCTAGTGTGCAAGAGCCTCCCAAACAAAAGTTGAGACCTTTAACAAAGGCTCCTGCCATCATCAGGCTATAGATGGCCAGCAACTTCCTGAAGAACCAGACCAAAACTGAAATCTTAATTACCTCTGCTTCATTGGTAGCGGAATGGGGCATGAGCTTATGACCAGATATAATGGACAGCTCTCTGATTCTTCAACAGTGGTGTAGCACTTTGGAGTTCTTTCGATAGCACCCTGTCCTTGGCAGCCCAATCATAAATATGGCCCAAGCTTGTTTCACCCACCTTTGCCTTCTAAAAAAATTCTTTCCTTTATTGAGCCTCTTTGCATACTCCAGTAGTGAATGCTATCATTCAATCTTGTCTGAATATGCCAATTCAATCTACCTTGCGTATACAGACAAAATCATATGCCGACTGCAACTTGCTCAGAATGCTGTGGCACAAGCACCTACAGAAACTGTTGGAAGATTTCATATGTCATTAGTACTGCAACGTCTACGCTGACTTCCCATTCAATCTTGTGTAACCTTCTTGGCACTAATAATTGTCTACAAAGCCTTACACCTTACATCACCTTCCTTTCTGGCCAATAAATGATATTTACATCAACTGTCACACTCCCTCAGATCCGCAAACCAATTTTTGTTTGCCACAACTTGAAACACGGCAATCAATTATGGAGAGCAGGCTTTTTCTACAGCAGTGGCCAAGTCTGAGGCAAGGATATGATCCATCAATAAGGTCAGAAGCAGAAACATCTCCTCCAACAAGCTACTCAAATTTAAGTGGTCAATATGGCGTGTGTCTGAACAACTTAGAGTCATGGGGGCTGTCCTCACTAACAAACTATTATTAGAGTCTAACACAGTGTGTGCGCATATTAAAAGGAGGGAGCTGCTCTCACTGTCATCAGTTTTATACAGTGCATCTGCATACAGTGGAGTCGGGTGTCTAATCTCACTAACAAACCATTACAATAATCTAATGCAGTGAGTCTGCACCCCTTAGAGACTGGTGGCTGGCAAACAATTTCCAGCACTAGAGCCTAATGCAATATGTCAGCATTTATCAAAGGATGGAAGCGTAACTATCACTAACATTATTACTAGACTGAATGCAGTGTATCTGCACATCTTGGAGCCTGGGGCAACCCTTGCTTTCAAATCATTTCCAGCACAATCACCTTATGCACTGACTGCACACTGCAGAGGCAGTGAACTTTTTTGTCACTAACAAACCATTCACAGCTCTGAGCTCAATGCAATTTGTCGCCACACCAGAGAGATAAGCAGGCTTATTCATGAATAAGCCTGCACCTTTCAGAAGAGAGGGCTTTCCTTCCCATCAAACAATTCCCACCCAAAGCTCACGCTTTGTGTCAATCATCTTAGAGAAAGAGTATTTTAATAACTAAAAACATCCCCAGCACCAGAGCCTCAATCACTGACATACCACTACCAGCGAAAGAGAGGTTATCCAGCACTTGCAAATCACTCTTAGTAACATACAATCCCAGAACCAGAGCCAATTGCAGTGTGTCTGTACTTCCCAGAGACAGGATGCTTCTCCATCTAATCTTTTCCACCACAAGCACTTAATGCAGTGTATTTCTACACATTAGGAGGGAAAGGGAGTGTTTCTCATTACCAACCTATTCCCAGTGGAATAAATAAATACTGTTCGTCAGATGGAGAGTCTGTCTCCGGGAAACCATTTCCCGCTTGAGAGGTCATTGCAGTCATTCTGTACTCCCAGAAGCTTTTCTTACTCTGGTACCATTCCTCGCACTAAAGCTTTAATCAGTGTGTTTGGTGAACACCTTGGTCATGGTATGGGAATATAATATGATCAATAAATCATCCTCACCATATACCTTTAAATTAGGGAAACCAGTAACTTTTCTGTAAATGGTGGGGAGGAAACCCCATGGTGCAGCAACGCAATGTGAGCAAATACCTTCCCTTTACCAACCCGTACTAAGCGTTGGCTAACCAACATAAAAGCCAACAACTTACCTGTGCTTTATAAGTGCGCCTGATCCATCAGTAATAAACTGCCTTTCATTACAACTAAAGTAAAACATGTTTAGCCTATGCCAGTCCAAACTATCCTAAATAGGACCATCTGTTTTTATCCAGAGATGTCCATCACACATTGGCTGCCCAACTTAATGAGGCACAATTTCTTTCAACTAATACAGTTAAAATGTTGCCTAAACCAATCAAATTTTCCTAAACTTCAGATTAGAAGGAGTGCATTTGACTTGAAAGGGAAGATTGGTCCAGAGTCATGGACTTGGAGAAGATAAGGCCCAGCATCCAATTTTTGAGCATTTAAATCTTGGGGTAGTGAACAGCCTATGGACGTTTAATTGAACCTGTCTTCCAGTAGCATAGGGAGTAAAGTAATCGGAGAGTGGGGATTTTTCAGAGTTGTAATATACTCTGTGCATAAGGGAGAGTGTCTTAAATTGAATATGCTGTTTCACGGGAAGCCAGTATAGAGTCCTTCTAGCTTTGCTCACTGTGTCAAGTTTTCTTATCTGTCTAACTCATCACAGGGCAAAAGTCTGAATTCTTTGCAGTTTATTGATCAGATATTCCAGCAACCCAAAGTAAAGGATATTGCAATAGTTAGTCCTTATCATTATGCAGGTAGAGGTCACAGTCATTTCAGCTGGAAATATCTTAAACAATATAACCTATCAGATAGCTTATGTGTCATAATTACCTGTGATGGTGTAGGGATAATAATTCCAAGCTTTTTCTATGATGTAGAAAATCTTGGGGACGAAGCCTCTGATCCAGGTGGGAAGTTTCCTGGGGAAATAGGTATTGGGTGCACATTATTGTCACTTCTAGATAAATCAGCAGATTAACTGGTTAAGTAATTATTTCAGAGGAATGAACAGGCATGAGCTACAATGAATGATTGATGATTACAAATGGCCATAGAGAAGAGCAGATACACCATGTGCATCATTACATGAAGATAGATGAGGTGCTCACAGGTGTAGATCGATTACTATATGGATAGGAGAGCAGGGTGGCAGGAAAGGCCACTGATGGAATGGAGAGATGAACAGTGGATGTTGGAGATTTATGGAGGAATGGAAAGAAAATCAGAAGGAAGATAGTGATCAATTGTGGCAGGGCTAGAAGAATGGGAGAATCATGGAGATCCTGATCTTACTGAGGCAAACATAGGCTATTGGCTTTATTCACTCCAAGATCATTGTAAATTTGTGTAATTAAAGGGTTGAATATTGGGAAGATATGATGAAAGAAAGGAGGTAAGGCAAAGAAAATCGCAACATGTGTATGATGATTATGAAACAAAAATATATGAATATAAATTGGTCTTGCATGCGAGCTTGAATCCCTTCCACATTTACAGAGTGATTCAATATCCAGTTGTTATAAAGAGACACTAAATATGTGTTAGACCTGGTATCCTTGCCATGGTTTTCCCTGACCTCCTGTTTTGCTGACTTCATTTTTGCTGGCTTTAGGATTCTGGGCACTTTACCACTGCTAACCAGTGCTAAAGTGCATATGCTCTGTACTCCAAACAGAGTAACATTGGCTTATCCAAAATTGGCATATTTCATTTACTTAGAAGTCCCTAGTAAAGTGCACTATATGTGCCCAGGGCCTGTAAATTAAATGCTACTAGGTCGCCTGCAGCACTGATTCTGCCACCCACCCAGTAGCCATTTAAACGTGGCTCAGGCCTGCCACTGTAGAGCTTGTGTGTTCAGTTTTAAACTGCCATTTCGACCTGGCAAGTTAACCCACTTATGAAAACAATGGTTGTGATGCACTCAAATAAACCAATTCGACCTATACATACATACTTATACAAACTTGCTGAGCAGTGCTGAAGCGGGCTCTGCCCAGGCTGTGGCAGTTGATTTGAAAGAAAACTAGATCACCATAGTTTACTAGATACAGCACTCACTGTGGTCCCCTAAGGCTTCCATGTACACATATTTAAACAATTCCACGAAATTCCAAAACAATTTTCAATGCTTTACGATTCAACAACTGTAATTTATTGCGTTGCTTGTAGATTTGATGTCTTGTTTACAAATGTTACATTACATTTGCTGGTGACATGAATGTAGCATCCTCATGGAAAATAATTTTCATCACAATTGCTCAAAAACCCAATGCATTTTGGGTGGGAATCACCCTTCATCAGGGTAAACTGGAATTTAGAAAATCACTGATTACATATGCGGAATAACTTCACAGGTTCAAGTGCAGTCAACAGACAGCAAAGGAAAGGGAAGGGAAAATCAGAACCATCCCATATTCTAATGTAGATATAAAACTACCTACCAGATAATTGCATGTTAAATACAACGACCGCAAAGAATTATGGAAACTAGCATTCCATCCTCAAACATTATACAGGCTGTGACATGAGCATTCAAAACAAGCTCTTATTTGAATAACAACATGACTGGTATGCTAAATCAGGCATACACAAAACAAAAATAGGCAGGAAAAAACCACAATTCCCAGCATGCACCGGTTCTGGTATGTGGAGTGAGCAAAACAAGAGGTTAACAGTGCAATGGAAACCATGTGTGCAGAAGCAATGCCCAAAGAAAAACATATGAATAATGCTCAGCAGGCCAGCTCCTTAAAGTAATGCGAATCAGACCTAGCAGGATTACATCATGCACTCGTGCCAGTGAGTCACAGAAAACAGGATCTGTGCATAAGCGCATTTAGACATACGGGCGCAAGACTTGTTGATGCAATGAATTGCATGCGCAAAAGCTACAATGTGTACAGAAGCCGTACCCCACCTGTCCCCACACAAAGAGCTTGATACCCCCCTGTAGTGAGTCTGGAGCCAAAGCAGAAAAGACAGGGACCTTGTGATCTTAGATGTCTCCCCCACTTCAAAGGCACATTTGGGTATAAATACTGGACCCCTGACACCACCAGAACAGAACTTTGCTGAAACCAAGGACATTCTACCTGGAAGAGTTGTGTTGTAGGAGGGACTGCCACTTTGCTACCTGTATTGCTGTGCTGGTGTGCTGATTGCTGTGCTACAGGAGGGAGTGCCACTTTACAACTTGCTCTCCAGTGTTGGCCTGCTGTCTGCTGCTTCTTGCCTGGGAGTGAGAGCTACTGGACCTGCTCTCTACATCCTTGAATCCAAGATTCTCCAAGAGCCTGCTGGCTTTCCTCCTGTTTTCTGAAGTTTCAGGGACACAAAATGCTTCTTGCAACTCTGCTGGTGCTGCTGGACTCTGCCATCAGTGAGTCAGTGAGTCCTACCCTTGACTGAGGTTCTCCCTCCAGTCCTGGGCCTCAGAAGTGGGTTCTGCAGCTGTTTTTCTGCAAAACCAGTGCATTGACCAGACTGTACAGGGGCAGTTTCTGGGGTTGGGCAGAAGGGGCACATCCTTCCAATTATTTGTGAAATGGATGGTAATTGCAAAAAGCAATTACCATCCAATTTACATTATGCTTAAAGCATTCACTGCCTTACCCAGTACGTTCTCCAAAACGGATGACAGGCAGTCAGGAAGATTTAAATAGGCACATGCACTACTGCGCATGTGCCAGTTGGCATCAGTGAATGTTAAAGCAGGGTATGGGCTGGCATGCTGCCAGCCCAGTTCTGCAATACTTGGGGGTCCTCTGGACCGTCTACAAATGATGCAATTACGTGTCACATTCTGAAGCAGCCCCAGGCATGTACAGCATCAGCCCTGTACTCCCGGGGCTGCTTGTCAGTTATCAGCTGCCTCTCACTACCCCTCCCTTTCCAAGTCGTCCCAGGGTGATGAGTTGGGAAAGGAGGGGTTGCAGCATTTGCAAGATGGCGTGACATCACAGAGTCATGAGACTCCACTCATGGTTCTGTAAAGCTGAGTCACGCGCTGTAAACAGATGCACAGCCCATGCTTCTGTGCCTCATCTATCTGTTTAGGGCATTCCATTGAGAGGATTTCAGGAGCTACCAGCTTAGCCTCATGGAGAGGAAGTGCCAAAGACTCTTGATGTGAAGTACCTCTAATGCAGTCCGACACCAACGGGACATATAGACTGTTGGGGTAAGTAATCTTGAATTCTTTTGTCGCTCCGTCATGATCGAGTTTACTTTCCAGTCGTTTCCCTCTCCTTTCTCTTTCCTTTTACCCACTGTCCTTGCTTTTCCAGTCACTGAGAATGTTTATTAATCTCATTTATCCCAACGTGAGTTCTGTGTCTACAAAGGAAGTTACCTAATTAACTTAAACTAGGCAAATTGCTTTCTGTACATAGAATGTACCTATTTTCTCAGTCATTTATACCGGGCATATGTCTTATATTTAGAAAGCAAGTTTCTAATTTAATTAGGCAACTTGCGTTCTTGAAACAGAACACAAAAGGTTCTGGATCAGAAGCATAAATCTTGGTTGCTTCCCTGTTTCTGCCAGCTAACATGATCCTTGCACTGTGCACGGTACTGAGAGGCCAAGGATTGGCTGACAATGGATTCAAACAGCTTTTTGAATGTGCACTGCCTGCAGCCTGAACTCCAGAGCTCTCAACAAACAGTGACACACAGTCTAATAAATCAAGCCCAATAGGTGTTGGTACAACTGGTATTCTGATCTCACGTTTGAAAGTGCTTTTAGAAAATAGAGTTTGGATAAAATAAAATATTTGCCTAAGATCACACAATTGAAGTGGTGAAGCTGTGATTTATACAGATTTATTTTTTCACTTTGTACAAGTCAGCCACTAACCGTGTGCATTTTTATGTAGTGCAAACTCGACCCAAAGGTATAGTAGCATTCTAAATGAGCACCAATTACATTACAAAAGGTAACACTCATTTTTTATAGGCACATGTGAGATTAAGTGATTTGTACTGAATCACAGGATGTTCAGACAACGCAGAGAATTTAACCTGGTCCCGGAGTTCCAAGGTCGGTACCTCTGGCAGTAACACCACATCCTTTGTAAAGGGAGGGGGGCCACTGGAGTCAAGCTATCCTGGCTGATGAGGGCTGAAAGCCTGAAACCGGTCCTAGGATGCTTGTTTCCAGTCCAGGGAGGACCTGGCCTGGCAGTTCGGGCTGGACTGTTCCCATTGGGCGCAGGGTCAAGACTGATTTGCATATGGCTGGGTCCAAACTGGAATGGCATGGTGAGCAAACAAACGATGGATTTAGGCCCAGATCTCTGTACTGGGGTGAATGTATGACATTGTTCTGCATTCTGTCCATCAATTGTTCTTTTTGCATTTGTCACCCCGAGTGGGACGGGTATGCCCAGACGTGGGTCCTGTGCTCTCCATGCCACTGGAGTCAAGCTATCCTGGCTGATGAGGGCTGAAAGCCCGAAACCGGTCCTAGGATGCTTGTTTCCAGTCCAGGGAGGACCTGGCCTGGCAGTTCGGGCTGGACTGTTCCCATTGGGGGCAGGGTCAAGACTGATTTGCATATGGCTGGGTCCAAACTGGAATGGCATGGTGAGCAAAAAACGATGGATTTAGGCCCAGATCTCTGTACTGGGGTGAATGTATGACATTGTTCTGCATTCTGTCCATCAATTGTTCTTTTGCATTTGTCACCCCGAGTGGGACGGGTATGCCCAGACGTGGGTCCCGTGCTCTCCATGCCACTGGAGTCAAGCTATCCTGGCTGATGAGGGCTGAAAGCCCGAAACCGGTCCTAGGATGCTTGTTTCCAGTCCAGGGAGGACCTGGCCTGGCAGTTCGGGCTGGACTGTTCCCATTGGGCGCAGGGTCAAGACTGATTTGCATATGGCTGGGTCCAAACTGGAATGGCATGGTGAGCAAAAAACGATGGATTTAGGCCCAGATCTCTGTATTGGGGTGAATGTATGACATTGTTCTGCATTCTGTCCATCAATTGTTCTTTTTGCATTTGTCACCCCGAGTGGGACGGGTATGCCCAGACGTGGGTCCCGTGCTCTCCATGCCACTGGAGTCAAGCTAACCTGGCTGATGAGGGCTGAAAGCCCGAAACCGGTCCTAGGATGCTTGTTTCCAGTCCAGGGAGGACCTGGCCTGGCAGTTCGGGCTGGACTGTTCCCATTGGGCGCAGGGTCAAGACTGATTTGCCTATGGCTGGGTCCAAACTGGAATGGCATGGTGAGCAAAAAAAACTATGGATTTAGGCCCAGATCTCTGTATTGGGGTGAATGTATGACATTGTTCTGCATTCTGTCCATCAATTGTTCTTTTTGCATTTGTCACCCTGAGTGGGACGGGTATGCCCAGACGTGGGTCCCGTGCTCTCCATGCCACTGGAGTCAAGCTAACCTGGCTGATGAGGGCTGAAAGCCCGAAACCGGTCCTAGGATGCTTGTTTCCAGTCCAGGGAGGACCTGGCCTGGCAGTTCGGGCTGGACTATTCCCATTGGGCGCAGGGTCAAGACTGATTTGCATATGGCTGCGTCCAAACTGGAATGGCAGGGTGAGCAAAAAACGATGGATTTAGGCCCAGATCTCTGTACTGGGGTGAATGTATGACATTGTTCTGCATTCTGTCCATCAATTGTTCTTTTTGCATTTGTCACCCCGAGTGGGACGGGTATGCCCAGACGTCGGTCCCGTGCTCTCCATGCCACTGGAGTCAAGCTATCCTGGCTGATGAGGGCTGAAAGCCAGAAACCGGTCCTAGGATGCTTGTTTCCAGTCCAGGGAGGACCTAGCCTGGCAGTTCGGGCTGGACTGTTCCCATTGGGCGCAGGGTCAAGACTGATTTGCATATATCTGGGTCCAAACTGGAATGGCATGGTGAGCAAAAAACGATGGATTTAGGCCCAGATCTCTGTACTGGGGTGAATGTATGACATTGTTCTGCATTCTGTCCATCAATTGTTCTTTTTGCATTTGTCACCCCGAGTGGGACGGGTATGCCCAGACGTCGGTCCCGTGCTCGCCATGCCACTGGAGTCAAGCTATCCTGGCTGAGGGCTGAAAGCCCGAAACCGGTCCTAGGATGCTTGTTTCCAGTCCAGGGAGGACCTGGCCTGGCAGTTCGGGCTGGACTGTTCCCATTGGGCGCAGGGTCAAGACTGATTTGCATATGGCTGGGTCCAAACTGGAATGGCATGGTGAGCAAAAAAACAATGGATTTAGGCCCAGATCTCTGAACTGGGGTGAATGTATGACATTGTTCTGCATTCTGTCCATCAATTGTTCTTTTTGCATTTCTTTTTGCGGGTGGCAGGCTGAAGCCAGTATAAGAACTGTAATTTTGGTCCATTTATCCCAGAAATAGTGCAAAAATTATATAAAAATACACCAATTTTTAAAAGTTTTTGTGAGGGGAGCCCCCCCCCACCAAGTCTCCTCTATTAATCATCGGGCTCGCTCACTTCACTTGCTTGCACTATTCAGTCATTGCTCATACGGCTCACCATTTTCAAATTCTACCAGCCGCCACTGCGACTGCCTGTGAAAAATCGACACATCGCTACTCGATGGTGCCACAGTACTGAATCGGCGACGATGCAGGTCCCGACTGTGAGGCTCGATGACAATGCAGCGTTGATTCTTTGACACCATCTGCGAGGCTCGACGATGATGCACTGCCAAATCTTCAGTGCCATCTGCGGGGCTCGTCTCTGACGCAGTGATCCAACTGTGGGGAAAATTTCAATGCATCGTGTGTTCAACGTCAAAGCTTTGCTTCATACCAGTTTTTTTCTCAGCGGGCCCTGCATGGGTTCTGTAGCCGGCCTGCCCTCCATCATGGTCAGCCTGAACTTTGGATTTGTACTGGTCACTCGCGACTTCAAGTAATCTTTTGACCGATAGTGACTTCTAAGCACTGTTTTCACTTTCAATCTTTAATCATTCATATCTCAAGTTCAACTTTTTGGATTTTTGTCATTTTGGTCATGTTTTACTCAGATAAATATTCTCTATTTTTTCGAACTGGTGTGTAGTCCTTTTGTGGTGTTTTCACTGTGTTACTGTAATTAAAGTGTGCACAAATACTTTACACATTGCCTCTTAAGTTAAGCCTGACGGGTCTGTGCCAAGTTACCAGAGGTAAGCACAGGTTAATTTAGGTTGTGTATCTGATTTACCCTGACTAGGATTGTGGCTCCTGCTTGGACAGGGTGTGTACTCTGCCAATCAGAAACCTCAAATTCTAACAATATGGATAACAAATTCCATTCTTTGGCATTATAGGCACACACTCTTTCCTCCTCTTCAAGAACCCAAGACTATCATCAGCTCCTAAAAGCCCCAATTAATCTGTAGATCTTCATGTTCCCATCAGCAGTCAAAATTGAGTCCCCAAAAACGCTCCAGAGAGCTATTATTGCAGGTATGTGAATTATTTCATCTTTCTATTTATAATCTTAGAAAAGATCACCTGGCAGTGCCCAAATTATCTTAGGAATTTACAGTGGTAGCATTTTAGCAGTGGATTGACTCAGCTGCCCATGTGTCCTGGAATTGAATCAAAACAGAACTAACCAAGGCTAATACATCTCTTTGTTGCTTTTCAACTGTTTCTAGTCCAGAGAGAAGTTTCACGGAGGTTATGTATTCGCAAATCTCTCCACTGCTAATTGGTTCAACGCAAAGTTGAAGATAACTTTCATATACATCTTATGCTAGAGCTTGAATCAAGGGACCCAACCCCTAGAACTGCTTTATTGAGAGGCAACTAACTGCCCTTTTATACTTTGTGATGCATTAGTGATATTAATCAGTCTTGTTGGCATCTCACACATAGTAATCATGCGACTCACCCATAAGATTAATGAGGCAGAATGATCTGTGTCCAGGGTGCACCACATTGTAACTCTTTGACTCCCGTCGAGAAATGTCAACCCTATCTGTGTTCATTCAAAGGCAAGTTTGAAGACGGGTCTCTTCTAAATAGGCATTTCGCCCTCACACTGCGACATCCAGATCCAGCCCCCAAGTCGGAGGGACTGGCTACTCATCTGCTCAGAAGCCTGAAATTGAAGACCCACATGAGGATGCTTCGCACTCATTTTCCTGAATCACCCACAATGTTGGGCGGTGTCTTTAAGGTGATCTATGACAGTGAACAAACTGGCTGTAGGCCACATGCAGGCACTATAAAAATCATTTATATCAATAAAGGATTTCCCAAAGTTGACTTGCACCATCTGCACCGTTCTCTCACCAAAATGAAATGGGCTTTCAGGACATGCTCATAATGAGTAGGAAACTAGAATTTTGCTGCAGCTGTCCCCTAACCTTTTGCCCCATTTTGACTACTAGATGCTGGTTTTCTACTCTGACTAACCAGGCCCTAATGCCAGTGCTCTTTCCCTAAAACAAACCACATGTTCAATTGTTAACCAATTGGCAAATCCTTTAGCACCCCTTTAAGTCCATAGTAATGGTACCCTGGGCCTGGGTACTAAAGATGGTCCCTTCCACCCTAAAGGACCCAAAGCCATGCAAACTGCATTGCAGGCGGCGTGAAATGGTGCAAACCATTGTGAAAACACGACATGGCACACACCCAATATATGTAAGTAACCTATACAGCAGGCCTTAGAGCCCTAAGGCAGGGTGCATTATATTACATGTGAGGACATAGCTGCATGAGCACATATGACCCTGGGATGTCTAGTTTGATTACAAGATATTACAAGTGATCAGGGAAGCCACCTTAAGGATGTGTATTTGGCACTGGTCATCACGGATTCTCCAGCAACATGATAGCTTCACTGACACCAGTGGTGTTTGGTATCAAACTCTCTTAGCATTCTCAGATACAGACTGTTGTCAATACTAGATTTATTATCACATGCACTAAAAGGACACCTTAGAGTATACCACCTGAAAATCCTTCCAGTCTCTTAGTGTGCTGCCTGACTGGCATCTTCAAGCCTGCCACCACAGACACGTTTCTGACCCCTTGCAGGTGAAAGCCCACGCTCTCTGAGATCAGAAACAAGGCTTTTCCGGAGAAAGGTGATCACACCTCCTCCAACAGAACGGTTAGAGACTTTAGCATATCAAGGCCAGAGACCCTGTTTCCCCCCCCTCCCCCCTCCCGAGACCTGGGAATGCCACCCCCTGCCCTGGGGCCCATTCGGCAGCAGAGCAGGCGGGAAGATTAGTTAGTCAGAAGGCGTGTCACACGTACAGGCTGGTCACACCCTTAAAGTGAGCCACATGAAGTGGACAGTCAAGGAAGGGTTTCACCATCTTGTTTTTGCTAAAACTAGGAACTCTGGGTCAGGATTATGCCTACTCTCCTCAGGAAGTGGTCATATAGGGGGTGTAGTCACCCCAGGGGTAAGTAGCCCATTGGCTGCTACCTTACACTCCCCTAAATGCCCCTAAATTCAGTATTTCGGGGTCCCCCTGACACCAGGAACTCAGGTTTGTCTACTGGGAACAGAAGAAGGACAAAGAAGAGCAGACATCGCAAGAACTGTGGACCAGCTCCGGAACTGATGCCAAACCCTGCCTGCTACTGTCCTGACAATTGCAAAGACTCGACTTGTCCAACAGCTGTGCATCCTCCTAAAGACTTGGAGGGCTGCCAGCACTTTGCCAACCAGCCAGCATCTCCCTTGAAGTGGAGGAGCCACTTCTCTGCAGTCTGCAGGCACCAACTGCATCTGGCTGGTACACTGCTCTGCTGACCACTGGGTCCACCGAGGGAGCAGCACCCCCAGTAGAAGGACTTCATGGCTCCCAGAGGTGACCCCCATCTACCCAGCGAGTTTCGAGCCGCAGACCCTCCAGAAGTCCCCCCGCACCAATATCCTGGGTACTGGAGCCCTTTCAGCAGCCAAGGCTTGTTAAGGCTCCAGTCCGGACACTAACACTGCCAAGACTGACTTAACGATTAGGGGCATAAGCTTCACGAGGCCATTCCTGAGAGTGGCCCTGCTGTTCTGTTTTCCCCCCATCATCAGGTCGACCCCCAAGAAGTGAGAGACTCCAACGCAAGTGACCTGTTGGACAAAACACCTCCGCTACCGACTCCGAGCCAGTCGATGGTGTCCCTTTGCTTCAGGGTCTCTGGACCCTCAAGAGCTGAGTGCCCCTTTGGGTTCTGCCGGACTTGTAACCACTTGCAGCCTATTTCTTGTTACAGGTTTCTCCATTGACTTTACCGTGTAGCGCTCAAGGCTACCATCGCAAGCAGCACCTCTGCACCCGGACACACCAGGGCAGGTAAAACCAAACTGCTGGTGGTTCTATAGACCTTAGCCCCTAAGCACCTTAAGTCCAAGAGATCAACCCTAACAACCATTTGCAAGTATCTCTATGCAGTGTATGTTTCTCCCATAGGATAACATTACCGCGTTCGAGGCATGATCTGACAGCGTTTGCTATTTTACTGTTTTTCTGTAAAAACAAAAACTCCAAAAGTACTTAGCTGATTCCAATGATCTTTGTGTTAAAAGTAATATAAAAATCGATGTTATTTTTCTAAATTGGTCACTTATTTTTTCTTGAGTGTGTGTCTCATTTTTTGACTCTGTGTGCACAACAAACGCTCAACACGCCCTTCGGCTAAAGCCTAAAGCTGCCCGAACACACTACCACAAATAGAGCACTTTGGGACTGTTAAAGCAAGCCCCTGTAAACCAATAAGGGTCGCCTGGACTTTCTGCACAGTGTACCTCATTTTGGTACACTATATAGAAAGCCAGCTTCCTAAATAATGCACATTTTATGTGGAGATATATTATCTAGTTCTGCTTCCAGTGCTCTAGCTGGCATGTTTCATGACTACTACAATGATTAGAGAAATTAATCATTTTCAGAAAGATTTCAGCATAAATGAGCAATAAGTTCTACAAAAGTAATAGAGTTACTTGAGTTACATAATGCGCACAAGGGTAGTGGACAAAGAGAACTGAATGAACAGAGTCACAAAGATGGCACGAATAAGATGATGACGTGTCTTCATTCTGCTCTGTATCTGATAAATGTGCAAGGCTGTGGGACATGTATAGCACAAGGACAAAATTAAATCAATGACAGTGGTATTCATGGTACAAAATGGAGGCTGAAAACAGTGCATCCCTATTCTGCATTCTACCCATTGAGGTGCAAGTCTAATACGCTTTTGGGAAGGATATGGGCAACATAAAATAGCCAGTGTCTGTGCTTGGTATATTAAGAGGATGAGGACAAGGAATGCCCATTCTCTGGCCCACCTGTTCAGGTGCACCCTCTTCTCTGTGTACTGGCCTCGGCCATATTCCGGGTGCTCGAAGGGTTCATTGATGACGACCTCGACCCCTTCTCCATCAGAGCTCTGCTCGTGGCTGTGTTTGCTGATCATGTAGAGCTGCCCAATCTTGTACTGCAGGAAGAAGGAGAGGTCCAGAGAAGAAGAGGATGAGATAAAGTGAACAGAGCGATAGTAGAGAGGTGGTGACAGAAGGACAGAGAGGCAGAAAGAAGGAGCAAACAAGAAAGAGGTATGGAGATAGAAGAGAAAAATTAAGAAATTCATTTAAAAACATTCAGAAACAAATAATAACCATCATAGTTTATCAATGGTTTCAAACTTATTTTAATTATGAAAACTGCATTATTGTCATTCCTATGGTGATTTCATAAAGTGCTTTGGTCTTTGTACAGGTTAACGTACATTTGTCATATCATAAATGTGCTCACTTAATACAAAATCTAGCCATTACATTAATTTGATTCTTCGAAAAATTATAAAAGTAGGTGCCTGTTTCCGAATCTAGGACTAGAAGTATAACACACTAAATCAGACTTCAGTTGTTAAAGGAATGCCAATGGAAGTGGATGGAATACACAACAGCAATTGTTTGGCAATTATTGACCAGAATTTTTAAGACCTGACAGAGTAAGTGTGCGAAGAAAACGCCACTAGATATTTAAATAAATAAAGCATTGTTCATGTGCCAAGAACTACTCGAAAGGACAGGTTTGCTCACAAATGTCCTGCACATCCCCCTTTCAAGCCGGTTTTAGATCGCGGGTCAGTACAGTGGACCAGGCGTTTAGGTTTTTATGTATTATGGGGAAATATATTAAGCTGAAAGGGGTCACCTAATTGTCACATTTGTAGATCTTAGGGCAACCTTTGACCTGGTGCCAAGGAGTTCCCTGTGGGTGGCCCTAGGGAAACAAGGAGTCCCATAGGATCTTCTATCACAGATAATGAGACTGCATGAAGGTAATTATGCAAGGGTACATTGGGAGCTTACTGATCCAATACCCATTAACAGGGGAGTGTCAGAGGGTTGTGTGCTCACACCCACTCTTTTCTCTCTCTGTGTTAATGATGTCATTGGTTATGTAAAGGAATGTAGACACGATTCACCGAAGCTCAATGGGCTCCTTGTCCCTGCATTACTTTTCGCAGATGACATGCTTTTGTTGTCACAGACCCCAATGGGGTTGCAATCCCTGCTCAACAAATCCAAAATCTATAGCGATAGCAAGGGCCTCGAGATAAACTTAACTAAAACAAACTATATGGTAATCAATCCACATATGTTCTTTAAAGGGAACATTGGGCTCCGCCAACAA
This sequence comes from Calotriton arnoldi, assembly GCA_963921515.1. NCBI lineage: Eukaryota > Metazoa > Chordata > Amphibia > Caudata > Salamandridae > Calotriton > Calotriton arnoldi. The sequence continues at coordinate 2,313,650 of CAWUFW010001490.1, forward strand.
AAGCTTGAACGTGTACCCACATGTGACTATTTGGGCATAATGCTCGACTCGAACTTGTCTTGGACCCCTCATATAAACAACAGAGCTCTGTCCCTAGCACACAGCTCCATGGCAATACTGAAAAAGCATAAAGCTACTACATCAAGGGCCATTTCTCAGGCAATGAGGTGTATAGTAGCAAGGCCCAAGTTGCTGCTCTGTATGGAGCTGTGTTATGGGGATTTAATTAGGTGGACAAGTTGGCCCGGGGGGGGGGAACAAGTCTTTGAGATCGTTAACGTGCCTCCCTACCAGTGCTCTCCTCATTCCTTTATACCAAGACACTGATCTCAAGAGAATTGAGCACCTAGAGGCCTTGAGACCCCAATTATTCTGGGTGAGACTATGGATGACACAGGAACTTAGCTGCTGTAGGGAAGGGTTAAGAGAACTTCTGGAAATAGATGAATTTCGTACCTTTCCTTGGACCCAACATGTTGAGTCCTGGCTTGTTAGATTGAGTCAGGACTCCTTTCGGAGTCACCCTCAGGTTTTGACAGCACATTGACAAGGCAGTTAAAGTGAATTTTTGTGGGTTTTGTGACAGACTTACTCCATCAGAATTCTAAACCGGCTATGCTGACTGAAAATTTTTATTATTTAAGCCCAATCCATAATTTAAATACTTTTTGGATGAAGTCCAACCCCAATTGGTCAAATCACTTTATCTGAAATTCCACTATGACACTTTTCATACTAGAGAGTACACATCGAGATGAACTGATAATAGAGATTTGGTGGACGCAAACTGTGTAATTTACACCCTAAAAAAACACGGCACACATATTATTCTTCTACCCAACCTATACAAACCTGAGGAGGAAATGGATCCATCCTTTATGCTATAATTTGGGATTTAGGAAGTCCCAAGATGCACTAAGGGTCCTTAAAACTGATACTTCTCTGTGCATAGGTTTTAGTGTAAGCCATTATCTGTCTGCAGTTGGGTTTGTTCAGAAAAAGTAAGGCATGAACCTCTAAGGTAGACTCCATCTTTAATGACCAGCCATAAAAGCTGCTCCATTGCGATTGACATAAAAATGCGATTTTGGACTTTTTACTGATGAATACTGATGTTCTGCAAGTTTGGTTGTATTTTATTTTTCCGATAATGATTTTTAAATTGATTGTCACATGCTAAGGAACCACTAGAATGATTTTAAAAGATTTTAATTGTTTTTAGATAATACAATCATGTATGGTTTGTATATATGAGTTTCTTACTTGTGCTTTTTAAGGTTTGTAACCGAAATAAAGCTATGCTACTACTACTTATGCACATCAACCATTGGGAGGGGAGTAGGTGCCTAATGCCACCAGTGAGCCTGTGAACTGCATGCCTTATGGAAGTTACTACAGCCATGTGGATGGTGATAGAGTTACCCACTGCTAGTCAACACAAGTCTTCTGGGGTTACTACATTTGATAATGTCCACATGGTTTGTCTTGTGACAGCTAAATTCTGCTTACTGTCTGCTCTGCTGGGGAATGCTTGCTTCGGACAGGAAGGCAGAGCCTTTTAATTCCCTCTGAGTCTGTATGATGTCCGAGTGTGTTCTTAGTTCCTAGCAACAGGTAAAATTGGTGGGTAGTCGCATCCTCATTAGACACATTTAATGGCAAATGTGGTGTGTTTTTGGTGCTACCAGTCTGTGTCTGAGTCTGGTCAGGCAAGTGTGCTTTTTTTGGTGCAAAACCTCTGCTGCTCACAAGGTTCATGGGGGAAATATCATCATTCTGGCTTTGACATTGTGGGTTATGCATAACAAATCTATCAAGCTCAGATAACTGAAAAATCACCGTTCTGTCCTGTTCCTTCATCAAATCTGCGACCATTAGTCAAGAAACTAATTATAAGATATGGGAAGCAATGATGACATGAGAAACAGTATAAAATAAACAACAATCATGAGTGGTCACATCAACCAATGCAAGCTTGCATAATAACTGTTAATTGATATTGTGCTGTAACTGGTAGGATATGACAGTGTCGCACCAATTTATAACAGTACACGCATATACCCATAAATGGATAATTTAAATGGACAATCAATTGCTTCCCTTGCAAAAAAAAGTTTGATAAAAGAAACAAACTCAAAACAAAATATTAGTGACTTTTAGACTTTGAAGACATGCAGCTTTTTGGGTATTGAAATTTTTACTGGCGGAAAGTGTACCAATAATTCCTGCAGTTTGCAAACTCTCAGAAATTCTGATCATGAATTTATGAATAAAGGGAACACAGGTACACACATGCACAAAGTTGTGTACTATTCAGAATTAAGGAGTATGAATATCCACTAAGGACAAACTCACAAATTGGTTACCACATTCAATAAATATTATTATTTTAATTTAAATACTGTTTGATGGCTGATTTCTGCCTCTTTTATGTTCCTATAACTACAGGTTGAAGTTCTGGGTAGAATCCTGGGCTTAAGATAAATTTATGTTTAAAGGTAATATGTACAGAAACAAGACATTGGAATTGAAAACAAATTTTACTCTAGAGCATTTAGTGAGGATCTCTGAATCTATACTTATGCCAATGAATACACTTAACCCTTGCAAGAACAAATAAACTACTTTTATTCTGAAATGAGGATCAGGTCTTCATATTAAAGACATATAGATTTCATTAAAAATGAATTTACAACGTCGTTATGGCATGGAGAAACTGGCACACAGCAGTTCAATTGTTAAAAATATCAGAACTCTAACCTATAAGGGACCAGCACAATGTTGGAAAAATGTCCAAGTGGAAGCAGTGATCCACTTCTATATGCCCATCATTGAAGGGAAATCAATTTAATAAATAAAAATTATAATCATTAGGAGCGGGGTTCGGATATTTAAAAGTCTTTCAAAGCAATATTTACTATTATAATGGAATTTGTTGATTGCTTCTTTACTTGTTTCTTGATAAATATATATTTGTCTTCCTCCCTCCCTTCTTTCTCTTCTTTTCTTTCTTGCCTATATCTTTCTGAAACTATAATAAATAAAATGCTATTATCTTCAGAAATGAATTTTAGTTTGAGTAGTATGTATTTTTAGTGTTTGCAATACATTACATTACACATCTTGTAATATATATCCTTTAATGTACTCGTTGTAGTTATTATCATGTTGTTGTATTTTTGTCCCTTTTAAATTTTAAATCATTAAAACATTCTTAAACAAAAAGTAATGTTTACTCAGTAGTCGGGGACAAGAACACTAAGAGTACGTACTTCATTGTTAAGTCAGTCATTCAGTGATGCACACTATTTTCATGTACATTGATTCATAGTTAAATCTCAAAAGCCTTGTTTTGCTGTCTACCTTTATCTTTACTATTTTCCTTTTATCACACAATTTGGCCAGCCAAATCCTCTGACTGCCTCTTTTAAAGCATCTCAGATTACCCATCATACTAATGTACAAACTGTTAAATCGAAAGCATTATTTTATTGTGCTCCTGAGATGCCTTTAAATAGAAAAGCATTTATTCATTCAGCCTGACAGCACCATGTAAGGACTCAAATCATGCACTCAGAACTCCACGTTTGAGTGTAAAGGTGCATGATTCAGCCCAAATACTTTATTGTTAATATATCATAAACCTGACTTGCTTAAGTTAAAATACTGTAGTTTGTGGAGTATAAATTGAACTTGTGAGTGATAAGAAAAGGCTCTTTCTTCTTTGTGAAGTATTCTAAACACTTTCCATTAGTACCAACTGATTTTCTAAGTATAACAGGAGTCAGACACCACTCCCAGCAGATTATTGGAGGAGGTAACTCTTTACACATGTAGCTTGGAAGAAGGTTATGCACTGCACCTACCATATGCCCCCACATCCAATGAGATATCATATGACCACTGACCCAAGGATATATCCAGAAATAACCAACTCTTTACCTCTCACACTACGTTTATCCAGCACACGTAGATGGGCCCTTATCCAGCAAGTGTGGCGAGCACGTAGAATAAGATAGGCGTGAAACAAAGAAATAATTACCCTGTACCCAGAGCTAAATCCCAGGCCAACTTAGTTGACACACTCCTTCATAAACACAAAAAGAAACGAACAAATGTTGAGCAGTTGCCAATTGAGGGAATCAATGTCACACCAATACAGGAGATGTTTACCCTCAGGAAACCAATGGAAGAAGAGGCTGGGCCTTATAACGACACCGCCTCTGACCCAGGGCTTTATGTGCGGCTGATCCTGCTAAATCTCAGACACCGTAGTAATTAAAAACTGACTTTGAAATGGACCTCTGTCAAGCCCTATATTTGTGTCCTTAACATTACAGGCAAAAATAGTGATCGATTTCTCAAGTACTGTACAAACATTAAAGTAATTTATATCGGCGATAGAGTCCCTATTTACATTTTATGTTTTACATCATATTGCGTTCTGTAAGAGATGTTTCTGCAGTTGTTCGATGCTGCTTTAGGCACTTGTTTAGAGCATACTGTGAACAAAGTTGTCCCTAGGTGCCTGGATGATTTTAGGTTGTGAATGGGTATTCATGATGAGATGATGGAAAGCTCTGGAGTTGAGGCTGAAGGCAGTGCAGTTCTGTCACAGTGCCTGTTGGGTAGTCATAAAGGTGTTCAGACTACTTGCACATACAATCCTTGGCCCCACAGCACAGTGCACACATGTTTTTTTATGAAAGTGTGTGAAGAAGGTATACAGTTATTAAAATATTGGTAGCTCCAAAAGAAGAGAAAATGCTGTGTACAAATAAGCAAAGGGAGTGTGTGTGCATGTGTGAAAGCGAGAAGTGATGCCAGAAAAGGCTTGGAGAAGGACCTATTGAAAAATCTGTGACGAAGAGGATGGAGACGATGTGAGATATACAGATAGAGAATTTCAGAAAGAGGTGAGAACAAAAAGGGCATTCATGCCAAACAGAGAGAGAGAGAGATTGCAGTGAAAAGTGATGGGAGTGATGGAGCTACTAAGAACACCACTACCCCTTTCACAGACCTTAGTAATGTTTGTAGGAAGCTGGCTCTGTGCATACTATACCAAAGTAAGGTATAGTGTGCACAGAGTCCAGTGGAACCCCAAAGGTAGGCAGAGGTAAAAGTAGATAATACCTTACTATCTATTTGTGGTAGTGTGGGCGAGCAGTAAGGCTTTATCAGAGGGTAGTGTTAAGCATTTATTGTAAAAACGCAGGCAAGAAATGATGTCACACACTAAAAGACTAAACTCAGACCCATTTGTTTAAAAATATTATTTAGTTATTTTATTTCTAGGACCAAGCCAGGCCTGGTGCAGCTAAGTGAAATAATAATTTGCAAGATGTATGCAGTGAATTACAGTTGAATGCAGATTCAAGTGCAGTTGGTTGATTTACAGGTAAGTCAGCAGTTCAAAATTACTTTTCAGTTACTTTATCGATTACTGTGCATGTTACTTCTTGGATTACTTTTTAAGGTACTTTTGCATATCAGTGTGATATGCCTAGATATCACACTGAGCTATTTCCTAGACAAAAGGTAAGTAATTCAATTTTTACACATAAGCAGTTTTTCAAGGTTTCATACAAACCAACTCCACACTCAAAAGAAAAGCAGTCAATGTAATCCTATGGGAAGAAATAACGTTATCAGTTTACAGGTAAGTACTTGTTTGTGGGAGTTGGGTTTATGGGGTTAGAACCAGGGTTAGAACCAGGGTCGAGGATGCACTCTCAGAACACCCTCAGCGGCACTAGGGTGCAGAGTGCTGAGGCCCAATGTTAATCAATAGGGGATACGGGGCCTCCGGTTGGTGGCTGCTCACAAGCAGGCCACAAGGTTGTGGGAGCAAAGCTCCTGATGTTAGACTCAGGGCAAAGGGGGATCCGGTTTAGCACATAAAATGCATCAAGCGGATGAGGGGCGGTTGGGTGCAGGGTGCTGGTTTGGCGTTGGGTGCCCTGTTGATTTCAATGGGGATTGAAAGCGATTGGTTTCAGGGATCCCTGTGCTGTGTTCCCAGGTCAGCTCTTTGTGTGAATTTTTCAGACTTTGGAACTGTCCCTTCCTCCTCTCCTCCCATCACTCGTGTCCTGGGTGTAAGCTGAAAGACGAGGCGGACGTCACTCCCCAGGAATACCTGGACCTGGTGCTTTTTGATGGAGGTATGACGATGCCCCCTGGGCTGATTCCAAAACTGTTTTGTACCTACTGCGGAGCCCGAGCAACCTTGGCTGATGCCCGGTGGAGCTGTTCTTTGCAGCTATAGAGGAGTCTGGCTCTGGTTCACCCCCTTGGCCGTCACCTACCCAGCCGGACATCTGACATTGTTTTCCTTGTCCCCCTGCTGTTTTTCCTCCCCCCTCCCTCCTCCTCCCTCCATTTTCGTTGATCTAATTGCTGTAACTATGTAACCTGTAACTTGCTGATCCTGTAACTATGTAACCTGTAACGCACTGATCCTTATGTAAAGCGCTCTGATACCTCCGGGTCTAGCCAGCGCTATATAAAACTTTATAAATAAATAAAAATAATTCTCCAGTGGCAACAAACACTGCAGGCTCGGGGACGAAGGTCTTCTGGAGGCGACCACCGATTGGAAAGGTAAGTTGGGATGCCTGGGGATGCTGGGACACCGTCGGTTGGGCCACCCAAGGCCATGGAACGTTGGGTGATCCTCCAGAAAGGGGCTGTAGGCGTCGATTGAAGAATCGAGGCAGGTCAGGGATTGCCAGATCCCAGGTCAGGATCGCTGGGAGACCTCCTAGTGGTGTTGGGCCACTCGAACTCAGGCCGTGAGCGTCGGGTGCAGAGTGGTGCAGACTCGCGGATATGGCCGTAGCCAGTGTCTGTGAGTGAGTGAGCAAATCCGGTGCTCAAGGGAGACCAAGTCTTGGTTTGGGAAGGCAGGGCAGGTCCTCCAGGTTCTTGGGGGCTGTTGGCTGCAGGACACGCCGGGATTTTGCAGGAGCAGGTTGAGGTCGGGACAGGCCGGTAGGGCTGGGGCCAAGGCAGTTGGTGTCCTCCTCTTCTTCTTCAGCACGGCTCTTCTGTCCTTCTTCTTCTTCTTCTTTCTCCTTGTCTGAGGAGGCAAGGTACGGGGTTGCCCCTAATACTAGATTTAGGGGAGTTATAGGTAGGTACAGGTCAGGACCAGTGGGTCCCTTCACACCCCCTATTATGCCACCCTCCATTGGGAGGGGGGCATAAGCCTCACTCTGGTTGGCTGGGTCGCCCCATCTGCAAGATGACGGGGACTGAGAGTTGTGCTTCACCTCACCTCCCCCACCTGAGGGGTGGGGTTGGCAAAGGTGGGCACACCTCTACTCCTAACTTGGTTTTCCCACCGATTCTCCCACCCAAAGTGGGGGTCAGAACCGGTGGGGGCCAGTTGCAGGGAGCAGCAAATGGCTGGGGTAGCTACAAAGGCGGCAAGCCCCTCCGTGGACCCTGCCCATCCTGGGGGAGGAAGCTAGGCACCTTGTCCCAGGATGTGCATTGTTTCAGGACCCCAAGAGCAGTAGGCTCACGACCCAGGGGTCCAGAAACATGTCTGGCGGTGGCAGCTGGCAAGCAGCCACTCAGCCAGGACACTAGAGTTAGGTCGTTTTTTAGGGGGCTTCTCTAAGATGCCCTCTGAGTGCATTTTTCATTAAATCCCACAATGGCATCAGTGTGGGTTTAATGTGCAGAGAAATTTGCTAACATCTGATTGGGGCGACTTTTCGCCCCGGAACCAATGGCACTGCCAGTACTGCATTTGCAATTTTTCTCTTTCCTTTTGTATTTTTCTCTTGTTTATTCAATTCGTTATCCACTCTTTCACTCTTGTAGCTCTTCAAACCATCATGCAAGGAAAGCAATTTCCTGGGTTTCTAATGTTCAAAATGGGCCATCCGAACCTCTAATTGAGAACACGTACAAGCGCTGTATTCATCAGAAGCAGTTTATTTAAACCCAATGCATTTCGGGCCTCTACGTGCCCTTCGTCAGGGGAAACTGAAAATAACAGTAAAACATACATTACAAAATAATCCTCCAATTTATGTGTAAAATCTCAATCAAAAATCTTTGTTTTATAAAATACCGTTCATTTCTTCTTAGTTAACACATGCAATTCAATAATATACTTTTCTGAAATAATCCCCTGTTTCCTCTGGCAGTACTCGGATAAATTGCTTTTTTATGTAACCAGATTCAACCCGTTCATTATCCCATGCGTGAAACCATTATTAATGCAGCCCACCTAACCTCTCATTCTTCCCCCTCCTCTCTCCCCGACCCTTTCCTCTGGCACTTCCCTTTCTACACCCCATCCGTGTTCCTCACTCATCAAAACACCTTTCAATCATAATCATAAGTATCCTTCCTGCACCAACCTTACCCTGACTCTCTACTCGTTCCTACCCCTCCGCCAGCACAGTTCTTTCATTTACTGTCGCTCATAAATCCTTGCCTCCCCTCTGTACGCCAACGTAAATACCATTCCCTCCAAGTCCTACTTACAATTCACTCCCTGTGAACATACCTGCTTTCTAAACTGTCCTTCTCTCTCCATCACCAAAGCGTTGTTACCTATCTTGGACCGCCCCATAAATTTAAACCCGGCGTACAACCCACGTGACCTGTTGCTTTAGCCACTTAATTTCCACCCCAACTACCCGTTACTCTCCCGAACCTGCCTAGAAACACTACATATCCCATAATGCACATGTTTACTTCGCGTTGTAATGCCGTATTTCTACTCTACGGAGAAATTTGATACCAAACTTCCCAGTTTTCAGTAAAGCCATTATGGTGCTGTGGAGTTCATAATGACAAACTCCCAGCACCATATACTCTTAATGGCATTACAGCACTAACAATGTCTAAGAATTGGCTTAGACACTGTAGGGGTACAGGGCTCATGCACCTGTACCCTCACCACTGGTATAGTGCACCCAGCTAGAGGGGTGGCTTGCCTATGCCAGGGCAGTGGATTGTAGGCATGGCAAACAGGGATGTGTGCAATGTCAACTCTTCACTTTGTTCTGCACCAAAACATGCAGCCGGCAATGGCAGTGTGTGTGTGTGTAGGTACAGGGCCTCTAAGGGTGGCACAATAAGTGCTGCAGCCCTTAGAGGCCTTCCCTGGTCACAGTGTCCTTGGTACATATGGTACCTTTTACAAGGGACTGACAAGTGGCCAGAGAGGTGTCAATTGGGTTTTGCATCAGTACAGTTTAGGGAAAGAACATAGGCCCTGGGTACCTGGCAGGAACCCAGGGCACAATCAGTCAAAGTACATCAACAGTTTGGCAAAACGTGGGGGGCAACCATGCAACAAGGGGCACTTTCCTACAATCTTTCATTCACTGTCTTGTATTTTTAGAAATGAAACATTTTCAATTCTTATTCACTATTGACGTAAATAGAAAATGGCCAATGCCCTACGTGTGTCCCAAACATTAGGTGCTCCACCACTTGCCGCCTATTGTCAGAACCTTGTTTAGAGGGCCACATAGCAGGCAGGTGCCACTGGGCCCAACCGCGGGGGAGGTTGCCTTTTACTTCTGATGTACTGGGGTCAAACCTACTACAGATGCTGAACAACTGGGCCAAGTACTGGTTCATCACATGACGCTCAGTGGTAGCGCAGGTCTAGCAGTCCAAGGCTTCATGGGGGAGGTAGACACAGAGGGTAAACACAGGCTCACAACTCAAAATACGTTCAGCAGCAGCAATAAATGGTTATCCATCAATTAGTTGCTTTTATGAAAAAATGAGTATATGTAAACACAGAGTAAAATATGATGTTCACAATTAATACACACAGACCTCTGAGGACAGGGCTCTAGTGTTTTATAGGCGTGTCCCTGAGTCCTACTCCCCTCTCACTAGTGATATTGTTATTCCCCCATATGCTATGGGCAACATTCAGGTTGAGCCCCACTTGTAGTCTAAGTCTCGGGAGACCCACTACGACTCTTTATTAAAGTCAAAAGTGTTCGAGTGCCGAAGTGCTATTTGTCAGGCAAGTTCCCCTGGGGCCACCTGGCCTGTAATCAGTTTTATGCACCACAGCAGGAACAGAGTGACTGGAGTCTCCAAGCACGCAGTCCTGAGAAGAGAGCAGCCGGGGGCGGGGGTTGCTTGATGCTCCTCTGATGCTTCGTAAGTCTCTCGGGATCCTCCCCACAGGCTGCAACGCTCCTGGTGCTGGTTCTCAGTTGGGGCTTGGGACCACTTGGCTCACAAAGGGGCCTTGGCCAGACCATGCTGGTTGCCTTGTCGTGGTGGCCTCCTTTGGCATATGGGGTCACCAACTTCACTCTTTACGTGGGCTACGGCCCGATCAGCACAGCAGCAATCTTCATAGATACACCACCTGGCATTATGGGGTCGCCATCTTTACTTCACACATGTGCTGAGGCCCGATCTGCACAGCAGCAATCTTCACGGTGGCCCCAACTTGCATGCAGGGTTGCCGACTTACCTACACACATGGGCAACAGCCCGGCCGGTGCAGTAGCTGTATCCTCACATCTCTCTTCAGAGATCCAATTGCCAGAATACCCCCACTGGACCTTGCTCCCTCCAGCGCTCTCCTCTTACTCTCAGGGCACACTGGTCTTGGCAAGCAGGAAGGCACTGATTCTCCAGGCTTCATGTGCAGTTTGTCTTTGAATCTCTGGGTGCTGTCCACTCACCCATCCGAGAGACCGGCAGGCCTTGGCTGCACATCCTGGTCACAGGCCGAAGTCTTGTGGAGCTTGTCCTCCTCACACAGCCCGAGTGGCTGCATGATAGTTGACAATTTTGGAGGCCTCGAGTGCTCCTTCTTATAGTCTATTTCCAGACACCAAATGTGGTTTAGAATCTGAGTCTATGCAGTTAATGTTGGGGTCTGCTTCCTTTTGAATTGCCCTTTCCTGTAGCGTGCCCTCTCCCCAAAAGACCACAAACCGTGACACAGGCCTATTTCATTGCCAACCCAAAAATCAGCAGAGATTCAGACATCATTACAGTTGGGGCACTCAGGGCAGGGGTGCACGTCCATCACCATGTGAGGGACTTTTCTGTACCAACATGATTATTCACAACGAAATCAATGTTGCTCATTTATCTGACACTGCTAACAAGCAATAACAAAGGCAATAGGCTAAGCATATTTTCACTGTTGTGTGATATATATGGAAGTAGTATAGAAAATACCCAGAGAGACACACAGCAGCTGGTTAGGGAGTATGCTGTGTGGAGCACATACTGTACATATTTCAAGCCGCTCCTTAATTACATATGCCACACCTCTTGGAAAGGATTCCTAGTTACAGTTCTTTGCAACATCCTTAATCGAGCCCCCCCTCTCATCTTTTTCATCTCACTTAACACACCGCACAGACCACTGAATAACTCAGCTTTCCAATGGTGTAGAAAGGGCACGGTGGACCCTAACCCAAGGAATGTAAATGCCCCCTTTGTAGCTCTGTTGGGGAGTGAACGACCACCATAGTTGTGTTTCAGTGGGACCCTCACATCCATGGCCACTGGTGCCACTACTGCTTTACTAATGATAGCTACACTCCTGCTCATTGCTCCACGGCTGAAAATAGGAGCCTCGTTGTATCTTCTATTGTAAGAGTTGAATCACACTGTGTCACACCAGTAGTGGTGCCTGTGGTCGACATCTGTGTTGTGTGTCTACAAAATCCTTTGCAGCTCTGGCACAGTCTGCAATATGCATCAGTAAATCATTCTCTAGGAGGAGTCCTAATCAATGAAAATGAATTTATAATGGCGGGATCCGTCTTTCACTTTAACTCAGTAGATTAGCGTGCAGAGTTAATCTGTGTCTTCAGGTCACAACAATGTGCTATTAAAATATTATCACCCGCAGAGGTTCTTTGCCACGCTCCACGATTTTGCTGTGCAATTTCTCTATGTCCAATCACGCCCAGGAAACACTAGGGGTCAATGGGCAACTTTATTGTTTATTGTTACTGTTGCCTTCAACAAATGCTTACTTGAGTGCGAAAGATGGCGACTATCGTCACTAGTGAGTTGTGATTTTGGGAGAAATGTGTCCTACCTGATAACTGCTTTATCCAAGTTGGGTAGATACAGAGAAACACCTGGAAATGTGGCTATACCCCTTACATTGTCCTCCAAAATGTAAAGACTTGTGGTAACGGGATGTCGGGGCAGCGATAAAGTAAACAAAATGCCATTGAATAGTGCGCTGGCTAAAGTGTGTCTTACCCCCTCATAGGACCATACGCCCAGCCGCGAAAGCGATGTGAATAGGACCGCACCACCGGAAATCCTTATTTTGGACAGACAGAAAAAACTATAAGAACTTGTTCTCAGCCGATCTCAGCACCATAGCGTGCTAATCGTCCCCAAACAATGTAGGACCCTTAAAGGCAACCAACGACTTCGGCGCCACCTCCAGATGCCATGGGTTCACCCATATGGACCTGAACCCTGCCACATCAGTCCCAGTCACGGAGGAAAAACCACAAGACACCGAAAAAACCGATATGAACTGTGCCAACACCTCCATACGAGCCAGGCCTAGGAGTCGTGACCCCCTAGTCGTGAAGACAGGCAACAACGGCTCAAAGACTTTAAGGAAGACCTAAGACTCCGTGGTTGAATACGGACTGGCCCATATCGAAAATGGAGGCCACAGAAGCCCGCTACAGATCAGCCTCAACCTGTTTCACAACAGGATCGAGGAGGAAAAAGCCATAGATGACAAAAAAAGATTCGACCCGTGTCAATAATACAGCAGAATTTTGGATGCTGTAGTATTGATGCCAGTGTTTTTCTAACAACAAACTGAGAGTCAATTTTTGATTCACAATTTACTGTGATTTTTGTAGTTGCTGTTTTGAATTGCATCCTGGAGAGAACTAGCAACATGGTGAACCTGTCTGAAGATTGGGAAAACGTAGATACTTTTTATTATTCACTGAGCAGAACTTGCGAGTTCATCACAAATGGCCTTCAACCTGGCTGAGAAACAAAGGGGCCAAATAATGCCCTCGTGGTACCAGCGCTTACATTCACATTTTGCATTTGCTAGACATGTTTAGTGCACAGTGTTTAGTATGCAAAAGATACGTATTTTGTAACTGGATACACATGTGACTCTACGTAGGGCTCACAACAGAAATACACATTTCAATTTGTTTTGCAATCAGCTATCCATTAGTAATACTTAGTGAATGAAACAGAGTACCTAACTTATTGTGTAATCAATTCAGCTGCATGCAACAGCTGACACCAAATATTACAGGGGTTCCCAGATCTATGCCCAGCCACTTCTGAGATTTTCAAGAAACCCACATAAGAAGTATCTATTTAAATGTTTTATAGAATGCTAGCTTGTGCAATAATAACTATGCAGTGCTGGTGGTATAGTACTAGATTGTTTTGGTATTTAAATAGCACTTTCCATACTCTTTATGAGGCCTAAAGCGCTTTCCAGAAAGTTTAGTAAGTAGCAATTTCACATGTATTATTTAAATACTACTTTGTAGTCCTGAAGAGGTCACAGAAGCAGTGGCGGCTGGTGATCTTTGAAGGTGGTGGAGTTGTATACCTGCCAGGAGTTCGCCTCATTAAAAAAAAAATGCCTCACTCTTAATCACTGCCTCTCACATTTACTCTTTTCCCCCTCATCCACTCCAACTCATTCTATCACTTGCTTATTCTCAATCATACTCACTGTTACTCACACACAAACGTACACATACTCACTTATAAACACACTCACACACACTTACTGACTCTGGGCCCTGGTGCAACCGTGCTGCTTCATCAGTGATAGCTAGATCCCTGACTAACTTCCACTCCCTTTCATAATCCCCAATCACTCACTCCTAAAAAACTCATAGTCCCTCACTCAGTCCCTAGTACTCACTTTCACTCATTGATACACACTTAAATTCAGATTCTCACTCACTTTCATGCTCATTGACACAACCACACTCACACACATATTTTCACTCAATCACATTTACTTTCAATCACTCATAAGCACAACTCACAAGCACATACATAAATGAGCATTTTTCTTTTTTACCATTGCTGGCAGCTTGGAGGCTCCATGGCAGCAGCAGTGTAGGAATCTGGCTTTGGACATTCCTTATGAAGAGCCAGACAGATCAGCAGGGCCAGGTTTGAAAAGGGGAAGACCCACTTCAGTCCCTCTTCCAGCGTACATATAGGACTGGAAGCACAACCCTATATTAAGCAGGGACAGAGCTGGGGATCCATCCACTGCTGTCCTGGGGGCTTTTCATTGGCTTCAGGGATGCACTGATGTGTACCCAGAGGCCACATTTTTGCAGATATACTCTGCTCCCTGTAGCTTGCACAGTATGGCTGCTAAATAAAATGGATTGTGCCTGTGTGAGAGGACGGTCATCGAACTATGCCCCTCAAACATGCACAATCCAGACATCCACCTACAGATTGCAGTGTTTTAACAGCACTCTGTAGCTGGATCATGCCCCAGCCCTCTCAGCCCCCTCCTCCTGTCATCGGGAGCCTAGAGAGGTGGAGAGATCTGACCTGCCCGCTGCAGAGTTCATGAAAACACAAGTTGCGTTTTCACGAACACTGCTAAATGAAATGATACACAGTGTAGGGGCTCAGAGAGGCAAGGTGCAAAATGTAGGGCCTCACAGGAGGCAGGGGTGCTGCACTCAGAAACCCCTGACAGGAAGCCACCATTGCACAGAAGCAGACGGATTGTCATTGGGGTCCAGGATGCCCTTAGTTGGTAAGTTCTAAAATTGACCTGCTCTGTGTCACACTCCCTGAGAAACTGCTTAAATTACTTACTGGTAATTCTGATACTCTAAATATTCTTCCTTGCTCCATACCTTATTTTTGAGGAGTCCGTCTCCTCTCACAGACTATTATTTTTAGTCCTACCTCACTTTTCAACCCAGAAACAGAAACATCCCTACTATATAGGACTTCTCCTCCACTTCATTAATCTTGTTGTTTTGTCTGTTTTGCAGATTTCACTGGTGATCCAGTGGATGCAAGCCCTACATTTGTTTTCTTCAGGAAGACGCAATAGATTTGATTTCAGGAGGACTTGTGGTGCACAAAGTCTTTGTGTATTTCTCCCTGACCAATTATCGTGGTGTGGAACAGGACAGGGAGCATTGCAGATGGGAAGCCGAAGTTGAGGTGCTCATTGGTTCAGTGACAGGAAGCCGAAGTTGAGGTGCTCATTGGTTCAGTGATGGGAAGCCGAAGTTGAGGTGCTCATTGGTTCAGTGACGGGAAGCCGAAGTTGAGGTGCTCATTGGTTCAGTCTAAGGCGCCTACCTGAGCAAGTGAGCACTGGAGCTTTCGGGACTGCAGTCCTGTGACCACATTGAAGGTTCCTGGACTTGAATGATGTCTTAGGTAAAGAAAGCAGAGTGGTGTTTGGGTAAATAGCGCAAGGCTAAAATTCAAGCAATATTTTACATTAGAGCACTACATATGGGCAGACCTATAGCAGCATCTTTTTAGAAATCGGACAGTGATTAGAAAACACTCTGTTTTACCCAATGAGGTTGCGTCTTGATTTTTGCCTGCACATGAGCTTTTGGGTATATTTATTGCATGATGAGGGAGTGTTGCCTTATTCACATGATGGAGGGGAAGAGAGCAGCTAAGTGAGGACATATTGTCTCATCGTCATCTGATAATAGGAACTGAGCGGTCCAGAATGTCTCCCAGTGGAAGTTCTGTTCACTCTTGACATACAAATCAGACTTATAGTAAGTGTACGGTAGAGAACATGATTAAAAAGGCTGTTGAGGAGGCCTTGGAGAATGAAAAAGCTAATAAGAAGTGAAGCAAAGGCACAAAGGAAGAACTTTCCTCTTCTCATTCATCTTCTCCTAAACCAGATCCTTCTGCTAACAGCAAATACATAAGAGAGGAAGTGGGGAAAATTCTCTCTTAAATGAGCAGTAATTTGGAATTTCCATTTGTGAACTTAGATGATCAGTACGCTTCTGTCTTTTTCCTCAATGTGACAAGCAATCTGGCCCAGACTTCCCTTTGCATGAAAAAGTAAAGTCCTTAATTTTAAGGGATTGGAAGTATCGTGATCACCTGACAATACCCAGATTCATGCAAAAATGAAATCTTTTGGAGGATGGAGATTCTATGTTGCCTTATGCCGTAAAAGTGGGTGCAATGCTGGGAATTCTATCAGGAAAAATGTCTAAGTCCAGATGATTCTTCCTCGTGTAATGCTGTAGACAAAAAGAATGAAGCAGCACTCAAAAAGACATTTTCAACTATACATTTTTGCATAAGAGTAGGTGTTTATTCAGAGTACATTGCCTTGTCTGTGGTTAAATACTTTGAAACTTTTGCTGAATTAATGCAGGGAGAAGACGATTGTTCAGAGCTTTTTGTCAGTGAAAAAGTTTTATACACTTTAAATGTTTTACATTAGCATGACATTAATGCATTGTCACGATGATGCTAATGTAGAGAGAAATTATTTTTATTCATGATTAGTTTTTAATATAGCTAATGCAGACCCGGATTTTTATTATAGCTAATGCAGGCCTCAATTTCAAATGAATTAACGTTGGTTGCCATTTTTGCTTTTTGAAACAAAGATTTTATTTCTAAATAAGCTGGAATTCTAGTATTGTTAGTACAATGTTATTTTTTCTTCTTTCCTATGTAAAGAAATATAATTTTTTCTTTGGAATTATAATGAAATGCTGTTTAAACGAATAGCACATTCAAGAGACACCTGCAGTGGGCATATTAGTTCATGTATCTTATCTTGTTATAGGTAGTGTAAGTTTGAAGAATACAGAGAGAAGCTTGTGGTGTGGTAAACCTCGACAACCTATCAAGTATGTAATTGTATCATTTCACTTTAACTGTATTAGACAGACTGTTTGAAAACTGTGTGTAGTTTTGTAAAATGTCAGAGTTTGTGTGACTTTAGAGCAGAACAGAATAGAAGATTTTAGAGTGCTCTCTCAGAGAGAGAACTGACTTTTCATCTGATCTTACTTTTGAGGCGATCCCACGCTGATTCGCCCTCTGCTTCAAAGAGTTCATCTAATTTGATATCCTTTTGATTGAAGCATGCTAATTCTGATTATAAATTACTGCTAACCTAATTTTTGCCTCCTGTAAACAATTAACTTTTGATTCACCTTCATGGTTTGATACTAAAATATTCTATGTCCCTTTTTTGGAGCCGAATATGCTTCACATAATAATGAGTGTATTGATTTGTTGACCAGACCCAGGAGTTGAGCATCAAAATACTTAGGGGATTAACACCATTCCTGGTCCATTCAGAGAAGCGATTTATAGTCCCCAAATTTGCATAAAGAAAAACACTCAGACCAGCATGGGACAATAATTCAGGGCCCTTTCCTGTGTCCCATTTGTTGGCCTTAAATCAACATCTTTGGCAGCTATTGGAGTGGTTCAGGTGAGACTGCAACTCTTGTTCAGAAACTGGAAAGCAGATAATTCTGATAAAGCTGCATTGTTGAAAATACCATTTCCAGGATTAAAGTTCTTTGGTGATCAATTATATGATATGTTTGCTTAAGTCTACAAGAACAAGAAGCATGCTTTTCCATTTAAAGGAAAGTCTCATCCTTCAGCCTCTAATTTCTCTTCTGAGGATAATTTCTCTTCTCAGGATAATTGTAGGCAAGCCCAAAAGGAGAAACGATTTATAGCCTCTGGGATATTTAAAAAATATTTTTTCTTCTTCAAAACCATCATTCAAGAACGTATACAAGACAATTTAATCTTTGATAGAGGACTTTATGGATCTCTGGGTATTGAGTATATGCCAAGTTTATTCGATTGAATTTGCATCCTGACCTACAGAACCAGTATACATCCCTACTTCTGTCCCAAAAAGTACCAGCAAATCACAGGCACTATGACAAGGGATAATGTACTTGTAAATAAACGGCTATTGTCCCAAGTTCACGAGAAAGGGCAGAGTTCATACTCAATTCTGTTTCTACTGGAAAAACCATCAGAAGGGTATCGACTGGTATTGGACTTAAAGAAAGTAAGCAAATAGGCAAAGATTTCAAAATTGATTCCTTATAAAAGATTATTCATCATCTTCAGCTATAATTATTCATGGTGAAACTAGATTTTCGAGATGCATACCTGCATGTCCCAGTTTTGAAAGACCACTAAAAGTAACTACGTTTTGCAGTACAACAGCTGCTTTTACAGTTTGGTGTCATCCCTTTCGGCCTAAAGTTGGCCCTCAAGTTTTCACCAAATTGATGGCTCCTTTGATGGTTCTTCTACACTACAGAGGTATTTCTATACACACTTAGCTAGATGATTGGCTGGTGCATGCCCCTCCAAAGGAAATAACACTTGGATCCCCTTATTACTCTCCTAGCCAGACTTCGATTTCTGATAACTGGAGAGAAGCTGATCTTGACACCAGTCCTGACAAGGCTTATACATAAAAATGTCCGCCCAGATGCTGAACCAAATAGTTCTCCCATTGATTTCCACAAATGGCAAAATCACAAATGCCCAATAGGTTCAAAGATTTTTCTTTCAGCCACTAAACACTAAAACTAAGGTGGGGGCAGAAGTTCTTCAATATACAGTTCACGACTTAATGTCACAATTACACGCGGTACCAAGTACCACTGAGAGAAAAGCAAGAAAGAGAAAGAGAAAGAGAGAGAGAGAGAGTCGAAGAGGTCTGTTTATGATGTAAACAAAACAAAGCTAGTCCCTAGCAGCTGTTGAATCGGCTCCCCCGCAACAAAGATGAAGATCCCAGCTCTCGGTGCCAAGGGGCGATGATAGGTGTTACCGCTCTTTATCCCTCCTAGATTCTATTGTGAAAACTATGGGTAGGGTGATCTTGGCTAGGCTAGAAGCCTGGGCCGAGGAAAAGAATATAATAACAGACTTTCAATATATCTTCAGGAAGGAAATAGGGACTGTGGATCAGGGAATTAACTTACACCTTTTTGTCAGCAAGCATACTATGGCCAGGAAAGGCCACGTCTACTTATGCTTGCTGACTTGTCTAGCGCCTTTGACTTGGTCAACCACGTCAAGGTATGGTAAGTGCTTATAGACATAGGCACTCCAATTAATATTGTAAGTCATCTTTCCCAGTTATATGCTTCCTAACCTCCTGTGTGCGCTACGGGAAAAATGGGGAAAATACAAGTAGTTTTAGGGTGACCCGGGGTATTAGGCAGGGGTGCGTACTTGCACCGTTATTATTTTTACTCTACATAAATGGTGTGGACTGCTTCCTGCAAAACATAAAACGCAGATGCCCCTAAGGTAGGCCCCCAGATCACTCCGATTTTACTCTACACAGATGATGAGGTACTCATATCTAGGACGGCAACTGGCCTCCAGCGACTATTAACAAATTTTATTATTTTCATAGGAGTAGAGATCTAAAATTGAATTTTTCTAAGACCTTTACCATGGTATGCGGGAAAAGCAAAAAAAAAAAAAAAGGATTTAGCCACTACGTGAAGGGCCAAAAGCTTGAAGAGGTGAAAACATTTAGTTACCTGGGAATTGTTTTTTCTCAGAAAGGTGACTGGTCACCCCACTTGAAATCGGCCAAGTTAAAATTTATAAAAGGTATCTCTGCAGGATCTAGTTTTGCTAAAAAGTAGGTAATAAACCCCTGAGAGAGATCACTAAACTATATAGATCTAAATGCCTCCCAGCGGCTCCCCAGTATGGGGCAGGGAACGGAGTAAACTCTTACAGTTGCAAGAAAACATCTACTTATGTAGGCTCAAATCAACGCAAGCATTTATCGCTCATAAAGAACTGGGTTTAGAGTTCTTGAAGGATACCATTGACCTTAATACACTAACAAAATGGTATAATATCTGGTCAAAACAAGGTGTTAAGTTCACTAAGAAAATTATTTGGGCTTGGACCACCATGGAAAAAATACATTGGCTCCAGTATATAAAATCTTTGTTACTAGAGCTGGGCATAAACTTTAACACCCTAGAAACCCACAGTATTTTGCAATTTATCAAAAGAGAAAGTAAACTGATTTTATTGGGGAATAGGGCTGCCCTTACGGAATTGCAAGAGTAAAAGAAACCTACGGTGACTAGATACAATATGGGCACAAACCAAGAGGGGATCCAGGGTTATTTGATCGAGGTGAAGAACACTTACGACAGATTTTTGCTAATGAGACTTCGCCTCAAGATGATCCATCACTTAGTGGTTTTCCCTAAATCACATGCATGGCTCCCGAATCTGCTCAAATGCCCGTGTAATGGACAGGTAAGACAGACAGCCACACATTTTTTATTGTTTTGTAGATTTTATAGCGGTATTAGGTCATCGACATTGCGCACCCTCTTTATATCTCAAGGCTTAATTCACCATGAGGAGGCTCATATCTTTAAAAAAATCTGACAAACCTACACAAATGTTGTGGTATCCTTGATTATATCAAGAAGGCCCTTCGCAGACGACTTTCCTTATTTTACTTTGACGATTTGCATTTTGAGGAAACCCATGACGATATCTGAAAATTCTTATACCTGTCTTTTATAGGCAAGAAATTATTTTGTTAATCAATTGGATTTTTGGATATCTCTGTAAAATTCTATAAAAGGAGACAGGCATGTGAGTTGATCCATTCTGAATTGTTGTTTTGCCAACCTATTTTGTGATTAGCACTTGTGTGTATAAATAATTGTGTTTTTATATAAATAATATTTATTTTTATAATACTGAATGATTTTATATGTAATTATGACTTTTTATTGCTGTTCTTTTATGGATTTGTTCATAAATCCGAATAAAGATTGAATTGATTGATGGACACCAGTCCAGAATTTCAAGTTCATTGGTATGACATTTTGATTTCAAATGTTCTTTATTAATTTATATGGAAAGAAGAAGAAGATCATCAACAGAGACTGATTACATGGCGAGGTTAGAGCAATATGCACATATCAATGAACATATCAATGAACCACATACCAATGAACCACAAAGGAGCCTCAATACAGTTGCAGGCAGTACATATATGTCTCAACAATAGACTAGAAAGAGCTAACCTCCTATACATCCAAAATAGGAAAAGGAGAAAAAGGATAAGATAGAAAAGAGAAAGCGATAGAAACCCAGAAGAGAGGGGAGAAAGAGACAGTCCAGAGCCCCATACATAACATAATGCAATGAGTTGCATGGCATAAGAGTATCCAACGATGACTTATAACCCCTGTGCTAGAGAATGACGCTCAACCTAATGAATATCACGGTGGTTTATGAGAGTCAAAATACTTGTCCAAAGTAGACCACATTCTCCTCGTTGAAGGTTTCCAAGGTGAATTTTGTAGAGCAATGTTATCTGCCCCCCTGAGGTGGATGACCCAGTTCATCCAACATTCATAGGAAGACTTACTGGTATCTTTCCAGTTGGTGAGTATCAGTTTTACAGCAGAGATTAACAGAAGATCGAGGAGAGCCCTGTCATCATCCGACGGCAGATCCACCTGTAAAAAAGCAGCTACCAAGGTTGGCAAATCTCTACCCAGCGTGCATTTAAACAATTTATACAAAAATAAGTAGACCTTGTCCCAGAAAGGTTTCACTGCTGAGCAATGCACAATAAGATGGGCTAAGTCACCTTTGTCTTGTTTACAATTCGAGCACAAATCATCTTCCCGGATCCCCATGGAGAACAGCCTAGACGGTGTCCAAAACGCTGTATGCAATAACCAATATTTAGTTTGGGAAAGAACCGGGGAAATCTTGTTACGAGAAACTGAGCTCCATAGTGAGGACCACGAATGTTCAGTTAACGGGGCAGAAGAAAGCAGATTCCAATAATCAACTGCCGTAACATTAAGCTTTGAAGATTTGGGACGCAAGAGTTTATAGATCTGGGAGACCTGATGGCCAAGTTTGTTCATTTTTGTTATAAATATAGGCAATGACATTTTGAACCCAGAAGGGACTAGTCTCTCTTCCTGTCAAAAGAGTCCATAACATCCAGGAACATGTACATTACATGCTGACTCTAGTTTCCCCAAGCTCCAGGCTTTGGTTGCAGGTGCAGGTGGGTATGGCAACAACATCAGCCATGGTTTCATGGGTGAGATTCCACTTGTGGATATTATTGTGCCATTTCCTTGCTTGGTGGAATTTAAAATCTCAGAACCTCCTGGCACCAGTTTTTTGTTGATCATGGAGGTCAGGCAAGAGCTAGCTTGGTGTTGAATGTTCCTAATCTCATAAAGCACTTAGTTTTCCTTCCTCCCCTAATAAGATTAATCACAACAGATGCTATCAGATATGGTTTGAGAGTGATTCTCAATTCAGAGGACTCTCAGGGCACATGGTTACCTCTCCATGAGCTACAGTATTCCAATTGGATGGAGTTGGAAGAGGTCACATAAGCCTGCCAGAAATATTGGGCAAATTTGTATGATACCTGTTGTTATTAATACAGATAATCTGAGAACAAAGAGTTATCTGAACAAGCAGCAAACTACCTGCCTTCAGTCTCTACTAGCAGCACTAGCTGTTCAAACTTTTTATTGGAAAGAGCAGAACCTTTACTCTTTAGCTGCAATGCACAGGAGGGGAGTGGATAATGTGGTAGCAGACAGACATCACAAGATTCTCACCTCAATCCAGTAGTGTTGTATAAAAATGGGTTGTCCTCAGGTAGACCTGTTTGCAACAGTTAAGAATATTCTGCCAATAATTAATTTCAAGTTCTGAAACAGCGAGAGATTTGGGAGTAGACAACATGACTTGTCCATCGTCGATGAAGCTACTGTGCCTTTCCTCCTATCCCTTTGATAGCAAGGGTCCTCTTTAGGATAAAGAGAGAGAAAGAAAGGGTAGCAATGGTTGTTCCATTTTGCCCCACTCTTCCTGGTTACCTCTTCTTCGTCAGATGGGAAAGGGCTGGGAATGAGTTTTTCCTCTTTCCCCTTACTGACCCCATTGGTAAGCATGGAAGTTCTTTTGTATCCAAAATTGACAGCCTGGAGGTTAAAAGGCTAGGTTTACAGAGGGAAAGACGGTCTAAAGAGGTAGCTTTGGTAGTCGATCTTGTAGTAGGCCCTCACTTCAAATCTTTCAGTGGAATTAGGCTACATTCCAGAAGTGGATTGTAAATAATGACTGTGGCTCTGTCCCCCTGTAGTGAGGGACAGAATCGGGATTTCTTCAAAGTGGCTTTACGTTGGATTAGTCATTGTCGACCCTGAAAATCCAACGGTCAGCGATTAGAGCTTTCAGGGAGCTATGGGCTGGGGCTGGGGAAATGGATTCCTATGTCTTTAGAATGTCGAGACGTTTTTCTTTATCTAGACCATCCGTCAGAAAGATGGTTCCTGATTTGGATTTATTATTGGTTTCGGATTCTATCCAGAAACACCCATTTGATCCTTTGCATACGGTGTCCTTACAATTTTTGAACTGGGAGGTTTTATCCTGGTGACAATTATGTCTGTGAGGAGATTTGGGGAGTCGGGCTATACAACTGCGACTTGATTGATTGAAAGGGTTTTTTTTGACAGACTGGTCCATAATCTGGGCCATTCTTTCCTCCCCAAGGTGAGCTCACAGTTTCATTGGCAGCAGGAAGTGATTTTACCAGAATTTGTCATGGATCCTGTTACTCAGGAAGAGTCATCTCTTCATTCATTGGATGTGAATAGGGCTGTTCTTATTTACCTAGACAAAGTTTCTTCTTTAACAAAAGTAGACTCCTTGTTTATCAACTTTGTTCAGGTGATGATTGGGGTGGGTTTAAAACCACCCGTTTCATCTTTGAATAGGTGGATACGATCTTTGATTAGTTGTGCATAGAGAGGAGGTTAGCATGCCCTAGAGGAATTTAGGGTAGATCAGCCAGAAGCATGGCTGCTTCTTGGGCCAAAGTTCAGGGAACCTCAATTGCAGAAATTTGCAGGGCAGCTATGTGGGAAATTCCTTCTACATTTGTAAATCATTATAGGATTCAGTGTGATAATTGTTAGCTGTTGCACTGTGCTTCACTCTAAATAAATTCTTCAGAAAATTCTTTCTGGGTCTGCTGTGTTCTGTGTCGCGAAATGACAGTGGATTGGGTATTCCTTAAAAGTAAGGACTGGAGCAAGAAAGAAACAAAATATTAATGCTTAAATTCCTTAATGGTAATCCCATTACTTTGAGTTTTCTTTCTTGCTCCAATCATAACCATCCACCCTGCAGTGGGCATTTCGGGTCAAAAGACCTTGGATAATACAGGATCGATGGAGTGTAGGAGGAGATAATATATACGAGGGTGTTTCTCTTTCTTTCTTGGTTGAAAAGTGAAGTAGGACTAAAGAATAATAGTCTGTGAGTGAAGACAGGCTCCTCAAAAGTAAGGACTAGAGTGAGCATGGAAACCCAGAATAATGGAATGGAAATAATTTAAGAAGTTTCACATAGTGGGAGAAAGAGCAGGTCAACTTGAGGATTTACTACCTAAGGGCTTCCAGGAACACTATGAAAATCAGCTTGCTTCTGTGACCTCTTTGGGGGAGAGAAAGTATTAATTAAATAACAAATATGGATTAGCTTCTTACTTTACAATATGGAAAACACATTAGGCTTCACAACAAGTATGGAAAGCACTATATAAATACCAATACAATACAATACAATACAATAGTGCCAGCGCTACAAAGTGGATATTGTGACAAGCTAGCATTTTATAAAACATTTAAATAAATAAATCTTATGTCGATATCCAGGGAATCTGAAATGTGGCTGGCCCTCCTGCGCATAGGATTGGACGCCGCTAAAAATATTCTTGTTAGTTTTTGCACACAGCTGAATTTCCTGCAAAATAAATTGGGTATTCACATTGAAATAGGAGAAAAAGGAATAGTAACTTTGTGCGCTAAAAAGTATGTAAAAAGTCTTGTTAGCGCGAGACGAGGCCGACTTAGTAGTGCTCACAACTCCTCCTCCTGAAGCTCAGGGTGATAGCCCGGCCCGCCCTGCGACTCGGCTACTCAGCAGAGGCAACGGTGAAAAAGAAAATAATAATATAATTATTTTATTATCATTTTTTTTCCCACTGTTGCCTCTGCTGGGTAGTAGAAGTGGGGCGACGCTCCTCCGCCATAGCAAAGGAGCCGCCCCTGCTGTTATCGATTAGAAAACCCAACATGCTGTGGATATTGATTCTTGGAGCTGTGTGTGAGAAGTGTATGCTCAGGGCACAATTCAAGCTAAAACGGTGGTTCTTTGCATGACCTGTATGTAAAGAGGCGCATGCCTGGCCTATCCTATGCAAACTCGTTTGCCACTGGATCTCTGGGTCGCATCAGCACTGATCTTCGGGTGTCCTAAAGACGTCATTGCTAGGTCCTGTCCTATTGTGTAAAAGAAAGCAAACCGTAATGTACACTTTATCTTTATATGAGTGCGGTGTTACCTGGGGAGCAGCCAGGTGGGTTGGGCAAACCAGTTTGACAGTAACTTGTTTGTCGGGTGCCCTAATGACGTCATTGCTAGGTCCTGTCCCATTGTGTAAAAAAAAAAAAAAACAACAACAAAAACACACAACTACTAGGAAACAAAAGCAAACTGTAATGTACACTATATTTACATGAGTGCAGGGTTACCTGGAGAGTAGCCAAGTGGGTTTGGAGAACCGGTTTGACTGTACCTTGTTTGATGGCTGCCCTATAGACGTCATTGCTAGGTCCTGTCCTAATGTTAAAAAAAACACACACAACTACCAGGAAATAAAAGCAAACCGTAATGTACACTTAATATGAGTGCGGGTTACCTGGAGAGCAGCCAGACGGGTCAGGAGAACCGGTTTGTCAGATGGTGTAACATACCCTTTGGCGTGCATTGGAAAACTGCTTGGGATCGTGCAAGACTCATGACTTAAATTCTCACACTCCACACTCCCTGAGACATATGAGTGTTTGTGCTGATAAGATGGCTGAAGCAGGAAGAGGAAACTTATAACGTGCACTGGAGGTTCTACGTGCTCCTCCAAAGCAGCGATGAAACCCTGGAAGACTCATCAACCTCATCGTTTATATTTTTCTAAATTTTGCTACCAATGCAAGAGTGCATTAAAGTACTTTAGAAACTTAAATGACACCAAACACACAAATAGCAATTTAAACAGCAGTAAAATAAATTTTAAAATTGTAATAACTTTGGGATGGGCATACAAAATTAGCTTCCCTCAGCAGGTTTAAATGATGCCCGATCACTGCGAACTTCATACCACTGCTAGGTGGTCTTAAGGTGTGTCTGCAGCCCGTCCAACCACAGGATTATGGTGTGAATTCAAATACTCTCACAGTTTTTGCTGCTCCTAGTCTCCTATACATATACGGTGTCTTCCCAGCCACCCTTTAGCTGTGGTGTCCCTAGGGTACCGCCTAGTGGTAGGGTGTATCCAAATTCTCGCATATTGTTAAGCTATCTACAGAGACCCCGCCGTCCCCTCCCCCCCCCCCGATAGATACGAGATTTATACTAATACTACTGCTTGGGTAACATCCTCTCCCTCCGTACCCCTTGCGCACTCTTATTTAAGGAGGCCTCTGAAGGGGAGTTTCTACAGCTCATCCACAGTCCACCTCTATTGTGTTAGGTTTATTCAAAGAAAAGTCCTTCCCCCAGTGGTAGGTCTCTTATCTGTCTGCTCCCAGTGACCTTAACATGTTGTTGTGTGTCTCCAGCTTTCTACATGGTGGTGGCGTTTCACAAAAACTTCATTGCGTTTGAATGTCATCCCATATAATCTCACATAGGAACGCGGAGCCTTCACAGTCAGGCTGGTTCTAGTGGTGACTCAGCAGCACCAATGGAATCACCTTGGGACATATTTACAAGTTCCTTTCGCCACTGGAGCGTCACTTTTTCTGACACTCCGGTGGCGGAGCCACATTTCACATATTTACAAGGTGGCGCTAAGCCACTTAACGTGGCTTAACGCCATCTTGTAAATATGTCCCTTTGTGCTGCAGTCTGCTGCTGCAAAGAGGCAGGCAGTGGGTGTTGCAGTGGGTGTTCCACCGCAACACCCATTGCTTTTTGACGCTTCCCCAGATTTACAAGGCTGGGGCAGTGCCAAAAACTAAGGCAGGTAATATTTGGTCTTAGAATGGCGATACAAGGAGAAATAATGGCGAATTGCTCTCTTTCAGAATGCAGCACACATGGAAAGAGCAAAAATTAATTATTGATTTTTTATGTGCAGGAAGGTGCCCCTTCCTGCACATAAACAATCGCCCCTGAAGCACAGGCACCTTTGTAACATGGCACAAGGTTGCCTGCACTGGCGCTAGGCAGCTTTTTTAACGCTAGGGGAAATGCAGGGGTGTGCCGTATTTTTGTAAATACGGTGCATCCCTGCGTTTTAAAAATGTTGGAGCGCAGCGTTGCCGAATTTGACGTAACAGCGCGCTGTAACATTTTTTCATAAATATGCCCCCTTGTGTTTTATTTCACTTATGATAACCATTTATGTAGAACTATACAAACTAACTTTTTGGGCACTTGATGGTGTTTATATCTACACAACTGAACCAATTTTATACGTTTTTTTTAGGACAATGAAACATTGTGTAAACTCCTCCAGGATACAACCTTATGCATTGTATGGAACCTTTTCCAGAAGTCCAAATCCAGACATGGGTTAGTGGACCCAGAAAGTGTCAGAGACGGATACCACTGGTGTCCTTGAGCTGAACCATAAATTGAGCCCAAAACTATGCACCATGAACATCCCTTTAGCTCCCAGTCCTCGGGGTAGCGAAGTCCAGCAGTACTAGGTTTACTCAGGAAAATGGTGTGGTCTTAGAGACTCAGAAAGAAAATAATCTAATGTCCAGTGGTTAGTCTTTGAAAAAGAAATACTTTAAATCATACAAAACGTAACACTGTACCTAATATATCAGACCACAACAACTTATTTTAGGCATTTGTGTAATACTCAGAAGTTACTGGAGAAATGTCCTTGCAGACACTGTTTGTCTGTGTGCTAGAGGAGATCAGCAGGAATGGGGATAGCACCTGTGATTACTCCCTCTCTGTATGGGCTTCTTTCCCAACAGCCACGGCCCATACAGATAAGATCGGTGGGGCTGGGTGAGAGTGGGGGTGGGGGGATTTCGACGGACGATGACAAAGGAAAATTAAATAAATAATACATTTTCCTCATCGTCGATCAAAATATCCCTCACCCGGCCCCAACGCCCCACCGATCTTACCTGCATGGGCCACGGCTGTTCCCCAATTTGGTGTTCTCTCAGGTTGCACAGTAACATATGGTCTGTTTTTATCTTTTGGTAGTGCAGACAGCACCTGCTATCTTCGTTGCTTGGGGGGGTGCACCACTCGGAATGATGTGCACCGCACAATTCATGGAGGGAGGAGGTCAGTATCCTTGGACTATCCCCGCTGATTTGTTTACAATGGTCATCTACAATGCGAAGATGCTTGAAAAATTGGTCCAACATCAACTGACCAATTTCATTGACAGACGCAGCATTTTACACGAAACGCAGTCTGGATTCCGGGTGGGCTTCAGCACGGAGACAGCTCTGCTGGAGGTGGCAGAGTCTATAAGAATGTCGGTGGACGCGGGAGCCTCGGCCATGTTAGTGCTGTTGGACCTGCCCGCTGCATTCGAAACGATGGATCACCATATTCTACTTGCCAGGCTTAAAAGTGCGGGAGTAGAAGGGTCGGCCTTGACTTGGCTAAAGTCCTATCTTAGTGATCGTACGCAAAGGGTCACTCTTCACCCTTTCAAGTCAGATGCCAAACCTCTACGTTGTGGAGTACCACAGGGATCGGCTTTGAGCCCTCTATTATTCAATGTATATCTGGCTTCCCTCTTCTCGCTTATTGCCAAATGGGAAATAAAAGCTATTTCCTACGCGGATGACACCCAGCTGGTATTCTCATTCAAGGACCACTCAGCAAACTCCTTTGCTAGATTTAGGGGTTGCTTGAAGGACATCTCCAGCTGGATGCATAACAATAAACTAAAGCTTAACGCAGAAAAAACTGAGGTCATGTTTTTTGGCAAGGCTCCCCACCCGGTGGCTGAACTGTGGTGGCCGGAGGAAATGGAACCTCCCCCCTGCCCCTCGATCTCGGCAAAAAACTTGGGAGTAAAATGGGAACCTGACCTGACGTTCTCAACACAAATTCACCACATGGCAGCCTCCTGTTTCGGTGTATTGAGAAGCTTGAGAAAATTTCTACATATACTGCCAATGAGCTGCCGCCGGTCCGTTGTTCACGCATTAGTGACATCTAGGCTGGACTATGCTAATAGCCTTTACCTGGGACTGCCTGCACATCTGATCAAAAGATTGCAGATGGCGCAAAACGCGGCTGCGAGATTGATCAGAAGAGTACCTTTTAGACATCACATCTCTCCGCACATCAAACAGCTCCATTGGCTACCCGTGGCTAAACGGATTGAATTCAGATCGCTGACGGTAGCTTTCAGGGCTCTGAAAGGCGACTGCCCCAGCTACATTAGGAAACGTATCCAGCCTTATCTGCAAAAACGCTCGCTTAGATCAAACTCCCAGAACTTGCTCTGCGTACCTCAATACTCAAAGGCACGCATTGGGGGTAGATCTTTCACAGTGGTTATGAGCAGATTATGGAATTCTCTCCCACTCAAGCTTCGCCCAATTCAATCGGAATCTGAGTTCAGGAAAGCGCTGAAGACCTGGTTATTTATGTATAAACAACTAGAGAGAAAGGGAAGTCACTGCTTCCACTCTTATTCCCCAAGGAAATATCAAATAAACAACAGAAGAGTGAAGCAAAAAAGTTTAAAGGAAGCTTAAACAGAAATCACTCATGTTAATTAAAAGAGCCCTCACTCACCAACCTAGTTGGTGACATGCTTCATCATTGGGCTCCCACCAGAGAGGCCGAATGCCTCTCCGGTGTGCTACGACGCCTGATTACAGCGGAGCTGGGTTTTTGGTGACAAGTGCTAGTGCAAAAGTGAGGTTAAAAATGAACTTACTACTTCCTAAAAAATATTTTATTCAGTGGAGAGTAAGGCCAAGTTAAAAATATGTGATGGATGCTGTGGTTGAGTATATTGCTCAAACATATCCAAAGGTTTAAGAAAATCTGGTCTACATGTTTCAGCCTCTAAATGCTAGTTGCCAGGCTTTCGTCAGGACCGGAGACCATGGCGGTATGCGCACGCTAAGGCGCACCCTAACCTATGGTCTAAACAAGGGGACCGAGTTACTCACGGTTCCTCAATTAATACCATCCAAATTAATGAACGCCTTTTGCAAACCTGTTAGGAGAGAAAAGGGAAGGGAGACATGGAAAAACACAGACATAAGACGTGACAATACACAAATGATTGCGTCTGGTTATCTGCCCTCAAACTGAGCGATCCTGGTTATGCCTTCGCTAGTGCCTGTCAAGGAGTAATGACGGGAAATCTTTGGACTACAACCAAACAGAAATCAGTAGCTGTAGCCATACTGCAGCACTCGCAGATACTGTGCCTGCTTAAAATGAAAAACGATCACGACAGAATTTATCCATGATCGTACTAAACGATGTGAAATACACTCGCTGCGGCGCCAATGGAAATCTCAAAGTGCCTATGTAAAATTCATACGAGTCTTGTGTGAAACGCTGTGTTACTGCCTTGTTAGAAAGCACGCTGTGTTACTGCCTTGGTCGAAAAAACCGCCTGTGCGGCCGTCTATTCAAAATTAATAAAGGAGAAAAAAGCTTACATTTGTTGCGGCGAAATTTTACTACATGGGTCTCGGTGGGAGACGGTGACTAATAGTCACACGCTGGTGGGTACAAGAAAAAGCAAAGAATCACCATCACACAACATGGCCATCACATACCTTATGTTGCCCTGTTAGTTGTAGGTAAACTTACTACTCCATAGTACACCGCCTGCGTTATGCCTAAATAGTATCCATTCCCGCGACCCCGATGGTAAAGCCAGGCCGTTTGTGAGTGTAATTTATAACTGACGCCGGTGATTGAAACAAACGGGGCTAGACGCTATCGCGTAAAGCGTGCTGACGCTTACGTCGTGAAGAGTGCACCGCTAACCTCATGAACGTATTGGTATATCCATAGAAAAAATAGAAAAAATAGAGCGTGTACGCTCTCGCAATACCATCAGCTCGCATAATTGCTAATTGTCGCATATGCTACCGCGAAACCAGATATCCAGATATTCATACAATGGTAGACAATGTGCCTACTTATAAGTGTGTATGCACTTACTCTGAGTTTGAAAAACAGACGGACAATCCATCTACTATTGTTGGTTCAGATGTAACACCTGCAGTCAAGCGGATTATATGCGATGGGCATTTATCCTGAGTTAATAAAATCGCTAAAAACACGGTAAATAGCCGTGAGACAGATGTGTATCAATATGCCTACTATAAATAGCGCGCTGTATACTTGTGCCCACCTTAGGCCCACTATAGATGTAAAATACGATAGGGCTATTGGTTAGATAACAAATTGGCCTTGTTGCTCGAGATGGATATCATAATTATACTATGAAAAAACCGTGCAGGCTATGACTATTTCCTTCATCTTTTCAGTACTGAGCCCCACGGAATATTATCGTTCAGACCCTGTTTATGGGTACCAAGACGATACACCCAGCGCTGTTCCTTTTCAAAAAGTGCGCCCTGTATGTTCTTGCATTGTTTTAGTTGTTCAATCACAGTCCAGTGGATATCATTGGTGGTATGATTCAACTGGATAAAGTGATCTGTCATCTTGGTCATTGTTTTTACAACGGATATTGCTCCGATGCTCACATATCCGTTGTTTGATCTTCCTGGTTGTCATGCCGAGATACCTTAAGCCGCATGGGCACGTGATAAGATATATCACGTTGTTTGAATTACAATTCGTATGGGCTCTCTGGATCCAGATTTTATTAGGTTCAAGTGCAAGCGTCTTAGAAGCAGAGGTAAGGTGACAGACACTACAATTGCCACAAGAGAAATGGCCCACTACATTTGGTAACCCCAGGCATTAAGTACTGAGGGACTGCTGTTAACCTCCGATCTTTTCGGGCGAGTGTGTACCAGACAATCTCGAATACTTCTTGCTCTCTTAAAGGAGAAGAGTGGTTTCTCCCATTTCATGTTGCCGGTTTCAAGGATCTTCCAGTGTCTATTGATAGACTTTGTAATTGCATTTGAGGCAGTACTATACGTGGTCACACATGTTAAAGGTATTCTTTCTTCTGTCCTTATGTTTTCTTCCAAAAGAGCCTCCCGGGGCTGGTTTCTTGCTCGTTTGTAACTCTTATTAAGAATTTGTTCCGGATAACCACGATTGCGTAGTTTTCTAGATAGATCCGTAGCTTGGGAACGATAGTCCTCAGTGCTACTACAGTTCCTCCTTATCCTCAAGTACTGGCCATAGGGGAGGTTCTCACGGAGGGATCGTGGGTGAAAGCTCGTAAAGGATAGCAAGTTATTTTTAGCCGTAGGCTTATAATAAGTTTTTGTTGTTAGTCTGCCTCCCTCTCTCTTGATGGTTACATCTAGAAAAACTATCTCCTTTGTATCATGGACATGAGTGAATCTTAGATTCTGATCACACGTATTAATCCATTCAAAAAATTCTCTCAGGATGTTCTCTGGTCCTTGCCAGACGACAAGGACATCGTCTATATATCTCTTCCAGCATGAGATATAGGACTTAAAAGGATTGCCTTCATCCAAGATAAATTTCTGTTCAAAAGCGTACACGTACAAGCCTGCCACACTTGGGGCGAAGGTACTGCCCATTGAAGTGCCCATAGTCTGCAGGAACAGTTTGCCCTCATACTCAAAAAAATTCTTTTTAGAGCTAAAGTGGCGCATTCGATAATGAACTGTCGTGGAGTATCATACTCCCATGGTGTCTCAGCAAGTGCCTTCTCTAGTACACTTATAGTCGCATCTTGCGGAATACTTGTGTACAAACTTTCAATGTCCAGCGACACTAGTATGGTTGAATCATCTTGTACAGGGATGTTCTGCAAGATTGTTAGCAAAGACTTGGTGTCTTTGAGGTAGGTTGATGATTTTTGTATTAGTGGTTTCAAGAAAAAGTCACAAAATGTGGACAGTGGTTCCAGCAAGGAGCCAATTCCGGACACTATAGGTCGTCCTGGTGGAGGAATTTTGTTTTTATGTGTCTTTGGTAGGGTGTAAAAATAAGGGATGACACAGTCACCCAACGTGAGAAAATCTGACTCATGTTTAGAAATATAGCCAAGGGCTTTGGCGCAATTCACAAGGTTTGCAATCTCTGATTTGAGTGCAGGTGTGGGATCCACGGTTAGAGGTGTATAGTTTCTCTCGTCATTCAGGAGGCGTCGGCATTCTATATCGTAATCCGTTTTATCCATGATTACCAGGCCGCCCCTTTATCTGCCGGTTTGATTACAATAGTGTCATTCTTCTGTAGCTTCTGGAGGCTGAGGAACTCATTGGTATTCAAGTTTTTGAATACATTCGGTTCTTCAAATCTCTCCAAATCATTAAACACGGCCTGTTCGAATGTTGAAATTTCCACTGGAGTCAGATGCGGTGGTGGGCAGAAAGTGGATTTCGGTTTCAGGCCGGTTTCCCCTGTAGTATAAGGAACATCTGTTGAATCAGTTTTTTCTGTTTTTTCAAAAAGGCCTTCAGCTTCAATTTCCTAAAGAAATCGGACAGCTCACAGTGGAGACGGAATTTATCAAGGTGTGCCGTTGGAACGAATCCTAATCCTTTCTCCAGAACATCCTTCTCTGTAGGAGTGAGGATAAGATTGGATAAGTTTGTTACCAGGCTCTCAGATTGCTCGGACCCGCTGTCTGCTCCTTGGTCCGACTGCGGGTGTTGTTTCCCACTGGATCTTCTTCTTGCCAGTGGACCTGGTTTGTCCCTCTTCTCCTTCCTCTTCCCCTTCTGCCCCTCTCTAAAAAAGGGGGCCTGTACATGTTTTGGGTGAAGGGAGGCATTTGCATGAAGGCTGGATTCCAGCCCATCATGGGAGGTGGTGGTGTCTGGAAATGGTTCGGATAAAAACCTCCCTGTGGTGTTGGAAACTGTGACCACGATTGTTGATGGTATTGCTGTCTAGATCTGCCCCTGCCCTTTTGTCTTGACTTAAAACTATCCCCACTTGAGCCGCTGGCAGTGGAGCCATCATCCTCAGAAACATCAGAGTTATCTGTGTTACGAGGGGGGCTATATACTCGGGGTCAGCATAAGGATAAACTTTGTTAAAGGCAAAACGCTTCAAATCTTTTTGAAATTTTAGTACTTTTGACTGGGTCAAGTTATCCTTATACTCGTTGATTTCTATATTAAGACCATCCAGCTTTTTTTTGTAGCCTGTAAGTGTAGTCTTAAAGTGGTTTTCTGTCAATTGTATCTCCACCAATATTGCCTCTGATAGTCTCAGGGCAGTTTTTATAATGAGCACTAGCCAGTCGCGGGTACAATGCCACGCGATCTGGGCCCATTCCTTTCTGAAGATGGCATCCTCCAAAAATATTCTAGGGGCATTGGTCACCAATAAACCCTTGGGTGCCATGTTTTTCCGCAAGTACTCTGTCAAAATTGTACCATGTAATATTGTTCTAATGCGGTTCCGCTTCTGTTCTGTTAACTTCTCCCACTCAGTAGTTTGTGAGATAGTTTGCGATATAGATGGATCCGCAAACAGTGAGGAATCTGCCAAAATGGCATCTACTTCAGCATCACTGAAGGTTAAGCCTTGATTCTCCATTATAGTGACGGTAAACACAGGTTAAAGGTAGACTCAGCGTTGATAGGACACAAGCAAGAAATAGTGGTATCTCTCGCAGCTGTGCGCTGCCTAGATATGTATAAACAACTAGAGAGAAAGGGAAGTCACTGCTTCCACTCTTATTCCCCAAGGAAATATCAAATAAACAACAGAAGAGTGAAGCAAAAAGTTTAAAGGAAGCTTAAACAGAAATCACTCATGTTAATTAAAGAGCCCTCACTCACCAACCTAGTTGGTGACATGCTTCATCATTGGGCTCCCACCAGAGAGGCCGAATGCCTCTCCGGTGTGCTACGACGCCTGATTACAGCGGAGCTGGGTTTTGGTGACAAGTGCTAGTGCAAAAGTGAGGTTAAAAATGAACTTACTACTTCCTAAAAATATTTTATTCAGTGGAGAGTAAGGCCAAGTTAAAAATATGTGATGGATGCTGTGGTTGAGTATATTGCTCAAACATATCCAAAGGTTTAAGAAAATCTGGTCTACATGTTTCAGCCTCTAAATGCTAGTTGCCAGGCTTTCGTCAGGACCGGAGACCATGGCGGTATGCGCACGCTAAGGCGCACCCTAACCTATGGTCTAAACAAGGGGACCGAGTTACTCACGGTTCCTCAATTAATACCATCCAAATTAATGAACGCCTTTTGCAAACCTGTTAGGAGAGAAAAGGGAAGGAGACATGGAAAAACACAGACATAAGACGTGACAATACACAAATGATTGCGTCTGGTTATCTGCCCTCAAACTGAGCGATCCTGGTTATGCCTTCGCTAGTGCCTGTCAAGGAGTAATGACGGAAATCTTTGGACTACAACCAAACAGAAATCAGTAGCTGTAGCCATACTGCAGCACTCGCAGATACTGTGCCTGCTTAAAATGAAAAACGATCACGACAGAATTTATCCATGATCGTACTAAACGATGTGAAATACACTCGCTGCGGCGCCAATGGAAATCTCAAAGTGCCTATGTAAAATTCATACGAGTCTTGTGTGAAACGCTGTGTTACTGCCTTGTTAGAAAGCACGCTGTGTTACTGCCTTGGTCGAAAAAACCGCCTGTGCGGCCGTCTATTCAAAATTAATAAAGGAGAAAAAGCTTACATTTGTTGCGGCGAAATTTTACTACATGGGTCTCGGTGGGAGACGGTGACTAATAGTCACACGCTGGTGGAGTACAAGAAAAAGCAAAGAATCACCATCACACAACATGGCCATCACATACCTTATGTTGCCCTGTTAGTTGTAGGTAAACTTACTACTCCATAGTACACCGCCTGCGTTATGCCTAAATAGTATCCATTCCCGCGACTCCGATGGTAAAGCCAGGCCGTTTGTGAGTGTAATTTATAACTGACGCCGGTGATTGAAACAAACGGGGCTAGACGCTATCGCGTAAAGCGTGCTGACGCTTACGTCGTGAAGAGTGCACCGCTAACCTCATGAACGTATTGGTATATCCATAGAAAAAATAGAAACGCTCTATTTTTTCTATTTTTTCTATTTTTTCTATGGATATACCAATACGTTCATGAGGTTAGCGGTGCACTCTTCACGGCCTGGCTTTACCATCGGGGTCGCGGGAATGGATACTATTTAGGCATAACGCAGGCGGTGTACTATGGAGTAGTAAGTTTACCTACAACTAACAGGGCAACATAAGGTATGTGATGGCCATGTTGTGTGATGGTGATTCTTTGCTTTTTCTTGTACCCACCAGCGTGTGACTATTAGTCACCGTCTCCCACCGAGACCCATGTAGTAAAATTTCGCCGCAACAAATGTAAGCTTTTTTCTCCTTTATTAATTTTGAATAGACGGCCGCACAGGCGGTTTTTTCGACCAAGGCAGTAACACAGCGTGCTTTCTAACAAGGCAGTAACACAGCGTTTCACACAAGACTCGTATGAATTTTACATAGGCACTTTGAGATTTCCATTGGCGCCGCAGCGAGTGTATTTCACATCGTTTAGTACGATCATGGATAAATTCTGTCGTGATCGTTTTTCATTTTAAGCAGGCACAGTATCTGCGAGTGCTGCAGAATGGCTACAGCTACTGATTTCTGTTTGGTTGTAGTCCAAAGATTTCCCGTCATTACTCCTTGACAGGCACTAGCGAAGGCATAACCAGGATCGCTCAGTTTGAGGGCAGATAACCAGACGCAATCATTTGTGTATTGTCACGTCTTATGTCTGTGTTTTTCCATGTCTCCCTTCCCTTTTCTCTCCTAACAGGTTTGCAAAAGGCGTTCATTAATTTGGATGGTATTAATTGAGGAACCGTGAGTAACTCGGTCCCCTTGTTTAGACCATAGGTTAGGGTGCGCCTTAGCGTGCGCATACCGCCATGGTCTCCGGTCCTGACGAAAGCCTGGCAACTAGCATTTAGAGGCTGAAACATGTAGACCAGATTTTCTTAAACCTTTGGATATGTTTGAGCAATATACTCAACCACAGCATCCATCACATATTTTTAACTTGGCCTTACTCTCCACTGAATAAAATATTTTTTAGGAAGTAGTAAGTTCATTTTTAACCTCACTTTTGCACTAGCACTTGTCACCAAAAAAACCCAGCTCCGCTGTAATCAGGCGTCGTAGCACACCGGAGAGGCATTCGGCCTCTCTGGTGGGAGCCCAATGATGAAGCATGTCACCAACTAGGTTGGTGAGTGAGGGCTCTTTTAATTAACATGAGTGATTTCTGTTTAAGCTTCCTTTAAACTTTTTTGCTTCACTCTTCTGTTGTTTATTTGATTTGACCTGGTTATTTAACCAGAGCTAGTCTATCTAGTTTTATACCTTCCTGCTTGTAGGCCGTTAGCGCTGGGACACCTCTGTTAGAGGTAGCGGTCGCGCTTTACAAATTCACTTTATTATTATTATTATTACAATGCCTGTGCAGAGAACCAGACAAGGCAAGCCAGTACCAATTGAGAAGGCTGTTCCAGAGTTGTGGTGTTTGAGGCGTGGGGGAACTTGCAGCTTTGTAGCCGCATTCTTATAGCAGTTCTTCATCATTTCCAACCACAACGCTCACCACCTAAACACGTTGATGCCCACCCCTGGTCATAGTAATGACTTTGGTCTTCGTGCACACGTCTCTATCGAGGTAGAATTTCCTCTGGCACTCTGATTTTCCTGTAAGGGGGGACATGCGTTGCACTCCAGCTTTTTCTAGTGCCTTAATACTTGCTGGTGCTCAGTTTCGCAGCAGAACATGGGTGGAGTAGAGAAGCAAAGCAACCTCTGAGCCCCTGCCACACTATGCACTCCATGCTGCAGGACACTTTGGGGCTCCCAAGACTCTTCCTCATAGAGGGGTACAAGTCCTTCCCTCTTGCAGTGAAGTATTTGGCTCACCCCGCCTTGGCTTCTTTATGGCCCCTCCTTTTGAGCAGCCAATATGGCAATATGGTGCAAATAGGCTGTTCTAGTGGAAAAAGTGGGCAGTCTTAAATGGGGCGGCCTCCTAAGAAAAATTACATTAAAGCAATGGGTTAATTTGAATAATGGTTGATTGTGAAATGGGATTTACAATAATGGGCACTAACCGTTTATTCATACTTATTTTTAAGCTGGCAACTTATTCCTGCAGAACTAAATGACAATTATTTTATGTTATGTTTGCAGTCTGCATATAGAGTATAGTATTGGCAGAAAGCCATCGGAGCACTATGCATCAGGATGGGAAAGAGTAAGGCAGGCGAATGCCGTGCAGTAAAAAGAGACAGGGAGAGCAAATGCAATGCGATGGCAATACAAATGCAAATGCAATGCGATGGCAATACAAGGAATAATGAGAAGTAAATGAAAAACATTAGCAGATAATTCATACGATGTATACAAGGTGAACTGGGTGCTATAGCTAATGGAATCCCGGTCCTGTGTACTCCAGGAATCAGCATAAAATCAGGGAGGCACTTTTCCTGTGGCCCCGTTGACTTTGATGGAGATTCACGTGAGGTAAACAGCCAGTTTGATGTTAAAACATTAACCTTTGGTTTAAATCTCAAACCTCACCCCGGTGGACTCCTGAACCATGACTTCTCATGCACAGCAATTACAGGCCGATGTGAATGCCATCATTGTTAAAAAAAAAAAAAACAACAAAAAAAAACATCGTTTTCCCACAAATTTATAGACGATTAAAACTCACATTTCACCAAATTCGTAAATCTAGTTCCATGACTAAAGCAGTTTAGAGGAGGGAAAGTTATAGTATTTTGCTGATCTGTAATGGTGAGTTTCAAATAAAAAAATGACGCAGTGCACAAAGGTATTTTCCTGTCGCAGAGCTAGAGAACTGCAAAAACACAGGGTTTGTGACCACAAAACACGTTTTTTAAATAAACAAAACCCATTTTGTTAAAAACAGTTTTGCAACTCTTTCTTAATTGTAACTAGGAGAGGGCGTTGAAGGGCCCCGCCTCTTACTTGCAGTCTCAAGTGGTGCAATTGTGGTCACAACCCATTGGACAGAGAACAACCCCCAAGCATGGGTGGTAAATGATTCACAAAGGAAGCTGTCCCTCGGGGAGCAGACAGGGAGCCAGGGGACCACTACATATTCACACAATGTCTTCTGAGCATGTGAAAATATTTTTTTGAAAAAAGCAGCAATGATAAGGGACATAAATGTCACCATGCTGGGAATTCAAAGACAGGTTTGGAGGTCTGCTGTCCCTCCATCGCCATGTTCGAAGCCACCCTACACGTTCTGCATCATTAATATTTATATGGCGGGAAGTTTTGCAACCCTCTATGAATATCTGATTTTGAGATGAGATTGATTATTACATAAGTCACTTCACAAAATGAAGGGATGTTACCAAACCAGTCGGTGTACAATTTGCACAAGTTGGTTTACAAAGAATCTTTATTACATCAGGCCCAAAATTTGAAGTACAGAGGTTGCAGTAGGTTACTTCAAATGGCGGAAGAGTGAGAAAATATATGATCCTGCTGAGGGCGAAACATTCACTGGTCCTTCATTTACAGGACAATTTTTGATTGATCGGTATTCTCATATTTGTTGTAATTTTTAAGACCTGGATTATGCACGATTTGACTTGGTTGCAATAACTTGCACACTGATCATTTGTAACTTCATACATTTATTTTTGGCTTTACCTGCTGCTCTTATCTGAACAATGGTAAGGTAATAATGTATTGCTTAGTTAATAAAAACCATTGCAATCAGCTACATGGTAAGA
This sequence comes from Calotriton arnoldi, assembly GCA_963921515.1. NCBI lineage: Eukaryota > Metazoa > Chordata > Amphibia > Caudata > Salamandridae > Calotriton > Calotriton arnoldi. Next base: position 2,353,708 of record CAWUFW010001490.1, read on the forward strand.
CACATTTAAAAGTGCTTGATTAATAAAAACCATTGCGATCAGCTACATGGTAAGACACATATAAAAGTACATAAAAGAACCCCTTTTGTATAATAGTTAGTTGAGATACTTTTAAGAAATTACTATATTTCCATATAACTACAAGGAGAGTATAAAAATTGGCATACAGTGCATACAGTAAGGTGCAATAGGAGTCTTTATAAAGTGCAAGAACATCTGAACAATGGGCAGAATTGATCCTCTGTGCTTAGGGATGGTGTTCTGTGATAATGTGCGCATATACTATTGTCTCCCGATGCAAAAAAAAGCTGTAAGGAGTGATCATTTGTTTTGGTGCAATGAATAATACATTTGAATATAAACTAGAAGCGTCTTTCTCTGTTAAATAAGCAACCAGTGCTTTAAGCAACCAGTGCGGGGCAGATAGAATCCAAGAATCAGTGTCTTTGAGTTGGTGCTAAAGGTTTGCTTTAGAGTCTTCCTGCAGTTTCAGAAATGTGTTCCTATTTAACTATACGGAGCAGAACTAGGTCTGGGTGACATTTTAAATCGTCTAGAGTAATTGGTGTAATTTCGAGTAACAAAACTGAAGTGAAATTACTGAGATCACGCCATTACTCCACAATGCGTAATTTCATGGAGGGATTTTAACGTGAGATGCACCATTCGAGTAATCTTTGAACATGAGCGCCATTTCAGGTAGATTTATTACCCCAGTGCATCGCAGGTAAATAGTTTTTACCCGAGGAGCAGACCGTTCAGGCAATTTTTAAATGTAAAACTGCAAATCCGAACATGAACAACCGGAAATCAACTTGAAATTACACTTTCAAGTTGAATTTTTACCCGCACAAACCATTCAGGGGCAATTTTTTCAGATCGAGGTACAATTTGAATAATCATGCATAATTTTGTGGTAATTTTGCAGATTTACACTATCCGAAAGTACACGAGTTATGCCAGACCCTAACAAGAACTTGCCTATTTTCTTTTCCAAAGAGTCAGTTTGGCAACTTTTGCATTTACCGCAGATTAATGTTGATTTGGTCAAAATGTGGTTCCCCTTTCACCCAAAACAAGACCTTTTTTATGTCTGGCTTGACAGTGAAAATGTCTCAATGACCTATTGCTACAAATTATTTAAAATATTTATAGAGTGTGGCTTTGTCTCCAACCACAGAGTATTTCTCACTCACCTCATTCTTTTGCATGTTTAGTGTATTATTCCACGTTCAAATAGTTTAGATTGGAATGCATGAGACACTTTTTTGCATCTGAAAAGTACACTCAATCATTGCAATGTTTGCCACATCCAATTTTTTATGTCCTTTCTGCATTCTATACAGAAAACAATCCTTGCTTCAATTTACAACCTTTTCCCTAGCATTAGTAAAGGCAATAGGGTTGAATTTGTTATGCTAAGCAGAAATTGTGCAGGCAATGCATGCAAAAAGGATTTGTGATTGCCAGTCTTTGCTTGTGTTCCCACATTAAAGCTAGGCCTATTAGCTTTTATAATGCTTGTTTACTACTTTCCGACCATGTGGTATGGCTCTATTCTGAGGCTAAATCTCAAAGACATGTAGAGAACAACTGAACACTGTATACAGTACAGAGAAATAAACAAGGTCAGGCAGGAAATCCCCTCACAGGCCATCAAAGAAGCACAGAAGACACAGGGGTAGATTGAACACATTAAACCCCACTGAAATCACTTACCCCTCCAGCTACGCTGTACCCTATTTCTTGTGCACACTTTTTGTTGTTAAGCCTCCTTTTGAACAGTATGCAATTGCTTTGTACCTTGGTTCATGTTTTGGAAATTATTTACACACATTTCTCTTTGTACTGTTATACAAAAATGTGTTTAGCATACATATCACTGAAAGAACAAAATTCTATCGAAATACACACATGATGTAGTTTCAAGAAACTCCAGTCAACATGAAACAGAGCGACATAATTCATAAATGGAAGAATCATTCCATTGAGAAAAGCAGGAAGGTCCACTCTTCTGCAGCTAACATCAGTATTCGAACATCATCGTGTTTACAGGGTTTTGTTTGCGAAGCTTGGAAAACTGTAAGAACTTTGAAGATTATCATTTATTCTTGCATTCTTCAGGAGCCTCAGTCTGAGTTAAATATTGAATGCATTTTGATTTTTGGAAAGGACTACAAAAGAGATTTAAAATCCCTACTAAGCACGTCCACAAAAGTACTAACATGGCCATAGACAATAGCAAGCGCTCTGAACCAGTTTTAGAAAGGATAAGGTAATCCCCTTTGGGATATGTGCCCTCATATAAGAATTGAAAATAAGACACTGGATGTCACTAGAAACTTGGACTGAGTAGTTAGGATGGATGCCATTAACATAGTATGAATGCTGAGAACCTTCTTGAAACTGCAAATGTAGCCAGAAGCCAGGGGCGTAACACAGGCCCCCGCATCCCCCGCGGTGCGGGGGGGCCCCCCAGCTGCAGGGGGCCCCCTCAGCACAGTACTCAGTTCTGAGCGCTCTGGATAAAATCCGGAGCGGGGCCCCCTCCGTGTACATTGCAGGGGGGCCCCTTAAACTTTCGTTACGCCACTGCCAGAAGCCATGGACCAGAGTTTGAATTTGAACAAGATTCTTGATGCCACCAGGGTACATGCAACAAAGGGTCTTGAAGCAGATGCATAGTGACACTTAACTGCATGAGCTTAACCATATTGAGCATGGCCATGTGGCAACTAGACAAAGACTGTGAATGTTGCAAAGAAGATGCAGTCAAAGTGAGGATCATCAATTATATATAAAATGAAGCTGAGACCCACAAGAACCACAAAGAGAGAACTAGGGAATAGGAGCAGACTACACAGAGCAGTTGGAGAAACTGTCATGTGCAACTGGAAGATCCTATTTCTGGCAACTATTTGAAAACATAGGAAATGTATGTCGCTGAATTGTGTAAGGGTGTATAACTGGGCATGGAATTTGTCTTTCTTTTGTTGATGCTGATCTAAGATGAAAGTGACTAACATGCCTGAGGATTTCCATCCAGCATCTTGCATGAAATGAGTCTACGGACCCTGTCATCTGATGTAATCATTTTAATTCCTCACTAGCAGTGGGCACATCGCTTTTTAAGCTGAAACATGCAGTAGTGTATCAGTTCCATAAATATATCCATGGCAAACCCACAAGTGCTTTGCAATTATCGTTGAATGTCGAATTTGCCAAGGAACTGGATGCCACTAGAAAATTCTGTAAAGAGCAGTAGCAAATAAATTCCAAGATTGCAATATTTTGCTTAAATGGTGCAAAAATGGAAATCTTCATGTTGGAAAAGACGACACAAACTCTCAACCATTTCAGAGGCCTCCCAGTTTGGAGCCATCTCCCCCACCACTCAGAAAACAAAAAACTGGGGGATTATCTTTGATGAAATATTTAATTTACTAAAACAATGGTGTGGTGAAGAATGTTAAGAAACTCTTAATCATGCAGAGTCCTTCCTTGCTTTCCTGCAAACCTCTAACTGAATCGAACTTACATGATGCCTTGGTTTGGGATAGAAAGACTGCCGTAATTTGATCCATGCATACCTGCCGAACAACTTGACCAATATGTTCCAGAGGCCATCAACGTGTGCCTAGAACTTGGTAAATGTGATAAGGGCAGACTGGCCCTATAGACGCACAATGCCTTTTAGAACAAAATCAATTTTTAAACACTGGTTCCAATTACATTACTGCAAAGAAACTTCACACAGCTGGATCACACCTGATTCCTAGCCACTCTTTCAATCATATGAAACCCAAATGAGAATGTGCATCACGTCTGATTCCTAGTCATCCCTTCAATCATACAAAACACAAATGACTGCTTGGGTAGTTTTGAGTCCAAAATATTAAAATGCTCAGGACCCACAACTTAAAACGAAACCAAACTACGTTATGTTATGTTAAAAGCATTTATCAAGCGCACGTTCACCAAAGGTTTCTTGGCGCTGGGGGGAGTGAAAAGGTGGCATCAGGAGTGAATGGCTTAAGTTCCATACGCCTGTGCGAACAACCAGGTCTTTAGCTGTTTCCTGAATAGAATGAGAGAGGTCAGAGACCTCATCTCCATAGGGAGCGAGTTCCAGAACAGAGGGGCTAAGACCATAAATCTGGACCCTCCGTGTTTCTTATGTTTAAAAATAGGAGTGACCAAAAGATTCTGATGGGAGGAACGTAGATTGCGAGAGGGGACATAGCGAGAAATCTTAGAAGCAATGAAGGCTGGGCTGTTGCCATGAAGGGCTTTAAAAACAGTACATCCTAACTTGAATGCACTGCGCTTGGCCACTGGAAGCCAATGAAGGCTTTTCATCAGTGGCTTAACATGATGCCATTTAGGTTGCGCAAAAATCAGTCTGGCAGCTTGATTCTGGACCAGCTGAAGGCGTTTTAATTGGTATGCCGGAATGCCACGGTTTCAGAACATTCTCCACTTCAAGCTTTGTAGGAAAGCCTTTTTAGCTCAGGCGTTATTTAAGACTTTTTGATTCTACTAAAATTATATGTATAATACACTTACTTAAAGTGGCTTTCAGCCATCTCACTTTGTGCTTTGGTCTGTTGTGTGTCATTCATCTTCTGCTTCTGCCTACTACAGCACACAGCATGGGACAGTGGGTCAGCCTACTTCATCCACTGGCTAACTTTACTTTGAGTGACTGCATTGTGTTCTTTCACAAGGAGCACATCCTGCCACAAGGTAGTTGCCTTTAGTGCCAGTGTTTTTGTTATTACTTCAATTCAATTAAATCAACTTTATTCAGCTCAACTGAACCATAAAAGTACACATTGCAAAACAGTAGAAATACTTTAAAACATTATAAATACCATTCTCAATTCATAACAGTAAGTAAACAGCTGTACAACATAAGTAGTCAAATGCATTACCACCAAACTCAGATAAAACCAAAGGAACAAAAACCTTGGAAGAAATCCTTAAGAGGGAACTCATTCGGGGTCTGCTATGTCCCCCGGGATTATCTAAGCAAGAGATCAGATATAATAAGGACAATTAGTACAACGATAAAAGGCACAGCAGTCAGTAAAAAAATAAGCACCCGCGGGTAACTACGCTCCACCAGCATAGTTCGTAGTTCAGTAGCGAACGCGGAGCTTAGGCAAAACTACAATTCCGTGGTGGAGCGTAGTTAGCCGGCACCTCCATCCTCTCAAAGTAATTATAAAGTAATAAAAAAGGCACTTACCTGCCGTGGCTGCCTCCTCCTCACCATGGCCACTCTCCTTCCTCCTCCTCGCCGTCCTTCTTCTCTGATAACCCCTGCGTTGTACATCTTGCGAGTGCGCATGCGCACGCGCAAGACTTACAACGTAGGGGTTACCTAAGAAGAAGGAGGACGAGGAAGGAGAGCGGCCATGGCGAGGAGGAGGCAGCCACGGTAGGTAAGTGCCTTTTTTTATCACTTTATAATTACTTTGGGAGGGCGCAGAGCGGGGCGAAGTTCCACGGAGTTATTTCCAACTCCGTAGAACTTTGCGTAGAGGCACTACGCCTGCTCCGCCCACCCTTATAAAAAAAGAAAAAAACATTAACGTATCCACCTAGAATTCCTAAAACATCACATAAAAAACAGGAGCCCTCTGCTTGATGATGCGTTCAATATATGTGGCAGCAGAGAAGCAGATCTTGATCGTGGGTAAGGTTTGCAGGTAGATAAAGGCAGCTCTACAATAACAAATATTGGCTGCCCTGAGGATGGGCAACAAATAGCGTTTCCTCAGCAACGAATAACATTTACAGAATAACGTAAAATGTAGGATAGTTTGATTTTTACATTAGTGGGGCTCTTGTGCTTAGATCGTGATGTAATAGCAGGATGCTTTCTACCAGCTGCTTTTGAAGTGAGAACAGGGCGCATTCCAGCTTTATCATTTCCTGTCTCTTGCTAATGCGGTTGTAAATTTGTTTTGAGTGGCCTTCGTTTTTAGGTCGAGCCTCGAGTAGCGCGCAAGCGATGCTCTGGCAAGACTTTATGTTAGGGGGTTTGAAAAGCTGACCAGACGCTCGTGCGTCATGGCCTTTTCCCTGCGGTTACGCGCGCGGCAGACATCTGTTTCCAATTATCGTGCCCAGACGCGGGCGCGATAATTGGAAACACATGCCGGCCGTGCAGGTTATCGCAGGCAAAAGGCCATGACGCACGAGCGTCTGGTCAGCTGAGCAGGCTGCCGAGCTCGCTCGCGAACTGAAAAAAAAAATGAAAAACGCACTGGTGCAAACACAGTGAAGATAAGCACTTGTGATGAGAGGCGGTCACGTGATGTTTGACAATGCAGCGGTTTTGGCTTTTGTGCTGCTTGTTCTTTCTCCAATTCCAGCACTGAATTGTACTGTATAATGTAACACGAGCACGTACACCACAGGCAGGTGGCTCATGAAATATTCAACTTTGGAAAAAACACTGATTCTTTTAACAAATTCCACAGACACGTCGGATCGAGTCATAGGGAGCACTGCCCCACAGACATCACAAAACCCAAATAAACGTTTACTGTTTCGCTTTATGGTGGATGCGACACACTCCCAAACGAGAAGTGAAAGCAATTAAATACGCAAACCCCAAAGACAAATCCATACCCTTTAAAGATACTACAGTATAGAATACAGAACAATACAATAATGTAATGCAGAATAAACAAATATTCATTATAAAAATGCCACCATGACTTCTGTCACTGCTCCGACCGTCGAAAATCATCCCCTTTGTTATACGGCTTCAAGCACCGCCGAACAATTAGACACCATTTGAATCTTTCTTACAGACGTATTCGTATTAAATAAAAACCGTATTAAATAAAAACCCAGCCGAATGAAAGCGCGGGAGCTCGAGAGGGCAGCCTCGTGACCCCACCCGTTAGCATCCAGTAAGGCAGCTTGCATCACCAGGTCACCATTGCTCGACAAGTCCCTCTGACTGAGCCGAGATACACACTTAATGCCGCTAGATTGCAAAGGAGCTTTACATATTGCCCTCCTACCTTGGTACGTAGTTATCTGCCGCCATCCCAGTATTTTAGGAATATTTCAAAATCCATTCTTCTGCTATATAACAAAAGAATAAGTGCATCTTCGACACCAGCCCCTTCCCCACATCCTTCAGAAATGGATTAAAAATGGCTCTCTCGATCCCAGCCGTTTCAAGTTCGCAATCAAAAATTTGCTTTCACTTTCATTTATGCAATTTCTTTAGAAACGTGAGGCAAATGACGCCGTTTGCCTGCTGCCAAATCTAAACTTGCTCAAGGACTATGAATGCCGACGGTACGGTCAAAGGTGCCCACTTTGGAGACGGGGAACCAGGTTCGAATCTCGGCTTTGGCTCAACAGCCAGGGAGCCCACTCTGGGCAAATCACCTAATCTACCCGTAACTAAAATCAAAGCATCCTTGTATAATTAAACTGGTGCTCATGTAAAGCGCTCCAATACCTTCTGGTGGAATGCGCGTTATCTTCCATAACACATGGGCATCTCTCTCGTTCGGTGGCATTCTCTTCGAGGTCGATTTTGAATGCGTATCCTCGTGAAATTGTTAGAGTAACTTCGCATCTTCCAGTAAATAAAATGTTACTCCAATATTAGTGGCCTAAGTGCACTTAAATAAAAGTGTGGGAAACGTGATCTTTTAAGTGCAGTGAGGGTGGGGTAAAAGACGTGTCTAAAAAAAAAGTAACTACATTTTTAAAAAGAACAAAAATATTCAGTAAATATTTTGTTCTAGAGATGGGCTGTAGTGTCTTCCCCAGCCCTGAAGCATACAAATGAAATATGTCACACGGGAACCCAGTAAAATAATGATTTATTCCTCAGCATACACTCACACTGCACATTATCTCATACTCAGCATTAACCACACCCTAATATCTCCCCCGCATATGATTTAGTTCCTATTCAGCGTTTACCCCAGAACCAAGAGGGTCCTAGTGCGTATAACATCAATATGCTACATCCATACTCGCCAGGCGCGCAACGCCCATTGGGCTCAAAGGGCTTCAGACCCCCCCCCCCGTCGTGTGTGGCAGCCCGGCCTGAGACAGCTTCCCGGGCACACACAGCCGCACCCGAGTACTTCACAGGTCTTTAAAAGACCATTTGCTTGTTAATGAGGCTTTGTTGTTTTTCACCCCTTCTTAGAGCCCCTGCATTTCCACTCTGCCTATTGCTGGAAGAATTAGCGCCCCCCCCCCCTGAAATTATTTCTTAGCCCCCCCGAAATTTGACTCTAGTTGCGCCTCTGATACGCGCCAACATTTTTGAAGAGGAAAGTGGGAGATTTTAAAACAAATGTATTTCTCCTGTTGACTTCCATTGAGGGCGAGGCCTTAATCTGGTCTATTGTCATGTACGGGACTTGCAAGTGTACTGCTGCTAGGTCGTATATCAGAAAAGCAAAAAGAAATTTTATTCTTACGTCAGGAGCACTGAAAAAGCGCTATAGCAAAATTGTTGTGCACTGGCCAGTGGGAGAAGGTTACTGGCAGTGCATACTCTGAGTCACACAAGACCAGACCCTGTAGGCAGAAGCCCGTGGAAGAATCAGGTTTTTGCTTGCAAGAATTTGGAGGAGGGAGTCTAGCCTTAAAATCGGTAGTCGGCTGCCTGAATCGGGAGGGTTGGCATGTATGTACATCTCCCCCCCCCCTTTGTTAAATAAACAAGCATTTGCAATGCAATAGGTCTCGCATTTACGCGAGTTTGAGCTATTGACATTGCAAATAACAATGCCTTTTATTTTTGCTTTTGTTTTAAAAACATAAATAAAAGGCATTGTCATTTACAATGCCAATAGCTTAAACTCGCGTAAATGCGAGACCTATTGCATTGCAAATGCTTGTTCTGACTGCTGCTATTTCACAGCAAAACAGATTGTGTCCATTTGAAATTATTCTTTGTGAAGTTATCCTCTTTTTAGTATGTATGCAATGAAGTGCATTTAGAACTGCACTCCTGTATGTCATGCTGGTATGTATTTTGAGGACTACTGTTATATTTGTAAACCAGTTAATCTGTATGTCCTGCTTGTATGGCTTACTAGTTTGGTTTCAGTGCTCTTGTATGTCATGGTTATAGAGATACTTAAATATTGTATTACTATTTGAAGCTATGCATTTATTCTAATTCTGTGTCCTATTTGTCCATCTATCTTTACAACCCTATCTATTGATTTGTCTGTCTAACTATCTACCTGTATGTCTACTGATCTGTCTATCTACCAGTCATTCTGTTTGTCTACTTTTCTATCTACACATTTCTGTATCTATCTCCCTGCCTATCTAGTTGTGTTTTTATTCAACCTGTCCCTCAATATACTTATCTATCTAACTGTCTTTCCATTTCTATCTATCTCTCTATCTAGCAGTCTTTCTGTTTATCTGCCTGTCTGTCTGTCCATCTACTTATGTCTATTTATCTATCTAGAGGCCAAAAATATTTTTGCCTTTAGCCATATATTTTTTTTAGATTGGTGAGGACCCGGCAGCTTCCTCAAAAATAAAGATTTGCAAACCCTATAACAGAACAAAACATTAATTACCAATAAATGTTTTTCCCCTTAAAATGTGTCCAGAGTCCGCAATCGAACAATGTCAGTAATGATTCCCATCTCAACGAATGGACTCTAACATCCAAGTTATTTCCCATTGTGATCCAACCTGTATATATATATATATATATATATATATATATATATATATCACTGCTCCAAGGTTGTCCACCTGTAAGTAGCACTCGAGCACCAGCTTGATTCATGTGTAGGTAAGGACGGGGAACCGCCCGTAGGAGCCGCTCCATAGTGGTATTGCCTGACGCGTTTCGAATCTCCATATGATTCTCTTCAGAGGCTTTAATGGAACGGTATGCGCTACCGCTGACCCACTTCTGACACACCCCCCCAATGGGAGGTTCAAATGAAACTGTGCCTTCTGGGAAGTGTAGTGCGGGTCCCCCGTCCTTACCTATACATGAATCAAGCTGTTGCTCGAGTGCTACTTACAGGTGGACAACCATGGAGCAGTAATATATATATATATATATATATATATATATATATATTTTTTTTTTTTTTTTTTTTTACTGTTCTGTAAAGCCAGTACTCTGAAGATGTTAAAAGATGAGAATAGGGCCTTCATAAAACACAAAAATATACATAAATTGAGCTCAAGTCTGTACTGAGGGGCTGGCAGTTTTGAATTGATGTTTTCACTAATAGGGTGCACATAAATCAGTAGTGGGGTATTAAGAGGTTCAATATTGAGTCTCTGGCTAGTAGAGGTGGAGCTGGAAGTTAGATGAGTGTGACGGAAGTGGAGGACGAAGTTGTTCTGTCATTTATAGAAAGCCCATTTGTTACTAGCTTCCACGTTTAGTATTGGTGTAGTGTATGGTGTAGTACTATATTGGTGTAATGGTGGTGGTACTGTATTGTCTTGTGTCATGTATTGCTATAGTGCATTTTGTGTATGATGTAGCATTGTGGTGTTGGTGCACTGTAGTACTGTCTATACATTTAGGATGGGCTCATCAAAGGTCAATGAGGTGGTTGTTAGCCATGTTTCCTGATCGAGGCATTGACAAAATTGTGCATCGAGCTGGGATGATATGCACAAACAGTCAATCTAAAAAGTCACCTGTTGCTTCCTTTGCTTCATTGGCATGTCAATCAAGATACCAGGGCTGAGCGCTCTGGGAAGCCCACGAAGGGAAACTCACACTTGGGTCAATTTGACCTAGTTGACCAATCATACGGCAGATGGAGGTTCCTACCCTTTTCCACAGCAGAGGTATGTGGGACTGGTAAGGATGAGGTAGGTATAAAGCGAAACGCTCCTGCAAGGCGTGAAATCTTCTAAGCCCAAGTTGTATAAAATAATGTTTTTTGTGTTTTGCCTGAAAGACGAATGTGTTTCTACAAAAAAATTTGCCAAGATCATTTTTCTCAATGGCTTTTTTATTTTTATTTAAAAAATCTTTACCAAATTTATGAACTGCAATTTAAAAAAATAAAATTAGGAAGTGGAGTAGTAAAATTCACTTATTTAGCCCACTCTGTTAATAAAAGCCACCTTTTGCAGTATTTTTCATAAGTCACAGTTAAATCCCGTGGACAGTTTTCACTGCATAGGAGGGACGGGACGGCGGTCGCTTGAAAAGGTGCCAATGATACACCAAGGTGTTCGCACAGTGCTTATGCTTGACATGCAACAACGATAGGGCGCAGAGTGACATGTCATAACCAGCGGTTATTTGCTACCAACTGGATGATCCAGTTAGTACTTTCAGAAAAGGGTGTAGCTCAGGTGGCTTTCTCAATAATACTGCAAATGATTGATCTCTATTTTGCCTTCAGGTGTGTGCATGGCATTTGTGTTTTTCAGGTATCCATTTGCATTCCACAGCCCCCATGCCCTAGCTCTCTATTTTAAGCATTCTATTTGTAGAACTAACATGATCACCAGCTGACCCATTCTTCATGTAAAGCAGTTGTTTTCATGTATTTTCCTGTAGGTAAATATTGTGCGCTTTCATTAGACCAACAGCTTGAAAATAATAAATCCCAGTTGAATTTTATTTTCAGATCTATGCTCATGTGATTTGCCAACGATAACAAAGTTTGGCTAAGAGGTGTTAGCTGGTATTAAAACAAGCATTTGCAATGCAATCGGTCTCGCCTTTGGGACCTCATATGTATTTAGCTATGCAGCACATTAGCCTGGGTGCTGAAACATCTACTGTTCTTTAACATGGAGGGAAAGTAAGCACCAAACTGCGTGACACACCAGGTATGGGAACACATGGAGTGCAATATTGTCTTTCAGCGGGAAATGGTATAGTCCAAAGCTCTGTTTTTAATATAAAAACAGGGCCTTTGGTGGTCATATCACTGAAAATACAAGATTTGAAAAAAATATTATTGTGTACGGGTGCTCATGGAAGAAATTTCTATGGACGGGAATCTAGAGAATGCTAAAGTGATTCTGATATTTTACTGACCTCTGCTGGTCGTTTTCTATCAAGACAGTTAAATAGAGGCTGTTGAACAGATAAAAATGTCCCTAAGCGGAAGCAGACAAGTCTTAGGGCTGATCTCCAGAGCCCACAAAGTACATACACATATAAGTAAATACTAAAGTATTTATCTCAAGAGGTCTTGAATGCTCGACCTAAAAACTGTTCTGCTGGTTTCTGCATCTGATGGTTTAGCCACTGCATAACACCTCTTCTCTAATTCTTTGCAAACTTACCAATTTGAGCGGTGCATGTTTAGGGGCGCCATAGCTCCAGTCTTGCTTCTATAACAGGATTGGTGCAGTCAATAAAGTTCTTGGTCGGAAGTAGTCCTTGGAAAGGTATTTGTTGTTTTCGGGAAGCCTTTATATGTTGCTCCTTATAACCAGAACGATTATTGTGGGTGTATCAATATATTGTATAGATTTGATATAAGCGATAATTTGATCTTCCCATTTGCAAGGTGATCTTTCAAAATGTAAGAAAAAAATTAACAGGTGTAAGTAATTTTGCACACTTATCTCACAACTTTGTGGACTATTTTACCTCTTGGCACAGAGTCCAGTTTAAAGGTAAACAATGATTATTAAAAAAGTTCTCATGTAGGGACAGTTTTGGGGACATAGAGCAGCCCTGTTTCCAGCAACACAGCGGTGTGGGATGTTGGCACCTAAAGCAGACCTTCCCTAGAGGACCAGAAACCTTGTCTATCCTGAGGAGAACCAAAGCAGCGCTCCTCCAGAGGACCGGAGGAATTGTGGATCTTGGGTACATAATGAAATCTTTCCTACAGAACATATGGGGGCAAATTTGCTAACATATTGTGTCCGGCCTATGCAAAAAGTTTCTTTGGAATTTACTTTCCAGCTCCCTGGAAAATTGCATGAAAGTAATGCAAAGCAGCGCAGCTTTGCATTACTTTGCATCAGAGGAGTGTTCAATGGGTGGTACAAGGGCATTCCCATACAACAACCCATGGTTGTGCCACCAAGCCCTATCTGCTAACAATAGTACACAGGGTTTTTTTTAACCCAAAAAATAATGCATATCTATGAGACTGGCGTTAACTTCGAGACATGCCTTTATTTCTCCAAACTTTTCAGAATTTGCACGTGTACTGCACTGTACAGAACACATCCAAAGTGTAAAAAATTCTAGACATGATGAAAACACAATTCCACGATGGTGCTACGGTGTGTGCATAGTGCTAGGCAGCTTGATTGGAAGAGAGCAGGACAGGGCCATATTTTAGTAGATATGCTATTTTCCGGTTTTCTTCCACTGACGCAACACTGCATTGTCTGACATCTTTGTAAATCTGTCCCATGGTGTTCTGGACTTTGGGGACATACTGCTGCCCTCCCCAGAGCACCAGGTATATTGAGAATCTTTGGGACATGCAATAGCCTTTTCTTCCAAGTGGACCGAAGGAGTTGTGGGGACAGAAAGCAGTCCTCCTTTAGAAGACAGGTGATGATGTAATTCTGCTGGACTTAAAGCTGAATAGAGGTGTTATGATGAAATAAAGCAGCCCTCGCCAGAGGTCAAGAGGTTTTAAGAAATATGTGCGACGTAAAGCAGCCCTCGCACAGAGGACCAGAGGCTTTGTGACTCTTGAGGGCATAATGAAGTCCCGCCCAAAGGCCTAGTGGTGTTGTGGGTCTTGGGAACGCAAAGCAGCTCTCTCCCAAAACACCTGTGGTGGTGTAAATCTTGGGGGCAAAAAGCTGATTTCACAGTACAATGAACGTGTTGGGGATATTTGTGACATAGAGTAGCCCTTACCTAGGAGACGAGAGGTGTTGTGGATCTTGGGGACATAAAGCAGCCATCCCCAAAAGACCGGACGTAATTGGGATCTTTGGGGCATACAGGCACCCTTCCCTAGAAGATTAGTGATGTTCTGCACCTGTGGGACCTGAAGCAGGTGTATGCTGGAGCCAAACACATCCTTCCTCCTAGGATGGGAGCTGTGGGGCCAGTATATAAATTATGGTGCACGAGATGGACAGATTGGACTTCTTCATAGCTACTTTCACGAATCAAACTAGACATTTTGTAGATCACTCCATCAGTCATCTGAAGCCACTGAAATATTTCTCTGGCATTCACAGTGTGAGCATATGTGCCAAGTCTGAGGGACAGTTAAGCTGTCGAATTCTTCACTTTCTGAAGCTTAATATGATTTTTTTTGTAGCCTTAGATGTTGCAACAGCGCAAGCAAAGGTTTAACAGTCTCCTATTGCAACGTTTTGCTGCTCTTTAAAAGAGTTATAGAATTGTTCTGAGGCTGAGGAGCTGAAATAGCCGATTTCATTTATTTTTATTTATTTTATTTAGCACTGATATGTTACCTGCTGGTCATTTCAGAGCAGTTAGGGATTCGTTGGACACATTCCAGATTCTAGGGCCTTGAACTCTGAAGAATCGACCTCTTGCTTGCATTGTTCGCCTGAACTTTGATTTGTAGTTTGTTTGCAGTTTGCTTGACCGAAGGTTGCTAGTTGTTACGTTATGTTCACAAAACATTTTGTTTCAACCTGGGCCCTTGCTAGAATACATACACCCGTGTAAGTTGGAGAAGATTTTGAAAAGAATTCTAGCCTCCAAATGTTATGGCAGTTTTCACGTGAGCAAGTCTTTTTAGGTTTAGTCTGTTTCTGCTTCTAGCCCAGGTTTTCCATGCCTTGTGGCCTGTAGGAGTATTTTGTGGAGGCTGGGGTAGATTATGTTGCAAAGATCCCAGTGCAGCATCACCAGGGCTCACATCAATGGCACTTGGTGATTGGATTGAGGCAAAGGAGGTCTTCTGGAGCATTGAATTACAGAATGTAACTACCTGATTATTCTGCTTATTCAAGGAAAGTCTTACAATCAAAACTGCTCGACAATTTCTGAATGTTTACTACAGGACTGATTGTTTTGCAAAAGATTGTCTATAATGTCAGTGGTTTTCTAATTGCATTGGACCAGAGGAGTTGCATGCCTAATAATTAAACTCAATACCTCCCAGTATTATTACATTGGAGGCACTACACCCCAAATAATCACTACTAAGAAAGCCTCTACTGAGATTTCCACTAAATCAAATAAGGTAGGAAGAAGGGTGAGTGTTAGGGTGGAACTAGGTTAAGGAGTAGTACAAACATTAGGATTAGGATAAAGCTAGGGTTATAGTAACGAGTAGTGTTAGTTTTAGGATCAGGGTAACGGATAGGATTATTGTTATGGAAGGAGGAGGCTTTTTCTGTAGTCCACATTGCATAGGTCCAGAGTTATCAGCATCTTGATAGCGGTCAGATCTTGCAAATATGGATAAACTAGAAGGATGCAGCTGTCCTAGTGGTAGTGATGGTCGGCAGTATCATTTGGAGGCAAAGTGGATTTTAAGGTTCCTAGCCAAGGGTCAGCTGGTTAGGAGCTCAGTAAAGGGTCTGGATGTGGAAGTAGATGGGGCGAAGCGGCAACATGGCTGCTGAACCTTAGTACAAGGCATTGGCGGCCTACAGTTCCTATGTATTCTGAGACAAAGTGCATCTCCCCTACCCCCAGCTGGACTATTTATAACACAGACAATCCAGGCAAAACCCATCCTCTTTCCCCTGCTGCTAACACAACAGTAACCATGAACCATAACATGGATTCTGCAGAGCAAATTGTAAGCACCTGCTAATTTCAAGTATATTTTGAGTGCCCATCTCTCACACCTCTGTCTCTATTGCACTGGTAGGCGCTGCAACCCAAGGCAAGATAAGAGCACCTCCCTGGTCACTCACGTACTATACCAATACGTTTTGCATATAGCATCACAATAAGTACAACACTCTGCCAACCATGCACACCCTGCACTCCCCCACGGTGTAGCAGGTTACCCATGTGGAAAATGAGTTTGTGTCCCACAGAAGGTTCTGAAGTGTTACATAAATGCTACAATATAACATAATTAGGACTCACGATTTTATGGTATTTATTTTTTTAACATTTGCTTCTATATTTACCCATATTTATTTTTTGGGCCAACTTATTGGTATCTATCCATATTTATTTTGCGTTTTGCAATAAATGGAGTCGTAAAATGGTATGTTTCCATATTTATTAAACTCTTAGACGTGCACTCATATGTGGATGCTTGTTGCATTTTAGCAGATCAAGCACCCACATATAACAAAACACTACACCCACAGGTACATATTAGCATTATACTACAAATATATGTTAAAATATGCCTGTATTGAAGGAAATCTCATCCTGTTTTTTAACTCCCTATGCTGTCTATCTGCTCAGCTTTTGCGTGCAGTTCATGAAAGACAGCATTGAGAGGCTCTCACAAGAAGAAATATTTTTTTGTATTTTTCTGCTTTTAAAACTAAATACAGACAGGAAACACATTGTTTTCTATCTGTAAAAATCTGTAAAAACGGAAAATTGGGAGAATTAAACATAATATGTAGCTGTCCTAATGCATTCGTTATTCACTGAATGAAAGCTGATACTAACGTGCTAGTTGGCCAACCACGAAAACACACACACCAATGGATGTCTGCTCTTGCGGCTGACCCTCCTGGAAGATCCAGTTTGTAAATCTTCAGGCAGAGGTGGGGCTCAGGAATCTGTGAATAAAACTGAGGAGTGCTGTCTCCTCTGCCTCTAGGTCTCTTTGTTTGGTATTTGTGGTTGTAGTTATACTGCATTTCTTCTTTCTATTTTAGGCATTCGCTAGGGGAACCAACAGAATTACCCACATACCTCTCCTATTTGAAAGGCTGTTTTTGCAATTATTTTAAAAAGTGTGTGTTTGAAGCCAGTCCTCTTCATTACTTGTTAACCATTATGTGTGATAATAACTCGCTGTTAAAATGTGTGCCTTTTGTGATGGAACATAATTCATGGTGATGTAGCGCAAAAACTGATTATTCTTTACACAATACAACAACTGGTTTAACTGCTAAAATTCTAATGTACACTTTGCACACATTCACAAAAACAACAAGGAACACTGAGAAAAGTAACAGCACCATAAAAGCATGCTTGGTTTAGTAGAAATAAAAGAATATGAACGCAGTAAGATCAAAACGCTTATTAATTAAGTGCAATAACAAAACAGTTATGAAAAATACTGAGGCAAATGCTTTTACTGACAAAATAAAGCAATTCTAAATGATGAGACTTAGCATGTCTATTGCTTTTATTGTAATACATCATGAAGAAGAAAATGGTGCAAAATTAATATGAAATGAGTTACATAAATGATATTCACAGTACTAATACTTGACATTATTAGAATCATGAAAATATAAAAATGATTTTAGTAAAATGATATTTAAGGATAATTTACATGTATTTTGAAAATCATATAAGTAGACCATATTCAGCTTTAATTATTTCTATGCAGTGATCATTGACAGTATTACCATTATTTCTTTATATGAGATGCTTGATTTATTTCATTATGTTTGAACTCAATTATGAGTTTGATTTACTAAATAAGAAACGCTAACTTTAAATACATTTAATATGCTTTTTTTGCTAAGCTGCATTTTTTCTTAGCTTGGTACAATGGACTTTTGAGACGATTCCTCAAATGGTGCTTTTTCTATTCTGTTTATGCAACATTTCATATGAATAGATAATGTTTCTAGTGTTCATTGTGAAATGAATTGGTGAGAACCAACTCTTGGTCTGTACTCATGAAGACCAACAAAGTATTTAGCTCTTTGTCAACTAACCTGTGAGGATGGAATGGACAGTCGTTTCTCATGACCAGCATGGGAAAGTTTACTGGAGCATCAAAATTGTACGTGACGAACGGAAGGATGACCACATGATGATCAGACCATTGTGGAACGACTACTGATGTCACAACTGCATCATTTTTACTATTTAAACTAACTCCCCAAAGGAGGGGTGAAGAGGACTCTTTGGAACTCTTTCATTGTGCATGCCCTTGACTTTTTCTCTGTGCAATGAACTTGACTGCTGAACTCTTTTGGACTGTCTGGTGAGAGACCAGATCTGAACTTTCCCGATTTTGCTCTATCCCCCTTTGCCCATGCACATTTCCCTAGTGGGCTTTAACTTGATGCCCTTGACCCTTTCGGAGTGAACTCTTTGTAACCATCCTTCTGACTTCATAGTAGGAATCTGTTAGGTTAGCCATCCCCTTTATGAATAGAATACTTTGACTAAATGTGCAGTTTTATAATATGTGCTATAAGATTCTTTTCTGAGCTACTTAAAATGTTGTTGGAAATAACCGAATTATCTAAAATTGCCTGAATCGGTAATTGTGACTTATCATCCTTCCTTAAAACTGTGCTAATGAGACATTGATTCTAAATGCATGGCAGGGAGAGTCATAGATAATTTTCAGAACATCAAGTTCTGCTGCTCATATTCTGTGTGTATAATCCTGGTCAGTCTAAACTTCTTTAGGAGGTTGGGTCTTCCAATTGCGATACAAGAGTCATATGCTGCATGAAGAAAAACTACAGAAACACAACATCTTGAAAAAGCAAATACTCTTAAGAAATGCAAGATGAAATAAAACATGTGAAATGTAAACAGGGACTTAATCACTGACCTGAATTACATTACTGGTTTTCAAAAGTCACTGTTTAGAAATTGATCAGCGTTTTTGTCTGTAAAGTTAAAGATATGAATATAGGCTCATTGAGAGACCCATTTCAAAGTTAATTTGTAATGTCTCATTAGCGCAGTTTTAACTCATGTGAACCGAGTTGAGTCTAGTTGTCTGATTAAGGTCCGTTTGAGCATGTGCATTTATGACGAAGCACAATTGTGATCTCTGGAGATGAAGCCGAGGACAGTGTGATTTTCTCACAGTTCCTTTCACTGGGGCATAAAGGTTTTCAGACTACACGCTCATACAATTCTTGGCCTCTCTGCTGAGTACACAGAGCAACAGTCACATATGTGCCAACTGCAATTAAAATGTTATGAAAAAGGGAGTTAAGGAGATGCACCACTCTCTAAATATTGACAGCACCAAAGGAAAAGAAAATGGTTTGTTTACATGTGATTAGAGAGAAAGAGTGTGTGTGCGGGAATGGGAAAGAGGAAGTGACATAAAGCAGTACATTCAGAATGACAAGAGTGAAAAAGGAGTGATAAAGAGGAAGTAGTTGATGTGTAAGATGTGCAGATGGAGGTTTTCTAAAAGATGCGGTGAGAAAAAGTGCGTGCAGGATTAACAGTGACATATTGCACAGCAAAATGGTATGAAAAGGCGAACAGGAAAAATTTAGACACTTTGAAGAACACTAGCCTTTGCACAGACCTTAGTAATGCTTAATTCAGATTATCATATTTCCAGAATTAAACCACTTTCAAATCTAATTATTCACAAAAAAATCACCGCTGTTACTCTACCTAGTGCAGCTCACCAGCATTGACAAAGCCAAAAGGTCAAGCGCATGTTCTTTTTGCTTGAAATGTCTAGATGCTATAACAGAACTCACAGAGAGACGTCCAAATAGTAGTCAGGTTGCACATAGTAAGAAGCACAGGATTTTAGCAACGTGGTCTAAGTTATGCCATTTCTTAAGTAAAAGTAGTAGAATAATAACGTTGGGGAGATAATGCAAAGAGGGATGAAGGAAAAAAGAAACCAAAAGACATAAGAAGAGAGAAGATGAATGAAGAACACAAATTTGAAGAGACAGTGTGCTAAGGAAATGGTGTGGAAAAAGAAATAGACAGCCGAGGAGATTGATGAAATAGAACTAAATGAAAGAATAGAGAGGAAGGCAGAGGCGGAGGGAGGTAGGACGACTCCAAGAATTCAAGGGAAGACGTAGAAGGGAAAGATTGAAGGAAGAAACAAAATGAAGAAGAGACCAAAGGAAGGAGGATGGAAAGATGAAAGAGGCGAAAGGGAGAGAAAGAAGGAAAAATGAAGACAGAAGAATGAAGGACAGATGGAGGATTGGATTTGTACCTTAATGCAGCTGCTCCATCTATGGAAATTCATGGGGTGGATGCCTAGAGCAGCACAAATAGCATCAAAATGTGTTCTATCCCCCAACCAACATGTCACCAAAGCACCCATTCTAGGCACAGAAAAGAAACTGCTATTGCCAATTTACTCCTTTAAATTAAACTGCTGTAATTCATGTAATTTCATGAATTTTGCATTAAACTTGTTACGCCAAGTTTCCAAAATTATGCCATTATGCCACATTACATAATAAACCACAACAAAATGATGGACAGAGTGCTGAAACTTTTCAACCACTCAACCCCAGTCAAGAGATCTGGGTTTAATCCATAATTATGCAGCTGTACAAGGCAAAATACAGAGAGTGGGTGCAATGGTAAACATCCATTACAACGAAACTTTTAGTACGAATACAATTACCCCGCATTCCAACACAACGCAACTACCATTCCTCCGCAATGACATTACAACGCATGGCATTATAATGCATATGCATTTACCACGCATGCTTTTAAAACGAATTTCATTGTAAAGGCATGATTGGTAGGCCTGGGCTGTAAATTCCGTTCCGCTTGCGGAATTTGCGGAATTTGGGTAATTTCGCGTTCCGCGGAGAACGCGAAATTGCCAAAAATTCCGCGATCTGCGGCTTCGCGGAATTTTTTGCTTGTTCGCGCTTTCAAAATGCGTGTTCGCGAAATATTTCTCCCCGAGCACGCAAAAAGCGTTCGCGAACAGGAAAAAAGCATCGCGAACGGGCGGAACAAGCAATTCACTTTAGCGTGCTCGCAGAGATTTTTTACCATTTCGCGGAGCTTTGCGTAGCGCGACTACGCAAATTCCGCCCACCCCTAATGATTGGTAAAGGCATATGTATTTTACATGCAAGTATAAGGTAAGTATAGGGTTTAGGATGGGTTTGGCTTTTGGGGTGTAGGGGTATAGGTTTTGGGGTGCCAAGGTTAACTTTAGGGTTCAGGGTGGGTTTGGGTTTTGGGGTGGCCAGGGTAATTTTAGGGTTCAGGGTTTGTTTGCGTTTTGGGGTGCCCAGGGTAATTTTAGGGATAAGGGTGGGTTTGGGTTTTGGGGTGTAGGGGTATTTTTAGGGTTCAGGGTGGGTTTGGGTTTTGGGGTGTAGAGGTATTTTTAGGATTCAGGGTGGGTTTGGGTTTTGGGATGCAGGGGTATTTTTAGGGTTCAGGGTGGGTTTGGGTTTTGGGGTGCCCAAGGTAATTTTAGGGTTCAGGGTGGGTTTGGGTTTTGGAGTGCACAGGGTAATTTTAGGGTTTGTTTAGGTTTTGGGGTGTAGGGGTATTTTTAGGGTTCAGGGTGAGTGTGGGTTTTGGGGTGCCCAGGGTAATTTTAGTGTTTAGGTTGGTTTTGGGGTCCAGGGGTATTTTAAGGGTTCATGGTGGGTTTGGGTTTTGGGGTGCACAGGGTAATTTTAGGGTTCAGTGTGAGTTTGGGTCTTGGGGTGCCCAGGGTAATTTTAGGGTTTAGGGGGTATGGGTATTGGGGTGGTAAGGGTCATTTTAGAAATTTGGGGGTGTATAGTTATTGGGATTCAAAGGGTAATTTTGGGGTTTTAGTGGGTATTTAAAAAAAATAATAAATATACATATATAAATTTACATATATATATATGATATAAAGAGATTCTCCGCTTGCACAGAAAAGATCCAGCACTCCGAGAGGTAATTTTCACTCGCTCTTTATTTATTTAAGTAACGGCTACATCTACGCGTTTCGACAGCTGCCTGCTGTCTTGTTATATATACACTTACCTTAACCACTTTTACAAAGTATATGCCTTTGCATTGTAATGGCAGGCGTGGTAAAGGCATATGCGATGTAAAAGTATGCGTTGTGATAGAAACGCGTTGTAACAGCACTTGCGTTGTTACAAATGCGTTGTGATGGTATGCGTGGTGTTGCCATACAGGGTAACATCATATATTCGGGTGCAACATGAGGAACCAGAAAATGAGAAGCTGTTATTCTTGGCAATTGTGTCTTCTGCACTATATTTTTTGTGCAAAATGGATATTAGCATCACTGATCCATGGACTCACTTTGCACTAAAATGTAATGCTAAATGATAAATTTATATTTTGTATAATGTTCCAGAAAAATTTCACATAATTACACAAACACAAATAATGTGCATTTTGCACACACTCCTGCCCCTGTATAACCCAGTGCGTCTTGAAATGCATATCCATAGAGTTAATTGAAAATGAGTATGAAAGCGCCTTTGCTTCAATATGTTTCCCAAACACGTGATCCTGCAGGGTTTCAAAAAATCATAATACACTACACACTTATACACAGAAGACACGAAAGGCTGAAAAGTACTTGTTGCACACGACAGACATAGAGACACATGAGACAGTGACAAGTGTAGTAAGAGGCACCATAAAAATGTGCTTTAAAAAGTGAGATGAAGAAAACACATTCATAAGATAACATTAATATAAATTAATGAGTTGAGAAAAATTCTAATGCATATGTTACTTATAGACGTATATTGAGGAGAATTTTGATGCAATGTGAAGTGGCCCAGTGTTTAAGCTTTTTGTTGAGAATACACCAGTTAGAAAAGTCATGCAAAAATGTGTAGCAATGAAGTACACGCTTGAGATTTTGCATATTGATACTAGAGACTATGGGCCAGATGAATCAAGCTATTTTGGGTTCGCAAACGGTGCAAATCGCAAAATTCAGCCGTTTGCGAACGCAAAATGGCCTAATCCTATGTGTGAAACCTTTCGCAAAAAATGCGAATGCAAATTTTGCGAATCCCGATTTAGCAAATACCAAATTGCGAATTCGCAATTTGGGAATCGCAAGCCAATGTATGAAACATTTGCAAATTGCGATTTACCCAAAAATCGCAATTTTGCACTTGCAAATTACCACCAACTCAAGTCAGGTGGTAACCAGGTGCACACTATTTAAAGAGGCCAAGAGGGCCTCAGAATCTTCCACAATGGCTGCGCTGTATGTCATAGCGGGGAGGATGCGGATTCAAGCAGGAGCACAGAGAAGGAGGAGGAGACAGGAACCCATTTACAGAGTGTGCATAACCCTGTTTCAGCAGACAGAGGAAGAAAGCCATGACAAATATAGACCAGGCCCAGCAACAATACTAGACCTGATAGCTGACCTACATCTAATACTGGAGCCTTAGACCCGCAGGACCCAAGCCATTCCCACACATGTGCAGGTCCTATGTTCACTGCACCTACTAGCATCAGGGAGCTTCCAGGGGGTGATAGCTGCAGCAGCAGGGGTGTCCAAAAGTTGCGTTTCATGCTTCCTGAATGCTTTTTTGGATGGAATGGTACAGAGGATACACCATTACATCAGATTCCCCACTTCACAACAGGCATTGCAGCAGACCAAATTGGATTACTACCAGATGGCACAATTTCCACAGGTAATTGGGTGCATTGATGGGACACATATAGCCATCTGACCCCCTTCAGATAATGAGTATGTGTTTAGGAACAGGAAATCCTTTCATTCACTCAACATCCAGGTCATATGTAATGCCTCACACACAATAACTGACATAGTGGCCAAATATCCTAGTAGTATGCACGATTCATTCATATTCAGACACAGTGGAATATACACACGTCTCACTGGGGGTGAATTTGGCGAAGGATACCTGCTAGGTAAATGCATGTTACTCACTCTGATAGACTCCTTAGATCTGTAGAAATAGGACAGTGATTAACCATATGCCTTTCATCCTGTAGGTGACAGTGCATATGCTGTGCGCTCCTTCATACTCACACCATACCTCAATCCTGCAACTCAGAGTGAAAGGAAATACAATGCCGCACACAAGTCGATGTGCAATATCATAGAGCGGACATTCAGCCTACTGAAGAGTAGGTTCCACTGTCTACACAAAAGTGGAGGTGCACTGCATTATAGGCCAGAGATCTGTTGCAAAATTGTGGCCACTTGTGCCATTCTGCACAACCTAACAACAACCAATGGCATACCATTGGACCTCACAGATTCGGAGTCTGATGAAGAGGATGAACCACGTCCACTTCACAGAACAGCAGGTGGTATAGGTGCAGCAGATGGCAGACAGAGACGTGATGAAATAACACACAACTATTTCTAGGCGAGTAATGATGAGACAAAGCACCTCATGACTGTTGATCAACTGTGTTTTTATTCACCTTAACATCAACTGTGTGCACACAGCCATCAACTCCTTACTTGTGTGTGGCTTTTGTAGGTCAACATGGCATATATACAGACCATTATTGGAATAAAAATGTTTTAGCTGTGTTGTGTATGCATTGTACGTCTTAAGTTAGCATTTGCGGCACCATTTTATGTTTAGCCGCCATTTTGAGCCATGATCGAAACTAACTTCTGTCTCTCTGCCTCTGCTTAAGGCAGCTGCAATAGTTTTCGTTTCTCCAAGGTTGAGCTTTGTTGTACTAAATGAATACACTGTTCTTATTAGCGCATACTTTTCCCACTAGATAGGCCTGCTACCACCCTTAGAGTGGCGGGCACAGGCAGAGTGACCTTGGCATTGAGATAGCATGTGCCCGGTCTCAGGATCGAAACTCATCCTTCTGTATCTCCTTTGTTCAACTGCACCCAACTGGAAATTTCGTGTCAGGGCGTGTCTTTATTGGTTCTGAATTGTACATAATGTATTGCCATGCTTGCTGAAGTCAGTCCCTCTGCAGCAATCCCAGGAGGCTGGTCAGACTGGACTCCGCGCAAGTGTACCTGAATAAATATACTTGGTTTGTATTCTCTACTGTCTGACCGACTCTTCATTTGTAGTGAAGGCTGAGAGGTGGTCGTGAGTGACCCGGGTGGCCCTAATCAGGTCACTTCCTTCACCATGCACAACATTCAGCACTTTTCGTCGTATGCCATGGGTTACCTCACCCATTTGCATGCCTCGGTCATACCACTGACGACTTCTTACGACCACGCACAGCACTAGAGCAGTCAATGTTTACACTGGCCTCCCTTGATGAGGCCTTGGATGCTGTACCTTGCCTTGAACTCCGCCATCTGGGCTCAGTCACCGGTGGAGTAATGCTGCTGCGGCTGGAGGCCTCCTCACTGTCCCCAATCACCCAGTATACCTGTGCCAGCTATAGTGGCTGTCTGTAGCTGTTCAACAGCAGTGGTGACCTGCACCAATCCCCTGGCAATATCATGACTGCAGTGGGCCTTTTCCACCTGCATGGACACAGTGCGTCTGGACAGGACAGCTGTGGCATTGCACAGACTGTTAACTGCCTTTATGTAACCATCCAAACAGCTAAATAGGTGGTGCTTTTCGTGGCGTTTGGAGGTATGCTCCCTCTGCATGGTGGTACAGAGCTCTTTAATCGCTGCTGTCGTGTCCCTTAGACTGTCTGCATTTGCCCTACGGCCCTCTGCCACTGTGTTGTTCATCTCCGTGATGCCATCCTTAATGTCAGTCATGTTGTGATTCAGACATACCAGCTGCCTTTGCATTGACCGGATGCTTTTTAATTGCAGCCGCTGCACCTTCACCATAGTGCCCTCCAGCCCAGCAAAGACAGAGGATTCCTCTCTTTCCTCAGCGGCACCGTGTGCTCTTGCTCTGCGTATCCTACGATTGGTGTTGCTACGCTGCACGGGAGACTGATCACTTTGACGCTGTGCCTGCTCATCGGGCCTTGACTGTGGCTCATCTTGGATGTCTTCCCCTTCTGCCTCCAACTCCTGTAGTGGAGCCACAGTGTACCTGCGTTGTCTTGGTGCAGGTGTTGGTGGTGTTGTGGTGTCTGACGCTTCTTCCCCTGTTCCTGGATCTCAGCTGGCTCATCTCTTAGTGTGTCTTCACCCTGTGGTGCAGGTTCATCTGTGAATATAACAAAACTACTTATTGTGTGTCCTGTTTTCTGTTATGTGGAAATAAAATGTACTTGAGTTGGTATACCTAAATGGTGTGTTTAATTTGTTTATTTACTGGTGTGTCTCAACTGCAGATATGTTTCTCAGTATCATTGGCTTTACTATCTTATGTGTCGGACTGCATCTCCCATGATGCATTGCTGGGCGGTAACAAAATTGTGGACTGGAGTGGCAATCTTACTTTTTCATTAAGTCATTTCTAAGTGGGGTGTTTTGTGAGTAATGGGGAAAGGGTATTTTAGCATGCATCCTACCTTGGCTGGTGTTGGTTGTGGCGGAGCTGTCTATGTCTGCTACGCCACTGATGGATTCCGGCTGTAGGGTGGACTCCACCAAGTCCTCAAGGGGTGTGGGCTGCGTTGATGGTCCTCCACCGGTCTTCTTGGCATCCGCAAGCCTGCTTGCCACCTTCTCTTTTGCCCTTGAGCGCAAGTCGTACCAGCGCTTGCGTAGATCTTCTATGGAGCGCTGTGTGACCCCTATGGCATTTACTTTGGCTTGGATGTCCAGCCAGATCTTCCTCTTCTCTAACTCGGGGGTGTGTAGGGATTTTTTCCCAAACAGTTGCTCATGGCTCTTCACCATTTCCTCAATGAGGACCTCCAATTCTTTTTCACTACATTTTTGCTTACTCTTGCGTCCTGCAGCCTCCTTTGCCTTCTCGTGTGAGGCCATGATGTGTATTTGTGCCCGTCTCTGCACTCCTGATGTTCTCCTGAGTGGTGTGCTCCTGCTCTCAGCCTCTTCCACTGCCTCAGGCACTCAGAAACAGCATGGGCAGACACACCTACTGCTTGTGATGTCATCAAACTGCATCGGAATGGCAGATTCGCTATTTTGCGATTTTTTTAATTTGCGAATTCGCTATTACAGAATCGCTAATTGGGAATCTGTAATTGGGAATGCGAATCTTACCGAATTGCAGATTTTTTGCGTTTTTTTTTCCTGCATTGCATTTTGCGATTCACAAATAGCAATTCGGTAAAAATTGCTATTTGGGAATCGCAAAATGCTTTTTGGATACATCTGGCCCTATGTAGTTTATGCTATATGAAAAAACAATTTTAGTAGAATGAAAAGTTTAAAACGTGCATTTATATGAATATTGTAACATTTTGTGGTAGTAGGATATTTCTAACATTAATTATTTCTATGTAATAATATTGTATGAAATTTATACATTCTTCATTTGAATAGATTTAATTTCATTATGTTTGAAGTAAAGTCAGGAATCATTTCATTTAAACATGCAATGCTAACTTAAAGGCCTTCACCAAATGTTTTTCTAATGCTGACCTTTCCCCTGATTTAATAAAATGTTACATATTTTGTCCTGTACACTTCTACACCCTGACATTCTTCAATGTTTTTACAATGTTCACAGTGTGGGAATAGAATGTCAGCTGTGGCTATAAGTTGCAACTTTGTATTTCTTCTCTACCAATGTTGGGTCTGTGAGGACTTACAAACTTTATTTTTTCATGACTGGCATGGGAAACCAGCTTGATGTTTCAATCATATTAGGTGACATGATGTGAACTGGGATATATGATAGTCTTTCGATGGTGGTGTGATGCTACGTCACTGGACTTTGTTAAACTTCTTTAAAAGAAGAAACCCCAAAGGAGGGGCAATGGCCATCATTCCGATTTTTCATATCGGATCCTATGCTTATTGATCTTTACTTTTGGACTGTTTGTTGATGCTACACTCGGTAGCTGATGGTCTGAGACCATCTTTGCTGGACCATTTCTATTTTTTTCAAATTCCTATTTTACCTTTAAACTTGAAGTTAATGGACTCGCCCCTAATGGACTTTAAATCTGAACTTTTCCCTTCGTCCCGTAACACCTGAGCTGAACCATCCTTCTGCCTTAGGGTAGTGGGACTTTGTATGCTGAATTTACGCACTGCTTCATACTGCTGACACACAAATCATAAATATTCTGCACGTCTTTTTAAATAGCAGATACCCAGTTTGCAGAAAACCCTTCTGTATAGGAGGAGTCAAGAAATGTAGTACCTATGAGGCAGGCTGGGGGGCAGGAAACTGGCAATAAGAATCGTCAAGTAAGAACTGGACTCCGAGCTCAAATTGGACCGCCAGATCAACTCTGTCTCGTCTTCCTGCTTCCACACCCTCCGCCTCCTTCGTAAGACCTTCAAATGGATCCCCCTCGAACACCGAAAGACCGTCACTCACGCCCTGGTCACCAGCAGACTCGACTACGGCAACGCACTCTACGCCGGAATAAACAAAAACCTCACTGCAAGCTACAGAACATCCAGAACGCCGCCGCAAGACTGGTCCTCAACCTGCCAAAACACTGCCACATCTCCCAGCACCTGCGCACACTCCACTGGCTCCCCGTCGAGGCGAGAATCACCTTCAAGATGCTCACCCACGCACACAAGGTCCTCCACGGCACCGGACCAGCATACCTGAACAGCCGACTCAAATTCCACGCACCCCAAAGGACCCTACGATCAGCCCAGCTCTCCTACGCCGTGGTCCCCAGCACCAGAAAGACCAGATCGGGAGGCCGCTCCTTCTCCTTCCTCGCGGCCAAAGCATGGAACGCCCTTCCGCTCCACCTCAGACAGACATCGCTCCCCATCTTCGCAAGAAACCTCAAAACCTGGCTCTTCGACAGACCCCCTCCTTGATGGAATGGAACCTGCACCCCCCCCCCACCCCTAGCGCCTTGAGACCCTTACGGGTGAGTAGTCGCGCTTTAACAAACCCCTGATTGATTGATTGATTGATTGATTGAATTCCATTATCCACAAGAACCTAGCATTACTTATTTGCTAGGAAATTAATAGACTACATAATCCTGGAAATTCTTTGGAACATCCCTTCATTTTACAATACTTTAAAAGTAAATATAAATATGCATACACTACATTTAAAAAAAATCACAGTTAAAGTGAAGCTATGGTTACAAAATAAAAACTAAAAAACACTGAAATTTGCCAGTTATTGTTAGCTCCATAGTCAATAAATTGCACAAAAGCTATGTAAAACATAAACTCAGACACCAAATGCAATGCAGATGTTTTGTAACCATAAGTAAACTTTAAGCATGTGTTTTTATGTGAATTTCTGGGATTTATTTCAACCTATGTCAAGGTGTTATAGCCAAGCTATCCATGACATCATTTAACCTTTGTTCTTTTCTGTGGATTTATGGGTTTTTTGATCATATACTACACCCAACTCCATTAAAGTATACCTCAACACGCTCACACTGCCTTTAGCTCGGTGCAGCAGGGGTTGACCGCAACGCTTGTCTTGTACTAGACAACCCTCTGTGTGCAGCAAAGCCCAACTGCCTTTGGCCATGTGCATCAGGAGGCAGTGCAGGTCAGGCTCTTTCTTTTAAATTTGTTTAAGGGTTTGCAGACCCTTCCATGGCATTCAAGGACCATTACAAACATGGGGAACTTTTTAAACCTCTCACCCAGTTTGCAAATTTGGCAATGGGTCAGTCAATACTGCAAAAAGTCCAACAAGGGTCTAAGAATCCTTGGAGTGGGTTTGGAGATCATTGACCCTGGTTCGCTGACCTAGGGCGTTGGGGGGGGCTTGTGAACCCATCTTCAGGATCCACGAACCCCGCTGCAAAATCTGCATTTTTACAACAAGGAGGGCCCTTTGGATCTCCCTATATAAGTCAAACGGCCAGGGTGTGCTCCCTCTGCCCGCTTATGACTCCTTAATTTTAATTTATTAAGCTCACTTTGGTGGTGAATAGCGTCTGACATGCATTTGAATATGATATACTTTTTATGAATTGTGGATTAATGGCCCATTTGGGCTTGATATGCCTAAATATACATGAATGTTTATTGCTTTTCATGTCTTCAAAAAGCATGTCATTTTTGCGCAACATTGTGAGAAATAAAGATGTAACTGCAGAGAGTATGTTTTTAGCATCCATCCAATTCATGAGCACTCTAGTGGTCGTTATAAAGATAAAGTATAATATGGTGAACTTTCTTAATCAAAGCTGTGTTAAGCCGAAACGCATCGATTCAGCTGCCTATTGGTATATTAAATAAGCAGCATTAAATAACAACATCTGAGTGCCAGTGCCTGTAGCTTACATAAGAGATTTTTTTTTTTTTTGCAAAGGACAGTTCCCTTTTTGTTGTACACCAGCTGTGTATTTGCATATATACTATATATCCTAAAACATGCCCCCCTTTTTACTGGTTTTCCTTTCAAAATGTGCTCAACGAGGGAAAGCAACCCAGCAACGTTTATGGCATTTTTTGTTTTTAATTCTAATTGTAGGGAACAGCAGGACTCTATTGGTCTTCAGCAACTTCTGGGTCTTTTTATTGTCTATTATTTCTTTGATGGATTTGGTGCACACTACGAACTTAATTGTACCAAAAAACAAACAACAACTAGTTGCTATGCACAACACCTTCCATAAATAAAAATGCGCTCAGCGGTTAAATGGAAAACAAATTATAGCCTTTCTGGTCCTATTTTTCATTTCCTCTAGTAAAGAGTTTTATATCTATAAATCCAAGATAGTTTGAGCCCCCTTCTAATACAGATTGGTGCTGGGGATTTCTCAGGAGCATTTGACTGCCTGATCTTAGTGGACACCTTGAGATGTATTCAGATAGCTTTTTCTGCAAATAAGTAGGGATGATTCCTTTGAGACAACAGAACAAACTACAGACCATATTAAAAGTGATACATTTGGTGGTGTGTAACCAAGGAGGAGACAATAATTCAGCCCTAATGACTTGCTGCCATGTTTTATATGATCTGAAGCAATCCTATCTAGCCCTTGGGTAACCCTCCTAATATGACATTTAGATGACTAGGTGGTTCAGAATTTATGGGGGACTCCCAGTTATGTTCTGGTGTTTTTGTTTGAGATAGGATAGCATTTAAGTTGCTAAAGGCATAGGAAAGCTGAGGGATCCACCAGCTCGACATGGGCTATGAAGCTGAGATTAGAGACCCAACTCCACTGGCAAATTATTTGCTGGCTTACCAAAGGAGGATGGAAGGTCAAAAACTGCAGGATGCTGGGGGATTTCCTCAGTTCCTGAGGTTTGTGGCTTGAACCTTAATTGCAGCTGCTCCATCTATGGACATTCATGGGGTGAATGCCTACAGCAGCACAAATAGCATCAAAATGTGTTCTATCCCCCAACCGACATGTCACCAAAGCACCCATTCTAGTCACAGAAAAGAAACTGCTATTGCCAATTTACTCCTTTAAATTAAACTGCCGTAATTCAGGTAATTTCATGAATTTTGCATTACACTTGTTACACCAAGTTTCCGAAATTATGCCATTATGCCACATTACATAATTAACCACAACAAAATGATGGACGGAGTGCTTAAACTTTTAAACCACTCAACCCCAGTCAAGAGATCTGGGTTTAATTCATAATTATGCAGCTGTACAAGGCAAAATAAGAGCGTGGTTGCAACATGAGGAACGAGAACATGAGGAGCTGTTGTTCTTGGCAATTGTGTCTTCTGCACTATAATTTTTGTGCAAAATGGATACCAGCATCAGAAATTGATCCAATGACTGCACTAAAATGTAATGCCAAATTATAGATTTATATTTTGTATAATGTTCCAGAAAAATTTCACATAATTACACAAACACAAAGGAAGACCTCTGTTTAGACACCATTCAGCTTAAATCCACCATCATTAGTCCATTGGACGTTGTCGGTCAGTCATTTTTTTATGGTTGATAAATTCACCATCAGATACCTAGATACTCAGTTAATTCTGTGTATTGTCTGCATAAGAGTTATAGAATCTGTGGAGCCCCGTACTCATACTCTAACCCTGCTCCAGATTAAAAGAAACAATTCATTTTTAACATTTGACTGTGGCCATGCAGGAATAATTGAAGCCATCTATTTACCTTATCAGACAAGGCAACCTCGGACACAGTCGCGGCTCCTGCAGGTAAGCGCCGGGCGAAGAAGGAAATCGACAGACGGAATAGGATTTGTTTATTTTATTTTCCCTATTCCATCGTCTGTCGACTCCATCCCTGCGCCCCGCCCCCACGGCCCGCACCCGCTCCACCGCGCTTATCTGCAGGAGCCGCAACTGCTCGGACACAATCCTAAAGAGCAGAAGGTCGAAATCCACTGCTTCAAATGCTGCGAACAGCTCCAACAGGACAAGAAGGGGCATGTCCCCTTTAACATCTGCATCATCAAGTAAAACTACCAGCATCATTTCAGTGTCTTGGTGAGGTCTATAACTGGACTGGTAGGATGCCAGTCAAACTTGATTATCCAAGAAATTATGAAACAGGTAACCACGGGCAAGATGTACTAAACTTTTAGTGGCAACCCACCCTCCTATTCACTAAATCAGAGGGACTATATCTGCTAAAACGTTCTTTCTGATGTACTAAATCATTTTTAGGAGATGGTATGGTTTTTCTGACTCCTAAAATGGGTTTAGAAATGGATACAAAAGAACTGATATCCTATTTATCAATGGTTCACGGCCATAATTCTGGTTGCAAGCCAAAATTAAGTTACTGTCTCCCAAGTTGGGGAGGAAACTTATTCACAAAAGGGAAAGGGCCCCATTTGTACCCGTTACCTATTGCAAATTGGGGGGGATTCCTCTGGGGTGGCGGGAGTAGGTAGTGATTCAGGGGGCCACTGCCAACCCTCACTAAATCTTTTCAATACTAAAAGCATTTTGTTTTTTAAAATCAGCCCTTATTCTGCTTGCAGGGGACCATGTCTTTGCAACCAATCATACTGAGTCACAGATTGCAGCCTACTTAGTTAATATTCATTAGGCAGGTTGCTCTGCAACCCCCTATGATTCAGTATTTTGCAAAGTGACCAATTAGTACATAGGTCGCTTTGCAAAATGAGATACTGGTCTAAAAAGTAGCTTCAATTTGCGACCACTTTTTGTGCCCAGTATCTTTATACATCTGGCTCTAACTACCTAATCCAAAATTTCTGATAGACATCGTAGGACAGCAATTGGTAGTTGCTGCAGACCACCTTTTCCCACTTTTGAGAGAGAAGGATAACTGGGACACCCGACTCCAACCTGAACTTGTTTGTAACAGAACAGAGGTAGTAGAGTGATGTTCGCAAGGGCTATTGTGGTCTTCCGGATCTTCCTCACACTAATGGAACACATGTCCGCTTTTCTATCAGTGTTGGCAATAGAAGAAAAACTGTTCTATCTATACAAAGCAGTATTGGTCTACATTGTCAAAGATGTCTATTAGAAGTGGCATGTCTCACCCCTCCTTTTCCCATTTTCTTTGGTGGAAGAAGTACCAGTCAACAGATGGCTACTGCCCTAACTGAAGTAGATATGCATCTGTGTCAATCAGTATTTGCAGTAGATAGATTGGTCTTTCTACTGTTCCTCTTACTAACGAATCACCTGTCCAATTTGCCATTAGTGTTTTCCTTAAAGAAGACTACAGTGCAAACTATGAAGAGCAATAGGTATAGAAATGTTCTTCTTTACTAATTACTAATGGCTCTTTGGGGTAGCTGTCAGACCCACGCACTAGAACAATCTAACGTTGAATCTGGTGAGCACCAGGAAGCCTCTGCGTCGAAAGGTACTGCCTTTTCCTAGGGTGCCCACCTGCCCATATTTTCCACAGAATGTCCTGAATTTGTGTGCCTTGTCCATTAAGGCATGAGTGGTCTATGCTTTTTGTCCGTAATGTTGGTACAGGGGCTCCTCCTAAAGTATACTAACCTCTAGCCTGAGGATGGACATGGCAGCAAGGGTGCCAGCACACTGTTTTGCCTTTCACAGTGTCTTTTAGGACAGGTTCACTTGCTGCTGCTTGCATTGTTCTGATAAAGAACACCGTCTGTTTTCCCAAGGACTTTTAATAATAAGGTATTAGCAGTGAGATGATCGCATTTGCATTTGAAAGCCTATCTCTGCCCTCTCCTCCACTGGTCTCTTGAACCCTTGACTGTCTACAAGAAAAACAAGCATTGGCCAATCTAATAGGTCTATAAGAGCTATTGGCTTTGATAATGCTTTTAGCCATGCTGGGCAGCATCCTGGCTGCTGTGCAGCATGGCTATAAAAAGCATTGACATGACTGCAGTGTCATTTTGTAGGCATGCATATGCTTTTAACATGAATGTGTGCACCCACAAAAGGATAAAGGCTTTTTTACTTTTATTTACTGATTGGTAAATTAAAAAAAGTGGTGTAAAATCTACTTTCAAATGTAGTGCAAAGCGCTTTTTATTTTTTTTAAATTTAATGGAAGAAGTATGATACATCACATCACGGTACCAGAGGAAAACACATAATGAAGGCCGTGTACGGACTCTCCCAATAAAGCAGTAGCTGCCACCTGAAGTGAGAAAATTAATAACGATCGTTAATGCGGCAGGTAAGGGCTTTTCCAAAATGTGCCCGATTAAGGGTGGCAGTAACAGGCGAGAAGAGTAAACTTAAGAAGGAGCTTTGGGCAAACAAAAAGACAAAATACAAAAACTACTGGGCGAAACTTATCTGTGCAAGTAAGGATAAAAACGGCACAAAATGTTGGTGCATGATCAACAAAAAAAGGTCCCGGAAAGCCAATAATGCAAATATGAGTGAGCAGGCCTGGATAACTAATTTAACAAATCATTTTCTAGATCCTGAGGAGCGGCCTAGGAATATGAGCCATGCAAATTTAAATAGGGTATAGTCAGGATGAAAGAATTGATGTTGCCATCGAAATGGCACAAGAAGGCACTATAGTCAGTGCAACAACCCATAGGTGTCAACACACCGTATACCCAACATCTCAAAATGGCAGATGCTTCACACCACAAAATGATGTCGGTCATCTTACACTGTCCGATATAGAAAAGGTCATCGCTAAATCACGCATAGACTACTGCACACATTGCCCAAATGGCCTACCACAGGTCCTGTTTAGAAAAGACCGCAAGTTATGGGCCAATAGGCTCTCTGTGTTATATAAACACATTATGCAAGCTGAAGAAATTCCTAACTCTTGGAGGGTTCAATAATGCACACAATTTATAAAAATATATGGGGACCCTACAAAACCAAAAAATTACAGTTTGATTGCTCTGATTGACATTGAAGCTAAATACTTTGCAAATGTATTGTTGAAAGATCTTGAATGTTGGGCCTACAACAACAGACTTATCTCCCTGAATCAAATGGGATTTGGCCAAAATCAGGGCTGCCTTTCGAATTTAATTGCAATTTAATTGCTAATGGATCGCGTGTCTCAGGCAAGATCAACCCTTTATGCATGCTTTATCGACCCCTGACCTTGACTGGTAGGTCGCTCCCCCACCACACAGCTCCGTCTGTGTGCCCTGCTGCTGCCCCTGATTGTGCTCGTTTTTCCTTTCTGTGCCCCCTTGCTGCCCCTGATTGTGCTCGTTTTCCTTTCTGTGCCCCCTTGCTGCCCCTGATTGTGCTCGTTTTTTCCTTTCTGTGCCCCCCTTGCTGCCCGATTGTGCTCGTTTTTCCTTTCTGTGCCCCCTTGCTGCCCCTCATTGTGCTAGTTTTTTCCTTTCTGTGCCCCCTTGCTGCCCCTGATTGTGCTCGTTTTTTTCCTTTCTGTGCCCCCTTGCTGCCCCTGATTGTGCTCGCTTTTTCCTTTCTGTGCCCCCCTTGCTGCCCGATTGTGCTCGTTTTTCCTTTCTGTGCCCCCTTGCTGCCCCTGATTGTGCCTCGTTTTTCCTTTCTGTGCCCCCCTTGCTGCCCCTGATGGTGCTCGTTTTCCTTTCTGTGCCCCCTTGCTGCCCCTGATTGTGCTCGTTTTTTCCTTTCTGTGCCCCCTTGCTGCCCCTGATTGTGCCTCGTTTTTCCTTTCTGTGCCCCCTTGCTGCCCCTCATTGTGCTAGTTTTTTCCTTTCTGTGCCCCCTTGCTGCCCCTCATTGTGCTAGTTTTTTCCTTTCTGTGCCCCCTTGCTGCCCCTCATTGTGCTCGTTTTTTTTCCTTTCTGTGCCCCCATGATGCCCTGATTGTGCTCGTTTTCCCTTCTGTGCCTGTTTCCCGCCGCTGCGCCCTGCGGCCCCGCCCCTCACTGCCCATTCGCTGTCCCATTCCCTGCTCCTCCCTCCCACCTCCCCATTTATGGCGGCTGCTGTGTGGTGAAGAGAGCGACCCCTGACCTTGACTGGTAGGTCGCTCCCCCACCACACAGCTCCGTCTGTGTGCCCTGCTGCTGCCCCTGATTGTGCTCGTTTTTCCTTTCTGTGCCCCCTTGCTGCCCCTGATTGTGCTTATTTTTTCCTTTCTGTGCCCCCTTGCTGCCCCTGATTGTGCTCGTTTTTTCCTTTCTGTGCCCCCTTGCTGCCCCTGATTGTGCTCGTTTTTCCTTTCTGTGCCCCCCTTGCTGCCCCGGATTGTGCTCGTTTTTCCTTTCTGTGCCCCCTTGCTGCCCCTGATTGTGCTCGTTTTTTCCTTTCTGTGCCCCCCTTGCTGCCCCTGATTGTGCTCGTTTTTCCTTTCTGTGCCCCCTTGCTGCCACTCATTGTGCTAGTTTTTCCTTTCTGTGCCCCCTTGCTGCCCCTGATTGTGCTCGTTTTTTTCCCTTTCTGTGCCCCCTTGCTGCCCCTGATTGTGCTCGTTTTTTCCTTTCTGTGCCCCCTTTGCTTTCCCTCATTGTGCTAGTTTTTTCCTTTCTGTGCCCCCTTGCTGCCCCTCATTGTGCTCGTTTTTTTTCCTTTCTGTGCCCCCTTGATGCCCTGATTGCGCTCGTTTTCCCTTCTGTGCCTGTTTCCCGCCGCTGCGCCCCTGCGGCCCCGCCCCCTCACGGCCCATTCGCTGCCCCATTCCCTGCTCCTCCCTCCCACCTCCCCATTTATGGCGGCCGCTGCGTGGTGAAGAGAGCGACCCCTGACCTTGACTGGTAGGTCGCTCCCCACCACACAGCTCCGTCTGTGTGCCCTGCTGCTGCCCCTGATTGTGCTCGTTTTTCCTTTCTGTGCCCCCTTGCTGCCCCTGATTGTGCTCGTTTTTTCCTTTCTGTGCCCCCCTTGCTGCCCCTCATTGTGCTAGTTTTTTCCTTTCTGTGCCCCCTTGCTGCCCCTGATTGTGCTTGTTTTTTTTCCTTTCTGTGCCCCCTTGATGCCCTGATTGTGCTCGTTTTCCCTTCTGTGCCTGTTTCCCGCCGCTGCGCCCCTGCGGCCCCGTCCCCTCACTGCCCATTCGCTGCCCCATTCCCTGCTCCTCCCTCCCACCTCCCCATTTATGGCGGCCGCTGTGCGGCCGCGCAGTGGACGTGCGCAGCGGGCGCGCCGCTGGCGCGCCGAAGGCGCGCCTAAGGCAAGCCCGTCTGTGCCCGTCCGCGCCGTGACCGCGCCCAGCGCCAGACCCCCTGGTCCGGGCATCCCCCGCGCCCGCCACATCAACAGACGCCGATACGACGCCAGCACCCTCCACGCACTCAACCCCGAAAAAGATCACGCCTGCTACCAGGCCACCCCGAAGCGCACCCAAGGGCCCTTCACCTGCCGGAACTGCAGCTTCGCCAGCACCCGCCCCGCCAAACCACCGCCCAGGAAAGAACCCAACTACCTCAGATGCATCCTCCTCAACACCCGCTCCGCCCGCAAACACGCCATCGAACTCTGGGACCTTCTCGACTCAACCTCCCCAGACGTCGCATTCCTGACGGAGACCTGGCTGAATCCCGCTTCAGCCCCCGACATCGCCATCCCGGACGGATACAAGATCACCCGCAGGGACCGCACCAACGGAGTCGGAGGAGGCATCGCCATCGTCCACAGGAACACCCTCAGAGTCTCAACCAATACCGTCGACACCCTCAGCACCGCCGAACACATGCACTTCCAGATCCACACCGATCCCAACACCACCCTCAGAGGAACCCTCATCTACAGACCCCCGGACCCCGATCACAGTTCAGCGATTCCATCGCTGACTTCGTCAGCACACACGCCATCGCCTCCACGGACTACATCCTCCTCGGGGACCTGAACTTCCACCTCGAGAACAACAAGGACACCAACTCCACCACCCTGATCGACAACCTCGCCACCCTCGGACTCAGACAGCTCGTGACTACACCCACCCACGCCGCCGGCCACACGCTCGACTCCATCTTTTCCGCAAGCCCACACGTCTCCTTCAACCACACCTCCGAACCCCACTGGACTGACCACCACTGCATCCACTTCACCTACAGGAAGCCCACCACGCACCACCGCACCGAACAAATGCCTCGCCGCTGCTGGAGCAGAGTCACGGAAGACCAGCTAACCACAACCCTCGCCCTGAGCCCACCCGCCGAACCCTCCGACCCCGACACCGCCGCCCGCAACCTCAGACAGTGGATCGACGACTGCGCCAACACCCTCGCCCCGCTCAAGAATCCGCCCAACAGCCACACCAGCAAGAAAGCCACCTGGTTCACCGAAGACCTCCAGGCCTCCAAACGAACATGCCGAAAACTGGAGAAGATCTGGCTCCACGAACGGACAGCGGACAGCTACGCCGCCCACAAGAGCGCCACCCGCAGTCACCATCACCTCATCAGATCCGCCAAAAGGGCCTCACTCAAAGACCGCCTAGACAACAACGCACACACCAGCAAAGAGCTCTTCAACATCGTGAAGGAACTCTCCAACCCCAGCTCCAACACCAACGACATCCAGCCGTCGCGAGACCTGTGCGACTCACTGGCCACCTTCTTCCACCGCAAAATCGCCGACATCCACGACAGCTTCAACACCACGACCGCCCCGGCAACCACCGAGACCACTGCCCCCACAACCACCAACCGCCTGCTCTCCTGGACCAACATCAACGACGAGGACACCAGCGAGATCATGAACACCATCCACTCCGGTTCACCGCTAGACCCGTGCCCTCACCACATCTTCAACAAAGCCAGTACAGCCATCGCGCCCCATCTCTGGAAAATAATCAACATCTCCTTCGAGACAGCAACCTTCCCGGAAAGCTGGAAGCACGCCGAGATCACCGCCTTACTCAAGAAACCCAAGGCAGACCCCAAGGACCTCAAGAACTTTCGACCCATCTCTCTGCTCCCGTTACCCGCGAAGGTCACCGAGAAAATCGTCAACAAACAACTGACCCGCTACCTCGAGGAGAACAACATCCTGGACCCTTCCCAGTCCGGCTTCCGCAGCAACCACAGCACCGAAACCGCCCTCATCGCCGCCACCAATGACATCAGGACCCTGCTAGACAACGGAGAAACAGCAGCCCTCATCCTCCTGGACCTATCAGCCGCCTTCGACACGGTCTGCCACCACACACTACGAACACGCCTTCACGACGCCGGGATCCAAGAGAAGGCCCTGGACTGGACCACATCCTTCCTTTCCGGCAGAACACAAAGCGTCCGCCTCGCCCCCTTCCGATCCAAGGCCACCAAGATCATCTGCGGCGTACCCCAAGGCTCCTCCCTCAGCCCAACGCTGTTCAACATCTACATGGCACCCCTCGCCCACGTCGCCCGACAGCACAACCTCAACATCATCTCCTACGCCGACACCCAGCTGATCCTCTCCCTCACCAAAGACCCTCACACCGCCAAAGCCCACCTCCACGAAGGAATGAAGGCCGTCGCCGAATGGATGAGGACCAGCCGCCTGAAGCTGAACTCGGACAAGACGGAGGTCCTCATCCTTGGTTCCAACCCTTCAGCCTGGGACGACTCCTGGTGGCCAACATCACTGGGAACAGCCCCGCCACCCACCGACCACGTACGCAACCTAGGGGTCATCCTCGACCCCACCCTCTCCATGACTAAGCAGGTCAACGCCGTTTCCTCATCCTGCTTCAACATCCTCCGAATGCTCCGCAGGATCTTCAAGTGGATCCCCACCGAAACAAGAAAACAGTCACCCAGGCCCTCGTCACCAGCAGGCTGGACTACGGAAACGCCCTCTATGCAGGAACGACGGCTAAGCTCCTGAGACGGCTGCAACGCATCCAGAACGCCTCTGCACGTCTTATCCTCGACATCCCCCGACGCAGCCACATCACACCCCACCTGAGAGACCTGCACTGGCTCCCTGTCAACAAGAGGATAACCTTCAAGCTCCTCACCCACGCACACAAAGCACTCCACAACTCCGGACCAGCCTACCTCAACAGACGACTCAGCTTCTACACCCATACCCGCCAGCTCCGCTCGACCAGCCTCGCCCTCGCCACAGTCCCCCGCATCCGGAAAACGACCGCCGGCGGCAGATCCTTCTCCCACCTCGCCGCCAAGACCTGGAACACCCTCCCCACCAACCTCCGACAGACCCAAGACCTACTGGCCTTCAGAAGACTCCTCAAGACCTGGCTCTTCGATCAGTAGCAGCACCAACCCCCTCTTCCCCCAGCGCCTTGAGACCCTCGCGGGTATGTAGTGCGCTTTATAAGTGACATGATTGATTGATTGATTGACTTTAAGGCAGCTTTTGATCCAGAAATAGACTATGTGAGAAGTTAAAAGCCTGGGGTGTTCCGACTGAGCTTTTTAGGCTAATTCAGTTATTATAGACAGGAACCTGGCTGCAGATAAAACTCCATCCCAAGTCACAGACTAAGTAACTATGCGCCAGACAGGCACACAGGTGCCAACATCTTTAATAAGTGCACTCTCAAGGCGCTGTGCAATCCCAGCTCGGGCTGAACTTGTTCACAATGTGTAGAGTTGCCACTGACTTTAAACATTGTAAAAACTCTTTAAAGTGCAGTAACTACTACTTGGGCTTGTGCAGACAATTGAAGGGAGAGAGAGAGAATGAGATGGAGGGGATGAGCCTGCCTGTTCCTCTATCCTACCCCAAAATATGAAACTTAAGCAAGGCATGGTATCTGGCCTTCAGTGAGGTGCACACAGAGCTCTCGCTCCAAAAAGATGCACATAGACACCTATTATCACCTGAAAACAGAGAAAGCTCCTTTGAAAAGTGCAACCCCTACCTCAAAAAATGTACTACTGACCGAGGACAAAAGTTCATAAAAAATGTCCTGGGCGAGTTTCCACTTTGCCAAAATGACATGAGAATTTCCACCACATCTTGATGTACTTTACACCACTAGAGAAGCAAACAGTTTTCTCTTCAGCCTGTTTTATTTCAGTGCACTAACACCACCAAATTATTTATTAATTTTAAATAGGGGCGCCCAATTTTTATGCTGATTTAGGTTAGGCTTTTGATGTCTGGCTTTGACTTGGAGTACATGATA
Source organism: Calotriton arnoldi (assembly GCA_963921515.1). Taxonomy (NCBI): domain Eukaryota; kingdom Metazoa; phylum Chordata; class Amphibia; order Caudata; family Salamandridae; genus Calotriton; species Calotriton arnoldi. Next base: position 2,394,911 of record CAWUFW010001490.1, read on the forward strand.
CTTTTTTTTTTTTTTTTAAAGAAGAACTCATCTAGGTTTAATTAAGCTAAATGCAAACACTAATTTTTGCATTGAGAGCCCCCGTTATTTATTGCGTAACTCTTAAATGTTTCACAATCCTTGATACCCTTCAAACCTCAAAGGGCATGTGAATGAGGAACCGTTCCTTAAACATTTAATTGTGAACAAAAGCTATGTTGAGTAGAAGGGTCAATAAATGGCTGAATTATTTGGAAAGATGAATAATGGAGGTTGTGGGGATGAGTGAAGAAGGTGTAGATTGATGGATTGAAGAGTGTGAGGATGAATGAAGAAGGTGTGGATGGTGGACAGAGGGACAGAGTTTGGCATAAATTAATAGGGTGTAGGTGAAGGGGAGAAGAGTGTTGGGGTGAATGAAGGTGGAGATGGTGGCTGGTTGCACAGTGTGGGGATGAATGAAGAGGGGGTGGATGGGTGGAGAGTTGGGGAGGAAAGTAGAAGGTGTAGATGGTTGAATGGGTGAAGAGGGTGTGGGTGGGTGTAGATGGATAGATATATGGATGGATCTTGGTAGGCGCATGGATTGATGGAAAATGGGTACTTGGATGGATGAATGGCTCTTGCTGGTGCATTGATGGATGGATATGAAAAATCTCTTCATGCATACTATCCACATCCTGAACAATGTAGAGTTAACCTCTCTGCTGAGAATCAGTATTTCATGAGCTGCACCTTGCTGTAGTTGGTAGAGGCAAAGGGGTTCTGGCTTGGACTTTAAATAGATATAAAGAAGCTGTTGCTACCAATTTAGATACCGGGGAGGTCTGTGAGAACCACTAACAGTAGTTTTAAACTCTTGAAGGCCTTCAGGATCACACTGTGCTTTCAAAATTATTAAATGCTATAATTCTAGTGCCATTGTGTCACCCATCACTGCATGTCCAATATCGGGCCGGGCAGAGCCCACTATAACAATGCTATGTCCTTCACGCTATAGCTTAAGATCAATTATATAACGGCTGGCACATGTCGGTGCACATGGGCCTGGTTAAGCTACGTCATCAGTACATTTTGCACAGTCTAGCAGCTATATTTTCTGCTCATAATAATTTTAAAATGATTAAATCTGCTGCTCTACTCTCTAGGTTTGGGCATAGCCCAGTGTTTTTACAATATTTCACTATCATCATTCTTTGCATTGGTTTGCTCTAAACGTGCACTGCCTGGACTGTATTAGGTCAGCCTCTGAGCAAGACAAGTTTGTGACCTGTTGTCGTTTAGTACCATTTGCAGATCAGTCGTTCCACAACTGGCCTGTGTTCTGCGTATTTTGCACACTGTTTCAATTCCATGAGCAAAGGTCTGTTTCGTTATGTGCTCTGACTGCTTTCTTACCTACTTTTTAAAAACGGTTTACCTGAATCCTCGCTGCTTGTATTTAGCGATGCTTGTTTTCGTCATATGGTTTTATTGTCATCTCTTTTTAGACATTAGTAAAGGTTTTCATTAAACATACAATAAAACTGACTACACTGTGCTTTCTAGGCTTCTCTTTGTACAATCCAAGTGGTGACAAGCTCGTTATTTTAACTACCAAACTATCGCCTCCATCAGCGTAAAACCTGAATTTCTCCATATACATCCTATGCCTCTCCCTCCACTCTCAATCTTAGGTGTTGGACTTGAGTGGGACCTCAACCACACTACGCATTTGTTGGAAATCATTTTTCTACACACAGATTTTACCAGAGAAAATATGGTAAAATGTAGCTCGAAATGGGGTAAAGTGTTTACTCCAATTCCGACCTGAGATGCTCAAAATGGGGAGGAAATGCTGCACCCAGGAAGTTTCTCACGCTGTGATATCAGATTTAACTACCTGAGATGTTACCACTCAAATACCGGAGCACTGTAAATGAGGCAAGCAATGTGCCCAGCAAAGACTGTTTGAGGGGCCACAGATAAGGAGAGCTGCATTGGAGAGGTAACTTTCGATGGGCTGAACAAATAAGACATCTTGCACTGGAATATACCTAATAAATGGAAAATACACCAAATAAAGAAGGATATAACAGTAGTTTTGGAGGGATTTCTGACCCCATATAAATTTAACTCCGGTGTACTGGGTGCCAATGAAGGGATTTTAAAGCTGCGCTGGTGCAGTTAATTATTTCCTGGTAAAAACCTAGAGGACAAAAGATGGCGTATGAAAGTGACAATATGCAGAAAAGGACAAAATGTCCTAAAAAGGTATCTTCTGATAACACTGTACCCTGCAGCAGGACTGGCCTTTAGCATGGGCGAGCTTGGCCCATGCCCAGGGCGTCAATATTCTGAGGGGCGCATGAAGCTGTGTGCATTAAGGTTGTGCCAACAACAGTGCCCTTCTCATCTGCCTCCAGCCTTGTCCTTTTCCCTGCCTGTTCCTTTCTGCCTGATTTGCCAGTTTAAAGTGGTTTTAGTCCTTCATTATCATATAGCAGCCATGTTTTTAAACACCCCTTTAGGCCCCTTTCTTGACCTTCTGATACACAATCAACAAAACCGTAATCAGCATGAGGCAGCTAAGCCATGGGTGATTTAGGTGAGCTGAGGAGGTCCGGGGATGTTTGTGTTCAAGGGTCAGTCCCTGCTCATCCAGGTACTGACCAGTGAGAGAGAGAGAACGAACACACACACACACACACACACACACACACACACACACACACACACACACACACACACACACACACACACACACACACACACACACACACACACACACACACACACACACACACACACACACACACACACACACACACACACACACACACACACACACACACACACACACACACACACACACACACACACACACACACACACACACACACACACACACTTAATGCATTATCATCAGCAAGGGCGCCAAATTTCTCTCCGCCCAGGGCCAGCTCTGTTCCCGCAGCTCTGTACGTTTTTATCATTGCACCTTTCACGTTTGTCGCTGCCCAGGTGTCAGAGTGGTGAGAAAATGCGTCGTCCAAAGTCAGGCTTGTGGTTCGCGCTCGCAGCCCTGCGCACCAAGGCGCGCGCTCACGACTGCTGCCTTCCCTGTTCACAATAGCGCCATTATCCTCCTTCCTCGCTGCGCACTTAAAATGTCTTACGTCCCTCCTGCAGCGCAGGTTCTTGTCGCAAACAAGACCAGGGCCGCAGACGTGCTGCTGCAGCCTCGGTTTATTGGGAAATGCGGTCAGCCTGACTCCAGAAGGCCTTGGTTAGACGCATGGATGCGAACAATGTGAAGTAGTGTAATTAGGAGGCACAGGAGAGAACGCGTCATGCGTTGGGGGAAGAAACTGCCTGTAGCAAAGTGTTTCCTCCATTTTTGTCTATCCTGATCCAGGATGACATTTCGAGCGCAGAGCTGCCTGCATAAGCGGTCTTGTAACTGCGCATGGATAATTAGATGTTATGTGGCTGTCTGTGTGTATGACACTAATTTTCCGTGCCTCCGGGCGGCACACAGAAACACAGGATTTGACAGTAGCAGACGAACGCCACTTTACCATGTATATAAATATATATTTTTTTTAAACTAAAACCCTCAGCGTCCGAATACAAGTGTTCTCTTATATTGTGAATTCTGCGCAAACGAGCAGGGATCGCGGCCATAATGAGTGCTTCGGTATTTAGAACACTCGGTAATTACCGGGTGCGATAACGCGCACCTTCCATTACATTTCGGCTGGTCAAACCCGCCGGCATTTAAGACGGAAATAAGGCCTGATATTTAAGTACCAAAGTATTCCCAGAAAAGTGGGAATTTTGCGATAATTATCGCACCCGACAAATTCAGAATACCTCGTGCTTTGATGGGGTGCAATAATGATCACATTCAAAACAGGTCACTTGCAATCATGCCCTAAGTCTTCAATTTTACCTTTCCTTATTTGTACTACGTCCATGGCTTCCATAAGGCGAGATAAGGCAGCCGCCTAAGGGCTTCAGTTAAGGCGGCACAAAAGGACTACTAATGTGTTTCCAGCGCTGTGACATTTCCCCTTCCTCCCCGCGAGCTCCATTTCCACACTGTGGCCTTTAATGGTTTACGATAACTTACCCACAAAAAATGTAGGGGCATATTAGCAAGAACGGCATTAAAATTATCGCCGCTTTAGCGGCAGGAAACTGCCGCTAAAGCGGCGATAATGGGCTTGATAATATGCCCTTGAGAATTCCAATAGAAGCCCAGGATCACAGGAGAACATGGGCTTCTATTGGTATTCTCAAGGGCATATTATCAAGCCCATTATCGCCGCTTTAGCGGCAGTTTCCTGCCGCTAAAGCGGCGATAATTTTAACGCCGTTCTTGCTAATATGCCCCATTGACTTTTCACCGTCTTTTCCCCCGTTTAGAGTATGACGTTTCTATTTTGCATCTCCTCTGTCTTTCAGGTGTAAACATTTTTTTTACTTCTCCTACTACCGATTGTGTTCTAAAGCATTTAGAATGCTGCTCTCTGAACTGTCTGTAATATGCTTCATTCTGATGGCTAAATAGTGCCCAGAACCAGGCACAGGACTAAACTCTGCCCTGTAGCATTGGACATAATTCAGATAAGGGTTCTTGAATTGATAATAAGTCCAGAAGGTGCCCAAGACATTGACATAACATTCTGTCGGTGGCATCAGGAATCGGCCTGGGTGGAGTTCGCAGAGTTCTGCTCCATGGAACTCGCCAAAGGTCAGAAAATACTCTGCCGCGCTCCGCAGAGTTCTGCGAGTGGTAGAGTGTGGTAAGTCACGTTGCTCGCACTGATTTTTAGCCCCAGGAGTTTGTCCCGTGCAGTAAAATCACAGCGAACGGCACTACGCATCGCGCCATAGGGCGCTGCTTCTTTCTGCCGCTCGAGTAGATATTCTACTAGAGCGTCAGCTTCCTCAATGCTAGCAGTAGATTTCTCAACATGAGCGATCGCGACCTGCTGCTACTGCCCGCATTGAGAAATCTCGTCAGGAGGAGGTCTAGTGCGTGATTTTTCTTGCGTAGGCTCGTGAGCCGCACCACAAAAAAATACTCAGCTCCGTGTCACTTCGTGGAGTTTTGCGGAACTCCGCGTGGAGGGGAAAAACTCTGCAAACTCTGCCGACGGAGTGGAATTCTACGCCCACCCCTAAACAGGAAGTGGGCACAGTACTGTAGATGTGTATTATAAAACCAAACACCATCTTTCAAGGTCTACATAGCAGTTTGTACAGTGATAAAACATCTACTTTTTTGCTTCATCATTCACAATCTTCTCTCAAAGGTCTTACACTCTATTTTCAATCTGAAGGTACACCCTCCTCCTACCATCTACAAGAGGTGCACATCACCTCCACTTCCTATGCAAAGTCGCTTACAAATGGCTGGAAAAAAAAAGGGTCTGGGACCACTTGTCACCTCACTTTCTTCAGAGCCACCTCCATTGACCAGGGCTTCGGATGCTTATGGATCATCTATTCCCTAGCCCAGTTTGCAAGCCTGGCTCCGCCCCAAACACCAATAAACTTGTTAAGAAATATCCTGCTTGGAACAGAATCAAAGACTTTAATCTAAAAAAAATCTTATCAATTGCTCTGCTGTGATGTATTTCCCAGATTACTCAAAGATGTTAGGTTCCAGAACTCAATTAGATCAGTCTGCCTTGACATTCCTGTTGTGAAACCATGCCGCTATAAATGGTGTATCCCGCTTCTTTTAAAGTATTCTCTTGATAAGTAATTTTATATAGTATGAGTATATTTCCTCACCACTGATGTCAGACAGGCTTTGCTGCTGTTTAGAGCCTCTTCACCACTTCTCTCCATCTGCCTTTCTTAAGTGGTTCAGAAAGTCGCCTGGAAGTACCATCTTAGAGCACAGGGTTACTGTTAGCACCACCACTAACCCTACAATTTCTTGTATTAGTTCAATGTTGTATCCCACAGCCTTTGTTAGCTCCTACAAAAGTGTTTATTTTGTGACAGGGCTAATTTCCACCTCTGATACATTAGTATTGCCTCTCGTCGTTAGCTTCTGTTTTGATTATTGAACACACATCTCTTGGTTGATCAATTCCACAGTCTCCTTCACTTCTCTTTCAACCTCATAGCTCTACCGCTACATTTGCTACAGTAACTGAGATATCTACAAGAGGTTGCCTCTCCGTCCTTCACTTATTTAGCAATTTTCTCCTTTGTGCCCTTGCTCTTGAGAAAGCTTTTTTTCTGAATGTATGCCCTACTGAAATAGAAACTCGTTCTTGATCTAACTTTAGACAAACTAGGCCACGAAAGTCATCTTTTTCTGTGACGTTTCATTGTATCATTGCATAGGCTTATGTTTTCATTTCCCAGTAGAATAGAAATCCAATGTACCTTGCTGAGACAGACAACTTGCATGCACTGCCCTTAACAAAGTGTACTTATTCAAGGTCAAACCTAGCTGTCTCAGAGAAACCATGTAATATGTAACCATTTCTGTTCCATGTATAGACATATGACACAGACACCTTAAAGGTTGAGACTTTAGTGTCTGTCATTCTTGTAGGACCTAATGTGTTCTACATTTCTGTTGCTTGAAATTTCAATGCGTGAGTCCTTAAAATTGAGACTAGATCAGAGGGGCGCACCAAGGCAGTCTAGTGACTACACGTCTCCCGATCCATCTCGTATGTGCACCAAAAAGACAAAGAAAAGGTTGAGCGCATTCTCACTTTCTTAGCGGTCTTCCACTCTTCACTTTGCTTTTCAACTCAATGCTCATTTACTCTGCACCTATCATTTTACGCACCTTTGAAATTCCCTTGGCATTCCGACAACTCTTTTGCTGAGTGGAAACTCTTATAACCGGTTTCGTATTTTTATCCACTCCGGCCGGAACAGGGTCTGTATTTACTTGCTGCATTTGTAGTGTGTTTTTCTCTCCTCATAGGGTTGTCTGATTTTGGAGTCTCCACATCCCCCAATTATTACTCTGTTTTGCAGCTACTTGCAATCTGGATCTCCTCTTTGCTCCTCACCTACACCTACACATTGGTTGCTCTCCCTTAGCTATGCCATATTGGGACAGTCTTTCATCTTTTTTCTTTGCGCCCTGATTAGAGAGGTTAGAGGCTCCATCTCTCCGGTTGGACTTGATAGAGCCAGGTAAGGCTCTTGTCCAGATCCCACTGCCTGATCATCCCAATCACATCTTTCTTTGAATTGCTTCAGCAGACACTTGCTCTCATCTTTGTACTGCTAAGTACAATCCTGCACAGTTACTCAATGAAATCTCCCACTCCAGTTTCCGTAGTAGCATCCATCCTGTCAGTGGCATCATCATCGCCTATAAGCTCATATGCTGTGGCATATGCTTGATTTCTTTGGGTTAAATAATTGCTGCTTCTTGTTGAACTCCATAGACCCTTATTCATTTCAGTTTTTTGAGGCTCTAAGATTTCACTGTCACCGCTAACAATGAGGGGATAGCACATCTTCCATGTAACGATTATTCGATCATGTATGTAGAATGAATACTGCATGAAGCACATTATTCCACTCAAAACACTCTATAAATACAGATGGAACAACCTATCCATCAGGATTGCCCCAGTGCTGCTCTAATTTAGGAAATAGTTGAAGTAGGCCAGGGCATGAAATTCCGCTACGCTCGCGGAATGTGCAGAGTTTTTCACACACTGCGTAGCGCCTGGTGTACTCGGAGCAGAGTTTTCTCTTGCTCGCCAACGTTAAGTTGGTGAGCATGGAAAATCTTACTCCAGACCACCTGCCGGTGAGATTTCAGAATGTGGGTGGTCACGGATGGCCACTACCGCTCGCATTGAGAAACCTTCCGTTTGCGTTGAGGAAGCTGCCGCTCCAGTAGAACTTCTACTCGAGTGGCTGAAAGAAGCTGCACCCTCTTGCACTGCGCATGGTGCTGTTATTGTTCCAGCATGGGACAAACACCTGGTGCTAAAAATCAGCATGAACGGCACGACCTAAAGCACTCGGTCACTTGTGGAACTCCGCATAGCATGGCAGAGTTTTTTGGTCACTTCACGGAATTCCGCATAGTGGAACTCCACAAACTCCACCCAGGCTTACTTTAAAGAGCGCTACATCACAATGCATTAACAGTTCATAAACCAGCTATCACTCCTATCACTCATTGACTTTATGCTGGACATTAACCATGTACAGCGCTTGCTGCCTATTGGCTAGGTTTGCGCTATAGAAATACCACATGCATACATGCAAAAAATGTTGGCTGGTACACGAGCAGTGTTAAGATCGCCATGACTTGACCAGACTAGGTGTCAGAATCTCACAAATTACACCTTACTCTTTTACATAGGGTAGAACCACACATCTCTGCAACCAAACATACAGTTCTGTTTGTAACTGCTTTGAATAATGTAGGTGCTAGGATTCCACTCTAGTCACAATTGAGAGATAAAGAGCATACCATGACATATACCCATCTTTGTCCCTAATAAGAGCTAAATGAGAAAAAACAGTCTTTTCAAACTCAATTCTCCTTAAGAGTACAACCTTTACCTTCGTATATGCAGGTTCAGTTCTATTATTACATTGAAGTCCACTGTCATTTATTTTCTTCAGCACCGATTTTCCCTACAACATCAATAACACTGTTCCAGTTGTTAGAACCTGATACTAAGTTTTAACTGTGAGTTTGCTCTATCAATTACAGCTTCAGGTGGACCTTTTATAGGGGTTCTAGAATGTCCTTTCTACTAAGTGCAGATGCAAATGGCATTCTTGTCTCTACGTCCGAATATTGCAACCCTCTCCCCGCCCATTAGCAGTAGATCAACTTCATTAACAACTTATGAAAGCCTTAAAAAAAAAACTTTACTGAAGTGGTCCCTCTGATAAGGTTGCCTGCATCTTTCATGATTGAGCAAAATTAAAAGTCTTATGAGGTGAAGGGTGAGAGAATATCGCAAACATTTTTTAAAACATTGTTTTTCAAAATAAATAAGATTTAAAATCAGTCTGGAGGTGTCAGGATCAGGGGTGTTAGGAGGCACAAGATCTACCAGAGAAGGAGACGGAGAGGACAGAGAAAGAATAGCAAGAACCGAGATTGGAGAATTAGGAGGACTGGTCAGTGGCAGGTGGGGTACAAAGGTACCAGGCAAGCAAGTCCCTGAGAAACAATCACACGAAAGCCTCGAGGGAAGGTGGGAGCTTCCATGGGAATTAAAGAACTATCAGAAATTGTGCTCAATTGCCTCAGACCTGCTTTGTTGTATGGCTGGCAGACACCTAGTTATCACCCGCCATTTTCTTTCATCTACACCTCTGTTTCTTCCTTACCTTCCCATTTTCCTCCCCATGCAGGGTTACCTTGCTTGGCTTGCTCGTGCTCTCATTGGCTGTCTAACCGTACTGGTTATTCTCTGAATCCACCTGATTGGTGTGCTCTTCTGGTACTTCCTATTCCTCTCTTTTTCTCACTGTTATCTTGACCCATCTGTTTTCCAGTGTTCAGGCTTTCCGGATTGCCAAAGATGTACCAGTACTCTTGGAGCATTAGCAACACTTCCTTACTTAAAATTTGGTAAGTCCTGGCCTGGAGTGGGAGTTGTGGCTGGAGGTGGTTCTGCTTTGTATTAAATTCATTCTAAGTCTTCTCAGTTAGATGGTACCGGGAATACGTATACAAGGAGATGTGGGTCTGAAGAACCGCCAATACATATGAAGCTGTCATCAAACCTCAGAAGATGCCTCTGGTGTTTTTCTAACCTGTACCCCAATTTTCGCTCAACCGAGAGCTTGTGCTCTGATTTCCTGTCACTCAGAACTGTGTCACTCTCTGCAGGCGGATTCTTAAGTATTAGCAGCAGAATCAGCCAAATGTACCCTTTTCAGTCTCAAACCTCACAGGAGGAAGGTCACCATATTCCATGATAAAGATGAAACCTGTTGCAAACACTTCCAGCTGTAATTCTGGACCCCAATATTGGTTCAGAAGATGAGTCAGTATTTGAAACTAGTTGGATGACTCTTACTGACTATTGGAGACCAAATCAAAACAAAATGCTAGTGGTGTCTTTGCATGTTATCTTGCAGAAAATGTGTTTGTAAACTATTAGCACATTTTAAATTATGTTTTTAAGTGTTTATTGTTATATACAATATAAGATAAGACTTAGACGACATACATTCAACTTACTATATCCCCCTGCCTTCACCGCTCCAGCCACGGCCGGACTGGGAACAGAAACCAGCCTTGGCAAGCAGCTCGACCGGACTGGGGACGGGGTGGGATTCGAATGGGAAGCACCACTCGCGCTTTTGTTACAGGGGGACGATATTGCAGCACTGCTGCAAAACCGGCCCCTTGTAATAAAACTGGCCCCCACGACGCCAAAACTGGCCCCAACCTTCCGGCCCACTGGAAAAATGCCCGGTGCCCACTACGGTCAGTCCAGCCCTGGCTCCAGCTTAACAAACCTGGAAATCTCTGTGATGGAAATCTCAGAGCCATTTGATAAGTCATCACTAAACTACAGATCATGCTCTGATGCAATAATCGTTTCAGAATGTATGCTACATAAATGACAATAATAACATTGTAACTTAACAAAACAGATTTCTTTGATTGTTTCTATGGTGTGTGACATGTGAGTAACATTGAATGTGTAGTGGTAGAATTGCATTTGCCAAACAATACCAAGTAGACTGCCAAGAGATGATTAGCAAAAATAACTAATTAGGGTGATGACTTAAAAAAATATCCTGAAATGTAGGCAGTTTTTGCTGTTGTAAGGATAGGATATTTGTAAATATCACATATTTTTATCATGTTACTTCAAATGGATATATTTTTACATGTGACTGCATCTCTTCCTCTATGACACATTGAATGTTGCACTGTTGTTTTGCAGTTTGCGTACTTTTCTGCACTATTTAATGAGCACCTTAATCATCTAAGCATAAGAAACATAGTAAGTGTTGGAAAATGTCCATTTCTGAAAGGTCACCCCAAACGTTTTGCCTTTCTCCTCCTCTTTTTATGACCTTGTTTTTGTTGGCTTTAGGACTCTGAGCACTTTATCACTGCTACCCAGTGCTAAAGTGCATGCACTTCTTCCCCTGAACATGGTAACATTGGTATATACACAATTGACATATTTAGTTTACTTGTAAGGTCCTCAGAAAGTGGTATGCCATATACCCGGGGCCTGTACCCTAAATCCCACTAGTGGTCCCCCAGCACTGATTGTGCCACCCACACAAGTAGCCTTTCAAACATGTCTCAGGCCTGCCATTGCAGGAACAGTGTGTGAAGCATACCGCCACTTCGACTTGGCATTTAAAACTACTTGCCAAGCCTTAAACTACTCTTTTATTACAAATAAGTCACTTCCCAGGTATGCCCTAGTAGCCCTTGGGGCAGGGTGCTGTGTAACTAAAAGGTTGGGCATGTACTTTTAAGTGGTACATGTCCTGGAAGTGGCAAACCTCTTAATTCGTGTTTTACTACTGTGAGGTCTACTCCTCTCATAGGCTAGCATTGAGAATTCTTTAAAACACTTTAAAGCTGTAATTCCTGTTTAGAAAGGAGTAGCTGCATCATGTTTCATATCTTTGGCATGGTAATGATAAATCCTCTTTACTGGTAAAGTTGGATTTAACATTACTGTTTTAGAAATGCCACTTTTAGAAAGTGGAAGTTTCTCTGCTCTTACTGCTCTGTGTGCCTTGCAGCCTGTCTCCAAAACATGTCTGGGATAGGTGACAGCCACACTTTGTGCATATGCTCTAGACAGCCACAAACACAGAAAGGGTGGGCGTGACAGACAACTCATCTGCAGTCATCTACATTCTGATAGCTCTTCCTAGGCAGGAAGAGGGAGGGGGAGCAGACACATATCTGAATAGGCAGTGTCCTGTGTCCCACACAAAGAGCTGATTAACCCCCACAGATAGCCTGGCAGACAGGGCTGGGAAGAAAGGGGACCTGTGCACTTCAAGGACTTACTTTGAAGTCACCCTCACTTCAAAGGCACATTTGGGTATAAGTACTGAGGCTCTGACCCTACCAAGACAGTCCACTACTGGACCTGTGAAGAACTCTGCCAGGAGTAAATACTGCTGTTCTACAATGATTGCTACTCTGCTCTACCGACTGTTCTGAAGGACAGCTTCTCTGCTTTGCTGAGATGCCCTGCTACCTGCTGATCTCTGCACTGCTGAGGACAAGTACTGGACCCATCTCACTTGAACCCATAGTGACTTCAAGGGGATTGCTGGCCTGCCCCCTGTTCTGAAGTCTCAGGGTCATCAAAGACTTCCGGCAGCCCTGCTGCTAGACTCTGCCACCTGTGAGTCCTCCCTTGCCTGAGGTGCCAATCCAGTCCTGGGCCTCAGAAGTGGGTGCTGCAGCTGCTGACGACTGCGCCGATTGGAACCGATGCAGTGCCCTTCGACGCCGATGCAGTGCTGATCCCTGTGCGGCTCGGTGACGATGCGGGAACCGACAGCAAGGTTCGATGACGATGCAGTGTCTTCATCGGAAGGGGTTCGAAGCAGAGTTGGAGCCCCACTGCAAAGCTCGATGATGATGCTTCAACCTGACTGTGTGAATCAGAACCGGCGCATCGAGTATTCAACGCCAACAGTTGCTCCGTCCTAGGTACTTTTTCGGTAGCCCTGCATGGGTCCTGTAGCCGGCCTGCCCTTTATTGTGGTCAGCCTGGAATTTGAATTTACCCCAGTCCAGCGCACCCTGAAGATACCCCTAAGCGCTATTTGATTCTAAGCACTACTTTTTGGTTTATTCTTTCAAAATTAATATCTCCGGTTCTACTTATGGGATTCTTGGCATTTTGGTCTTGATTTTCTCATAAAAATATTATCTATTTTTCTAAATCTGTGGGTAGTATTTTTGTGATGTTTTCATTGTGTTAATGTGTGTGTGTGTGTTGCACAACTACTTTACACATTGCCTCTTTAGATAAGCCAGACTGCTCTGTGCCAAGCTACCAGAGGATGAGCACAGGTTATCTTTTAGGGCCGTGGTACTCATAGTACGGCCCGGCAGGCCTTCATTGGCGGCCCACGGACCTTGCCTTGCAGTTTCCACGGCCGGCAGTAAACACAGAAGATGACCGCAGGAGCATACGTAGTGAATACATATTAAATAGGTATTCACTACGTATGCTCCTGCGGCCTTCTTCTGTGTTTACTGCCGGCCCCTGTGACGTCAGGGCACCTTCGGAAAGCTTCACAAAAGGCCCTTTAAAAGTCAGCTGCAAGCGCTTTCACAGCTGACTTTTAAAAGGGCTTTTTGGGAAGCTTCCTAGTTTGGACAAAGACAGAGGCGCAGAGACAGATAGAGGCGCAGAGACAGATAGAGGCGCAGAGACAGAGGCACAGAGACAGAGGCGCAGAGACAGAGGCGCAGAGACAGATAGAGGTGCAGAGACAGATAGAGGCGCAGAGACAGATAGAGGCGCAGAGACAGATAGAGGCGCAGAGACAGATAGAGGCGCAGAGACAGATAGTCAGAGAGACAGATAGTCAGAGAGACAGATAGTCAGAGAGACAGATACAGTCAGAGAGACAGGGACAGACAGGGACAGAGACAGGGACAGACAGAGACAGGGACAGACAGATAGAGACCGGGACAGACAGATAGAGACAGAGACAGGGACAGATAGAGACAGGGACAGTGACAGACAGATAGAGACAGAGACAGGGACAGACAGAGACAGGGACAGACAGACATGGACAGGGACAGAAAGAGACAGGGACAGACAGATAGAGACAGGGACAGACAGATAGAGACAGGGACAGACAGAGACAGGGACAGACAGATAGAGACAGGGAGAGACAGAGACATGGACAGACAGATAGAGACAGGGACAGACAGAGACATGGACAGAGACAGACAGAGACAGATAGAGACAGGGACAGACAGATATAGACAGGGACAGACAGATATAGACAGGGACAGACAGAGACAGACAGGGACAGACCGAGACAGACAGATAGGGACAGACAGAGACAGGGACAGACAGAGAGACAGGGACAGACAGAGACAGGGACAGACAGGGACAGGGACAGACAGGGACAGACAGACAAGGACAGACAGACAGGGACAGACAGATAGAGACAGGGACAGACAGAGACAGGGACAGACAGATAGAAACAGGGACAGGCAGAGACAGGGACAGACAGATAGAGACAGGGACAGACAGAGACAGAGACAGGGACAGACAGATAGAAACAGGGACAGGCAGAGACAGGGACAGACAGATAGAGACAGGGACAGGGACAGACAGAGACAGGGACAGACAGACATGGACAGGGACAGAAAGAGACAGGGACAGACAGAGACAGGGACAGAAAGAGACAGGGACAGACAGAGACAGGGACAGACAGAGACAGGGACAGACAGATAGAGACAGGGACAGACAGAGACATGGACAGACAGAGACATGGACAGAGACAGACAGAGACAGATAGAGACAGGGACAGACAGATATAGACAGGGACAGACAGATATAGACAGGGACAGATAGAGACAGAGACAGACAGGGACAGACCGAGACAGACAGATAGAGACAGGGACAGACAGAGAGACAGGGACAGACAGATAGAGACAGGGACAGACAGATAGAGACAGGGACAGACAGGGACATACAGGGACAGGGACAGACAGATAGAGACAGGGACAGACAGAGACAGGGACAGACAGATAGAAACAGGGACAGGCAGAGACAGGGACTGGCAGAGACAGGGACAGACAGATAGAGACAGGGACAGACAGGGACAGGGACAGACAGAGACAGGAACAGACAGGGACAGACAGAGACAGGAACAGACAGAGACAGGCAGAGACAGGGACAGACAGAGACAGGGACAGACAGAGACAGGGACAGACAGAGACAGATAGATAGAGAGACATAGAAGATAGAGAGACAGAAGATAGAGAGACATAGAAGATAGAGAGACAGAGAGAGATAGCGAGAGATAGAGACATAGAGAGAGAGAGATAGCTAGAGAAAGATAGCTAGAGATAGCTAGAGAGAGATAGAGAGATAGCTAGAGACAGAGAGATAGCTAGAGAGAGAGATAGCTAGAGAGAGAGCTAGAGAGAGAAAGAGTGAGAGAGAGCTAGAGAGAGAGATAGCAAGAGAGAGATAGCGAGAGAGAGATAGCGAGAGAGAGATAGCGAGAGAGATATAGCGAGATGTGTGTATGCCGGGTCTGGTGGCTCAGTGGACGAATGCGTCCGCTGCAGGGGCCTGTGTTCAACCTCATGGTCACAGTTTTTTTTTCTTGCCCTAGCCCCGCCCCTCTCCCCCACTGACCCCGCCCCCACCTGTGCGGCCCTCGGCCACAAACCACACTCTAAATTTGGCCCCCGAGAGAAAGTTTGTGAGTACCCATGTTTTAGGGTGTATCTAGCTTACCCTGACTAGGACTGTGGTCCCCACTTGGACAGTGTACATACCTCTGCCAACTGAAGACCCAATTTCCAACAGTAAGTGTTAGAAAGACCAATACATTTCACAATTTTTAGAGGGAAGAAGGAAATATTTTTGGGGGAAATCATTTTATAAAACGTAAAAGGTAAAAATATGGCTTTTAAAATGTCTCTAATTTATTGACACTAACACACAGAATTAGAAAATGAAAGCAATTTGGAAATATCAATAATTGGTCCGTGTCATGCTAATGATTTTTGACAAGTTTATCATTCCCCTGAAACCCTTCTGAAATCGGGGAATTTCGGTGCACTGCATCAGACTCTCTGCATCACTTACCTTTTAGGTCTACGTTTTGCAAGGGTAGGAAAAATTAATTGAACATGGTTGTGAATATCACATTTGCAAGGATCAATCCCTGTGACAACATGTTAAGTGTCACAATAAGGGGATCTCATTGCAACCCTGGAGGAAACTCTGCAGCCATAAAAAGCATTTGTGGGGACACTCTAGTGCCGGAACACTCTATCAAGTAGCTGTTGCGCTTTACAAATAGAATAAAATAAAAAAATGAATTTGTGCTGTAACATTTTACAGATCCTAACTAAGGATCAATATTAGAAATGCATGACTGGCTAATATAATGTTTACTTGTGCAAGCTAGAATTGTACATGTAACAATTTTAAGCCCTCAGGGTACTTGCCATCTTTAGAATATTTTCTTTGGTTAAAACAGGTAGGACTATAATTTCCCAGAACAGTATTGTAGTCAATCGCTACTTTTTCTAATAGAAAAAATATATATCTGCCCTCTGTTCTCCTTTAAGCAGTGGTGTTGGAACAATTCTGACTGGAATGCTGGCCATCTGCACATGTTCCCTAAATTATAGGGATTCTAAAAATCCTGGTGTTACTAAATGAGTGAGTGCAGCAAGTATACAAAGAACCTTAAATCAGAAGCGTGCATTTATAGGATGGAATGAAGTGCATGAGATAGTTTCTGAAATACTTATGTCAAAATGTGGTTCAGTGATACATTAAGATACAATATTATTAAAACTTTGGATAAATTCTCAGTTTATGTTAAAAGGAGTTATTTAAAAGATACCATTAATAAATCACAGTTCTTTTAGTCATGTGTGCATACAAAAGTAAAATAAATGTGCATTGGTTTGTTTTTCACCATACTTCAATGCTTGCCCGACAAATATTCCACAATTAAAAGGCCCAAATCAACCTCATTTTTATGGTCTGGCTTGACAGTGCAGCAGTCATCAGACAATTATGTGAGCATTACTAGAGAGGGGCTTTGGCTCTGCCACCAAGTTAGGAACCAGGAGTACATGTTTTGATTGGACAGAAGTTGTGTGCTTCCACAAAAAAGTGCTTGCCCTCCAGCTTGCCTAGTGTGGTGTACTTGCACAATAAAGTGCTTGCCCTCCAACAGCTGTGATCATTTTGTTTATTTATCCAGCTGCCTAGGCTTGAACTTTGAGGGGCACACACAACATTGAAAGTGTATTAGATAACTAGCTAATTTGTGTTGTTTGTCTCTGGGAGCAGTGCAGCTGGGAGGGAGCAGCCATTAACCTATACGGATTTTTAGGTCTGAGTAGGCAGTGCAACTCTCACCTAAGCGTTTCACCTACACCAACATTATTCTACAGGTCTTTGCTTCCACACAAATTTGCATCTATTACCATGTTATTTACTTATAAAGCTTCACATTACTACACAACATTCTTTTAAAACCAGACCTATTGGCATTGCCAATGCTTGTGAATATTTGTACACTTAAAAAAGGGAGCTATTTTTTTATCAGTTCCTTTCATGTGCCTCATTCTTTCATACTCCATAGGACCGCATCCTAAGATTGACAAACGCTTGTTTACAAATGCGACCTCTTCGTAGCCACACAATGTAACACGATAAGCGAATGTGCAGTGATTTGTTAAAAGTTGTTCTCTGGGCTCTTTATAATTACCGCTGACCTTTTAATACATTTGAACAACAATCTACTGCAGTGAAAAGAGAACTGATTGAAAGGCCTCATTGTTTTCCAAATATCTTTCTAAACTGCCTCTAGGTCTGGGGGGGCCGCACCCCTAGTTCAAGCATAGCTGCGCTTTAAGCACAGCTGCTATGAAGGGAGGGGTGGAGCCATAAATTCAAGTGTATATCTTTACATTGGATTACATGCCGGTTTGCCAGCCAGTGCAAGGAGCAGGCTGCAGTTAACACAAAATTGAGCAAACAGATCTTCAGCACAATACACTCCGGCTCCCCGTCAGACCCTTTCCCGCACCACATCTTCAACAAAGCCAGCAGCTCCATCGCACCCCACCTGTGCAACATCATCAATCTCTCCTTCGAGACCGCGAACTTCCCAGAGAGCTGGAAACACGCAGAGATCAACGCCCTACTCAAAAAACCCAAGGCGGACCCGAGAGACCTCAAGAACTTCCGGCCCATCTCTCTGCTTCCGTTCCCAGCCAAGGTCATCGAGAAGATCGTCAACAAACAGCTAACCCGATACCTCGAAGAAAACAGCATCCTGGACCCATCGCAATCGGGGTTTCGCAGCAACCACAGCACTGAGACTGCCCTCATCGCCGCCACCGACGACATCAGGATCATGCTGGACAACGGTGAGACCGCAGCCCTCATCCTGCTGGACCTCTCCGCCGCCTTCGACACTGTCTGCCACCGCACTCTACGCGCACGCCTCCACGACACAGGGATCCGAGACAAGGCCCTGGAATGGGCCACCTCCTTCCTCGCCGGCAGAACCCAGAGAGTCCGCCTCCCACCATTCCGATCCGAAGCCTCCGAGATCATCTGCGGCGTACCCCAGGGATCGTCCCTCAGCCCAACACTGTTCAACATCTACATGGCCCCGCTCGCACGCATCGCCAGACAGCACGACCTCAACATAATCTCCTACGCCGACGACACTCAACTGATCCTCTCCCTCACCAAGGACCCCCTCGCCGCCAAATCCAACCTCAATGAAGGGATGAAGGCCGTCGCCGATTGGATGAAGATCAGCCGACTAAAACTGAACACGGACAAGACAGAGGTCCTCATCCTCGGCTCCAACCCCTCAGCCTGGGACGACTCCTGGTGGCCAACGACGCTGGGAGCAGCCCCGACACCCACCGACCACGCACGCAACCTGGGAGTCATCCTCGACTCAACGCTCTCCATGGCCAAGCAAGTCAACGCAGTCTCATCCTCCTGCTTCAACACCCTCCGCATGCTTCGCAAGATCTACAGGTGGATCCCGACAGACACGAGAAGAACAGTCACCCAGGCCCTCGTCAGCAGCAGACTTGACTATGGGAACGCCCTCTACGCGGAGCCCCGGCCAAGCTCATCAAGCGACTGCAACGCATACAAAACGCCTCCGCACGCCTGATCCTCGATGTACCACGCCACAGCCACATCACCCCCCACCTGAGGAACCTGCACTGGCTCCCCGTCGACAGGAGAATCTCCTTCAAACTCCTCATCCACGCACACAAGGCACTCCACAAGACTGGCCCAGCCTACCTCAACAGACGACTCCTCTTCTACGTCCCCAACCGCCAACTCCGCTCCGCCGACCTCTCCCTCGCCACCGTCCCTCGCATTCGAAGAACCACCACCGGCGGCAGATCCTTCTCCCACCTCGCCGCCAAGACCTGGAACACCCTTCCACTAAGCCTACGACAGACCCAAGACCTGCTGACCTTCAGGAGGCTACTCAAGACCTGGTTGTTCGACCAGTAGCAGCACCCCCTCCCCTTGTTTTTCCCCCAGCGCCTTGAGACCCTGGCGGGTAAGTAGTGCGCTTTACAAATTCTGTGATTGATTGATTGATTGAGGTAAAAAAGGGAGCCTGTCTTGGCAAACAGAAGTTTTTTACTCTGGCTAAGCGCTAGATCAATTTAATCTCAGAACAGGATAGGCTTATAATTATGTTGACCAGCGCCTAGAAACCCTGAGGCACTGGGCACTATATAAATGTAGTAATAGTAGCAAATGTACTTATATAATCGACCAGCGATATCTTTTTCATCAGCTGGCTTGTCTGCCATGAAAGAGGAAGACCTCTTGCTCAATTCTTCCACGAAGGCTGAATTCTTCCTCGGCTCTGCGTGGCTAGTCTTTTTTACGGATGCCTTTTGAAGAGTGTTTCAGGTGTGCCCTCTGACGACAGACTTCATTGTTCGAAGCAGACACTGTTGCTGTAATAGATCTCATGACAGTCTGGTGCATGTAGACACCCAGAGAGTGATCTGCAATGCATTGTTTGATATGACACAGACCATGTGCTGCAGAGAACAACTCACAATTCCTGTTGCCTCTTGGTCATATTTCTCCTAGGTCCTAAGTGCTTAGGTAATCTTAGATCTTAGACTGCTAAGATATTCACTTCTGAGTGACACCCCAGGGTTGTTCCCATATTTAGCTGATCCGATTGAGAGAGCCAACACTTTTTATGATAGCCATATTCCAACAACTCCATTGGAGGTTATAGGGCGATCCATAAACCAACATCTTGGGCATCTGAGATGGAAGGATATGGAGGGGTGAGGGCAGTTAGCCATTATGGAGCAGATCATGTCACTTTTGCTCTGTGAGAGAAGTAGCCTAACAACCCTTTCTTGTCTCATTTCACATGTCCAGGTGTCATGTCTAGAAACAATTTAGCCATGTTCTGATTAGTGATCATCCAAGTGGAGATTGTCTACACTGGAAGCATTTGAGAACAGGAGAGAACTTTGGGCACCTTCCAAGGTTGCAAAGGCTTTACTTATGTCCCAATTGCAGTTACAGTTTTTATGGTATTCAGACACAATATCGAGTTGGAAATGTCGACTTACACAAATATCAAGTTGGAAATATCGTGACACAGAAATATCCACAGCAAGAATATCGTGGTGAAGAATATCGAATTAAGGTAAGAAATATCGTTTTCAAAAATATAGAAGTGATTAATATCGTTTGCAAAAATATAGTTGTTTAAAATATCAATTTTTTAATTAGTGTTATGTATTTTAGTTTATATTTTAAATGTATGTGATGTATTTTTTTGTATAAGTATTGTTTATGGTTTTTAATATATGTGTTATATTTTTAGTAGTTATTAATTTTATTTTAAGTAAATTTCGCATTTTTAGTTTCGTAGCAGGTTGTGGGTTTATAGGGGAATACGGTGGGAAGTAATTTACATATAATAAATTAATGATTATTTTTATTTATTAATATTAATTTAATTGAGATTTTATAGTTTTAATTGTGGGAAGTAATTTATTTGTAATTAATTATTAATTGGTTATTTAATATGAATTAATTGATAATTAATTATGGTAATTGTGTAAATTGTTTTAGGTGTGGGTTGTTGGGTTTATAGGGGTAAAGAGTGGGAAGTAATTTATTTGTAATTAATTATTAATTAGTTGTTAATTAATGTTAATTAATTATGGTAATTGTGTAATTTTTTTAGGTGTGGGTTGTGGGGTTTACAGGGGTAAAGGGTGGGAAGTAATTTTTGATTATTTAATAAATATTTGTTAATTTATATTAATTGATTGAAAATTAATTATGGAAATTGTGTAATTAATTTTAGGTGCGGGTTGTTGGGTTTATATGGTAAAGGGTGGGAAGTAATATATGTTTAATTCATTAATAATTAGTTGTTAATTTATACTAATTAGTTGATTGTAAATTAATTATGAAATTGTGTAATTAATTTTAGGTGCGGGTTGTGGGGTTTATAGAGGTAAAGGGTGAGAAGTAACTTATGTTTAAGTAATTAATAATTAGTTGTTAATTAATATTGATTAATGAATTGAAAATTAAAAGGGGAGAGGAGTTGGCCTAATGGCTAGAGCGGTCGACCTCGAATCTGGGGAACTGGGTAAGAGTCTCGGCAATGACTCTGAACATCCTGTGATTCTGGGCAAATCACTTAATCTTCCTGTGCCTAACAAAAATGAATGTGTCCTCATGTAATGCAACTGGTGCTATGTAAAGCGCTCCGATACCCGATACCTTCAGGTCAAGTTTGCACTATATAAAACTCTGTTAAAAAAAAAAAAAATATGGAAATTGTGTAATTAATTTTAGGCGTGGGTTGTGGAGTTTATAGGGGTAAAGGGTGGAGAGTAACTAATGTTTAGTTAATTAATAATTAGTCGATCATTAATATTAATTAATTTTTTAATTAGGGTATTTGTTTACATTTTTTTGTGTGTGGGTTTTAATTTTATAGGGGTATAGTGTGGGGAGTCAATTATTTTTTACTTACTTTATAATTAGTTGTTAAATTCTATTAGTTATTTAATTGAAAATAAGTTTTAATTCTGTAATTAATTTCTTAGAGTTTAATTTTAGCTGTGGGTTGTGGGGATTATAGGAGTAAAGAGTAGGACGTTTATTTATTTTTATGAATTTTAATTTGTTTTTTAATTAATAATATTTATTCAATTGGTAGTTAATTATGTTAATTAAGGAAGTAAAAAAAAATTTAATTTAGAAGTGGGTTGTGAATTGTGTGGTCTTATAGGGTAGGAAATAAAAAAAGTAAATGTATGTAATAATTAATGTTTTTGTTTCTAAATAATTTCTAATTAAAAATATTCATTTGTTTGAAAATTATTTAATATAATATTTGTAGGTATTTGTCATATGTATTTAACATTATATGTTTTTTAAAACATTTTTATTAAATATATTTGTATTTAAATTTTTGAACATATTTATATATTTTTTTATTTATTTAGTTTTTTAAATATTGCTGTTAATGTTAATATTTTGTTTGTTTTTAATTTTGAACTGACTGGAGTGAAAATATTGTTACCCCTCCGCTATCCAACACTTTCCCTACTGTTGCACTCACTGGAGTGGGACTAGTAATTTTTATAGCAAAACCAAAGGGGATGATGGACGGAGTGTTGAACATTGCAAGCACTCACCCCCAGTCAACTGATCTGGGTTTAATCCATCATCATTCTTTAGCTCACTCCGCCACCCCAGTTCAGACATGGCCATATGCAAATCAGTCTGACCCTGTGCCTCATGGGAACAGTCCAGCCCGAACTGCCAAGCCATGTCTTCCCTGGACCGGAAACAAGCATCCTGGGACCGGTTTCTGGCTTACAGCTGTCATCAGCCAGGCTATCTTGAATCCAGTGGTAAAGTGAGCAAGGGACCCACGTTTGCTTTGTTCGCCCTAAGTTGGCAGGGTATGCCCAGACGTGGGTCCCTTGCTCACTTTGCCACTGGATTCAAGCTAGCCTGGCTGATGAGGGCTGTTAGCCCGAAACCGGTCCCAGGATGCTTGTTTCCGGTTCAGGGAAGACCTGGCTTGGCAGTTCGGGCTGGACTGTTCCTATGAGGCACAGGGTCAAGACTGATTTGCATATAGCTGGGTCTGAACTGAGGTGGCGAAGTGAGCTAAAGAATGATGATGGATTCAACCCAGATGTGTGACTGGGGGTGTCTGAAAAGTTTCAGCACTCCGTCCATCATCTCCTTGTGTTTGCTTTGTTCGCCCTAAGTTGGCAGGGTATGCCCAGACGTGGGTCCCTTGCTCACTTTGCCACTGGATTCAAGTTAGCCTGGCTGATGAGGGCTGTTAGCCCGAAACCGGTCCCAGGATGCTTGTTTCCGGTTCAGGGAAGACCTGGCTTGGCAATTCGGGCTGGACTGTTCCCATGAGGCACAGGGTCAAGACTGATTTGCATATAGCTGGGTCTGAACTGAGGTGGCGAAGTGAGCTAAAGAATGATGATGGATTCAACCCAGATTTGTGACTGGGGGTGAGTGTCTGAAAAGTTTCAGCACTCCGTCCATCATCTCCTTGTGTTTGCTTTGTTCGCCCTAAGTTGGCAGGGTATGCCCAGACGTGGGTCCCTTGCTCACTTTGCCACTGGATTCAAGCTAGCCTGGCTGATGAGGGCTGTTAGCCCGAAGCCGGTCCCAGGATGCTTGTTTCCGGTTCAGGGAAGACCTGGCTTGGCAGTTCGGGCTGGTCTGTTCCCATGAGGCACAGGGTCAAGACTGATTTGCATATAGCTGGGTCTGAACTGAGGTGGCGAAGTGAGCTAAAGAATGATGATGGATTCAACCCAGATCTGTGACTAGGGGTGAGTGTCTGAAAAGTTTCAGCACTCCGTCCATCATCTCCTTGTGTTTACTAGTAATTTTTACCAATCCGCTATCCAACACTTTCCCTACTGTTACACTCACTGGAGTGGGAATAATAATTTTTACGCCTTCGCTATCCAACACTTGCCCTACTGTTACAATTATTGGAGTGGGAATAGTAATTTTTACGACTCTGCAATCCAGCACTTTCCCTACTTTTACACTCACTGGAGTGGGAATAGTAATTTTTAATCCTCTGCTATCCAGCACTTTCCCTAATGTTGCACTCACTGGAGTGGGAATAGTAATTTTTACCCCTCCGCTATCCAACACTTTCCCTACTGTAGCACTGACTGGAGTGGGAAATTTAAGTTTGAAGATTTTTAAATAGTTTAATGTTTTAATTTATAATAGAATGTTTTTTTTATTAGAGTTTATGTTGTTGGTAAATATATATATATATATATATATTTGTAAATTTTTATATAATTTTAAAATTATAAACTAAATTAAAATTAATAGTTTAATTGTTTTACAGTAAATATATATTAATTATTATGTATGTGTTTAGCTTTTTTTAAGTTTATTTGTTATATTTGTTAAAATTTATATTAAATCTATTTTATTTTTTATATTATTATTTAACATTTAATATTTATTATTTTATATATATAAATCAATATTTTGTACAACTATACTTTTTACATCGATATTTTTTTCCGATATTTTTGTACTTACGTGTTTAACTATAGGGAGTCGATATTTTTGCGGTCTATATTCTTTCAATGATATTTCTTACGTCTATATTTTTTACATCAATATTCTGTCAGTGAACCAGTTTTTATCTTGCAAATTTGTTGTAAATATATAACAGTAGGCAGTAACCCTATTTTAATACCTTCGGCTCTTGTTCTGAACATTGATTTTTGCTCCAAATATTATTTTGGTCTTTGGTACACATGTGCAACGGTAGGCAGTATCCCTGCCTTTAAAAAGTTGCAAAGGCTCCTCTGCTTGTATCACCATGTGGATCTCTGGACTAGGTTTGAGAAATTTAGATCCGTGTATCCCTGCCTTGCACTAAAATCACCATCTGGATTACCGGGACACTGGAATTATGCCCCTTTGCTGTAAATATACACAACATTCTGCTGGTTAGGTTTGTGCTCTGTAGATGCCTTTAAACAAGCAACAAATCCAAGTGGTTACCACCAAAGAGTAGTGAATGCCATGACACAGATGGTATCAGATCCCTCAAGAGGGTGACAAATTCATCAGCAGATTTTTGTGCATGTTTTTGGTGGCCTCAGTGCCAGAGGTCAGAAAGAGTGTGGTGCCATTCATTTATGGCTCATCAGAACCTAATGGCAGCCAACAAAGTTGAGCTGTGTAATATCTTGCACTGCGTGCATTGATTCCACTGGGTGCACCAACATCCAACACATCACAACAGACAGAAACGGATTGCATCCGTTCAGTACAACCAAGATTAGCCTGTAGCCAATATTACATAGTCCAGAGCAGAAGTAATCACAAGAGTTAGACACATAAACGTCCTAGAGAACACGTTACACAAAACACCTTGCATCCAGAAATCCAATAAAGCACATATATCCCATGCTATTTGATATCACCCTGTCCACAATCACATTTCTAACCACGGTCAACAAAACAACTATAATAGTGCTAACATGGCCCAAATACGCCACCTAGTAGGCTATCCTTTTCTCCAACCACCTTCACACTCATCCAGAGGTAGTAGACTGTAGCTAACATAGCTCTCTGCTTGCACTGGAGTGATCACGTCTGCCTCCCTCACTCTCTTTCTTGACTTATAAGATGAGTAATTGGGAGGTAGTGGTCGACTGGGTACTTTAGCGAAAGCTGCTTTACTCTGGCATATTTTAAATTGATCTACCACCATTGTAGCAATTATTTCCATCTGATGTGGCATCCACAATGCTGTCAGTTACATTATTAATCATTGTACTTTCTTTGACAGTCAGCCACACGTACAAAGGGTTCTTTACATTACTCAGACCTGTGGTGCGCAACATGGCCAACTTTGTGTTTGCAAAAACTCAGATCACCGCCTACTTAAGTGTCACTGTAAGAAACATAGCTTTGCCACTCATGATGCCAACATTTTGATCTTTTGTATTTCTCAAGGAAATTGGGGTGAGTTACAAGGGAAATGTATTATTGGTTTGCAAATGCTCTCACAGTCACCAACCATTGAATCCTTACCCACTGCCAAAAGCAGTCAATATCAGTTTGCAAAGTCAGAGCTGTCCGTTTGAGCCAGCCTCCACCTTGTGATTGGCAGCTATGGGCATGGGGTGAAGCAGACAGCAGCCTGAGGGCCAACCACATGAGCCTTTTAATTAGCCTTTCACATTTTGCCCAATCTCTTTGATAGTGTGCCCCCTTCCACTTTAAGGTGCAGGGATTAAAATAACCCTTTCAAAATAAAAGTCTTACAATGATGTCAGTTTGTAAATGGAGGGATGAAGGTCTCTTGGAGAACGTAAAGAGGAGGACCAGGGAGATTTATAGACTTGCAGGTGTTTACTCCCAGTTCAAATAACTAACACACAAAAAGAAACACCTGGGTCTGGGAAGAAGAAGTGAAAGAGAAACCTAGCTGAACAGAGTAGTTCCTTTTTTAGGACGAATTCCCTCACCTACCGGACCCGGCCAGCTTGATCTTTGATATTCTCCTCGCTTTGTGACAACTGATCACGTTGCGGGCTACAACTCCCTCTCTGAGAAGGAGCTCTTCAGATGTTTTAGAAAAGTTAAAAGAAACCCTATTGTGAGGTAAAGGGTGGTGAGGTATGCAGAGAGTGCAATAAGGGGATAAAGTGATTAACAGGATTCCAGGACAAGCCTACAACTTTATTTATGCGTGCTTGGGTCAGGGTTAAATAGAGAAAAGGGGCACTACAGTGGTCATCTCACCCTGCTTTGATGAAGAGGCTCCTTCCGAAAAGTCTGCAGAAGGGGCCTCTTGTATGGACAGAGCTCACCCTGTGCCCCACTCCAGGGTACCTCGAGTTGAGGCACAACACCAGACGATTGCAGGTTGATTTACAGTGGATCCATCCTTGAGTTTCACTATGGACCACTGATTGGTTTTGTACTTTTTAATTTTTGAGCACCCGTTTGAGCAGGAGCGATACTTAGAGGTCCTGATAAATGCCAACACACGTCCTTTGAGGGTCTATCTGGCAGAAACGTGTTGATCTATACATAGCGAAACATCGAAACAGGGGGAATTGACCACTGCAGTGTCCCTTCTCACTTTTTAACCCTGACCTAGGCACGCATGAATAAAGTTGTACACCTGTCCTTGGGTCCGTTTTTATCACTTTATCTCCTTTTTGCTCGCTCTGCGTACCTCACCACCCAATAGCTCGCAACAGGGTTTCTACTAACTTTTCTAAAACATCTGAACAGCTCCTCCTTCTCAGAGAAGGAGTTGTAGCCCGCACCGTGATCAGATATCATGGTGCGCAGATAATCCCAGTGATGAAGCAGAGCACCTCTGGTGGGCGAGGGAATTCGTCCTAAAAAAGGAACATCCCAGTTCAGCTAGGTTTCTCTTGGAGAACTCAATTTCTGTGTTCCCAGTCATTCACAAAAGAATTTGAAGAGGAAATCCTGACTCATGAATATTAACGGGACTGAACGTCTGTGAATCTGTGTGAATTGCCACTTTCTTCCTAGTTGGCTTGAGTTGTGCTATATTAGCACATCTTGCACAGTGTAAAAAGTGGGTGGACATTACATTTGTGGAAATACACCTGCGCCAGATGACCATGGCATTCATTAATCTGGACCTAGATGGCAAGAACTATGATACACCTATAGAAATGCAGTTGTTCATTTGGTCCAGTGGTTGTAGGTGGGTAGCAGCGGCATTCATTCTTTGACGACCAGGATTTATTTTTCCATCATCATATTTTGACTCAGAAGAAACGCGAGAAAGGGAAAAAAATAAGAAAGAAGGGTGCGGTGGAATCAAGGCTCATCATCCGCCCTGATATTAGGCAACATTGGTATTTAGCAGCAATGCTGGCAGCTGGATTCTAGAAACATTTTGGGCCCCTTCCTTTTTTCCCCCCCCACAAAATAAGCAAGGCAGTAAGCCTATGCTGAAAATAAAAACTCTTGGTCGTCTATGACGACGTGAAGACTCCGTAGCTGATTTTATATCGCGAGGCAGTGAATATATTATACAGTCCTACCACCACATACTTTTTTTACATTTGCCTTTTTTCTTTAAGATTTCTTATCGAAATTCCAGTAGCTTCACTTTATGTCGAATCATTTGAAAGGGAGGGCATTGTTTGTGTGTTCCCGTGGTGTAGGTCTAAGGAAAAAAAGAAAAACTGAGTGGGAGGCTATTGCCCTCGAAATAATGTCTTAAACTCTATTTTCTTTTAAGTGCGTACTGTGAGATGACACGGACACTGGTGTTTTATAATAAGCTCTGCAGTCTTCTATTATATTTCTCAACTGCAGTGCTTAATTTGAGCCAGTGCTTTACGGTGCTCATCACCGGCACTTAATTGGTTTCCGGTGCTCGGCACCGGCACCTAATTGTCAACAGCATACTTACAACATGGTGGCGCCGCTCATCTAATTTAGAGATGAGCAGAACAAGGGTTGTTTAGGAATACAATATACATTAAAATTGCTAATACCTACCTCCCCAGCCATTTCTTTAGCTTTGGGGACCTGGAATAATTTGAACTGTCACATTTACATGCGAGAGAGATGTTAGTAGTTGTTTTGGCAGCGATGACAGGGCTGATGACAAGGGTGATGGGTGGTGCAAGCTGCAGTGGCCTCCTTGTCAGAGCCCTGGCACTTAATATTTTACAAATTAAGCACTGCCCAACTGCGCCGAGCGCCTGCAGTCCTTACACCTCTGCAGAAGGCCACGTAAGCGGAGCAGGGGATGTCAGAAGATGATTTCACCAGAGAAGAAAAGAAGAGAGGAGGAGACAGGAAGGGAGAGCACTTGGGGCCTATTAGCAGGAAAAACAGCTCTTCCTTAAAGGGAGTGAGCCCCATTCTCAAAGAAAGTAAGAAAAACAGAAGGAGGGTGCGCCTCTGCATACACACTCTTTTCCTACTTTCTGGAATTTACAAACGTTTCTAGGAGTGCACTTGGAAAGCTGCACTAGGCGAAGGTTTCCAGGCATACTTCTTGGACACTTTGAGACATTCCCAGCCGGATTCTGTTCCCCCTTGCCCGGAGTTCTCCATAAAAGATCTCCAGTACAAATGTACACTTTTTTGCTCAAAAGGGCAATTTTTTTCTACGTGGAGAAAGTCCTTGCCCTGTACAACAACCAAATCAGGGGCTAATTATATAAATACTTAATCATTATTTGCATATAGTAGTCCTTAAAGGCCCACAGCCAACTCCCATCAAACATTTTTATCACATTCACAAAGGGAAGGTTATGGCATCCTGATAGAATCTCAGCATGGAATGTGGGATGGATGACATGCTGAGATTCCAGGGAGTGGCAGTTAGCCCAGGCTTTCTCTCCCAGATAGAAGCTAATCCTTTATCGCTTCAATAAAGATTACATTCCTTACTCCATCGGCATGTAGTCTTCCTTGGTTGAAAATACAGCACTGACGACAAGGATGGGATACGGGAGAGAAGCCTATAGCCATGAGGCTGGCATGGCATTGAACATATACAAACATCTGTATATTATCCACAAAGCAATGGTATTGTGGAGAGATGGATAAAAATTTTAAAAGAATGTTTACAACTGGCAATAGCCTGCGGGAAGGAAGGATTGTTTTCAAATAATCAAGAAGTTAGTGTGTAGTTACCGCATCGCTTCCAGAGATACTGGAGAGGAATCACTGTTTGAGAAAATGAGAGGCAGAGTAGCTGGGTGTAATTTGAAACAAATGTGGATGATGGATGTAATAGATACAGTTGGATATGAGGTTAAAAATCACAGTATTGAAGGGTGGCAAAACGAAATAAATAACAATTCAGGATTTGGTAATACCTGTTCAGCCCTTGAAGAAGGGGACTTGGTCCAGGTGAAAAAAGAAGATTTGTGAAGGTTGGGGAATCAAATTCTTGGATCCTATGGAGATAGAGTCAAAAATAAGGTTGTGGAGTTATCCTATGGTAATATGTGGAGTATGAGCATAGTGGCTAAATTGCTGAAATGCTTGTGGCCTTAATAGAATTTAAAAAGAAAAATGTCTGAAAGGACGTTAAAGAAAAAAATCCAGGAATGAGGATGAACATGTGAATGTGAGGATTTTTAAGCGAACAAAATGTTCTCCCACATAAAGTAAGAGATTATGTGATGTAAATAACATGTTTAGTCTGGATCATACAAATTGTTAATAAAGACTAGTGTATAATTAAATCTAGGTTGTGTACAGGTTAAGAGGAAAACAATTTGTGATATTTATATTTCAGGTTTGTCAATTTTAATGTTATGTAATTTTGGTTTGCTCATTCAATGTAGGGGAATATGTGGAGTCTTGATGGAATCTCAACATGGAATGAAGGATGGATGACATGCTGAGATTCCAGGAAGTAGCAGTTAGCCCAGGCTTTTTCTCCCAAGAAGAAGCCAATCCTTTATTGCTTCAATAAAGCTTACTTACCTTACTCCATCGGCGTGTAGTCTTCGTTGGTTGAAAATACAGCAGAGATCCCAAGGGAATTCTTTCCCCTTTTATTAAAGGTTTACAACTCCATGCTGGGGGTGGTCAGTAAACTTTCAATATTTTGTGACTGGATTTTGGTGACAGAACATTGATACATACCATAACTGATCACTATTTGGAAGTATCGCCCTAAACATGCCCTTTCCAAATAGAGATTTGTTACGGCCTTCTAAATCTATTTTGCAAATTTAGTAGAATTTATTGAATCTCAAAATTGGGTTTAGTATATTGCAAAAAACACTTTTGCAGTTGAAAACTCTGAATCTGAGCATTTCTGACCACAAAATCCTTTGTACTCCTGCCCCTTAGTGCTTTTTGTTTCATATTTTATATAGCAAGAAAATGTGAGCTTTGTTTTAGGTCTGACATTACATTCCTGAATATTATGAACATGCATTGAAAATATACAGTCCCCCAAACTAAAATATACTCTTTCTACTAATGGATTCAGATCTACTTGAAGAAGGTGAAAAGGCAGCAGAACAATTATTACTGATACACATAGTAGTGCAAACTTTGCTCTTTTCTCCACCACCGTCGCAATACCCATCACCCATATAGTGGCAATATTCCATCAGTATTGTATTTGTTCTGTACTTGTATCATATTCCCCTTCTTTCCATACTATTATACAATAGAAAGGAAAGAAAAATATGAATCATTGTGATACAATTTATGAGTGCCCAAAACAAGCAACAGCAATGCCAAGAGGTGTGGCTTGAGATTTTAGTTAGAAGGCAGAACGATTGGCTTTGCAAAAGCAGCTGGGCACACTGAATGCTGCGATTACTTACTGGTAATGCATTACTCTCAGTCCTTCTCTTTCCGTGATGACTCACTATGAGTCAGCACGGTGAGAGGGAGGAAGGGGTAATTTGTACTTCAGCAGCACCAAGCGCGTGACTGTCAAGGATTGTTTCTGTAATAGGCACTATTAGAGAAACAACTCCTGCAACTCTAGAAATTCGTTTTGCCGTAAAGTGAACTTGTGTTCATTAAAATCAAAAAAGTTTAGGAAAGAGATGTGTTTGGTAGGAGAAAAAGGACTGAACATGACAAAAAGTGTGGTTATCGAGTGCACTATTCCGATGTAAAATAGTGCCTCGTGCACTGGAGTGAAACCAATTCCCAGGAATAAGAATGATACATCAAACACCCAACAGCATGAGGTAAAGTTATACACACCTTTGGGCTGGTCCAAGATGTAATTGATGCCATCTCTAATCAGTGGCCTAAAAGGGCATGACCGAAACAAGCTATTGGTTGAAGGCGGCTGACCCAGGCCCATTGTATGTATATTGTAACCAACAGGCCATACACACAGCTGTGCTGTCAAACCAGACCTAAAAAAATGTTTTTTGTTGCCAGTTGAAAAACGCTGTAAGCTAGTGTGTGTCTTTTATATACAACACTGTTAGCAAGGAGGGAAAATGCCCAGAAGGCATAGGCGGAGGCATTTTTGAAAGGATTGTTAGAATCTGGTAAGGCAAACAGAGATGTGTACATTTGCAAACAATAGTTTTTTCATAGCTTGGGCGCACCCGCAGTCCTGATCTGCAGCATTTCTCAGCAGGCATCATAAAATCCTGTACACTTTTGTATGAAAAGATTAAAATTGGCCAAAAATAGCTCATGATGTCAACGAAGGGCTAAAGATTTTTTTTTACCAGTTTTGTAACAATGGTTATTTAATACGTCGGATTTTCCATTTTAACACTGCCGCATCTGCTTTAACAAGGACCTACCCAGGGTCTCCTTTTCATGTCCAGACCTCCTTGATATCTGTCACAACGGGGATTCCCGTCTTAGATGCTTTGTTTCTTTCTAGCAGGTTTTGTGGTTTGTCTTCAGTGGTGACACGAGATGCTACAGCATCCTACATGCAGGTTACTCTGAAAACTACTGAGCCACATGCAGTGAAATACAGAACACAGCAGCAAGGACATTAGTCACTGCAAATCACAAGAACGACGCCTTACCTGTACCCTAATTCTTCAAAAATTTCTGAAAACATAGGGGACGGTAATGCAAAAATTCTAAGACCGATTTGTAGTGTTAAAGAATCTATTTATAGAAAGGATGCTATGGTTTGTTCTGGCATTTTCTGGAAAAGGTTTTTGTAAAGCTTTGCACAACTGTCTGTGTCAGGGAACTTTGTGTGCTGTCAATGTTAACTGCACAGGTCGCAGAGTCAGCATAGCAAAGGTAACTTACAATAGGTAATTGTTTTTGCCACTGTGTTTACATTTACTACTGGCTTTTAGCATTGTCTTGAATTGTCTATATCACAGATTCACAATGTTCTACTCTCATCCACTTAAACATACAGCGATGATTTCTCTTAGATTAGATATCAATGTTATTGTATGTTACCTGCATCTGTATAGCGCCTTAGGTCATTACTGTGGCACTGTAACATTTTCCTGACCTGTGCATCATTTTAATACAGTTGTTGGATTTCAATCAATGTGTTGTTTTTGGTTATTTTGTTGTCTCAGGGTACTAGTGATTATTTAAATATTAAATTTACCAATGAGAAATGAAACCCATATAAACATCTTTTTAGTGTATAAGTTGTAGGGATGAGTGAGCCGAAGCACTCAGCTGTGTTTTATTGAGCTGTGTGGTTGTTCAGTTTTCCATTGACCATCCTCTGTAGGTTTTTTTCATAACCAGCCAGGTATACAGGCATGTTGCAGAGTGTGGTAGTCAGAGTTATTCCTGGCATTTAGGGAATTCAACTTTTAAGTGTAATTTGAAAAGTGTTGTGTAGTGTGTATTGTTGAGTGGAAACTGCTGCTGGGTGTACATTGATAGCTGCTTAAAACATGACTGAGGTGTACTGGGAGTCAAGTCCCGTCTACTGTGTACTGCTTCGGTGGGGGTGCACTGTATCTTGGATTCGGATGAAATCCAGATCATAGTGACAACCAAACCTGAGCCGCCAGGTATCCTCAATGTCATCTCAGATAAGGGCTATTGAGAGCTGGGTTGTCCTGTGGAAAAGAATCAAGGCACAAGAACAGTGCAGGTTTTATTATCGTCAGTGTACAGCTCCTAAAGCAAAAAAAGCAAGCTGCATAAAACAATGCAGGCTTTTGGGCGCATCTCTCATAAGGAAGTCATGAAGTCCAAAAACAGCATTCACTATGGATGACGGCCATCTCACAAGTGTTGTGCTATGATTCAATGGCAGCATGGTATTCTGTGTGTTTGTGTATGGGTTGTTCTTTCTAATGATTTTTGATGAACCAATGTAACATACTTTACAATGACAGCTATTGCTTGAACAGTGTGTATGTTCAGTGCTTATGTTACATATTTATGTGTCGTTTTTGGCCGTCTAGTGTCTCTTGGAGGAAACCAAAATTATTTTGGGTGAATAATCATAGGCATTAGGTCCAATTCAAGTTGATGGTACTCTTTAGATGTAAATCTTATTGGATGGTAGTCAGCAAGGTTAGAATAATGTATTGTTTCATAACTGATAATATTGGAAACTGGCTGGCCAGATCATGTTTTAAATATATGTGGAGCAGTATGCATATGGATGAGTGTGCTTTGCTGTTTATTTCCTTCTACTGGGGTGTATGGTTGTCAGCTACGCTTGAAGTTTTTGTTTAGTTTGGAGGCATCTTTAATGATTATGTGACATTGTTGCAATGTTCTATGCATGTGGGTGTTACGTATTTAAGTTAACGTCTCAATTGTTGATATGGAGATTGGTACACAAATATGGATGTGACAATCCTTTTCCATATAAAAACTTTGAATACTTTTGTGGGTCGATCATGCCCCACCAAGCAATTCTCAATTTTTTATAATATATTTGGGGTGGAATATCCCAAAGGCTTATGCTGGCCCCATTATACATTAAAACACCCAATTACATAACATGCTACAAAATTCGGGACACACCGAGTACCCCAAGCACTCCAGATTTGGAGGTCATATTTCACTCCCACACTCTTCAGGCTTGCATGCAACGCTCAGTTTGTAACCCATCTCAGACAAGCAAGCATAAACTTCATGCACACAGAAAAAGCATGCACACTCTGGCTTGCAAATGCTCACTCCTGCTCGCCCATGTCCCTTACATACAAAGATCCAGGACCGGCGGCCATGCATTATCATACTTGGCTCCTAAATCTTGGAACAAACTTCCTCTTCACATTTGGGCCACCAGCTCAGTCCTAGAATTTATGAAGAAAGTTAAATTATGGCCCTACACCGAAGTCCCTGACAGTGCCCTCAGCAACACCCCTTTCTCTTGAATGCCAGGATAACCTCCTAGGTGAGATGCACATTCTACAATTATACATAACGCAACATAACATAACGTAACATAACATATTGCTCAAATCTACATCGCCACAAGACCAAACTGGAGTTAGGAGCATTCCATGCAAAGGATAAGAAACAAGAACATAATGACTGTTGACCATTTCATATAGATACATTATGTCACGGAGGTGTATTCATTAGATTTACTTTTTATCACTGAGATATGTTTTTACAACATCCTCACCTGGTATGATAGATTATGTTCTTTTTGAAAATTGCCTGTGTAACAATTTTACTTTTCTTTTGAGGTCCTGAATATTCCTGTTACATAGACAGCCAGGAAGTAATGTCATTCCTATTCATTAAATATGCCTGCCAACAATTTTGACATTTTAATCTGTATCTTCAGACATTTCTTAATTGTGACACGGATCAAGCAAATGTATTTATTAATTCATTTATTTGACAGTTTTCTAAAGCGTGGACCAGGCCCAATGGTAACAGAGTGCTTTACATTGTATTAGGGCCAGATTTAGAGTTTGGCATACGGTTACTCCGTCACAAACGTGAAGAATATACCTTCCGTGTTATTACAAGTGCCATAGGATAAAACGCATAAGGTGGACGATATAACCATTAAGTTTGTGACAAAGTAGCCCATCCGCCAAACTCTAAATCAGGCCCTTAGTAAGTAAACATAGTGGAGTTAGGTAGTGCCAGATTGTCCAACTCATTTAATCCTGCGATGGAGACAGAAGTAGCTATAAATGTAGGCTTTGCCACCTAAAGACTAGTATATGCAAGACTGGAGTATTGATTGTGTAGATGTGTTTGAATACGCAGTCTCATTTTAGAAGATTGTCAGATTGTAGATCATAGGCCTATTATTGGGAGGGTTTTACTGGGTTTATCCTGCTTTCTGAAGGGCTGGGGGAAAGATGGGGCTTTCAAAGCCTATCTTCTTTGTAAGTGGAGGTGGTGTTGGAAGAATAGATTTTTTAGTTTTGTTTTGAATCATTCAAAAGAGGATACTATCCTGATCTTCAGGGGAATGGAGTTCTATGTTCTAAAGCATTCCCAGAGAAGGACTCAGTGATCGTTTTAGATTTATCCATAATTGGGATCTCAAGGAGAAGTGTTTCAGAGGTCCTGGATTGCCACTAACCTCCTGAGATCTGTAGGTTTCTTGCTAGAAAGTGTGGCATGCCTTCATGTGGTGTTCTGTGAGTCATGCATGCCAGCTTGAAGCTATTTCCTGCTTTGACTGGGAGCCAGCTCAAACAGATCAGGATGGGCAATATATGGTAAAATGTACTTGCTCTATAGACCAGTTTGCTGGTGCATGTAGGGCTGGTTTGAAGAGAGCCAGGTGTACGTTAGTAATTCCTACTAGTGTAGGTTGCCATAATCCATTCTTTATAGGCCGATCGCCTGAACAATATGTTTAAAATTGGGTACCGGGGAAAATTGTTAACCCTCTCTAAGCAAACTTATTTGAAGTTGTGCACCTTTCATGGTGTTATTCCTCAGCATAGGGTCAGGTGCTTGTCTAGAATGAAGCCCATAGAATTGTCAGAATCAATGATGTTTGATTTGATGTTGATAATAGATTTTGAGTCAGGATTGTATGGGGATGTTGCAGTTATCTGGGGAAGTGAGGAGAAATTCTGCTTTATCTGGTTGAGTTTCAAGAGGTAGGTGGGCATTTATGACTGAATATTGTTAAGGATTTGAGAAATAACCTTGACATTCTTTGGAGATGAGGGCTTAAACATAGTATCATGTCATCTGCAAAAAGGTGCTTGCTAATGGTTGAGTGCTTTATGATGCAAGCAAGTTCATCCATGTAGAATGTTACTAGTGTGGGTGTATGTATTGAGCCTTGGCAGACTCCTTGAATTGTAAACTGCACTCTCCCAGGATTCAAGAAAACCACTTGCTTCATGACTGGGTTATTCAGGCCTATCCTTTCTTTGAGTATTGTCTGAAGGGAGTCATGATTTACTGTGTTGAAGGCCTCTTGCATATTTAGGAGGATGCGGAGGTAAAATTAGCCATCATCTGAAATGTGGAGGGCACTATTGATTTTATTTAGAGTTGGAATTTCTGTGTTGCCCTGTGTTGTGAAACCAGACTGAAAGTCATCCAGCAGCTCATTTCCTTTATTGAAGAGGTTGAGCTTTGATTCTACATCACTTTCTAATACCTCGGTGTTAGAAATGGGGTTTCTGGTTGGCTAGAGAATGCACCTAAGCCAGGCAGAACCCACCACTCTAACCAGTGCTCACCCCAGGTAGCTTGGCACAGAGCAGTCAGGCTTATCCCCAGAGGCAATGTGTAAAGCGTTTGCGCAACACACTCACACCTGTGACCTAATAAATACACACACCGACTCGGCAATGCAGCGAGCACAAGGTAAGTGGTTTTCTGTATTTTTTTTATTTTATTTTCCCTCATCTTCTGACTTCCCCCAACCACACCCCACCGCTGTTACCTGCACGGGTTGCTCCTGGACGTAAGTGGTGGGAACTTAAGTCTCGCAAGAAATGAAGACATTGAGACCATAGGTGGAAAAGGGCTATACTTTAAAAATCAGTTACTTTTGCCCCTTCACTTTCTGAATCCTTCCAGGCCTAAAATAAATTAGTTTTGAAGCAAGAGTGCACATGGTGACCACAGCAGAACAGGACTTAATTTACTAGGAGGTATTTAAAAAAAAAAATCCTCATTTAGTTTGGCTATTATTGATAAATACAATTTACGTGTTTTGTAATCTAGTTGGATTAATTATTAATTAATGTTTTTTCAAACAAAATAGCACAAGTTTCTCCAATACAAAAGTCCTCCTTTAGACCCTAAGCCTCAGCACACTATTGACATGTATAAAATGTATTCCTTCATTACGATTACTGGAAAGTTAGGCTTGTTGATTCACCAATGATTAAGCTTTGATGCAGAATTCTGAATAGAGGAACCTTCTCTTTAGTTGCAAAATGCATTGTTCTTCATGTTGGATTAGAGGGAAATGTGCCCTTGCAGTGACTTTAGATATGTTTAATCTCATGGTCTTTTCATTTTACCTGGGAGACCTGCATGGGATTTGGGGCTATGGTGCTTAGCTGGTTCTTCAACTTTTTGTAAGAATATTCAGGATTATGCTGGTAGTACATGATTGCTGCTCTGCTGTTTTAATATGCAATTATTATGTCAAAGATTTGTTTTAGGAGAGCATAGTCTATAATTGGTATGCTATCACTGAAGGGAGCATAGCCTATAATTGATTTGTTAACCCTTGATGGACTCTACCCTTTTGGACATCATAAGGTAGGATGTGATTATCTATTGTTTGCATCAGATTGATGTCATACCCCTGAATTAGCCTAGTATTTCTGCATTGTTGTTGTTCAATCTCAAAACATTTTTAAAACCTCCAAAGACATGTTGTGCCACCAAATATGGATATCTTTATCATGTTCCCTATACACTAATGTACCCATCAAAACATTTTAATAGGAATTAGAATATCCTATTCCCCAGGAAAGGGTGTACCTATACCTGTAGTTGCCATTTATCAACGGTCTCTTCCCCATGGGAATCATTGAGCCCATCTTTGGTGGTGTACATCGGCAGGGTGGTCTCCCATCTGCACCACAGCCAAATTAATACAAATGTTGGGGAATAATCTGCATTTGTTCATCAAAGGGTAGGGGCCATGATCTTCAGGAAGCTAAATCTACATGGTGAACTTCCTTGACTGTTGTGTGGTTGGGTGGGCTAGAAGAAGGGCGTAAGCATTGTGTTTGATGAGGCCCAGTACCTTTGTGAGATTGTTGTAGGCTTACTTGAACTTAATCCACAGAAGTCTCACTTATATCACTATGGTCCTTGTGTGTTTCCTCTGCATTGATCAATGTATCTGAGCTTGCAAAACGACCCATCACTGAACTGGATTCTTAATCCTACCTTATAGACAAACAAGGTAAGCCCCCATTTAGCATCTTAGTTGATCTTTTTTTATTTCCAACTTCACCTAAAATGAAAAACTACGACATTCAATCCTGTGGAAGAGTTGTGTACTGTGGTACAAGATGGTCTCATACTTCCCGTGGAAGTAGAAATGCAGCTTTTTTCTCATGTAGTCAAGTCCTTTAATGGCCACACTTAAAAATATATAAAAATATTATCCTTGCTGCTGCGTTGTTGATGGTAAAAGCTTGAAAGTCTAATCATATCACATATGGTCTTCATCTCCCCACTGAATGCCCATGGGAATCAGAACTATTTTGTGTGCTTGCTTGTTAACTGCTATTCATTGTTACCCCCCCAGCATACTTGGTACATATGTTGATTTTTCATTATTGGTCAACTGAGTCTACGAAAATGCACCTTCTGCCTGCTACATTATGAAGAAATCAAACAATAGTCTGTGCTTTTTAGAACAAGGCCAAGCATGTTGGCATGTCATCTGCAGGATAAATGGCCCCAACCTGCAGATGGGCACTCCAATATGGATATCTTGCCCTGTTAGAGAGAACACACGTAAACGTTTCTACACTTCGCCCGTAGTTCCCAATTCCAAGCACGCAGTGAGTGGGAGAGTACCAACGCCACACTCTCACTGCCTGGTAGAGAGTCATGTGCTCCCTTTCTGAATATGTCCGCTCTGGTGGATACCCTCAGGCACAGAATGGGGTGTACAATCGATACTGCCTCAAACATGTCCTTTTACCCATTTTGTAGACTCCATAATGCATCTGTAGAACGCGAGATCTCATCATGAATGCAAGGAAAGTCCCCTTTCAGATGAGAGCTCCTCACTGTGAATGCACTGGTGGTGGATTTTCAGTGTGCCGTAAGAACGCCAACCAGGGCGACTGCAGGTTTCCATTTTTTGTGCCCAGCAAACCGTCTGTAACAGGAAGCGGCATGTCACCCATATTTAGAATGTGCCTCATCTTTCTGAAACAACATCACACTACTTTTTCTCAAGATGAAGTAATGCTACTTCTGGTTTATTCCTCAACTGCTAGCATGAGTGGTTCTTGAACGCAGGCCTCGCCACAGGCCAAGCACAGCTGAAGGCTGTTTGTGATCGGGGCTAGATTCATGTGTGGTTGCCCTGTGTCCAACCACATACTGCCCTTTTATAAATAAATAAGAAAAATCGCAAAAAAACCACAGTTAAAATAAAGCTATTGTTCAGGCCATATGTACACGTTAATATACCAATGAGAACGAACCCAAGAATGTCACGACTTGAAAGCAAAACTTAAAAACCCATGAAATGTACCATTTACAGTCAACTACATGCACCAAACTGCACCCCACCATGAATACCATAACCTACCCCCCAACTTGTAGCTGTGCTTTTTTCATTGATATATATGCCTACATATTACTGATTCTGTTGAAATATTTAAGTTGACCTTCACAGTGTAAATGCATTTTGTTAATGAATTTGGTGCCATTTGATCAATATGCTCAAGATTTGGAAAATG